>CM040431.1:94049252-95249252 GCA_022702705.1 Papilionanthe hookeriana x Papilionanthe teres | reverse complement strand
CGGGATGACGGAACCGTGGGATCTTAATCGGTTCTCGTTTAAATAACTTTAAGATTTGTTTTAATTAAAATATTAAAAACACCCGGATTTTAAGATTTTTTCTAAACCAAAACACTTCTCTCATCTCCCGATTTATGACTTCTAAAACTAAACCTCTGCAACAACAAGGAGCTCGGAGCATGGTGGGCGACATGGCCATCGTCATCAGCAAAACCCGAGTCTACTTCAACAGAAACTTTCTTAGAATAAAATAACCAAGCCATAGGATTTCGAGGTAGTTTGCCTAGTGCAACATAAATCCTCAACTTTTCGTTATGCATTTGCATAATCATGTTATGCAAATTAAGCCCTAACCGGTCTTAGGACTCCGAGGTAGTCGTTCGGTACGACATAAGCCCTCACATCTTCGAGGCTATTTGCATGACTGTGTCATACGAATATAAGTCCTATTTAACTAAAATTGGCAAGATTGAAATATAAGATAATATTAGGATTTTCTCAAATCTAAGCCAAACAATAGGATAGTCGGGAAGTTGCCAAGATTCCTCTTGGATCCTCAGCTTCTCCTACTTCTCTTCCTTTGGACTCCTAAAATAAACTGTTCCAAATTTGATATATTCCCAATTGAAATCTCCAAAACTCAAATCCTTTGAAAACCTTAAACTTTGAAATTCTTGAGAGCAAAACCACTGATCATTATCGAGAGTTTTCTTAAATGATTCCCGTCATTTAAGATGTAATTAACTATAAGGGCTTGACCTTATAGGGAACTTTAAGAACCCATGTAATATAAACCCTGCTTAATTCTTTTATATTAAGCAGGGGAACTTGTCGGCTTATAAAATTGGTTCACTGACCAAACATACATCACAAATCTTCTAGTTTATTTAATCGAGCCCCATCATCAAGCAAGGTGTCTACTCTCCGGATAGATATACAGTTTGTGGTGCAAGTGTTCGTTTATATAAACTATTTGGGATATGAGATCGTTTGATTTCATATCTTAAAATTTTCAAATTTAAAATTATTTTCAAAATCAAATACTACTTTTCAAATTTTTTATTTAAATTAAATTAAAAATTCGCCGACAATTTCTGTAGGCGACCTCTTTTCAAAAATAAAACACATAACCTAAAAATATGCCGACAACTTCTAGCGACTCCGCTGGGGAAAAGTTCCTCTCTCCATTTTAATCAGATGGTTTTGCTTTCATAAATCGGTAGTGAGCCCATGCCCCTAGTGGACCAAACTACCATTCTTCCGTTGGAATACCCCGTTCATTTCTGTCTTGAATGAGTATAGCCAACTCCTCTCGGATTTAGGAGCCACTGTTTAGAAACCCCTAAACGGAGAGGTTCTGAGATCCTTTTACCTCTTTTCTGAGGTGGGGTGGACCCCCAATAGATGTTAGTTTAGGAGCGGTCCTTCGAGTCGAGAAGTACTGCATAAGACTTTCTCTTCCTTTCCAATTCTGAATCGGATTCCTTACCTTCTCTACACCTTTGAACATTCTGTTCCTAATAAACAAACCCTCTAATGAATAACTCTTTAACAAATAACTCCTTTTTATAAATACATGAACAAAAATGTGTTCGTACTCTTTTCGGTTCCTTTCTTTTCATCCTGATGAGAAGAAGCATAACTTGGGACCGACAATCGAATCTACCTTGCGTAAGATGTCCGACCCAAAGCCGATCTTCTCCTTCACCAATGGACCGGACTTCGCCGTTTACAAGGATGTGCTCGCCCGACAATGGGATCATCCGGTTTGGACAAGGATTCGAGAACACAAATGTCAAGATCACTGACGTTACCCTTTTTACACTTACAGACAAAGTATCTGAAACTGAAAGACATTTGATCGAATTCAACCTCAAGTCAACTCAAGAGTTCCCTCCCCGCAAAGGGTTCCACCGAGAGGAATACTACTGTCCATAGGAGGACTGTTATCTCTACCCCCACTGGTCTAGTCGTCTCTGCACCTACCCCGGCTTCCGCCAAACTGAAGGGGAAAGAAGTTCAAATTTGTAACGAGCATGTTACCGTGGAGGGTACAGATTTCCGTGCAAGACCTTCTCGTTTTTGAAATTGGGTCCGAACTCAAGGGTTCCACCCCTAACACGTACTCGCGAGAAGAAACATAGTTAGGAAGATTGCCAGAAACGCCAGAGCTGCTGAAGTCGCTTTCTTAGAAGAAATCCCTGAGTACACACCACTACCTGAGTACATACCATTGCCTGAGTATACACCGCTTTTGGAAGGAAGTAGATTCTATCCCCTTTCCGCCGCAGCTGACGAGGAAAATGTCCGCAAGATTGCTTCTACATTACCTCGACCCGCATACTATAGCGACAGCTGAAAGAAAAGGGCTAGGATTACACCCTTTGCCCGACTACGTACCGTGATGTAGAAGTTAGCAAGGAAAGAGAAATGTTCCGTGTCGAGATTTTAAGAAGAATAAGGCGGGTGCCGCCCAAGTCCCGTCTTGGGCCACGAGTAGAACCCGTTATCCCCACGTAAAAGCCGAATAAGAAGATGAAGGCTAGTCCACCCGTTGTTGTTTCGGTGTTTACGGATCGTGGAGGATACCACCTTCCAAGCATTCAGCCGACGTACCATCCGGTCCTAGGCCTTCTGCTGCTAGAAGGATGGTATGGCGTCCTACTACTGGCCAATTGAGACCAAAACAACGACCTGAAAAGGAAAGTCTCATTAGGAGACTCGAGTCCGAAGAGAGCGCCACCGCAATGAAGGGGACTCCCAAGAAGGAAATCCAGCAGCCATCGCATGATAACTGCGAAACCGCACGGAAAAGACCATTGGGAGACGCTTTGGAAAAACTAAGAACCGACATTCAACGATTAGCAAGAGAAAGAGAAGAAAAGTTTGGAGATGAAGTTGACTCGTCGGAGTTCATGGATGACGAATATGTGGAGATCAACATGGTTGAAACACGAGCATCGTCAGCTTCGCAAGGTGCCCCGGCAGCTGCGGAGAGAGATGAACCGGAAGCATTAAGAGCACAAATTCGAGAAAAAGATGATACAATCTCTCAAATGGCAAAAAGGATGGAAGAGATGGCTGCAGCTCTAGCCACTCTTAGCAGTCAGGCTCAACCCCCAAGAGAAACACCTCCGAAGTTATTCATATTGACGTACAGAGGAAAAGAGATCACATCCGTTAACGGAGACGGTCGACCGAAGAAAGATTCTACCCGTAATATGATTCCAGAGAAGGACATCAAGAACATGGTGGAACAAGCGAGTGTGAGAAGCCTTAGCACGGTCTAAGAGCGGAGCATCTATTCGTACGGATAGACCTTACCCCGAAGAATTCGATGCGATATAATACCCAAAAGGCTTCGTACCACCTCTCGTTCAAGACTTTTGATGGTACCGGAAACCCTCGACAGTATGTTGCACATTTTCACGCTAGTTGTTGCAACGCCGGTGGAAGCGACGCCTTACTCTTCCGGCAATTCGTCAGCAGCCTGTCAGGGATCGCCTTCGATTGGTATGCAAAGTTACTGAACGGTTCGGTAAAGACATTTTCAGAATTGGAAAAACCTCTTCGTGAAACGGTTTGCCGGAGCTCAGCACCATATCACCATCGGTGACTTAGTGGTGGAGAAACAGAAACCGAATGAAACTTTAGTGGACAATATACTTCGATGGAGAAATCTAAGCATGAAGTGTGAGCCACAACTACAAGAGCAAAGCATGCGCTCGGTATCTTGCTTAAAAGCCTTCACGGCCCGATAGCACTTCTCCTTAAGGGATTTACAATTAAGACTTTCGAGAAGTTGTTAAGCAAGGCCGGAAGCTTGCAAGAGGAAGCGAAGCAACTAAGTTTCGTCGACAAAACAGACAAACAGAAGCCTGTGAAGACATTTGAAAAGAAATCCGGGATCGTCGTTGCAGTCAATAAGGGCAAGCAGCCGATGCAAATATAGCCGGAGCAGCCGCAGCCCAGCTATCAACAACCTCAGCAGAACCACCAACAACCTCAACCCGGTTATCACCTAACTCAACAATATGAGCAACAGCCTCGCCCACAGCGCACGTTAAAGGAGCTTATAAATAAAGAATATCCATTCAAGAATGAGGCAGTGCCAAAGATGTTCCGCAGTTTGATGAAGACTTCGGATTTTTGATTGCCAGAACCCAGGAAGCCAGAAGAAGTCAACAAGAAAGACCATCCCAACTACTGTCCTTACCACCAGATGCTTGGACATAAGATAGAGGATTGCATTACCTTCAAGAGTTAGCTTGACAACAATCTCCGAAAAGGGAACATAACGATCCCAAAAGAATACATGAAAGAACCCCAGAAAGGAGGTTCTGTCAATGTTATTTCAACGGATCCCATTGTTCCAATAGACCCTTTCACGACCGATGATGGATGGAGTACCGCTTGGACGAAGTCATCGAAGAAAATTTTGGATCGCATCCAAACCCCTTCGGCGCGTGCTTCAATTTAAAGTTTGAAACCTGTCAAGTCGGCGCTATCGCTTGCAATTGAAGAACCGCCCCAGGAAGAAAGGATCATAGAAAAGAAGGAGATCGAAGAAGAAGAAAGGACTGAGGCTCCTAAGGCTAGACTAGGGGCTGCTTATCCTAGGATGGTTGTTTCCGATTCGAGGGAAAAATTCCTCGAACCTCTGACTCTGTATGATTATTTGCTCACTCCGGCGGGATCTTATAATGATAAGAGTTATGGCGTTGGCTACGTTTGACTCGTTTCTAACGATTACGTAACTAACGACAACCAATCTAATCCGGATCTCGATTCCGATACCAATAACAATTCTCAAATCATACATGACCTCGATAATCATGATGACAAAGAAGACATTCACCAAGAAGGCTATGAAAGTTCAACAAGCAATGAATCTATTTGTGAATTCCAAGGAACTCCAATCACAATAGAGTTAGAGCTTTCAGATTTCGAAACGACTCCGAAGAACCCGTCATGCCGATTCAAAAGGAGACACCAGTAAACTCGCACTAGACTCAGAAGAAATCACAGAAGTCAACTTAAGGAGCAGAAAGGTTCTACCTCCGAGAATGGGTCCAAAAGACAAAGGAAAGTAGGTGGTTGTTCAGGAAGAATCAACCCCAGCAGAAGAATTGCCCATTCGGGAAGAAGCTGAAACACATGGTAACAAAGTGGACTATAATGTACTAGCCCATCTTCGGAAACTACCAGCCAAACTGAGCATCTACGACGCTCTCATCTTATCAAAAGAGATGAGGGAAGCTCGATCAAGGCCTTACTTGATCCGTAGATTTGTTTAGCTCGGATGGCCGGAGATTCCTTAGACGAGGTTTGCTCGTTAAAGGAACAAGTGAGGTGTTACCTTCACGGACAAGTGATCTACTACTCGGGACGGCCGATCATAACCGATCGTTGTACATTTCAGTCACAATCGGAAAGTTTACGCTCTCCAGAGTATTGGTGGATCCAGGAGCGTCAATCAACATATTGAACCTTTGGACGCTAGCATACTTGGAAATTGACGCTCGCGAGCTTGAAGCGGATAAGATGTTACTAAGAGGATTCAACCAGAAAGGAGAAAGAGCCATTGGATCAATAACACAATTGATGAAGACCGGTGACTTAGCAAAGACAACCGCAAAATTCCACATAATTGACTCCGAGACATCGTTCAACGCTCTACTGGGCCGGCCGTGGATCCATGAAAACCGGATGGTACCATCATCTCTGCATCAGTGTATAAAATACTACGAAGGAGGAGAACAGTGCATTAAAGGTGATTTGCAACCTTTCTCCGTACATGAGATTGGAATCCATGAAGAAGCAGCCTATTACGCACCTCCAAAGAAAACAATCTTCTCCATAAACACCGTGCTAAATGAAGCAAAAGAGATTCGAGACAATGAAGAACTTGAAGTTCTAGTCCAACAGTCACTCACCACTCCCTTACGGCGAGATGGTGAAGGTTTCTCCAGAACTCGCATCCGAGGTCGAGGCCGGGGACGAGGTCGTGGAAGAGACACTCGGGACAATTGGATAAAAAAGCCGATGATCAATGTTGATTGGGAAAACAACTTACGAGGAAGAAGAAGAAATCAAGAATGAAGCAGCTACAATAAAACGGAAGAAACCACAATTCAAGATTTCTCTCGAAGATGAAAAGAACGAAGAATACAAACCGAAGTACGAGAAGATTAATCACTATGTACACACTATGACCCTGACCCCGATCCAGTCTAATAAGATCGAGGGTATGGTGGTCAAAGAAGTACATAACAGCGGTGCAAAGCCAATCAAATTTTACCGTGGCACTTCTTCTTCCAATACTGAAAACAATGTACAATTTGAAGATGTCACTTCTTCCGAATTAATGGAATTACCTTTTGAGTGGTACTCTCCCTGTGTTCAAAATTTAATGCAGCGTGGTGTCTTACCTCGACAATGGACAAAAGGCCGATCACAACACTTCGAAAAATTATGGAATAATGCCGATCGACCTCCCAATTCAAAACTTGGTCTCGGATTCGGCACAGTAGGTTCAGTTGACGATACGGAATTTTGTTTGGTTGTCACTTGCGAACCTAATGAAGACTGCTTGGAAACTACAGAAGAACTCGAGGATCTACCAATTGGAGACGCTCCACCAGAATTTGAAGAAGAAATCAAATCTACAATAGATGAGTTAATGGAAGTTAACTTAGGTACTAGCGAAAAGCCTAGACCAACCTTTGTTAGCTCCTTACTCAATAAAGAAGATTCCGAGGAAATGATCAAGCTATTAATGGAATTCAAGGACTGTTGTTGCTTGGAGTTACGACGAAATGCCGGGATTAGCTCCGAAGTCGCAGTTCACGAGCTAGGAGTGGATCCTACTTCCGTTCCGATCGACAAGCTTCCGGAAGAATGCGTTTGGAAATTGAACAACAAGTAATAGCCGAAGTTAAGAAGCTAATCGACGCTAAATTTGTCCGTGAAGAACAATACCCTAATTGGCTAGCCAATGTGGTACCGATCGAGAAGAAGAATGGTCGGATCGGAATGCACGTGGATTTCAGAGACTTGAACAAAGCATGTCCGAAGGATGAATTTCCACTACCAATTCTAGAGTTAATGATCGACACAGCTTCGACACATGAAATATTCTCTTTCATGGATGATGTGGTCATCAAAAGCAAACTGAAGGAAATCACCTGTATGATTTGAGAATTGTCTTCGAGCGACTAAGGCAATACAACCTTAAGATGAATCCCTTAAAATGCGCCTTCGGCGTTACCTCCGGGAAATTCTTAGGATTTGTTATCCAACATCGCGGGATTGAAATTGATCCGGAAAAGATTAAAGCTATCTTAGAAATGCCGCCTCCCAAAACCTTAAAACGACTACGATCCTTTCAAGGGAAGTCGGCATATCTTCGACGCTTTATTTCGAACTTGTCAGGTAGGTGTCAGCCCTTCTCGACATTAGTTAAAAAGGACGCCAAATTCGTTTGGGAAGAGAAATGCCAACGGGCCTTCGAGGACATTAAGCAATACTTAATGACACCTCCTGTCTTAGCAGCCCTGGTCTCAGGTAGACCGTTGATACTTTATACCACGGCTCTAGACGACTCCCTTGGAGCCCTGCTAGCCCAGGTCAATGATGAGGGAAAAGAAAATGCTCTCTACTACTTAAGCCGTCGTTTCGATTCCGATGGAAGTAAAGTATCCTCCAATTGAGAAGCATTGTTTAGCCCTGATCTTCGCCGCACAGGAACTCAGGCATTACATGCTCTCTCATAAGGTCAACCTCATCTCGAAAGTTAATCCGTTGCAATATTTGATAACCCGTCCAACACTTTCTGGCAGACTTGCCAGGTGGTCGATGATACTATTGCAATTCGACATAACTTTCATTCCTCTTCGTGCCGTAAAGGGACAAGTGCTAGCCGACTTCCACGCAGGCGCACCTTCTACCGGCAGATTCGCCTCTCGACGACGATTTACCAGACGAACAGATAATGAGCCTAGAAGACACTGATGATCGACGTTGGGAACTATACTTCGACGGAGCATCCTCAGCACAGAAAGACAAAGAATTGCAAACGATAGTGCCCGGTAAGGCAGGAATCGGACTAATCTTTATAACATCGGAGTGGGGGATGTTAAGATACTCCTACCACTTAACAGAGCCATGCACAAACAACGAGGCAGAATACGAAGCCCTCATAACAGGACTAGAACTGATCATTCAAATGGGAATAACAGATATGAACATCTATGGAGATTCTCAGTTGATCATTCAACAGATCGCCGGACAATACAAAATTTTAAAGCCAAGACTCAAGCAATACTTTCAATATGCCATGAAACTCTTGGAACAAATTCCGAATGTAACAATCTACAAGATCTCCAGAAGAGAAAATGCTCTCGCGGATGCGCTAGCTCGCCTTGCAAAATAATTTGCCTGCTCACAAGATGAGTCAGTTGAAGTGTTAGTTCAAGGACGACAGGCCCTATCACAGCTCGACATGGATATGATACAGAAATCAGAAAAAGCAGAAGAATCAGTTGCAGCAGTGACGGAAAACACAGAAGATTGGTGTCAACCGCTAATAGACTACTTGCAAACAGAGAAATTACCAGACGATATGTCATTAGCACATCAAATCAAGAAAAGAGCTTTGTCTTACGCATTAAGAAACATTACATTATACAGAATCTCTTTTGATCAAATGTGGTTAAGATGCCTGAACGGGTCCGAGGCTCGTGAAATTGTCAAAGAAGTGCATTCAGGACTTTGTGGCGCTCATCAGTCGGGTCCGAAAATGAAAATGAAAATTAAAAGACTAGGGTATTACTGGCCCTCAATGATGACCGATTGCATGAAGATTGCCAAAAGTTGTCACCGGTGCCAAGTGCACGGAGTGGTTCTACACCAACCTCCAAACGTGCTACATCCGACAATTGGGTCGTGGCCATTTGAGTGTTGGGGCACAGATATAGTGGGTCCGATAGAACCACCTTCTTCAAGAGGATATCGCTTCATCCTTGCAGCTACAGACTACTTTTCTAAATGGGCAGAAGCAGTTCCACTCAGAGAATTAAAGGCACACCACGTGCTACAATTTTTCAAAAATCAAGTCGTCTACCGTTTCGGAGTACCGCGCAGAATCATTTCAGATAATGGGTCCGCATTCAGAAGCACAAAGCTCAACAATTTTGTCAGAAGACATGGAATCGATTGGCGATACTCAACAATCTACTACCCAAGAGCAAACGGCTTGGCGAGGCTTTTAATAAAACTCTCGTTCAAATTTTAAAGAAAACTTTGGACGTCAATAAGAGAAATTGGCACGAGAAGTTGTTAGAAGCCTTATGGGCCTACGAGACGACTTTCGGGACTCCTACTCAGTCTACGCCTTACACTTTAGTGTACGGGTCCGAGGCTGTTTTACCTTTGGATGTCCAGCTTCCATCACTCAGGATTGCAGTTGCAAATAAAATTACTACAGAAGAAAATGTTAGATTACGACTGGAAGAACTGGAAAACATGGAAGGAAAAAGACTTGCAGCGCAACAAAATTTGGAACTGTACCAAGCTAAGATGATCCGAGCCCATGATAAACTGGTCCGCCCAAGAACTTTCAAAGTTGGTGACTTAGTTCTTGTTCTCAGAAGACCTATTCTTGCACATCGCAAGATAAGAGGCAAATTTGAACCGACTTGGGAAGGGCCGTTTGTGGTCGAGGCAGTCTACTCAGGAGGCTCCTACCAACTTGTGAATTGCCAAGGAGAACGACAAATGCTTCCAATCAATGGACGATATTTGAAGAAGTATTACACAACCTCATGTTTTGAAGGGTGGCCTCCAAAATAGAGTCTTATCCCTAGAAACACGGGTGAAGCAATCACTTTGTGACTGGGTCCGAACCCAAAAACATAAAAATGGATAAAATAAAAAAAAATGTACTAAAAATAAAATATGTCAAATCATAATAATAAAGTTTTACCCTTCCTTTCAAATCAAATCTTTTTCCTGATCTTTCTTTATCTTTTCCTATTTTCCTTAAAAATTAAAATTGGAATAAGTGAATAAGAATCTTCGATGATAAATACTTTCTTAATATTCTTGTTCTTAGTACGACCCTCGATCCTTTCCTTGTTTTCTTCGCGAGGAAATGTCGAACGGGCGGTTGGTCCTAAACTTTAAAAATGGCGTGAGTCTCGCACTCGATAAAAAGAGGGTGAAGGATGGAGTAGTGATAGAAATTGATTATGACTTCACACCAGCTAGCCTACACTATGAAGAAAATGACTGGGTCCCAGTGGACCGAGAGGAGCTTCATAGTCAGACAGTAATGAAGATGGGTGGCCCAAGCCACCAATCCATCAACAAAAAAAGAAAGACAAACACTGAGGAAAGCAAGAAAATCAAGTCAGTAGTTGCCACGGCAGAGGGCAGGCTCGTCAGCACCGCGCCCGCAGAAATTCAAGAAGTGAGGAGAGCTACGCTCACTGCTACTCAAAGAAGGAATAAGAATCACCGTATCCGCAAGATGTTGACTAAACTAGCAGCATATCAACACGAGGAAACATCCACCTTCGCAGACACACACATTTCAAAGATACCAGTTCATCAGGAACCTGAAAAGAGAGAACAAGCTCCGAGAACAACAGAAAGGATAAGGGAAACTCTGAGAAGATCAGAGGCAGAGAGATCGCCTCGACGTCAGATAGAGATACCGTATGTGAAGAACCTTGTTGCTGAAGCAACCCCGGAGGATGTCCTGACAGAGACAATCCCCGAGGAGCCAAGGTATGCAGGAGAACGTGACGGGATTGAACCGTACATCCCGCAATACGTTACTAGGCCTCGTCGCTTGTAGATCATCCCAGAATATGAACTAGAAAGAATGCAAAATGTTGAGAAGAAAACTTTCGAATACTTTTAAAGGATTAGAGGCAAAAGAATCAACATTTTGGAAGGCCTCGAGTTACACACAGGTGTATTCTCAGAGTACGAGCAACATCAGATTGTGGATTGCATTTTAGAACTTCAGAAGATGGGTCGAGCAGGCCGTCTAAGAGAAAAGACTTATTCGGAACCTCGGAAACGGATGCCAGGGAAAGGAAGAGTCACAATACAATGCGGATGTTGCTATAACTTCGCAGAGGACAGAAGAGGAAATCCACCAGGGATACTCCGTCATGGTGAGGTGGATCCAATGCCGAGGATAATTAAAAGAATGGTGAAAATGATAACGTGGAGGGTACTGCCAGCAGACTGCATACCCAACAGTTGCATCATCAACATTTATCAGAAGGGCGACTGCATACCTCCACACATAGATCACCACGACTTTGTCAGACCTTTCTGCACAGTTTCGTTCGTCAACCAATGCAATATCATGTTCGGATCTGACCTTCGGATAGCAGGCCCGGGTAAGTTCCGAGGACCGGTGGAGATACCACTTCCGGTAGGTTCCGTCACGATATTACAAGGAAACAGAGCAGACATTGCAAAACATTGTATACCGGGAGTACCAGTGGAGCGGATCTTCGTCACTTTTAGAAGGATGGACGACAGAAAGGCACCATACCACTTCCAGCCAGATCCAAAATTTGGACCCAAACCCCACTCAAATTCAACCCAAAACCAAAAAGCCCAATTTTGACCTAAACCCAAACCTAACCCAAATAAGCCCAAGTCCCAAAACCAAAACCCAACCAAAGTTTAAACCTCTTTGAAACACTCCCATAAACATTTCCCAACATTAATTTTACATCAATTTCAACCCTAGCCCAACATTGGCCCAAATTAGCCCAATTTTACCTACATTGGCCCATTTACCAATGAAACCCAAATTCAACCCAATTCAAACCCAAACCACCTCAAACTTGTCTCAAATCACTCGTGACACATCCTTAAACTAAACCCAACATTTATTTGGCATGGCCCTTTGCAAAATTTTCATCTAAAAGCCCACTTCTAAAGGACATTCAAAAGCCCATTCCTAACCAAACTCAAAAGCCCAAGACCATCCTAAAGCCCACATTACAATCTTATCTCATCCTCACTTAATTAAAATCATTACTAAGTCCTAAATCAGCAATCAAATCTTTCTAAACAAAGCCATATGACAAACCATCCAAATTTTACACCAAATTACCAAAATTTCAACCAAACTTTTTCCCAAGCCAAAGGTGAGCCATAAAGCCATTCTTGAGCCACATGCAAGCCATGTGAGTTGTTGACATGTGACCTTACCACATTGGGCAAAAAGAGGAGGTCCTTTAAGCACTTCCTAAAAGCCATTAACCTTACTTATGATTCCCCTTAACCCAAATTTAATCTAAATATTCTTGGATGGAGACTTCTCCACTTAAGACCAAGCTGACCTAACCGATTCACCCGGCCCAAAACCGGGTCATGGGGAGGTGAACCAAGCCCAAAATCATGGTTTGACCAATTTGAGCCCAAAATGAGCCCTTACCCTTTCCATTTCAAGCCATCCTCTTTACACATGGCAAAGCTCAATTGCTCGCACAAACCTCCAGCCCCGACCCACTTGGACCCGAGGGTGACCCATGCCTGCCGGCCAGCGAGCTCGGATCGCCGGAAAACACCATGGCCGAGACCTTGGGAGGAGCCAAACTTTTCACTCCGCCTTGCCGAAGTGTCCCGGCCCAATCGAACACCATGGCTGTTCTTCTCTTGCATGGAGCAGCTCGATCCCAAGCCTTAAACCCCCATGGGAGGCCCTCCACCCTCTCTTATTTAAACACCACCTCCTCTCGGCCATGAGAGGTGATGAACCAAAACTTACTGAAACCTGCCAAAATCATCCCAGACCACTCTCTACACATAGAGAACTTGATCCCCACTAAAATCCCCCTGCCATTTCCTCTCTGTGAGCTCAATTTCAGAGTTGAAATCCAAGCTCAAAACCAGGACACTTCACCACGGTGAGCCAATCTCCAAATTGATTGGTCCTACACCTTCACCGGACCAAGAGGAGAAGTTTCCCAGCAAAAGCCCCCTCACCGGGCCAGCCATTGCTCCCGGCCTCCAAGCTTTGTGATCGGCTGTGGTCGAAATCATACCTAGACAATTCACCAGGCCAAGGGACTTCATCTGGAGCTTGCTTGGACCCAATCGAAGGTGACACAACTCTCAGATCGAAGCTTCACTTCTCTGAGCAAAGGTAAAGACTCACTATTCTTCCCGAGCTTACAGAGATTCTCCACTTAATTTGAATCAATTTCAATGTATGTTTACCATATGGATGTGTTCGTCTCTTCAAGACGAATCCATAGAGCATAAGAACACAAAAATCCGTTGAGAATCGAGTGAGAAATTAGGGTTAGAAGGTCGACGGTCACGGGTTCGCACCAGTCGTAGACGATGACTGGGAACCGTTGGATCGCGCGTGTATCGGATGGACGGCTCGGATCGCGACGGACCAGAAGATGTTACGTGAAAGGCCCCGGGACGGCTGAGTCAGGTGGCGGCACCGAATCAGGAGACGACGCGTGGAGCTTCGGAGCTGCCGAGATTGACGCGGCGCCGCGTGGATAAGTAGGAAAATAGGGATTTTTCTTATTTATTAAATACCCAGAACTTCAAAAATTCATAACTTTGTGTAAAAAAATCCTAAAAATAAAATAAAAATACCCTCTTGCTCGGCGAACGAGAGGAGAATAATGTGGAAAAGAAATCAAGTAATTTCATTAAGTATTTTATTTTTAATGATTTATTTACTTTCTGCATTGTTTTAATTCTCCATGCATTTAGGAAATTCACCATGGCATGAAACCATAGGGCTTTTGAAGCCTCTGAACTTGGGAACATTCCCTGAATTTTCCAAGGTCAGAGGCCATTTCTATGAGAAATTATTGATTTTTCAAGTTCATGTTACTGTTTTGAGTATTTTAATTCCAATAATTAGCATGTTGAGAAATAAATTCTTGAAAAATTTGGTGATGTTGCTTGTGACTAGAGGGACCTAGGAAAAATAAGTTGAGTTAATTCACTTTGAATAACTCTAATTGGCCTAAATACCCAAAATTGAACTTTAATTAATTAGGGTTAACCATTCTTCAAATTAACTTAAAAATAGTTCTCCACTATCCTCTAGGGATAGGAGAACACCACATAAAAATTTGAAACCAATTGGACTTGGTTAACCCCACCAAATGGGTTGATTAAGCCTCTTAAGTAATAATGGGTAAAATTAAACTTTAAAAATTCATAACTCACAAAATACTTTGTAAAAATTCACAAAAATGGTTTTGGAGCCTCTCTGATATCAGAGGAACTTAGAAAAATTAAAATTGTAATTTTCTAAAAAAGTTGATTTTTATCATTATTTTAATATTTTTAATAATTAAAAAATAATAAAAACTATAAAAATATTAAAAATCGCCAAAATGTCACATTTTGAATTCTAATCATTTAGGAACAAACCAAATATTTTTCTTAAGTCCCTAGGGTAAGATATTGAATTTCAAAGGCTTAATGTATATTTTTAATATTAAAAATGTATTTTCCAACCTTTTCACAAAAAATAATTCTAATAAATCAAAGAAAAATCAGAAAAATATAAAATTTATTTCTATGGACTCCTTGAGGTCAGAGAGATTTAAAAAAAATATAAAATCTATTTTTCAACTTTAATTTCATTTTAAAATTAATTAATGCTCCCAAACACAAAATAATTCTAATAAATAAAATATAATTAAAAAAATCACCAAATTTAGTTCAAATGGTCCTCTGGTCATTAGGAGTGCCCCATATTTTTCTTAGGAACAGAAAGATTCATTTGGTCATCTTATTGAATTTTCCTTGGAAATCCCTATTTTCTACAAAAAATAATTATATAAATAAATTAAATACAGAAAAATCACATTTTCTCCTCTAATGTCTTAATTGACATGTGAGTGAAGCCACATAAAAATTTCAAATTCATTTAAGCTCAATTTAGTGAGTTATGGAATTATTAAGCTTGGAGGGCAAAAATGGTAATTAAAATTTTAACCCTTAATTAAAACTTTAGGCTTAATAAAATGAGAGAGTAAAATATTTGATCCTAATCTGATTTGGATGATTGAAATTTAAATAATTAAAGGATAGAAACCCATCAATCATTTTTAAGATTAATTAGAGTAAACTTTAATCATTTAATTAATGAAATTTGGAAGATTAATAAAAATTGAAATTATTAAAATAGGGATATTATTAGGAAGACATTTATTCTTTAATTTAAAAATCCCTAAATTAATCACCTCAATAATATTTAATTCCTAATTAAAATGATAATCCAAACTCAAGATTTAAAATACTAAAAGACTTAATCATTAAATTAAATTAAAATTAAAACATTTAAATTAAATCCTTCCAAAATTTCAATTAAATTAATACTTTAACAATTAAATTAAATCATCTTTAAAACATAAAAAATAAAAAATTAAATTAAAATTAAAATAAAATTAAATTAAAATTAAATTAAATTAAATTAAATTAAATTAAATTAAATTGAATTAAACTAAATTAAATTAAATTAAAACATATTAAATTAAATTAAATTAAATAAAAAAATAAAATCAACTTAAAATAAAATCTAAATAATATTAAAATTTAAAATAAAATAAAATTAAAATTAAAACTAAACCAAATTAAATTAAATTAAATTAAATTAAATTGAATTAAATATAACATCACCTAAGACATAAAGAATTCAAAGTAGATCTAAAACAACTTGAACACTATTCCAAACTTAAACCCATTAATTAAAATTAAATTAAATCACAAATTACTTAAACATCAATTTGCCCTCAAAAGCTCTTGTTGTCATAACTCCTAAACGGAGTATTAAGTGAAGTGTTACTTCACTTATAGGATATTCAAATGTCCTAGTTCATCGAGCAAAAGAACAAAACTTAACTAAACTCCTGGATGATTAATTCACTTGTATAATTAAATTCTCTTGGACTTAAAACAATCCTAGAGGTATTGAAAAGATGTTTAAGTCTCATCTTAAGCACTTCCTCCATATGATAGGATATTTATAAGAACAATTGAACTTAATTGTTCTTTGATGAAGAAAATCATCCTTAAACCAAAAAACAAGAACCTAGACGTCATAGGAGATGACTAGCTATAGGATTAGGACTTTGGTAGACAACCAAAACCTTTCCCTTAGCTTTACCTAGGTATTTGTTGGAATATCTAAATGCCTTAACATGTGTTTTAAGTGCAGCTTGGGATGACGGGACGACCCTCCAGGTACGCTTTTATTTTATTGCAATTTACTTTATTGCAAATGCACTTTACTTTTCTTGCATGATAAACAACTGTTGTATGAAAACCAAAACCTTTAGGATAGTCCCTAAACTGAAACCAAAATTAAATTAAAAATCATTACAAGATAAATTTCAACGCCACAACATTTCAAAATATAAAACAACACAAAATTTAATCACAAACAGAACACAAAACTACAATTGCAACTAAATTAAAACGTCTCGTTGAATGATCGGGAATACCTCGGATGATGTAACCCACATGTTGCTAACGGGATTTCCCACAGTCTAAATGAAGGTGTGGAACTCATTCAGTTGAGTTTAGCAAATTCATCTGGACTAACTGAATTCGATGAAAATAACGGTGCCGGGATGACGGAACCGTGGGATCTTAATCGATTCTGTTTAAATAACTTTAAGATTTGTTTTAATTAAAATATTAAAAACACCTGGATTTTAAGATTTTCTCTAAACCAAAACACTTCTCTCATCTCCTGATTTATGACTTCTAAAACGAAACCTCTTTAACAACAAGGAGCTCGGAGCATGGTGGGCAGTACGACTATCATCATCAGCAAAACCTGAGTCTACTTCAGCAAAACTTTCTTAGAATAAAATAACAAAGCCATAGGATTTCGAGGTAGTTTGCCTAGTGCAACATAAATCCTCAACTTTTCGTTAGGCATTTGCATAATCATGTTATGCAAATTAAGCCCTAACCGGTCTTAGGACTCCGAGGTAGTCGTTCGGTACGACATAAGCCCTCACATCTTCGAGGCTATTTGCAAGACTGTTTCATACGAATAAAAGTCCTAATTAACTAAAATTGGCAAGATTGAAATATAAGATAATATTAGGATTTTCTCAAATCTAAGCCAAACAATAGGATAGTCGGGAAGTTGCCAAGATTCCTCTTGGATCCTCGACTTCTCCTACTTCTCTTCCTTTGGACTCCTAAAATAAACTCGTTCCAAATTTGATATATTCCCGATTGAAATCTCCAAAACTCAAATCCTTTGAAAATCTTAAACTTTGAAATTCTTGAGAGCAAAACCACTGATCCTTATCGAGAGTTTTCTTAAATGATTCCCGTCATTTAAGATGTAATTAACTATAGGGGCTTGCCCTTATAGGGAACTTTAAGAACCCAGGTAATATAAACCACCGCTTAATTCATTTATATTAAGCAAGGGAACTTGTCGGCTTATAAAATTGGTTCGCAGACCAAACGGATGTCACAAATCTTCTAGTTTCTTTAACCGAGCCTCATCATCAAGCAGTCTGTCTATTCTTCGGGATAGATATACGGTTTATGGTGCGGTGCTCGTTTATATAAACTATTCGGGATTTGAGATTGGTTTGATTTCATATCTTAAAATTTTCAAATTTAAAATTATTTTCAAAATCAAATACTACTTTTCAAATTATTTATTTAAATTCAATTAAAAATTCGCCGACAATTTCTGTAGGCGACCTCTTTTTAAAAATAAAACACATAACCTAAAAATATGCCGACAACTTCTAGCGACTCCGCTAGGGAAAAGTTCCTCTCTCCATTTTAATCAGATGGTTTTGCTTTCATAAATCGGTAGTGATCCCATGCCCCTAGTGAACCAAACTACCATTCTTCCGTTGGAATACCCCGTTCATTTCTATCTTGAATGAGTATAGCCAACTCCTCTCGGATTTAGGAGCCACTGTTTAGACACCCCTAAACGGAGAGGTTCTCAGATCCTTTTACCTCTCTTATGAGGTGGGGTGGACCCCCAATAGGTGTTAGATTAGGAGCGGTCCTTCGAGTCAAGAAGTCCTGCATAAGACTTTCTCTTCCTTTCCAATTCTGAATCGGATTCCTTACCTTCTCTACGCCTTTGAACATTCCGTTCCTAATAAACAAACCCTCTAATGAATAACTCTTTTAACAAATAACTCCTTTTTATAAATACATGAACAAAAATGTGTTCGGACTCTTTTCGATTCCTTTCTTTTCTTCCTAATGAGAAGAAGCATAACTTGGGACTGACAATCAGAATCTACCTTGCAGAAGATGTCTGCCCAAAAGCTGATTTTCTCCTTCACCAATGGACTGGACTTCGCTGTTTACAAGGATGAGCTGCCCAACAATGGGATCATCTGGTTTGGATAAGGATTCGAGAACACAAATGTCAAGATCACTGACGTTACTCTTTTCACACTTAAAGACAGAGTATCTGAAACTGAAAGACCTTTGATCGAATTCAACCTCAAGTCAACTCAAGAGTTCCCTCCCTTGCAAAGGGTTCCAGCTGAGAGGAATACTACTGTTCATAGGAAGACTGTTATCTCTACCCCCACCGGTGCTAGTCGTCTCTCGCACCTACCCGGCTTCCGCCAAACCGAAGGGGAAGGAAGTTCGAATTTGTAACGAGCATGTTACCGTGGAGGGTACGATTTCCGTGCAAGACCTTCCGTTTTTGAAATTGGGTCCGGCTCGAGGGTTTCACCCCTAACACGGACTCGGAGAAGAAACGAGAGGTAGGAAGATTGCCGTAGAAGGCCGGAGAGCTGCTGAAGTCGCTTTCTTAGAAGAAATCCCTGAGTACACACCACTACCTGAGTACATACCATTGCCTGAGTATACACCGCTTTTGGAAGGAAGTAGATTCCATCCCCTTTCCGCCGTAGCTGACGAGAAAAATGTCCACAAGATTGCTTCTACATTACCTCGACCCGCATACTATAGCGACAGCCGAGAGAAAAGGGCTAGGATTACACCCTTTGCCCGACTACAGACTGTGATAGAGAAGTTAGCAAGGAAAGAGAAATGTCCTGTGTCAGAGATTTTAAGAAGAATAGGGCGGGTGCCAGCCAAGTCCCGTCTTAGGCCACGAGTAGAACCCGTTATCGCCACAGAAAAGCCAAATAAGAAGATGAAGGCTAGTCCACCTGTTGTTGTTTCAGGTTTACAGATCAGGGAGGATACCACCATCCAGCATTCAGCCGACAGACCATCCGGTCCTAGGCCTTCTGCTGCTAGAAGGATGATATGACGTCCTACTACTGGCCAATTGAGACCAAAACAACGACCTGAAAAGGAAAGTCTCATTAGGAGACTCGAGTCCGAAGAGAGCGCCACCACAATGAAGGGGACTCCCAAGAAGGAAATCCAACAGCCATCGCATGATAACTGCGAAACCGCACGGAAAAGACCATTGGAAGACGCTATGGAAAAACTAAGAACCGACATTCAACGATTAGCAAGAGAAAGAGAAGAAAAGTTTGGAGATGAAGTTGACTCGTCGGAGTTCATGGATGACGAATATGTGGAGATCAACATGGTTGAAACACGAGCATCGTCAGCTTCGCAAGGTGCCCCGGCAGATGCGGAGAGAGATGAACCGGAAGCATTAAGAGCACAAATTCGAGAAAAAGATGATACAATCTCTCAAATGGCAAAAAGGATGGAAGAGATGGCTGCAGCTCTAGCCACTCTTCAGAGTCAGGCTCAACCCCCAAGAGAAACACCTCCGAAGTTATTCATATTACGGACGAGAGGAAAAGAGATCACATCCGTTAACGGAGACGATCGGCCGAAGAAAGATTCTACCTGAATATGATTCCGGAGAAGGACATCGAGAACATGGTGGAACAGCGAGTGCGAGAATCCTTAGCACAGTCTAAGAGCGGAGCATCTATTCAGACGGGTAGACCTTACCCCGAAGAATTGGATGCGGTACAATACCCAAAAGGCTTCGTACCACCTCTGATCAAGACTTTTAATGGTACCGGAAACCCTCGACAGCATGTTGCACATTTTCACGCTAGTTGTTGCAACGCTTGTGGAAGCGACGCCTTACTCTTCCGGCAATTTGTCAGCTGCCTGTCAGGGATCGCCTTCGATTGGTATGTAGAGTTACCGAACGGTTCGGTAAAGACATTTTCAGAATTGGAAAACCTCTTCGTGAAACGGTTTGCCGGAGCTCAGCACCATATCACCATCGGTGACTTAGTGGTGGAGAAACAGAAACCGAATGAAACTTTAGTGGACTATATACTTCGATGGAGAAATCTAAGCATGAAGTGTGAGCCACAACTACAAGAGCAGCATGCAGTCGGTATCTTGCTTAAAAGCCTTCTTGGGCCGATAGCACTTCTCCTTAAGGGATTTATAATTAAGACTTTCGAGAAGTTGTTAAGCAAGGCCGGAAGCTTACAAGAGGAAGCGAAGCAACTAAGTTTCGTCGACAAAACGGACAAACGAAGCACTGTGAAGACATTTGAAAAGAAATGCGGGATCGTCGTTGCGATCGATAAGGGCGAGCGGCCGATGCAAATACGACGGAGCAGCCGCGGCCTGACTATCAACAACCTCGACGGAATCCACCAAAAACCTCGACCCGGTTATCGGCTAACTCAACAATATGAGCAACGAGCCTCACCCACGGCGCACGTTAAAGGAGCTTATAAATAAAGAATATCCATTCAAGAATGAGGCGAGTGCTAAAGATGTTCCGCAGTTTGATGAAGACTTCGGATTTTTGATGCCGCGAACCCGGGAAGCAGAAGAAGTCAACAAGAAAGACCATCCCAACTACTGTCCTTACCACCAGATGCTTGGACATAAGATAGAGGATTGCATTACCTTTAAGAGTTAGCTTGACAACAATCTCCGAAAAGGCAACATAACGATCCCAAAAGAATACATGAAAGAACCACAGAAAGGAGGTTCTGTTAATGTTATTTCAACGTATCCCATTGTTCCAATAGACCCTTACACGACCGATGATGGATGGAGTACCGCTTGGACGAAGTCATCGAAGAAAATTTTGGATCGCATCCAAACCGCTTCGGCGCGTGCTTCAATTCAAAGTTTGAAACCTGTCAAGTCGGCGCTATCGCTTGCAATTGAAGAACCACCCCAGGAAGAAAGGATCATAGAAAAGAAGGAGGTCGAAGAAGAAGAAATGACCGAGGCTCCTAAGGCTAGACTAGAGGCTACTTATACTAGGATGGTTGTTTCCGATTCGGGGGAAAAATTCCTCGAACCTCTGACTCTGTATGATTATTTGCTCACTCCGGCGGGATCTTATAATGATAAGAGTTATGGCGTTGGCTACGTTTTGACTGTTTCTAACGATTACGTAACTAACGACAACCAATCTAATCCGGATCTCGATTCCGATACCAATAACAATTCTCAAATCATACACGACCTCGATAATCACGATGACAAAGAAGATATTCACCAAGAAGGCTACGAAAGTTCAACAAGCAATGAATCTATTTGTGAATTCCAAGGAACTCCAATCACAATAGAGTTAGAGCTTTCAGATTTCGAAGCGACTCCGGAAAGAACCTGTCATGCCGATTCGAAAGGAGACACTCGTAAACTCGATACCAGATTCGGAAGAAATCATAGAAGTCGACTTAAGGAGCGGAAAGGTTCTACCTCCGAGAATGGGTCCAAAAGACAAAGGAAAGCAGGTGGTTGTTTAGGAAGAATCAACCCCAGCAGAAGAATTGCCCATTCGGGAAGAAGTTGAAACACATGGTAACAAAGTGGACTATAACGTACTAGCCCATCTTCGGAAACTACCAGCCAAACTGAGCATCTACGACGCTCTCATCTTATCAAAAGAGATGAGGGAAGCTCTGATCTAGGTCTTACTTGATCCAGAGATTTGTTTAGCTCGGATGGCCGGAGATTCCTTAGACGAGGTTTGCTCGTTAAAGGAACGACGAGGTGTTACCTTCACGGACGGTGATCTACTACTTGGGACGAGCTCGATCATAACCGATCGTTGTACATTTCGGTCACAATCGGAAAGTTTATGCTCTCCGCAGTATTGGTGGATCCGGGAGCGTCAATCAACATAATGAACCTTCGGACGCTAGCATACTTGGAAATTGACGCTCGCGAGCTTGAAGCGGACAAGATGTTACTAAGAGGATTCAACCCAGAAAGGAGAAAGAGCCCTTGGATCAATAACACTATTGATGAAGACCGGTGACTTAGCAAAGACAACCGCAAAATTCCACATAATTGACTCTGAGACATCGTTCAACGCTCTACTGGGCCGGCCGTGGATCCATGAAAACCGGATGGTACCATCATCTCTGCATCAGTGCATAAAATACTACGAAGGAGGAGAACAGTGCATTAAAGGTGATTTGCAACCTTTCTCCGTACATGAGATTGGAATCCATGAAGAAGCAGCCTATTACACACCTCCAAAGAAAACAATCTTCTCCAAAAACACCGTGCCAAATGAAGCAAAAGAGATTCTAGACAATGAAGAACCTGAAGTTCTAGTCCAACAGTCACTCATCACTCCCTTACGGTGAGATGGTGAAGGTTTCTCCAGAACTCGCATTCGAGGTCGAGGCCGGGGATGAGGTCGTGGAAGAGACACTGGGACAGTTGGACAGAAAAAGCCGATGATCAATGTTGATTGGGAAAACAGCTCTGAGGAAGAAGAAGAAATCAAGAAAGAAGCAGCTACAATAAACCGGAAGAAACCACAATTCAAGATTTCTCTCGAAGATGAGAAGAACGAAGAATACAAATCGAAGTACGAGAAGATTAATCACTATGTACACACTATGACCACGACCCCGATCCGAGTCTAATAAGATCGAGGGTATGGTGGTCAAAGAAGTACATAGCAGCGGTGCAAAGCCAATCAAATTTTACCGTGGCACTTCTTCTTCCAATACTGAAAACAATGTACAATTTGAAGATGTCACTTCTTCCGAATTAATGGAATTAACTTTTGAGTGGTACTCTCCCTGTGTTCAAAATTTAATGCAGCGTGGTGTCTTACCTCGACAATGGACAAATGGCCGATCACAACACTTCGAAAAATTATGGAATAATGCCGGTCGGCCTCTCAATTCAAAACATGGTCTCGGATTCGGCACAGTCGGTTCAGTTGACGATACGGAATTTTGTTTGGTTGTCACTTGCGAACCTAATGAAGACTGCTTGGAAACTACAGAAGAACTCGAGGATCTACCAATTGGAGACGCTTCACTAGAATTCGAAGAAGAAATCAAATCTACAATAGATGAGTTAATGGAAGTTAACTTAGCTACTAGCGAAAAGCCTAGACCAACCTTTGTTAGCTCCTTAATCAATAAAGAAGATTCCGAGGAAATGATCAAGCTATTAATGGAATTCAAGGACTGTTTTGCTTGGAGTTACGACAAAATGACGGGATTAGCTCCAGAAGTTGCAGTTCACAGGCTAGGAGTGGATCCTACTTCCGTTCCGATCGAACAAGCTTCCAGAAGAATGCGTTTGTAAATTGAACAACAAGTAATAGCCGAAGTTAAGAAGCTAATCGACGCTAAATTTGTCCGTGAAGAACAATACCCTACTTGGCTAGCCAATGTGGTACTAGTCAGGAAGAAGAATGGTCGAATCGGAATCGCGTGGATTTCGTAGACTTGAACAAAGCATGTCCGAAGGATGAATTTCCACTACCAATTCCAGAGTTAATGATCGACATCACTTCGACACATGAAATGTTCTCTTTCATGGATGGATCTTCAGGATACAACCAGATAAAGATGGCACCAGAAGATGAAAAGCTCACGGCATTCAGAACACCAATCGGAGTGTATTGCTACACAGTAATGCCATTCGGACTAAAGAACGCAGGAGCAACATACCAAAGAGCAATGACAAAGATTTTTGATGATCTCATTCACAACCAAGTCGAGTGCTACGTGGATGATGTGGTCATCAAAAGCAAACTGAAGGAAGATCACCTGTATGATTTGAGAATTGTCTTCGAGCGACTAAGGCAATACAACCTTAAGATGAATCCCTTAAAATGCGCCTTCGGCGTAACCTCCGGGAAATTCTTAGGATTTGTTGTCCGACATCGCGGGATTGAAATTGATCCGGAAAAGATTAAAGCTATCTTAGAAATGCCGCCTCCTAAAACCTTAAAACAGCTATGATCCTTTCAAGGGAAGCTGGCATATCTTCGACGCTTTATTTCGAACTTGTCAGGTAGGTGTCAGCCCTTCTTGGCATTAGTTAAAAAGGATGCCAAATTTGTTTGGGAAGAGAAATGCCAACGTGCTTTCGAGGACATTAAGCAATACTTTATGACACCTCCTGTCTTAGCAGCCCCAGTCTCAGGTAGACCGTTGATACTTTATACTACGGCTCTAGATGACTCCCTTGGATCCCTGCTAGCCCAGGTCAATGATGAGGGAAAAGAAAATGCTCTCTACTACTTAAGCCGTCGTTTGATTCCGATGGAAGTAAAGTATCCTCCAATTGAGAAGCATTGTTTAGCCCTGATCTTCGCCGCACAGGAACTCAGGCATTACATGCTCTTTCATAAGGTCAACCTCATCTCGAAAGTTAATCCGTTGCAATATTTGATGACCCGTCCAACACTTTCCGCGGACTTGCCGGGTGGTCGATGATACTATTGCAATTCGACATAACTTTCGTTCCTCTTCGTGCCGTAAAGGGACAAGTGCTAGCTGACTTCCTTGCAGCGCAACCTTTACCGGCAGATTCGCCTCTCGATGACGATTTACCAGATGAACAGATAATGAGCCTAGAAGACACTGATGATCGACGTTGGGAACTATACTTCGACGGAGCATCCTCAGCACAGAAAGACAAAGAATTGCAAACGATAGTGCCCGGTAAGGCGGGAATCGGACTAATCTTTATAACACCGGAGCGGGGGATGTTAAGATACTCCTACCACTTAACAGAGCCATGCACAAACAACGAGGAAGAATACGAAGCCCTCATAACAGGACTAGAACTGACCATTCAAATGGGAATAACGGATATCAACATCTACGGAGATTCTCAGTTGATCATTCAACAGATCGTCGGACAATACAGAATTTTAAAGCCAAGACTCGAGCAATACTTTCAGTATGCCATGAAACTTTTGGAACAAATTCCGAATGTAACAATCTACAAGATCCCCAGAAGAGAAAATGCTCTCGCGGATGCGCTAGCTCGCCTTGCAAAAGAATTTGCCTGCTCACAAGATGAGTCAGTTGATGTGTTAGTTCAAGGATGATAGGTCCTATCATAGCTCGACATGGATATGATACAGAAATCAGAAAAAGCAGAAGAATCAGTTGCAGCAGTGACGGAAAACACAGAAGATTGGCGTCAACCGCTAATAGACTACCTGCAAACAGGGAAATTACCAAACAATAAGTCATTAGCACATCAAATCAAAAAAAGAGCTCTGTCTTACACATTAATAAACAGTACATTATACAGAAGGTCTTTTGATCAAATGTGGTTAAGATGCCTGAACGGGTCCGAGGCTCTTGAAATTGTCAAAGAAGTGCATTCAGGACTTTGTGGCGCTCAACAGTCAGGTCCGAAAATGAAAATGAAAATTAAAAGACTAGGGTATTACTGGCCCTCAATGATGACCGATTGCATGAAGATAGCCAAAAGTTGTCACCAGTGCCAAGTGCACGGAGTGGTTCTACACCAACCTCCAAACGTGCTACATCCGACAATTGGGTCGTGGCCATTTGAGTGTTGAGGCACAGATATAGTGGGTCCGATAGAACCACCTTCTTCAAGAGGACATCGCTTCATCCTTGCAGCTACAGACTACTTTTCTAAATGGGCAGAAGCAGTTCCACTCAGAGAAGTAAAGGCACACCACGTGCTACAATTTTTCAAAAATCAAGTCGTCTACCGTTTCGGAGTACCGCGCAGAATCATTTCAGATAATGGGTCCGCATTCAGAAGCACAAAGATCAACAATTTTGTCAGAAGACATGGAATCGATTGGCGATACTCAACAATCTACTACCCAAGAGCAAACGGCTTGGCCGAGGCTTTTAATAAAACTCTCGTTCAAATTTTAAAGAAAACTTTGGACGACAACAAGAGAAATTGGCACGAGAAGTTGTTAGAAGCCTTATGGGCCTACAGGACGACTTTCAGGACTCCTACTCAGTCTACGCCTTACACTTTAGTGTACGGGTCCGAGGCCGTTTTACCTTTGGAGGTCCGACTTCTATCACTCGAGATTGCGAGTTGCAAATAAAATTACTACGGAAGAAAATTCCAGATTACGGCCGGAAGAACTGGAAAACTTGGAAGGAAAAAGACTTGCAGCACAACAAAATTTGGAACTGTACCAAGCTAAGATGATCCAGACCCATGATAAACTGGTCCGCCCAAGAACTTTCAAAGTTGGTGACTTAGTTCTTGTTCTCAGAAGACCTATTCTTGCACATCGCAAGATAGGAGGAAAATTTGAACCGACTTGGGAAGGGCCATTTGTGGTCGAGGCAGTCTACTCAGGAGGCTCCTACCAACTTGTGAATTGCCAAGGAGAATGACAAATGCTTCCAATCAATGGAAGATATTTGAAGAAGTATTACGCAACCTGAAGTTTCGAAGGGTGGCCTCTAAAATAGAGTCTTATCCCTAGAAACACGGGTGAAGCAATCACTTTGTGACTGGGTCCGAACCCAAAAACATAAAAATGGATAAAATAAAAAAAATGTATTAAAAATAAAATATGTGAAATCATAATAATAAAGTTTTACCCTTCCTTTCAAATCAAATCTTTTTCCTGATCTTTCTTTATCTTTTCCTATTTTCCTTAAAAATTAAAATTGGAATAAGTGAATAAGAATCCTCGGTGCTAAATACTTTCTTAATGTTCTTGTTCTTAGTACGGCCCTCGATCCTTTCCTTGTTTTCTTCGCGAGGAAATGTCGAACGGGCGGTTGGTCCTAAACTTTAAAAATGGCGTGAGTCTCGCACTCGATGAAAAAAGGGTGAAGGATGGAGCGGTGATAGAAATTCATTCGACTTCACACCGACCGACCTACGATATGAAGAAAATGGCCGGGTCCCGGTTGACCGAGAGGAGCTTCATAGCCAGACAGTAATGAAGATGGGTGGCCCAAGCCACCAATCCAGCAACAATATAAGAGACAAACACTGAGGAAAGCAAGAAAATCAAGTCAGTAGTTGCCACGACAGATGGCAGGCTCGTCAGCGCCGCACCCGCAGAAATTCAAGAAGTGAGGAGAGCTACGCTCACTTGCTACTCAAAGAAGGAATAAGAATCGCCGTATCCGCAAGATGTTGACTAAACTAGCAGCGATCAACACGAGGAAACGACCACCTTCGCACACACACACATTTCAAAGATACCGGTTCATCGGGAACACGAAAAGAGAGAACAAGCTCCGAGAACAACGAAAGGATAAGGGAAACTGCGAGAAGATCGGAGGCGGAGAGATCGCCTCGACGTCGGATAGAGATACCGTATACGAAGAACCTTGTTGCTGAAGCGACCCGGAGGATGTCCCGGACAGAGACAATCCCCGAGGAGCCAAGGTATGCAGGAGAACGTGACGGGATTGAACCGTACATCCCGCAATATGTTACTAGGCCTCGTCACTTGCAGATCATCCCAGAATATGAACTAGAAAGAATGCAAAAAATTGAGAAGAAAACTTTCGAATACTTTGAAAGGATTAGAGGCAAAAGAATCAACATTTTGGAAGGCCTCGAGTTACACACGGGTGTATTCTCGGAGTACGAGCAACATCGGATTGTGGATTGCATTTTAGAACTTCGGAAGATGGGTCGAGCGGGCCATTCGAGAGAAAAGACTTATTCGGAACCCCGTAAATGGATGCCGGGGAAAGGAAGAGTCACGATACAATGCGGATGTTGCTATAACTTCGCGAGAGGACAGAAGAGGAAATCCACCGGGGATACTCCGTCACGGTGAGGTGGATCCAATGCCGAGGATAATTAAAAGAATGGTGAAAAGAATGATAATGTGGAGAGTACTGCCGACGGACTACATACTCGACGGTTGCATCATCGACATTTATCGAAGGGCGGCTGCATATCTCCACACATAGACCACCACGACTTTGTCGGACCTTCGCACGGTTTGTTCGTCAACCAATGCAATATCATGTTCGGATCCGACCTCCGGATAGCGACGCCGGGTAAGTTCCGAGGACCGGTGGAGATACCACTTCCGGTAGGTTCCGTCACGATATTACAAGGAAATGGAGCGAGACATCGCAAAACATTGTATACCGGGAGTACCGGTGGAGCGGATCTCCGTCACTTTTAGAAGGATGGATGACGGAAAGGCACCATACCACTTCCGACCGGATCCGAGATTGGAGAGTCTCCGGCCCTACGAGCTGTGAGTTACATGGGAAATAACACACCTCCAATGCACATCCATGCGGCATTCCTGCCAAGGATGGCTTAGAAGGTGATGTTATTGACCGTGTATCTCATTATTCAGACATGAATTTGACAGACACTTTTTGGATGGATCAACAAGAATCATACATAGTCCGTTTTGAGTCATGGATTGTATGAGAAATATTTTAGATCGAGTTGTATGATGTATCTTCAACAAGATTGGAATGAAAGTGACCATGTCACATTTTGCCTTCACCTCTTTTTGTGCAAATTGACTGGGAAACGCCATTAAAGTTAAATGAACTTCGAACAAAGAACATAAAAGAAAAAGAAAATAAATAAGAACTCTCTTCATAAAAATCCAAACATTAAAAAGAATTTAAAATCCACATGAACACCAAATAAAAAAAAAATGGGATAGTTAAAGAACAAACAAAACAAATCTAAAGCTCAAATTGAATTCCAGTTTACGTCCATCTTTTCAAATCCTCCAATCCTTCTTCAAATCATGATCTACTTCAGACCTCCTCTGAAACCCTCTCTCAGGATGATTTCAAAATTACGAGGAATCTTCAATTTGATTCGGATGGCATAGGTTCGTACCCTTCGCCAAGTAATCAGACTTGGATATGGAACACTTTCATGTCTCATTTCGATCTCAGTATAATCCAAATCTCAACAAAATTCTGCATAGTCACAGCATAAATCAAATATCAACAAAAATCTTTCACAACCACTGCATAAACAAAATCTCAGCATTCGGGATAGGCTTCCGCCCTACTCCCATCTCAGCAAATCTCAGCATTCGGGATAGGCTTCCGCCCTACTCCCATCTCAGCAATCTCAGCATTCGGGATAGGCCTCCACCGTACTCCCATCTCAGCAATCGGGATAGGCCTCCGCCCTACTCCCATCTCAGCAATCGGGATAGGCATCTGCCGTACTCCCATCTCAGCAATCGGGATAGGCCTCCGCCCTACTCCCATCTCAGCAATCGGGATAGGCTTCCGCTCTACTCCCACCTCAGTAATCGGGATAGGCTTCCGCCCTACTCCCATCTCAGCAATTGGGATAGGCTTCCGCCCTACTCCCGTCTCAGCAATCGGGATAGGCTTCCACCGTACTCCCGTCTCAGCAATCGGGATAGGCTTCCGCCGTACTCCCATCTCAGCAATCGGGATAGGCCTCCGCCCTACTCCCATCTCAGCAATCAGGATAGGCCTCCGCCCTACTCCCATCTCAGCAATTAGGATAGGCCTCCGCCCTACTCCCATCTCAGCAATCTCAGCATTAGGGATAGGCCTCCGCCCTACTCCCATCTCAGCAAATCTCAGCAATTGGGATAGTCGTCCTCCCTACTCCCATCTCAGCAATCGGGATAGGCGTCCGCCCTACTCCCATCTCAGCATTCGGGATAGGCTTCCGCCCTACTCCCTTCTTAGCAATTCTCAGCACTCGGGATAGGCACAGTCCTACTCCTTTCTCAGCAATCTCAAAATTTGATCCTCTCAGCAAGAAATTGAAATTAAAGCACTCTGCATTTCGGATAGGCTTTGTCCTATTCTTCCTCAGCATTTGGGATAGGCTCAGTCTTAATCCTTCTCCGCATTTGGAATAGGTTCAGTCCTACTTCCTTCTCAGCATACAAATGCATTCGGGTGGGCCTCCGCCCTACTCTTTTCTCCGCATAAAACCAAAATTGAAACTCAAATCGAAATTCAAACTCAAAATTAAAACTTGAAATAAAAAAATGAAACGAATCTAAAATCCAATCTCTTGAAATCTTGTGATCTGAAATTCACCTCCTTTTTCCCCAGCGAGAGTTCTGGAATCTTCAGTCTTGGAGATTTACCTGATACTCCCTAGCGAAAATTCTTCCACTTCGTCCAAAGTTTGTCACTTGGACATCTGTGTTGGTTTTGTTGATCTCTTCGGTCAACACCAATACGCGCGGTGTGCTTGGTTGAGCACACCACACCTATTGGGTGTCCATTTGTTGACCTCATTTTTGATGAGGTCTTCTCTCCCTCTTTAGTGTTTAGGATCTAGCCTTAGGCTTTTCCTTTGACTATCTTAGAGGACTAGAATTGGGACCCATCCCTTAGAAATTTGAACCACTACTTGCCTCCCTGCAAACCCCACAAGCTTAATTGTAGACCCCTAATCACCTAGAGAGTTGAAATCAAATGTGAAGGTTTAAAGGATGAGTTCCCTATAGGACTCTTTGGCCTTAGGACCACCCTGGGTGGCTTGGTCTGGTGAGGGTTGACTTACACACTCACTACACTCACACTCTACACTCTCACACAAACAATCCAAATCCTAAAACCACACACATACCCAACATGGCTCCTTGACTCATGTAGGTAATTCATATGGATGGACCTTAACCCCTAAGCCCCTGGTAAAGAGGGTTAGGAACAACATAGTGAATGCCTCAAATGAGTCCTCCCATGGCTCATATAGGCTTAACATGGCTTCATGGCTCAATCAAAGTGATTCTATTCCACTTATATTTGACCAATCTTCATTATTCCAAAATTTCAATTTTTGACCCCAGGGACCCTACACCCATCAAACCTACTAAAAGCCCTTAAAATTGCCCAAATCCTCCAAAATTTTCAAATCATCCAAAATTCCCCAAAAATTAACCTTGAACATTTCCTCACCAATCAAATTGATCATCCATAGCCAGAAATACAAAAAATTCCAAAAATACCCCCCAATACCCTCCAAATACCCCAAATGCCCCTCTTAGCCAAAAAATCCAAAAACTCAGAAAATTCCCAAAAAATTCCATAAAATCCCAAATATTCCCAATTTCATTTTTTCCAACTACACCATGGGCCAATTTTGTCAATTTACCCCACTTTTACCAAAACCCCCAATTTAGCCCATTGTTAACCCAAGTGAACCCAATGTCAAACCAAACCTACCCAATTGACCCCAATTTTGGTCCAATTCAATTCTAAACTCCAATTAAATATCCACAATATCAATCTAGACCAAATCCAAGTCCAATTTGATTGATATTTGGGTCCAATTTCACTTTCGACCTTAAAGCCCAATTTGGACCCATGACCCAAACTTAGCCCAAACCAAACCAATTCAACTTCAATTGACCCCAAACCTTTTCTAAACCTTCCCTAACATCCCCATAAACAAAACACTAACATAATTTGCCCAAAATTTGGACCCAAACCCCACTCAAATTCAACCCAAAACCAAAAAGCCCAATTTTGACCTAAACCCAAACCTAACCCAAATAAGCCCAAGTCCCAAAACCAAAACCCAAACAAAGTTTAAACCTCTTTGAAACACTCCCATAAACATTTCCCAACATTAATTTTACATCAATTTCAACCTTAGCCCAACATTGGCCAAAATTAGCCCAATTTGACCTACATTGGCCCATTTACCAAAGAAACCCAAATTCAACCCAATTCAAACCCAAACCACCTCAAACTTGTCTCAAATCACTCATGACACATCCTTAAACTAAACCCAACATTTATTTGGCATGGCCCTTTGCAAAATTTTCATCTAAAAGCCCACTTCTAAAGAACATTCAAAAGCCCATTTCTAACCAAACTCAAAAGCCCAAGCCAATCCTAAAGCCCACATTACAATCTCATCTCATCCTCACTTAATTAAAATCATTCCTAAGTCCTAAATCAGCAATCAAATATTTCTAAGTGTCCCAGCCCAATTGAACACCATGGCTGTTCTTCTCTTGCATGGAGCAGCTGATCCCAAGCCTTAAACCCCCCTGGGAGGCCCTCCACCCTCTCCTATTTAAACACCACCTCCTCTCGTCCATGAGAGGTGCTGAACCAGAACTTACTGAAACCCTGCCAAAATCATCCCAGACCACTCTCTACACATAGAGAACTTGATCCCAACTAAAATCCCCTTGCTATTTCCTCTATGTGAGCTCAATTTCAGAGTTGAAATCCAAGCTCAAAACCAGGACACTTCACCACAGTGAGCCAATCTCCAAATTGATTGGTCCTACACCTTCACCACACCAAGAGGAGAAGTTTCCCGATAAAAGTCCCCTCACCGAGGCCGACCCATTGCTCCCGGCCTCCAAGCTTTGTGATCGACCGTGGTCGAAATCATACCTAGACAATTCACCAGGCCAAGGGACTTCATCTGGAGCTTGCTTGGACCCAATCAAAGGTGACACAACTCTCAGATCGAAGCTTCACTTCTCTTAGCAAAGGTATGGACTCACTCTTCTTCCCGAGCTTACAGAGATTCTCCATTTAATTTGAATCAATTTTAATGTATGTTTACCGTATGGATGTGTTCGTCTCTTCAAGACGAATCCATATAGCATAAGAACACGAAAATCCATTGAGAATCGAGTGAGAAATTAGGGTTAGAAGGTCGACGGTCACGGGTTCGGACCAGTCGTAGACGATGACTGGGAACTGTTGGATCGCGCGTGTATCGGATGGACGGCTCGGATCGCGTCGGACCAGAAGATGTTACGTGAAAGGCTGGTCCCGGGACGGCTGAGTCAGATGGCGGCGCCGAATCAGGAGACGATGCGTGGAGCTTCGGAGCTGCCGAGGTTGACGCGGCGCCTCGTGGATAAGTAGGAAAATAGGGATTTTTCTTATTTATTAAATACCCAGAAATTCAAAAATTCATAACTTTGTGTAGAAAAATCCTAAAAATAAAATAAAAATAATATCTTGCTCAGTGAACAGAGGAGAATAATGTGGAAAAGAAATCAAGTAATTTCATCAAGTATTTTATTTTTAATAATTTATTTACTCTCTGCATTGTTTTAATTCTCCATGCATATAGGAAATTCACCATGGCATGAAACCATAGGGCTTTTGAAGCCTCTAAACTTGGAAACATTCCCTGAATTTTCCAAGGTCATAGGCCATCCCTATGAGAAGTTATTGATTTTTCAAGTTCATGTTACTGTTTTGAGTATTTTAATTCCAATAATTAGCATGTTGAGAAATAAATTCTAGGAAAATTTGGTGATGTTGCTTCTGACCAGAGGGACCTAGGAAAAATATGTTTTGAGTTAATTCACTTTGAATAACTCTAATTGGCCTAAATACCCAAAATTGAACTTTAATTAATTAGGGTTAACCATTCATCAAATTAACTTAAAAACAATTCTCCACTGTCCTCTAGGGATAGGAGAACACCACATAAAAATTTGAAACCAATTGGACTTGGTTAACCCCACCAAATGGGTTGATTAAGCCTCTTAAGTAATAATGGATAAAATTAAACTTTAAAAATTCATAACTCACAAAATGCTTTTCAAAAATTCACAAAAATGGTTTTGGAGCCTCTCTGATATTAGATGAACTTAGAAAAATTAAAATTGTAATTTTTCAAAAAAAGTTGATTTTTATCATTATTTTAATATTTTTAATAATTAAAAAATAATAAAAACTATAAAAATATTAAAAATCACCAAAATGTTACATTTTGAATTCAAATCATTTAGGAATAAAAAAATATTTTTCTTAAGTCCCTAGGGTAAGATATTGAATTTTAAAGGCATAATGTATATTTTTAATATTAAAAATGTATTTTCCAACATTTCACTAATATAATTCTAATAAATCAAAGAAAAATCAGAAAAATATAAAATTTATTTCTTTGGACTCCTTGAGGTCATAGAGATTTAAGAAAAATATAAAATCTATTTTTCAACTTTAATTTCATTGTGAAATTAATTAATGCTCCAAAATTAAAAATAATTCTAATAAATAAAATATAATTCAAAAAATCACCAAATTTAGTCCAAATGGTCCTCTGGTCATTAGGAGTGCCCCATATTTTTCTTAAGAACAGAAAAATTCCCTTGGTCATCTTATTGAATTTTCCTTGGAAATCCCTATTTTCTACAAAAAATAATTATATAAATAAATTAAATACAAAAAAATCACATTTTCTCCTGTAATGTGTTAATTGACATGTGAGTGAAGCTACATAAAAATTTCAAATTCATTTAAGCTCAATTTAGTGAGTTATGGAATTATTAAGCTTGGAGGGCAAAAATGGTAATTAAAATTTTAACCCTTAATTAAAGCTTTAGGCTTAATAAAATGAGAGAGTAAAATATTTGATCCTAATCAGATTTGGATGATTGAAATTTAAATAATTAAAGGATAGAAACCCATCAATCATTTTTAATATTAATTAGAGTAAACTTTAATCATTTAATTAATGAAATTTGGAAGATTAATAAAAATTGAAATTATTAAAATAGGGATATTATTAGGAAGACATTTATTCTTTAATTTAAAAATCCCTAAATTAATCACCTCAATAATATTTAATTCCTAATTAAAATGATAATCCAAACTCAAGATTTAAAATACTAAAATACTTAATCATTAAATTAAATTAAAATTAAAACATTTAAATTAAATCCTTCCAAAATTTCAATTAAATTAATACTTTAAAAATTAAATTAAATCATCTTTAAAACATAAAAAATAAAATATTAAATTAAAATTAAAATTAAATTAAATTAAAATTAAAATTAAATTAAATTAAACTAAATTAAATTGAATTAAATTAAACTAAATTAAATTAAATTAAAACATATTAAATTAAATTAAATTAAATAAAAAAATAAAATCAACTTAAAATAAAATCTAAATTAAATTAAAATTAAAAATAAAATTAAATTAAAATTAAAACTAAACCAAATTAAATTAAATTAAATTAAATAAAATTGAATTAAATATAACATCACCTAAGACATAAAGAATTCAAAGTAAATCTAAAACAACTTGAACACTATTCCAAACTTAAACTCATTAATTAAAATTAAATTAAATCACAAATTACTTAAACATCAATTTGCCCTCAAAAGCTATTGTTGTCATAACTCCTAAACGGAGTATTAAGTGAAGTGTTACTTCACTTATAGGATATTCAAATGTCCTAGTTCATCGAGCAAAAGAACAAAACTTAACTAAACTCCCTGGATGATTAATTCACTTGTATAATTAAATTCTCTTGGACTTAAAACAATCTTAGAGGTATTGAAAAGATGTTTAAGACTCGTCTTAAGCACTTCCTCAATATGATAGGATATTTATAAGAACAATTGAACTTAATTGTTCTTTGATGAAGAAAATCGTCCTTAAACCAAAACACAAGAACCTAGACGTCATAGGAGATGACTAGCTATAGGATTAGGACTTTGGTAGACAACCAAAACCTTTCCCTTAGCTTTACCTAGGTATTTGTTGGAATATCTAAATGCCTTAACATGTGTTTTAAGTGCAGCTTGGGATGACGGGACGACCCTCCAGGTACGCTTTTATTTTATTGCAATTTACTTTATTGCAAATGCACTTTACTTTTCTTGCATGATAAACAATTGTTGCATGAAAACAAAAACCTTTAGGATAGCCCCTAAACTGAAACCAAAATTAAATTAAAAATCATTACAAGATAAAATTCACCGCCACAACATTTCAAAATATAAAACAACTCAAAATTTAATCACAAACAGAACACAAAACTACAATTGCAACTAAATTAAAACATCTCGTTGAATGATCGGGAAAACCTCGGATGATGTAACCCACGTGTTGCTAACGGGATTTCCCACAGTCTAAATGAAGGTGAGGAACTCATTCAGTTGAGTTTAGCAAATTCATCTGGACTAAGTGAATTCGATGAAAATAACGGTGCCGGGATGATGGAACCGTGGGATCTTAATCGGTTCTATTTAAATAACATTAAGATTTGTTTTAATTAAAATATTAAAAACACCTGGATTTTAAGATTTTCTCTAAACCAAAACACTTCTCTCATCTCCTGATTTATGACTTCTAAATCTAAACCTCTGTAACAACAAGGAGCTCGGAGCATGGTGGGCAGCACGGCCATCGTCATCAGCAAAACCTGAGTCTACTTCAGCAAAACTTTCTTAGAATAAAATAACCAAGCCATATGATTTCGAGGTAGTTTGCCTAGTGCAACATAAATCCTCAACTTTTCGTTAGGCATTTGCATAATCATGTTATGCAAATTAAGCCCTAACCGGTCTTAGGACTCCGAGGTAGTCGTTCGGTACGACATAAGCCCTCACATCTTCGAGGCTATTTGCATGACTGTGTCATACGAATATAAGTCCTAATTAACTAAAATTGGCAAGATTGAAATATAAGATAATATTAGGATTTTCTCAAATCTAAGCCAAACAATAGGATAGTCGGGAAGTTGCCAAGATTCCTCTTGGATCCTCAGCTTCTCCTACTTCTCTTCCTTTGGACTCCTAAAATAAACTGTTCCAAATTTGATATATTCCCAATTGAAATCTCCAAAACACAAATCCTTTGAAACCTTAAACTTTGAAATTTTTGAGAGCAAACCACTAATCGTTATCGAGAGTTTTCTTAAATGATTCCCGTCATTTAAGATGTAATTAACTATAGGGGCTTGCCCTTATAGGGAACTTTAAGAACCCAGGTAATATAAACCCTGCTTAATTCATTTATATTAAGAAGGGGAACTTGTCGGCTTATAAAATTGGTTCGCGAGACCAAACGGATGTCACAAATCTTCTAGTTTATTTAACCGAGCCCCATCATCAAGCAAGTGTGTCTACTCTCCGGGATAGATATACGGTTTGTGGTGTGGTGCTCGTTTATATAAACTATTCGGGATGTGAGATCGGCTTGATTTCATATCTTAAAATTTTTAAATTTAAAATTATTTTCAAAATCAAATACTACTTTTCAAATTATTTATTTAAATTAAATTAAAAATTCGCTGACAATTTCTGTAGGCGACCTCTTTTCAAAAATAAAACACATAAACTAAAAATATGCCGACAGATACTTTTAAGGAGTACCTTGATCGCATGTTGCTCTTGCAATTGAGGTTCACATTTCATTCTCAGGTTTCTCCATCTGAGAATGTAGTCGACCAAGGACTCGTGGAGCTTTTGCCGCTCTACTACGAGATCTCCAATGGTGATGTGGTGTTGCGCCCTGGCGAATTTTTTGACAAACAAACTCTCCATTTCTGCAAACGTATTCACCAATCCGTTGGGAAGTTTCACGTACCAATCGAAGGCTATCCCTGACAGACTACTGACAAACTGTATGAAAAGCCGTGCGTCACTCCCTCCTGTGTTGCAACAACTAGCCTTGAAGTGAGCGATGTGTTGGCAAGGGTTTTCGATGCCATCGAATGTTTTGAAGGTTGGTGGTACGAAGCCCGTAGGGTAAGGCACGACATCAAACTCTTCCGGGTAAGGTCTACCCTTAGAAATTGATGCACCACCTTTGGATTGAGCTAAGACCTCCCGAACCTTCTGCTCGATCATCTGATTAACATCTTTCTCTCGGGGAACCGGTGTTGGGTCCTTCTTTGGTTGTTCTCCTCTGCTGGTGGAGGCAACTTATCTTTATTCATCTGTAATGTGTACAATTTTTGGTTGATTGATTTCCGGAGATGTTGTGGGTCGTGACTGTGTCTGTCCATATATCGTTGCCATTGCTGTCATGGCAGCAGTCACCTCTTCCATTTGTTTCTCTAGTTGGAGTATTCGTTCATCCCAGGTCTGGATGGCTCTCTGGTATTCCTCTGTGGTGTTCCCTTCGGAAGCAGGAGTTTCACAAGTAGCTGTGGTGGCCCTAGTTTCCACCACGTTAATTTCCATGAACTCTTCTTCTTCCATTTAATCTGACAGATGGAGATCCTCGTCATCGACCTCCAATCCTCGCTTCCCAGCTAACTCTGAAATCTCTTCATAAAGTTTCTGAATTTTGTCTTTTATTGATCCTCTTTCTGCTATTGACTCTAAAGCAACAAGAGTGGCACCGATGGGAATGTATGACTCATGTTCTATATTGTGGTTGGCAGAATTTTCTAACTGCGCTGTCATAGCAACCTTTTGTATCCACACCTTTCTTTTTGAACCTGATGTTTTGGGGCATGGTGCCTTGGTAGAACATTGGGACAGCAAGAGGACGTGTGTTCCCTAGGGTGCGGACCAAGTGTGGAGGATCGTAATCCTATTCTATTCTTCTCTGGCGGTTGTTTCCGTTTACTTGTTACAAGAGGTACTCTCAGACCCAGCATAGACTTGACCAGCTTGCGTCTGACAGGCACTGAAGCGGTAGCAGCTGTATCTGTATTGATGGTAGTGGTAATGTGTTCTCCCAGACGGAATCTCACTAAGACAAGGGCTGACAGTATCTCAGACTTATCCTTTCTCAAAATTTCTTTTCTTATCTTGGGTGACACTGTACATCCTGTTCTCTTGAGTAGTTCAGAAACGGAACATCCCTCTCTTTCCACGAGTCTGTGAACCATGGCACGGACTTAAGTGATAACTGAGGGCTCCTCTCTCAGCTCACCCCGTCTGTGGGTAAGTGGTGGTAACGTAGCAGCAATTTGGTGAAGGTTTTCATTTCCGGTGGTATCCACTAACGGATGAAACCTGCTTCCTCGGAGGAGAGAAGCAGCTTCAGGCACAACGAGTTCCTCCTAATGAGGAATCTCATCTGTAACTGGTAAACCAGCAACTTTGGCCCTGGCTGACCTTGCATTTCTACGTTGGTGATTCCTCTTCTGAGTCTTGGAGCAGGAAGCAACCTCAAAAACTGACGGGACAACTTGGTCTTCCTCATTGTCTTCGCACATGATTTCCTTTCTCTTTGCAGATGGGGAGGTAGGAGCAGTCATAGTGAATTCAGCGGGAGTAGGAGCAACGGTCCTCTGGGGCACAGACACAGCTGACTTGACAGGAGTAGGAACAACTTTTACCCTCTTGACAGTGGGAAAGTCATGATGGGAGTTCAGGCCAAACTCGGTGGAAGGCTATTGAATTTCAGGAGTCGTGACCTTCACCTTGACAAATAGAGCTTTTCCCAGAATGACCTCGAACTGGTCAAAGCCGTCTCCAAAGTGAATTCTACGAGCAATGAGACGAGCCCCAAGGGAGGTGGGCAAGTTGCAAGAAAACGTAAGCGTCGGGATCGACATTGTCACTGTCGATCAGAAAGGAAATTCCATGTATTATCAAAAGGACCCAGAACCTTGTATTTTTAATATAAAAATTACAAATTAATGAAGGACGATCTGTGAACTGGGTAAGTGTGTTTTACTTTGTTTTGTTTGCTTTTCTTTTTTTTGTTGTATTGTAGGTGTTTTGGTTTTGTTTGTTTTCAATTATGTTGTTGATTTTAAAGATGTTAAAATTTCAGAGAGACTTTCAGGATTGGATTGAGGAATTTGAAGTTCAACTTTGCGAAATAGCAAAGACTAGATATGTAGGGTGAGAAGGATAGATGAGATATGGGACCCAATCCCGGACCCTCTTCTCAACGTAGCTCATCCTTGTCAAATTTGTCCACCCATCACACCTATTGAGGGTCCGACCCCACAAAAGATCAAAGAAAAAGTCTAAAGCCTCTTGGACCCTTTTGTTTAAAGGTGGCTTAAACAAGCGGTCCGGAAGTCAAAGAGAGTCAATGGTACTTACCCAAGAAAGAAATGGGTAAAGCATATCGACGGAACAATAGTAATTTAGTCTATGGGGGACATAGACACATCACCGATGTGTAAGAACAAGTTTCCTGATTTGTATTGAAAGAGAGACTATCCTCAGCGGAGTCGCCAAAAACATGTCGGCGCATAAAAAGTTTATGTGAGTTTTGGTTGGGGTTGCCCACTAGAAGCTGTCGGCCGCCGGAATCAAAATCTCGTCGCCCGCTTCAGAAAGACAGTTTTAATTTAATTATAAATTTATTTTAGAAAAATATGAAATCAAACTGATCTCATATTTTTTGAAGTTTAAATGAAATAGCAATATACCTCAAACTTGTATCTATCCTAATGGATAAACACAAAATTTGAGGATGAGGCTTGATCAAATAAACTAAAGAAGTAAATGACATCAGTTTAGTCTGTGAAACCATTTTATTTGCCGACAAGTTCTCCTATTTAATACAAAGAATTAAAAAGAGTTTATATTAAGCTGGGTTCGGAAAAGTTTCCTATAAGGGCAAGCCCCTATAATTAATTACAACTTCGATAATTGGGATCATCTAAGAATACTTTCGATACAAATTAGGAAATATATTCTTACGACTTCAAAAGGCTAAGGTTTCTTTAACGAAATGTGATTGTTGGAATCCAATAGGTGAGTGGTGTCAAGTTTTGAGAAAGAGTTGTTGTAGAATCCAAAGGAGGAAGGACTAGGAGAAGGCACGGATCCGAGAAGATTCTCGGTGACTTCCCAAGCTATCCTATTGTTTGGCTCAATTTAGGGAAAGATTTAATTTATGTTTCATCCTGCCAATTTTAATTAAGTAGGACTTACATTCACTTGATGTCGATCATGTGAATAGCCTGGAAAATGTGAGGATTTATGTCGTATCGAAATGACAACCTCGGAAACCTAGACGAGTTAGGGCTTATAGTACACCAGGTGCAAAGGCCTAAAAGATTAGGTGAGGGTTTATATTGCACTGGGCAAATAGCTTGAATTCCTATGGCTTGTTGTTATTACTAAGGAGAGTAGGTTGTTGTTGTAGACTCGTTGTTTGCTCTCTCGAATATGTCCTTCCAAATCCTCGATCGTGCTGCCCTCGGTGTGTTGCCTCGAGCTCTTTGTTGTTGTTGCAGAAGTTTCAGTTTTAGAAATGAAAAATGTAGGGGGGTGAGAGAAGTAGTGTGTTTTAGAATGTTGAAATTTGAGGTGGCTTAGTGTTTTATTTAAAAAATTGTTAAAGTTGATTATAAAGCCACCGGTTAGGACCCTACAGCTCATGTGCGAAAAGTAAAGCGGGTAAACTGAAACGAGCAGAGTATGTGTGCAATAATGTAAGGTAGGCAACATGCCCCGGAATGAAAAGGTCAAATCGATCAAAGAAAATCCAAACTGACATAACGGCGAGAAAAATCGATTTTAACACACATAAATTTACAATCCAAAGTACACAAACATGTATATATAGCAACATCCAACATTTCCATCATTTCCAAGCATTTGATAATTGTAACGTCCAACATATATATAGCAAAATTCCAAACATTTTAAGCAAGTAAAGGAATGTAAAGAAGAAAAGGACTTCTCACAAACTTGTGCAATTTGAGGCACCCAAGCACATCAAGCATGTTAGAAGAGTGTAAAGAAGAAGGAACTTCTTACCAACATATACAATTAAGGCAACCGGACATGCTAAACATATTGGAAATCTTCCTTTTGAAGTGCTAAACAATGCCACTTCTCCTCTTTTCTTTATTTACCCAAAATCAACTCATTTGGTACTCAACCATGCAAACTAAACATAGGGGCAGCAAAGAAGTCTTAAATACACTTACGAAATAGCTGCTAATGCAGTTTTTCATGTGGGGACAGCAAGCACATGTCCAAAACCAATCCCAAAATAACATATAAGTGCAGATTTTTTGCTTTGAAAATGCATGGGGATGATGTGGAGACACCTCTACACTAATGTATAAGTGCAGATTTTGACATTTAGCAGGGTAGGGTTAATGCAAAACAATTTCGGAATAAAGGGTGGGTACAGATTTTTGTTTTTGGCAAGTGTAGGGATGAGTGAATCCTCCCGAAGTATGAGTGTTAAATTTGGTGTAGGTGGCATGTAGGGATGATGTGGAGTGAAATTATTAAGTGTATGGGTCATGTATGTAACATGTAGGAGTGTTAAAACTTGGTGAAGTGAATGCATGTGGAAAATTTTGTGAGTGTGACATCTAGGTATATTAAAATTTGGGAAGGTGAATGTGTATATGGAAATCTTCATGTAAAGAGTGATGTGTTGAATTTGTGAAATTTGATGTAGTGATTGTGTGTGAAGTTTTTCATCATGGAATTTATGGATTTTGTGAGATTTGGGGTGAAGTGAAAGTGAATGTGAATTTTTCATGTAAATGATATGTAGATTTAGTGGAATTTAGGAATGTAAATGTGTATGTGAAGCTTCTCTTGTAGGGAACGTAAAGTTTTCATGTAGGGAATAATATTTGGATTTCATGAGGAAATTTAGGAAAGCCGGATGTAAATATGAAGTTTTCATGTAGTGAATTTATAGATTTTGTGAAATTTGGGAAAGTGGATGTAAATGTGGAGTTTTTCATGTAGGAAATTTATGGATTTGTGAATGTGTAAGAGTGTGTAAAAAATTTTAGGGGATGTGATCTTGTGTGAAATTGTGGGCTTAATGTTAGGGATGAATACATGTTGAAATTGATGAAAAAACAAGTGGTCAAGACTTCAAATTTGTGTGTTTTATGTGTGAGTGTGCCCAAATCCGAAAATTGCACATTTCACCTATTTGTTCATGTGTGTTCCAACCAATGCGAAGAACTCTAGAATCATGGAATAAGGTGGAATTTGAGTAATTTCAAAGCCCAAATGTCATATGTATGAAGACTTGATGAAATGGATTTAAAACAAGCATGTATGGACTCATTCATGTGTGTTTCAAAAGTGACCTATTTTGAATCCGAAAATGACAAAATTTTCACCAAATGTTTCACGATGTGTTCATGTAAGGCACCATTAAATACTCACAATTTCATGTGACAGCGCAAATAGAGGGGTAACAAGTTTACATAAGGTGCAATAAGGCATGTGACTTTAAAGTCACATGTAGTTTAAGACTTTCAACCATAAACGCACCTAAGGAAACAAATAGTGAGTGTATGAAACTTACACATCTTTGCCAAAAATATCACTTTATGTATGTGGTATGGTGAAATGTGTATGAGAAACAAGGCCTAGATGTTATGTATGAAAAAGGCTAGTGAAATAAGCAAATAGGGGCACATATACCTTCATATTTGAGGTGCCAAATGTGATGTCATCTTGAAATCCGAAAATTGCATGAAATAAACAAGTATTTTCATGGTTCCAAAATGTAAAGCCCAGGCATAAAACATATTTGATAAGGCATACAACACATGCTAGACTTTCCAAATGAAACATGCTTAGTTTAGGAAGCAAGGTAAAGCAAGCACACTACTCTTTATTTTGAACAAAAGAACAAGAGGCTAAGCTTTACCATGTTTCATAAAGTAAAACGAAACTTCCATCTTTTTTTGAGTATTGAAAAAGAGAGGTCCACATATTTTAGCCCATAAGTAACATGAACAAAAGAGGAACCCCACTACAAAGCCTACATGATGAACCCAAGCCTTTCCAACAAGTAAGCATGATCTTTCCCTCCTTTCTCTATTTTTCTTTTTTCTTTTTTTTTTTTTTTGAGAGCGGCAACAATAATGAGAGAAAGGAGGGAAAAAAAAGTCATGGAAACCATCCACAAGTATGCCAACAAAAGGGACTAAGCATATATGCTCTTTCAAATGCTTCTTATTGAATCATAAGAGACATAAGCAAATAAGATAGAACATGACACAAAAGCTTACCTCTTCAAAATCATCATTTGAAAGCTTAGAATAGAAGGCCACATGTGGTGCCATTTTTCATGAAATAATTAGCAAGGGAGCATGTAATGAAAGTAGAGAAAAAGAAAGGAGAAGCATGAATGACTAGCCACATTTCTTCATCAGAAATAAGAAAATTTCATGAACCAAGCCACATGTAATAAAAGCATGTTCACTTTTTCAAACACATCTCTTTGAACATAAAAAAAAAACATAAATCCACTAAGCGTGTTATGTAGGGCTGCTATTTCAAGATTTGATGTAAAGTATAGAGCATGTCCTTATAAAAATTCCACAATAAGTTTCAAAGAGAACTTACCATGTGAAGGCTACTCCAACCTCACAAAAACATTCGCAGAAAAACCTCTAAATCTTTGCATGTAAAGAAAAGACTCCATTATGCAAATTGCTAAGACTTTAGCAAGTAAAGAGAAATCTCAAAATGTATGTGTAAATTGCTAAGTCATAGAATGTGAAGTTTCAAATATGTGTATATTGCTAAGTCTTTAACATGTAAAGTGAATCTCATGCATATGAAAAATTTCTAAGCTTTTACATGTAAAGTAAAAGGTTCTAAATGTAAGTGAAATTTGCTAAATATTTAACATGTAAGCATGTAAAATCCTCTAAAATAAAGGGGATGAGAAAGTGAGCCTTGAGGGATGTAATATTCATGGGTCAAAGGCTAGAGCAAACCAACATAGGCAAAGGGGAATGTGAGAGCAACAGTGCACCCGAGCTTTGATGATCGGTAACACACAAAACTTGCGAAGCCATGAACCAAATTGCATAAGGACAGCCCTCCCCTCCTGCAGGAATTTCGACGAAGCCAAAAAGAGGCAAAAGGTGATTCCGACAATGCCGGAATCGCTAAATAACTAATTGCATTAAATCTTAATCATCATGAAACTCTTTCCCCGAAATTAGGCAACATATAAAGGCGAAAGAGGTTTATTTCTTTAAGGATTTAACTTGAGCATCGCGAAGCATAAGGAAGGAGACCTTTAAGCATAAAGGAGAATGAGATTTGCACCTTATTGTTGGATCGAGCAATGAAATGGCAGCTCCTCCTTCCTTCCTCTAAAATTTGGCGAACCTTAAAACAAGAAGAAAAAGGGTTATTTTATAGCCCGAGGGAGAAGGAAGAAGAAGCCTCAAATTTCCCGCGTGGACAATACCCGAAGGTCCATAGAAGGTGCAGCCCTCCAACCACTTTTGAGATGATGGAGGTGAAAGAAAGACATGGAGAAGTGACAAAGCATGTAGGAAGTGATGGAGTGCTTCCCTGGATGGGATTGAAGCCGGGGAGATGCTCTCGTGGCGGCCTTTGCGGAGGAGAAGCCACACCTTACCTAGGCGCATGTTGGAGATGCGGCCACGACAAAATCGCACATGGAGGAGGCACGGGCGGGGCTCGGCGAGGAGGAAATCATGAAATAGAGGGGGAGGTGTGCGTGAGTTAGGCTTCGGCTAGGTTTAGGTTAAGTTTAGGTGGCAATTTGTAATTTTTAATTAAAATCTTGTCGATTTGGAGCCGATTTTATTGTACTTTGAAAATATAGCAAATTTTATATCGATTACTACTATTTTCGACATTCGGATGCAATGGCGGCGCTCCGTTCGAAATCACGAGTTGTTCGAACAGCAAATTTGTTAAAATAGGCGAAAAGCGTCGAATCGATTCGTCTCGAAATTTCAAATTTTCATCGATCGAAACTAAAAAAAGTTCAATTTCGTGAAATTGTGGGGTGTCCGAAAGATTTTGTTAATTTTTGGGAATTTTCGAAATTTTTGGAAATTTAGGAAATTTTTCCCAGAAGGGAGCATTTTGGTCATTTAGGGGAAATTTTGGGAAACGTCCAAAATGTCAAACTAATGGCAAGGGCGATTATAAAATGAACTTAAATTGAATGACATTGTACGAGAGCGTTTCGACCCTTGTGGAGGGTTTTGTGGGGCCCGAATAATGAATTCCCGTCATGTTATTTAAGCGCGAGGAACCGGTCCCCTTCCAAGAAGGAACACTTCCCGTGTCATGCCATGATGTTGAACTCCTAGACACTGCAAGCTACACTCATCCATCTCATGCTGCTCACATGGCACCACCACATCTTGCTACCATTTCAAATGTCATCCGTAATGAACTACGTAGCCTCATCTAGGAAGAGTTCCCTATAGAGAAAAATGATCGCTTTCACACTCACCATAATATCAATGAATCATCTCCTTTAGCGAATGCGGTCCTCCAACACCCTATCCCAACTGGCTTAAAGCTGTCAAAAATTGACACATATGAAGGGATAACTGACGCTTATGAATATATTGATCATTATCGAACCATCATGCACATTCAACGTGCCTCTGTATGTGTCGGGTTTTTCCTGCCACTCTTAAGGGACAAGCTCGAACATGGTTCTATTATCTGTCGGGGGGCACTGTTAACACATTTAACGAGCTAGCCAGACTGTTTGTAGAAAAGTCCATAGCAACTCAACGGATTATCAAGGATTCATCCCATCTCTTAGGAATTCATCAAAGTGATGGAGAGTCGCTCAAAGACTACTTCCGCAGGTTTTCTGCTGAAGCTCGTCAAATTTCAGGAGTAGTCCAGAGTTACTTAGGGGAGTCTTTCTTGGGGGTCTCCGCCCAGGACCCTTCTACTCATCACTGATGCGAGAGAAGTTCGTTCTTATGCTGACCTTGTACACCGTGTTGAGGCTCAAATCTCTACATATGAGGTCATCATTTCTCACATAGAACGATATGAGCAATTGGGGGGCAAGCGCAAGAATAACGCTGGAGATACCAATCAAATCTCATAGCGAAAAAAGTTTAGTCTACAGGAGAATCATGAGCAACAACCAGAAAAAGAATACACTCCACTCAACACATCACGAGTTAACATTTTAATGGCCATCAAGGATGAAGACGTTGTCAAGTGGCCAAAGACATTAAGAAATCCAAATGATGGAGACCAGTCTCAATATTGTCATTTCCACCGTGCAAAAGGACATTCAACAAAAAGATGATTTAAATTAAAGAAAGAAATTGAATGTCTGATACGCCAATGTCACCAGGGTCGCTACTTACAAGAACAATGTGAGGGGAACCAGAAGAGAATCGTTGGAGTTATCGAATGAGAAGTATGACTCCAACTCATCTTATCTTAGTAAAAGACTGGCTTATATACTCTTAATTTTATTTTAGCAAAATTTTCATGTTGCCATAAAATGTCATTTCATTTAAATTTTCTTATTTTATCATGAAATAATTTTGTGTAGAAAATCTCCTTGATGAAACGTGGTACCATACCCCTGGAAGTCGAGCCCAAGAGGCAAGACTCGACGGGAAGATACTGTACTCCTGAAAATCAAGCCCAAGAGGTAAGACTCAATAAGAATCTACCATGCCCCTGGAAGACGAGCCTAAGTGGCAAGTCTCGATGGGAAGCTAGTAGTGGACAAGACCCTTGATACACCTAAAATATATAGTGATTTTATGCACATTTTTATACCTATTTTAATGATATTGCACTTTAATGGAAGGTATTTTGTGTTTTTCTTGCTGGTATAATGAAAATAAGTGATTATGATGAAAGGAGCAAAATTGGATCAAATTTGAAGTAAAAAAATGAAAAAATGAAAAATTGGCCACTAGCGGCTAAGGGCCACCAGGTCGGCGCTTAGCCACCACAGTTAAAAATTGAGTTTTCTTCATTTTTGGCTCCAATTTCAAGAGGTGTTTGAAGCAACTTTTGTTGGTGACTCCTTAACTTCCCATGGGTGACAAATTTGAATGAAGGAATGCATCTTTTGGTGGATACGTTGAATCGGGACATAATTTGAAGAGACACCAATGCACCTTTTGGATTATTATTAAAATTATGACAAGTGTGTGTGTGTGTGTGTGAGTCTAGTTTTCAAGAGTCATCTTCTAGTTTCAAAGAGTTTTTCCTAGTTTTACTTTCAGTCTTTTATTGCTTATAGTTTAATTAGTTTAGTTTTAGAGGAGAAAGGGTTGGTGTGAAACTTTCTTTCCACCAATTTTCTTTCATCCATTTATCTAGTTCTTATTGAAGTTTAAAGTTCGAGATTGGAGTCAACAAAGTTGGGCGCCAACCTCTGTAGTGTTGTTACGTGGAAAGTCAAGTTTAAAAGGAATTTCCGGAGTCTTGTGGAGAGTATTTTCATATAAGTGTTTACTTTTGTTTTTATATTTAGCTTTTCATGTTGTGTTTTCTTTATGATTTATATTTTCAAATCAATGTTTGCTTGTGTTTTCTCCATGAATTCTGAGTAGTTTTCTTTATCTTTTTCTTTCTTAAATAAAGAATTAATTAAATTATGTAGGATTATTGTTGAATGTATAAGTGTTTAAAGTTGGAATAAGTTGTGAAGATTTAATTTCATAAACTTAATTTACTTCTTAATTTGGCCAGTTAAGATGTTAAATTTGTTGTGAGATTATGTAAGATCCAATGCGGTATTGTCTTAAACAATAAATGGTATAAATCACATGCAATTATATGGGTGAGAATTATAGTCCATATAATTGTATGCAATATATTAGGAGATATGTTTTTAATGGGGAGTAAATTAGATGTCTTTAGAGTGACAGGCTAAAGCCCCCTAATTTGGTTTGATATTTTAAATTTTGTTATGAGAAGTTAGCCCCCAGGTGGAGGGAATCGAGGGAACTCTAGAGTGAGAGCTAGTATCTTCCCTGTCTAACCATGTTTAAAATTTTAAGATTTCAAATTAACCAATGTTTTTTATAGAACGAAGTAATGGTAAAGAATAAATTTGCTCCTATTTATCACAGCACATTTAAATACTTCCACAACAATACTTTCATAATTATTACTGCTTTATAAGAGAAAGAGAAAGATATTTTATTTCCTAGTATTTTATACCGCATCTTAAAGTTCTGATAATTTTCATTTCCTCCTTAGCTTTTATTAAAAATATCAAAAATAATTTTAAAACTTTTCAAATCAAAACATACTTTCAAAAGTCATAAAAAAGTAAAAATATAATTTTCTTAATTCTTTAAAAAGTTTTTACATTTCTCTATGGGTTTGATATCTCGGGGCTTAATCAAAAAGTCTTGTATTACTTGATAAATGATACGTGTACTTGCGTAGCATCCCATATTATAAAATCATAATTTTCATATCTAAATTATCAGCACATATATTCAGTGTGGAGTCAAGTTTTTGGCGCACATATATTTATCGGTGATCAAGTTTTTGGCGTCGTTTCCGGGAAAATTAATTAAAACTGTATTTTTAAAGAAAATTAAGAAAAATTTAAATTTTTACTTTTCTTTGTTTTTGTTAGTGTGTTGTGTTTTGTTTTATTTTATTGTTGCATGCGTAGTCCAGGTTCTGAGGGACTTGTGTCTTACGATTCTGAATTAGAAAGAACTATCAGAAAAATAAAAATAAAAAATTCTGAAAAAGATAAAAATATTCAAGAAATGACAAATCATCAAAATCAAAATGTTGGCATCAATCAAGAATTTACACCTTTAAGAGATTATGTTAACCCTACAGTGGATGAACTTCATGGTAGTATTCAACACCCTGCTGTAGCTGCTAATTCCTTTGAACTTAAACATTCTATTATCCAAATTGTGTCTAATAATCAGTTTGGGGGAGCAACAACTGAAGATCCTAATTTACATCTTGCTAATTTTCTAGAATTGTATGCTACTTTTAAATATGATAGTGTTTCGGATGACGCTATTAGACTTAAACTTTTTCCTTTCTCGCTAAGGGATAAAGCTAAGATATGATTAAATTCGTTAGCACCTGGATCTATCAGAACTTAAGGTGATTTAGCAGAAAAATTCATTGCTAAATATTTTCCACCATTGAAGACTACAAAGTTGAGAAATGATATTACATCTTTTTGTCAGTTTGAAGGTGAATCAATATATGAAGCATGAGAAAGATTTAAAGATCTCCTCAGAAAATGTCCACATCATTCCATACCAGATTGGTTAATAATTCAAACCTTTTACAATGGATTAGTTGGATCTCTTAGATCAATTATCGATGCTGATGTTGGTGGATCATTAATGTCTAAATAGTTTTCTGATGCTTCTGCCTTAATTGAAGAAATTGCTACTAATAATTTTCAATGACCTTCTGAAAGGTTAAATCCTAAAAAGGTTGCCAGTGTTTATGACAATGATGCTTTTGCAATGTTAGCAAATCAAGTTGCTGCAATTTCAAGGAAAAAAGACCAATTTGGGATGAATTTTTCTCAGCTAAATTACATGATTGAAGAAAATTCATTAGGCCAAATAGTTGATTTTTATTCTTCACCAGAAACTTTAAATGCTATAAACAAGCCTAATAACCCATATTCCAATTATTATAAATGAGGTTGGAAGAATCATCCAAACTTTAACTGAAATACCAATAATCAGGGTGGTATTAATCAACAATGGGGAAACCACCAAGTAAATTCATTGGGGAACTGGAACAACCAAGGAAATAATAATTATAGACTAACCTATCCTCCAGGTTTTAATAATGCTTTACAATTAAAGGAGAAGAAGTTGTTATTGAAGAAGTGGTATCACATATGGGAAATCAATTGCAAATTCAAGAAGCAAACATAAAAAATATTGACAATCAATTGGGGCAAATTATAAATTCATTAAGTAATAGATCCCAAGGAATGCTTCCAAGTAATACTGAAGTGAATCCAAGAGATAAAAGTAAAGAGCATGTAAAAGCAATTCAACTGAGAAGTGGAAGAGAGTTGGAAGGTAGAGTTTAGAAACAAACTGAAGTAGAGAAAGAAGAGATTGAAAAACCAAAAGAGGACTGTACAGCTTATTTTTGGGTTATGTGTTTTATTTTGAAAAGGGGTTGCCTACAGAAATCGTCGGTGAATTTTAAATTTTAAATTTAATTTAAATATATATATAATTTAGAAAGTAGCATTTGATTTTGAAAATAACTTTAAATTTGAAAGTTTTAAGATATGAAATCAAACCGATCTCACATCCCGAATAGTTTATATAAACGGGCACCGCACCACAAACCGTGTATTTATCCCGAGGAATAGACACACTACTTGATGATGAGGCTCGATTAAATAAACTAAAAGATTTGTGACATCCGTTTGGTCTGCGAACCAATTTTATATGCTTAGATGAGTTCCCCTCGCTTAATATAAAGGAATTAAGCAGGGTTTATATTACCTGGGTTCTTAAAGTTCCCTATAAGGGCAAGCCCATATAGTTAATTATATCTTAAATGACAGGAATCATTTAAGAAAACTCTCGATAATGATCAGTGGTTTTGCTCTCAAGAATTTCAAAGTTTAGGGTTTTCAAAGGATTGAATTTTGGAGATTTCAATAGGGAATGGATAAAATTTAGGACAATTTATTTTAGGAATTCAAGGGAAGAGAAGTAGGAAAAGTTGAGGATCCAAGAAGAATTTTGGCAACTTCCCAAACTATCCTATTATTTGGCTTCGAGTTTAAGAAAATTATTTAATGTTGCAATCCTGCCAATTTTAATTAATTAGTACTTATGTTTGTATGACATAATCACACAAATAGCCTCGAAGATGTGAGGATTTATGTCGTATCAAGTGACTACCTCGGAGTCCTAAGACCGATTAGGGCTTAATTTGCATAACATGATTATACAAATACCTAACGAAAAGTTGAGGATTTATGTTGCACTAAGCAAACTATCTCAAAATCCTATAGCTTTGTTGTTTAAAACTAAGAAAGGTTTTGCTAAAGTAGATTCAAGTTTTGCTGATGACGATGGCCGTGCTGCCCACAATGCTTCAAGCTCCTTGTTGTTGCAAAGGTTTAGTTTTAGAAGGTGAAAATCAGGGGATGAGAAAAGTGTATTGGCTTAGAGAAAATCTTAAAATCCAAGTGTTTTTAATGTTTTAATTAAAACAAATCTTAAAGTTGATTATAACAACACCGGTTAAGATCCCACGGTTCCATCATTCCGGCATCGTTATTTTTATCGTATTCACTTAGTCCAGATGAATTTGCTAAATTCAACTGAATGAGTTCCACACTTTCATTTAGACCGTGGGAAATCCCGTTAGCAACACATAGGTTACATCATCCGAGGTATTCCCGATCGTCCAATGAGATATTTTAATTTAGTTTTAATTGCAGTTTTGTTGTTTTGTTTGTGATTAAATTTTGAGTTGTTTTATATTTTGGAATGTTGTGGCGGTGAATTTTATCTTGTGATGACTTTTAATTTAGTTTTGGTTTCAGTTTTGTGGCTATCCTATAGGTTTTGGTTTTCATGCAACAGTTGTTTTACATGCAAAAAAATTAAAATGCAGCACATGTAGGTAAATTACAACAAAGTCAAAGCGTACCTGGAGGGTCTTCCCGTCATCCCAAGCTACACTTAAAACACATGTTAGAGCATTTAAACATATTTTTGCAAGAAATACCTAGGTAAAGCTAAGGGAAAGGGTTTTGGTTATCTACCAAAATCCTAATCCTATTGCTAGTCATTTCCTATGACGTCTAGGTTGTTGGTTTGGTTTAAGGATGATTTTCTTGACCAAAGAATAATTAAGTTCAATTATTTTTCTAAAACACCCCATCGTATCGAGGAAGTGTTTAAGACGAATCTTAAACATCTTTTCAATACTTCTGGGATTATTTTGAGTTCAAATGAATTTTATTGTATTGGTGAATTAATCATCAAAGGATTTTAATTTTGTTTTGTTTTCGCTCAGTGAACTTAGGACATTTGAATATCTTATGTGTGAAGTGACACTTCACTTGATGCTTCATTTAAGAGTTATAACAATAAAAGTCTTTTTTAAGGGCAAAGTAATAAATATTTTAATGATTTTATTTGATTTGATTTAATTATAAAAATTAATTATTGATTATTAAGTTTGGAATAGGGTTCGAATTATTTTAGATTTAATTTAAATCTTTACAATTTAAGTGATATTATATTTCAAATTAACTTTTTATGTTTTAAATTTACTTATATTGAAAAAGGTGTTGAAATCTTTCATATGTTTTGATTTAACTCTTAATGTTTTCATTTAGGTTTGTTGTTAAGTGATGTTAATTTAATTTAATTTAATTTAATTTGATTTAATTTAATTTTAATTTAATTTAATTTAATTTTAATTTAATTTTAATTTAATTTTAATTTAATTTAATTTTAAATTTAATTTTAAATTTAATTTAATTTCAATTTAATTTAATTTTAGTTTCAATATTTTAAATTTAATTTAATTTAATTGTTAGGGTGTTAATTTAATTTAATTTAAACTTTGACTTGCCTTAATTTAATTTAATTTAATTTAACTCCAAGATTTTAAATTTGATTTTTATTATTGGACCATTTAACATTTTAAGCTTTAATTCATTTAAGGGTTATCTTCTTTTAATTTTTAATTTATTTTGTTTGGATTATTATTTTAATTTTTAATTAAGAACTAAATATTATTGAAGTGATTTATTTAGGATTTTTAAATTAAAGAATAAATATCCTCTTAATAGTATCCCTATTTTAATAATCCAAATTTTAAATATATTCTTTCCAAAATTTAAATTATTTAATTACTTAGAGTTTCATTTTGATATTTTCAAAGTGTTTAATGGGTTTCTACCCTTTTAATTTCCCTAAGTTTCAATCATCCAAGAGAAAATTAAAATCAAATATTTTACCCTCTATTTTAATTAAACCTAAAGTTTTAATTAAGGGTTAAAATTCTTTAATTATCTTTATGCCCTTTTGGCCTTATTTATTTCATAACTCACTAAATTGAGCTCAAATGAATTTGAAATTTTTATGTCACCTCACTCACATGTCAATTAAGACATTAGAGGAGAAAATGTGATTTTTCTGACTTTAATTTATTTATATAATTATTTTTAGTGAAAAATAAGGGTTTTCAATGGAAATTCAACAACATGACCAAGGCAAGGTTTCTGTCCTTAACAAAATGATGGGATGTTCCTAATGACCAGAGGACCACTTGGACCAATTTTGGTGATTTTTTGAATTATATTTTATTTATTATAATTATTTTGAGTTTTAGAGTATTAATTAATTTTAAAATAAAATAAAACTTGAAAAATAGATTTTATATTTTTCTTAAATTTCTCTGACCTTAGGGAGTCCAGAGAAACAAATTTTAAAATTTTCTGATTTTTCTTTGATTTATTAGAATTATTTTAGTGAAAAAAGTTGAAAATTCATTTTTTAATATTAAAAAATTACATTAAGCCTTTAAAATTCAATATCTTATCCTAGGGACTTAGGAAGAATATTTGGTTTGTTCTTAAGTGATTATGAGTCAAAATGTGACATTTTTATGATTTTTAATATTTTTGTGATTTTTATTATTTTTTAATTATTAAAATATTAAAATATTGTGAAAAATCAACTTTTTTAGAAAATTCTAATTTTAATTTTCCCGAACTCCTCCGATATCGGAGAAGCACCAAAACCACTTTTGTGAATTTTTTAAAAGTATTTTTGGAGTTATGAATTTTTAAAGTTCCATTTCACTATGAGGCTTAATCAATCCATTTGGTGGGGTTAATCAAATCCAATTGATTTCAAAATTTTATGCCCTAAAGAGCAATAGAGAATTGTTTTTAAGTCAATTTGGTGTGTGGTTAACCCTAATTAATTCAAATTTAATTTTGGGAGTTTAGGCTAATTAGGGTTATTATGAATGAATTAACTCAAAATATATTTTTCATAGGGTCCCCTGGTCCTAAGAAACACCACCAAATTTTCCTAGAATTTATTTTACAACATGCTAATTATTGGAATTAGAATACCTAAAATAGTGACATGAACTTAAAAAATCAATAACTTTTCACAGAGATGGCCTCTGACCTTGAAAAATTCAGGGAATGTTCCCAAGATCGAGGCTTCAAAGCCCTATGGTCTCATGCCATGGTGAATTGTCTATGCAAATGGAGAATCAAAACATTGGAAATAGTAAATAAATTATTAAAAATAAAATACTCATCCAATTAACTTGATTTCTTTTCCACATTATTTTCCTCTGTTCACTGAGCAAGAATGTATTTTTGTTTTATTTTTGTGATTTTTCTATGCAAAGATATGAATTTTTGAAGTTCTGGTATTTAAATAAATCCAAGAAATCCTAATTTTCTATTTATCCGACTCGGCGCCGCGTCATCCTCGTCTAGATCGAAAGCCCACACATCGCTCCGTGATTTGGCACCGCCATCTAGTTAGCGCTACGGGGGCCTGCCATTCATGTACCATTGCGCTGTCCAGCTTGATCTCGACCGTCCGCTTGATACACGCGCAATCCAATGGCTCCTGGTCATCGTCTCCGACTGGTGTACACCTGTGACCGTCCACACTAAAACCTTAAGATCTCACTCGATTCTTCATGGATTTTTGCGTTCTTATACTCTATCGATTCGTCTTGAAGAGACAAACACATCTTTACGGTTAAGGTGCATTGAAATCAACTCAAACTAAATGGAGAATCTCCAGGAGCTCGGGAGGGAGAGTGAGTTCATACCTTTGCTTAGAGAAGTGAAGCTTCGATCTGTTGGTTGTGTCACCTTCGATTGAGTCCAAGCAAGCTCCAGATGAAGTCTCTTGCTCTGGGGAAATACCTAGGTACAAAAGTGACCAAGGCCGATCACAAAGCTTGGAGGCCGGAAGCAATGGCCGGCTCGGTGAGGGGGCTTTGCCTGGGGAACTTCTCCTCTTGGTCCAGTGAAGGTGTAGAGTCAATCAATTTGAAGATCGGCTCACCGTGGTGAAGTGTCCTGGTTTTGGGCTCGAATTTCAACTCCAAAATCGGACTCGCGAGAGATGGCTTTAGGGCTGGATTTCGGTGAGGATCAAGTTCTCTATGTCCGGAGAGGGATCCGGAGTGATTTTGGCGCAGTTTTGGTATGGTTTGGTTCAACACCTCTTTTGGCCGAGAGGAGGTGGTGCTTAAATAGAGGTGGCTGGAGGGCTCACCAGGGGGGTTTGATGGCTTGGATCAACTGCTCAGGGCATGGGAAGAACAACCATGGTGTTCAATTTGGCTGGAACAACTCAGCAAGGAGAAATTCAAAAATTGGCTCACATGGGTGCTCTCGGCCTGGTGGTTTCCGGCGGCTGTGGTGGCCGGCCAGCCAGGGTCAAGTCACTGTTGTCATCAGGAGGGTCAGGGATTGGCAATGGTGCAAGCAATGGAGATTGGCCATGTGTAGAAAGCTTCATTCGAAATGGAATGGGGAAGGGGTTCTTTTGGACTCAATTTAGTCATCCTATGGGTTTGGGTTGGGTGCACCTTTCCAAGCTTCGATTTGGGCCGAGGGAGGTCGGGTGAGTCGACTAGATTAGTGGGGAGAAGTCACTATCCAAGCATGTTTAAGTTTAAACATAGTTTAGGGGAAGCATGAAAAAGTTTAATCACCTTTAAGAGAATCCTTAAAGAGGCTCCTCCTCTTGCCATTTATGGGATGGTCACATGTCAAACTTCTCATGGCTTTACACGGGGCTTAAGGATGGCTTCATGGCTTCATTTGGTCTTGGGGATGGCTTAGTCAATTTCATTAGAATGGATTTTAGGAATTTTGGCATTTTGATGGGAATTTGGATAAAGCCTAATTTGGAATGATTTAATCATAGGTTTCAAACTTTAGGGAATGATTTTATTAAGTGGATGATGAGAAGGAATTGTCATGTGGGCTTTGGATGAATTTTTGTGCTTTTGGGTTTGGTGGAAGTGGGCTTTTTAAAAGGCTTAAATGGGTGGGCCTTTATATTTCAAAATGGACTTTTGGATGAAGAATTTTGTGAAATACCATTCCAAATAAATGTTGGGTTTAGTTTAGGGATGTTTCTTGAATGGTTTGGAATCAATTTGGTGTGATTTGGAGTAGAATTGGGTTGAATTTGGGCTTTTTTGGTAAAGGGGCCAAGGTGGGCCAAATTGGGCTAACTTGGGCTAAGGTTGGGCTAAGGTTGAATTTGGTGTAAAATTAATGTTGAAAAATGTTTATGGGAGTGTTACAAAGAGTTTTCAACTTTAGTTGGGCTCTAATTTTGGGATTTGGGCCCATTTGGGTTAGGTTTGGGCTTAGGTCAATTTAAGGCATTTTAGTTTTGGGTTAGGTTTGGGTGGAGTTTAGGTTCAAATTTTGGGCAAATCAAGTTAGTGTTTTGTTTATGGGGATGTTAGGAAGGCTTTAGAAAAGATTTGGGGCCAATTGGAGTTGAATTGGGCTAGGTTTGGGTCATGGGTCAAAATTGGGTCTTAAGCCCCAACTTGGAATTGAGCCCAAATGTCAATCAAACTGGACTTGGATTTGGTCTAAATTGATATTGGGGATATTGAATTGGACCAAATTTGAGGTCAATTGGGGTGGTTTGGTTTGGCATTGGGTTCACTTGGGTTAAAAAATGGGTCAGATTGGGGGTTTTGGTAAAAGTGGGGTAAATTGGCAAAATTGGCCCATGGTGTAGTTGAATAAAATGAAATTGAGAATATTTGGAATTTTCTGGGAATTTTTAGAATTTTTGGATTTTTGGGGTAAAAGGGTATTTTGGTAATTTTGGGGGATTTAGGGGTATTTTTGGAAATTTTGGAATTTTTGGCCAAAGATGGTCAATTTGAGTGGTGGGAAGTGCTTAGGATTAATTTTGAGGAATCTTGGGTAATTTAGGTAATTTTGCAAATTTTTGGTCATTTCAAGGGTATTTGGTAGGTTTGGTGGGTCCGGGGCCCCGGGGGTCAAAAACTGAAATTTTGAAAAAAAGAAGATTGATTAAGTGTGAGTGAAATGGAATCATTTTGGTTGAGCCATGAAGCCATATTAAGCCCATATGAGCCATGAGAGGACTCATTTGAGGCATTCACTATGTTGTTCCTAACCCTCTTAGCCAGAGGCTTAGGGGTTAAGGACCATCCATATGAATTACCTACATGAGTCAGTAAGTCGTCAAGTTGGGTGAGAGTGTGGTTTTAGGACTTTGAATGTGTGTGAGAGTGTAGTGTATGTGCAAGTCAACCCTCACTGCACTGTGCCATCCAGGGTATTCCTAAGGCCAAAAAGTCCTATAGGGAACTCATCCTTTAAACCTCCACATTTGATTTCAACCCTCTAGGTGATTAGGGGTCTACAATCAAGCTTGTGGGGTTTGTAGGGAGTCAAGAAGTGTTTGAATTTCTAAGTGGTGGGTTCCATTTCTAGTCCTCTAAGATTAGTCGAAGGAAAAGCCTAAGGCTAGATCCTAAGTACTAAAGAGAGAAGCAAAAGACCTCATCAAAAATGAGGTCAACAAGGACACTCTAAAAGGTTTGAAAAGACCAATTTATCCACCTAAGGTTAATTTGGAAAAGCCACCACCTCCATTTCCTCTGAGACCTTGTCAACAAAATTTGGATAAGCAATTTTCAAAATTCTTGGAGATGTTTAAGAAGCTTACCATTAATATTCCATTTGCTGAAGCCTTAGAAAAAATGCCAAGCCATGTGAAATTTATGAAGAATATTCTCAACAAAAAGAGGAAGTTTGAAGATAATGAGACAGTTGCACTTAGTAAGGCGTGCAGTGCAATAATTTAGAAGAAGCTTCCTGAAAAGCTTAAAGATCCTGGTAGTTTCACAATTCCATGTGCAATCAGAGACAAATTCTATGGAAAAACTTTATATGATTTGAGTGCAAGCATTAACCTTATGCCTCTATCAATATTCAAAAGACTAGTAATAGGAGAAATAACTCCAAATACTGTAACTCTCTAATTAGCAGATCGTTCGATCACATATCCAAAAGGAGTTATAGAAGATGTTTTGGTTAAAGTGAATCAATTTATCTTTCCTGTTGATTTCATTGTACTTGATATGGAGGAAGATAAAGAGATACTCATCATTTTGGGAAGACCTTTTTAGCCACAGGCAGAGCAATGATAGATGTGCAAAAAAGGGAATTAATTATGAGGGTTAATGATCAAACTGTTACATTCAATATTTTGAAATCGATGAAATATCCTGCAATATGTAAAGATGATGAATGTTTTAGGATGGATGTTATCAGATATTTGAGTGAATGTCATTTCAAGTCAACTTATGAAGAAAAACCTAAAAAATAAGAATTGAAACATAAGCAAGAAGATGAGTTACATCTTTATGAAGATTTTCAAGAGAAAGAATTAAATTATGTTCATGAAAATTTTGAATTGTTGGATATGACTGAAAAAGATGAATCTTATGGTCTATCAATTGAAAAACCTCATGAAATTGAGTTAAAAATGCTTCCTGATCATTTGAAGTATGTTTTTCTTGGTGAATCTTCAACCTTGCCTGTTATAATTTCATCTCAATTGACTTGATTGAAAAAGAAGAAGAGAGTTTGCTTGAAATTTTGAAGAAATACAAGAAAGCCTTTGGATGGACAATTGTTGATATTAAAGGAATCAATCCTTCAATTTGTATGCACAGAATTCTTATGGAAGATAATTGCAAACCTCGTGCTGATCCCCAAAGGAGATTAAATCCTATCATGAAAGATGTTGTTAGGAAAGAAATTTTGAAGTGGTTGGATGCTGGAATTATCTACCCTATTTCAAATAGTGTATGGGTTAGTCCTATTCACTGTATTCCTAAGAAAGGAGGAGTAACTGTGACTGTTAATGAAAAGAATGAAATGATTCCAACAAGACAGGTTACAGGATAGTGAATATGCATTGATTAAAAAAAAATTAAATCTTGCCACAAGGAAAGATCATTTTCCACTCCCATTTTTGGATCAGATGCTGGATAGACTAGCTGGGCATAAACACTTTTGTTTTCTAGATGGATATATTGGTTAACCCCAAATTCAAATTGCTCCTGAGGATCAAGAGAAAACTACGTTTTCCAATCCTTATGGTACGTTTGCTTTTAGAAGAATGCCCTTTGGTTTATGTAATGCTCCTGCTATATTTCAGAGATGTATGATGGCTATTTTCTGTGATTTAATTGAAAAAAGGATTGAAGTTTTTATGGATGACTTTTCAGTGTTTGGAATTTCCTTTGAATCATGTTTAGAACATTTGTCTAAAGTTCTAAAACGCTGTGAAGAAACTAATTTAGGCTTTAACTGGAAAAAATGCCAATTTATGGTAGCAGGAGGAATTATATTAGGACATTGAATTTTAGAAAAAGGTTTGGAGGTAGATCCTGCAAAAATTGAAATTATCTCTAATTTACCTTGCCCGACTAATGTAAGGGGAATTAGAAGTTTTCTGGGACATGCTGGATTCTATAGGCGTTTCATCAAAGACTTTTTAAAGATTACAAAACCTCTATGATGTTTACTAGAAAAGGATGCAATTTTTTATTTTGATGATGACTGCCTAAAAGCTTTTGAAACTTTAAAAGAAAAATTAATCACTGCATCTGTTATAATTTCACCAAATTGGGAAAAAATACTTTTGAATTAATGTGTGATGCTAGTGATTATGCTATTGGTGCTGTTTTGGGTCAGAGATATGATAAAATTTTCAAAGTTATTTATTATACTAGTAAAACTCTTAATGAAGCTCAAATCACTACTAAAATCAGTTATTACTATAATATTTTCCTTTGATAAATTTCGATCATATTTAATTGGAACTAAATGTGTGGTGCATACTGATCATTCTGCTATCAAATATTTAATGAAGAAGGAGGATGCGAAGCCTAGAATGATTAGATGGATTCTTCTTTTACAAAAATTTGATTTTGAGATAGTAGATAGGAAGGGTTCTGATAATCAAATTGCTGATCATTTGTCCAGGCTTGAAAATGAAAAATATCTCTCGCGATCGTTGAAGAAATTATTGAACATTTTCCTGATGAAAAATTATTCACTGTTAATGAGTGGCGTGTTTCGTGGTATGCCGACATAGTAAACTTTATTCTCAGTAATATTATACCCTATGGTTTGACATACCAGAAAAGAAGAAATTTATGTCTGATGCTAAGGCTTATTTTTGGAATGACCCATTTTTATATAAACAAGAAAATGATCTTATAATTCGAGAATATATACCTTTGGAAGAGACTTATGAAATTATTCAAAAATGTCATGATTCTGATTATGGGGGACATTTTGGAGTTGAAAGAACTGAATATAAAATCTTACAATCTGGATTTTATTGGTCTACAATTTTTAAGGATGTGAATGCTTATATTAAAAATTGTGATAAATGTCAGCATGTAGGCAGTATTTCTAGAAGAAATGAGACGCCCCTCAATTATAGTTGGAAGTTGAAATATTTGATATTTGGGGATTAGATTTCATGAGTCCATTTACACCATCTTTCAGAAATGTTTATATTTTGATAGCAGTAGACTATGTTTCCAAATGGATTGAAGCTATTTCTTTACCTCGATGTGATGCTCAAAGTGTTGCAAGGTTTTTAAGAAATAATAAATTTTGCAGATTTGGAATACTAAGAGTAATCATAACAGACGAGGAAAGTCATTTTAAAAATTCGATTATTGAGAAGTTAGCAAATAAATATCATATAAATCATCGCATGTCTACTGCTTATCATCCTCAGACAAGTGGTTTGGTTGAATTATCCAATCGTGAAATTAAAAGAATATTGGAAAAGACTGTTAATCCAAACAGAAAGGATTGGTCAATCAAACTGGATTATGCTTTGTGGGTCTATAGGAGTGCATACAAACCCCTTATAGGAATGTCCTCATATAGGTTGATTTTTGGAAAAACTTGTCATTTGCCTATTGAATTTGAGCATAAAGCATATTGGGCTATTAAAGAGTTCAATTATAATTTGAATGATGCTGTTGAGAAAAGATTATTGTAATTAAATGAGCTTGAAGAGATAAGGAATGAATCTTATGAAAATGCTAAGATTTATAAGGAAAAGATGAAGTTATGGCAGGATCGGAAGATTCTTACTAAAAATCTTGTGTCAGGACAAAAAGTTTTGTTGTATAATGCCAGATTGAGAATTTTTTCTAAAAAACTTAAGTCCAGATGGATGGGTCCATTTATTGTGATAAAAGTTTATTCCTATGGAGTTGTGGATATTCAAGATTCTAAGACTAGAAAAATATTTAAAGTTAACGGTCATAGACTTAAATTATATTTTTCAGTCGATCAACTTAAATCTGATGAGAGTCTGATGTTGGGTCACTCAGAATGAGTTCTGGGTATGTCAGGCTGATGACGTTAAACCAAGCTCTTTGTAGGAGGCAACCCTTAGTTATCGGTGTGCTTAGCTTTATGTTTTCCTTGTTTTTATATTTTGGTAGTAGTATTTTGTAGTTTTTATGTTATAGTAGTGTTTATTTGACCTTATTTTATGACTTATAGGAGTTGGAATGAATTTTTGGACATTTGGCAGACTTGTGCTAAATTAAGCACTGGCGGCTAAGCTCTGCCTAGTTGGCGCTTAGGTGCTGGAGTTATGAAACATGTGATAAATGAGGTTCTAAAAGCCTAGATCATGGGGAAGTGGTTTTGGAAGTTATTTTGGAGTTTTTAAACGATTAAGGGCAGGTTTATGCACTTCTAAAGTCTATAAAAAGGCCCTGGATTAAGAGAAACACTTGCCCAAGTCCTATTTTTATTCCTAAGTCTTAAGAAGAGTTTTTTTTTAGTGCATCATGTCTTCCTGGGCGAATAAAATCAAGAAGAAAGAGGAGTTTGATAAGAGTAAGTTTATTAGTGATAGTGCTAAAGAGTTATTCAATGGATTTCTTCCCGTTAGTATTCAGGGAATTGCATAAAAGATTGCAATGATCGAAGCCCGAGTGACTTTAATCAAAGAAAAGATTAATGAAACTAACGCACATTTGGAGCATATGGGATGACAACTCAAGATGCAATTCAATCATACAAGTCACATGGAAGAAGCAGATAAAGCGATGTTCCTGAAGAACAAGTGGTTAGAAGAAGAAGATGTAAGAGTGTTCAATCATCGCCATTCTATCAGATTTATGTTCCAGAAGGATCAAATGGAAATAATAGTGGTTCTGGATATATTTCGCCTACTAGAGAGTGGAATTAAATGTTAGTTTGATCTTGTGATTTGTTTTGAGTATTTTATGTTTTTTGTGTTTGATGTTATAAGTGTTTAATGTTTTATATTTGTTCTGTTGCACTTAAATGTGATATTAGTACATCTTAGTGATGTAAACCTATCTTTATGATTATTAAGTCTATTTGTATTTATGGAGTTTCATCTAAAGTGTTTGGATAGAAATTTATAGTTTGTATTAAGTGTGGTTTGTTTTTAATGAATATATGTTTGTGTTTGTGTGAAATTTGATCGAAATTGATGGATATTAAAGTTTGAAATTAGAGTTTTGGAGATTAGTGAGGAAGAAACAATTATTTTGAGAAGATTAAGGGTGATTAACTGTGATTTAGTGCATTTTCTTAATTGTGAAAATCTTGGCACTGGCGGCTAAGCGCCAGATTGCCGACGCTTAAGCGCCAGATTTCGCGGCTAAGCACCAAAGGCCTCGCACTTAGGCACCGATTCAAGAAAATTGATTTTCAGCAGTTAAAAACCTGAAAATCGCCATTTTTAACTTACCTATCATCTTTAACCTCTAATTTTTGCAAAAAGGAGCCTAGGGCATCAACATATTGGATTATGTAAGAGCCGATTTCAACAAAAAATGTTAGATTTGGATTTCTTAAGGTAAGAGTACTAGTCATAAGTAAAAATTTTTTATTTTCACCATGTATTTTGAGTACATTTTGGAATATCCTAAAATCACTATTCATGGTAAAATTTTGAGGAAAAAGATGAGAAATTGCTTGGATTTAGTAGAAATTATTTCTGGAAGTTAATTTAGCAAGTTTATTTTGATTTTGGAATTTATGGTGATTTTTCATAAATTTTTAGAGATGGCTCTAAAGTCAAAGCGTGCGAGAGAAAAGACGAGATTCAATTCTGATAAGTTTGTTAGTGCAAGGTCTGAGGAACGATACGTTGACACATTACCGTCACGTAAATTGATTCCTGAACATGTGTTTAATAAGCCTGGAGAAGTTATTGAGGAGATGATTGCTAAAAGCAATTGAGAAAATTACTGTTGCTTCTTCGCTGTTACTGTTATTTCTGTGATCATAGAGTTTTATGCGAACTTACCTGCAGCAGAAGAAAATTTGGAGATAGTTAGAAGGCAAGAATTACATTTTACATCTGCGGTAATCAATGTCTTTTATCGACTGCCTTCTGATATGTTTTATTTTTATTCTAACTTTCATCCTACTGAGGGAGAGTTATATGAGATTATGGCATTTCTTACTGACGGAAGAGGATTATGGAAGATCACTAATGATAGAAGAGTAAATTTTCAAGCATCTAAGTTAAATGCCATTTCTAAAGCATGACATTATTTTATCTCATCTAAGCTATTGCCTTCAAGCCATACTGGTGAAGTTACAAGGGAGAGAGTTGTGTTGAACTATTGCATTCAGCAAGGGAAGCCTATAGATATTGGAGCAATCATTTATGATTACATTTTGAATTGTGCCATATCTACCACTACTGCAGGTATGGGATTTCCTTCCGTGATTCACTCATTATGTCAACAATCTGGAGTGAAATTTGAAACTTGGGAAGAGGTTCTTCAGCCTTTAAAACCAATTACCAGTGTAAATATTGGAGCTTACACTGTACATTCAGAGTTTTGCTAGAGAGGAGAATTTGGTAGGGCTTCTACTGCTTCTGCTTCTGCTTCTGCTGCTTCTACTTCCTATGCTACTACTTCAAGAGCTTCACATCTAGAGATTCACAGACTGGTTTATTAAGAAAGATTTTGAAGAAGGTGAGTCTTACTCGTGAGCATATTAGAGACATGGATGATAACATGGACAATATGGAAAGATATATTATAAAACATGATGAATATGAGGAGAATTATCAGTATTATTTGGATAGATTGATTAGAGGTGATATGAGCGTTGAGATGCCCCCTCATCCATTCTATATACCTTATGTGCCATCCATAGATTGGAACGATCAAGATGATGATGATGATGAGGATGATTAGTTGATTTTTTTTTTGTGTTACAGAGTTTTTGTTGATGAACTGTTGTATGTTATGTCATGTGATTTATTTTGATATTGTGTTTACGATGTGAACTCTGGTAATATGCTGATTATAGTTGAACTGTTATTTTTCATGCATATTCAGATGTATCTGTGTTGGATTGTTATTTTATATGTTAATTTGTGATGTTTGTGTGGTAGTAAATATTTTAATGTGTATGTTGTGTCAGAGTTTTTATAGTGTGTAATTTAATTCCAAAATTGTTAGGAGAATATGGAACACTATTAAAAACTATTATTATTTAAAAAAAAATTGCATTTTTAAAACTTTTCAAAATCTACTCCTACCATTTGTTATCTAGTATCGGTGTGATTTCAGTTATTTTTAGTTGGTGTGTATTTGCTTTGAAAACCTCCACTATTGTAGAAGTCCTTTGAAATTTCTATTTAATGAAAAACTGAAAATTTTGAATTTGATTTCTTTTTACTCATGTTTTTGAATTGTTATACTTGCATATTTAGGATATTAAGATTCCTGCAAACATGTTATGTTAGTTTTTAACTCTCACCCATGTATCAATTCTTATGCTTAAATGTTTTATCCTAACTAAAAAATAAAGTTGGGGGGGGGATTTCAAAAAACAAAAAATTTTTCAAAAACCTAAAATTTTATTTGTTCTCAAGAATACTTAAAATTAATTTAATTTTTGATTGAAAATAATTATGTATATGAAGTTATATTAAGAGAACAAAATTTTGAATATAGAAATGAATAAGAGAATTTAGTTAAAATTTATAGTAATAATGAAAAATTTAAAGTTAAAATTTTCTTAGTAAAGAAGTGTTAAATATAGTTCAACTATCTTTAGTAAGAAATGTTGTATTTTTGGATAAATAAAAGATTTGACTTTTATTCTTCAAAACTTAAATTTCTTTTATTGAGGAGTAATTTTCAAATACTATTATCATGATTTTTAAGTGAAAGATGTATATCAGACCTTTATTTTAAATGGAAGGGTGGAATTCAAAATCTTTAAAGGCCTATCCAGATACAGTAATCCTTGCCTTATAAGAGAAAAAAAAGAGAAAAAGAAGAAAAAAAGAAAAGGAAAAGAAAAAAAAGTGAAAAAAGTGAAAAGGAAGGAGAAGCTTGAGGATTTAAGGGCCTAATCAAAAATTGGTTCCATACCTAAAGTATAAGATATAAGTTCTGAGAAAATCTAAAGCTTAAGGTTATAATATAGTAAGTAAAATTACTTTCAAATAAAGATTTTTAAGTGAGAAAAATAAGTGTTTGAATCCTATATTTTGAAGAATCTACAAGTATTTCTGAATTAGATAGAAACCTATATTTTACATTATCGTTTACCTAAGAACTTTCTAAACTTTAAGTTGATCTTAATTACTGAATTTTTTTCTAAATTGGACTATTCCATTTCTAGAACAAAATTTTGTTATCTTCCTAAGAAACTCATCACATAATTTGCATGTTAAAATATTCCAAGTGATTAAGAGTCACTTGAGGACAAGTAACATTTTAAGTTTGAGGGATTTTGATACACCTAAAATATATAGTGTTTTTATGCACATTTTTTTACCTATTTTTGATGATATTGCACTTTAATGGAAGGTATTTTGTGTTTTTATTGCAAGTATAATAAAAATAAGTGATTATGATGAAAGGAGCAAAATTAGATCAAATTTGGAGCAAAAAAATGAAAAAAAATAAAAAATTGGCCTCTGGCGGCTTAGCGCCGCCAGGTCGGCGCTTAGCCGCCACAGTTAAAAATTGAATTTTCTTCATTTTTTGTGCCAATTTTAAGGCTTGTTTGAAGTAGCTTTTGGTGGTGACTTCCTTAACTTCCCATGGGCGGCAATTTGAATGAAGGGATGCATCTTTTGGTAGATACGTTGAATCGGGACATTATTTGAAGAGACACCAAGGCATCTTTTGGGTTATTATTAAAATTATGTCAAGTGTCTGTGTGTGTGTGAGTCTAGTTTTCAAGAGTCATCTTATAGTTTCAAAGAGTTTTTCCTAGTTTTACTTTCAGTCTTTTATTGTTTATAGTTTAGTGGTACACCTAAAATATATAGTGTTTTCATGCACATTTTTATACCTATTTTTGATGATATTGCACTTTAATGAAAAATATTTTGTGTTTTTCTAGCAGGTATGATGAAAATAAGTGATTATGATGAAAAGAGTAAAATTGGATTAAATTTGGAGTAAAAAAATGAAAAAAATGAAAAAAATGAAAAAAAATGAAAAATTGGACTTTAGCGGCTCCGCCACAGTTAAAAATCGAATTTTCTTCATTTTTGGCGCCAGTTTCAAGGGGTGTTTGAAGTAAATTTTGGTGATGACGGCAAATTTGAATGAAGGGATGCATCTTTTGGTGGATACGTTGAATCGGGGCATGATTTGAAGAGATACTAAGGAACCTTTTGGATTATTATTAAAATTGTGTCATGTAATGAATGAGAGAGTCTTTTTAGTGAGTCTAGTTTTCAAGAGTCTTTTCTAATTTTTCATAGTTTTCTTCTAGATCAAAGAGTTTTTACTTTCAATCTTTTATTGTTTATAGTTTAGTTGGTTTAGTTTTAGAGGAGAAATGGTTGGTGTGAAACTTTCTTTCCATCAAATTTTCTTTCGTCAATTTATCTAGTTTTTATTGAAGTGTAAAGTCAAGAGTTGGGCGCCAACCTCTGTAGTGTTGTTCTGTGGAAAGTCAAGTTTGAAAGGAACTTCCGGAGCCTTGTGGAGAGGATTTTCAGATAAGTGTTTACTTCTGTTTTCTATATTTAGTTTTTCTTGTTGTGTTTTCTTTATGATATCTATTTTCAAATCAATGTGTGCTTATGTTTTCTCCATGAATTCTGAGTAGTTTTCTTTATCTTTTTCTTTCTTAAATGAAGAAGTAATTAAATTATGTAGGATTGTTGTGGAATATATAAGTGTTTAAAGTTGGAATAAGTTGTGAAGATTTAATTCCTTGAACTTAATTTACTTCTTAATTTGGCCAATTAAGATGTTAAATTTGTTGTGATATTATGTAAGATCCAATGTGGTATTGTCTCAAACAACAAATGATATAAATCACATGCAATTATATGGATGAGAATTTTAGTCCATATAATTGAATGCTTAGGAGATATGATTCTAATTGGGAGTAAAATTAGTGGTCTTTAGAGTGACAGGCTAAAGCCCCCTAATTGGGTTTGATATTTTAAATTTTGTTATGAGAAGTTAGCCTCTAGGTGGAGGGAATCGAAAGAACTCTAGAGTGAGAGCTGGTATCTTCCCTGCCTAACCATGTTCAAGGTTTTAAAATTTCAAGTTAACCAATCTTCTTTATAGAACCAAGTAAGGGTAAAGAATAAATTTGCTCCTTTTTATCACAACACATTTAAATACTTCCACAACAATAATTTCAGAATTATTACTGCTTTATAAGAGAAAGAAGAAGATATTTTATTTCCTAGTATTTTATACCTCATTTTAAAATTCTGATAATTTTCATTTCCTGCTTAGCTTTTATTAAAAATACCAAAAACAATTTTCAAGCTTTTCGAATCAAAACATATTTTCAAAAGTCATTAAAAAAATAAAAATATAATTTTCTTAATTCTTTAAAAAGTTTTTACATTTCCCTGTGGGTTTTATATCTCGGAGCTTAATCAGAAAGTCTTATATTACTTGATAAACGATACGTATGCTTGCGTAGTATCCCATATTATAAAATCATAATTTTCATATCTAAATCATCAGCACGTATATTCGGTGTGGAGTCAAGTTTTTGGCGCACATATATTTATCGGGGATCAGTCCTCACTAGAAAGACTCCATGAGAGCAAGTGGTTGACAGGGTCTCCACTCAAAGACCTCAGAAGGCTATAAGCCTCAGAAGGCACAGGTACACTCAAAGACCTCAAAAGGCTACAAGCCTCAGAAGACACAGGTACATCAAAAACCTCAGAAGGCTACGAGCCTCAGAAGACACAGGTACACTCAAAGACTTCAGAAGGCTACAAACCTCAGAAGACACAAGTGTATAAAATTCCTCAGAAGGCTACGAGCCTTGAAAAAATTTTGCACAAATAAAAAGCCGCGACGCACCGCAACAAAGCATTGTCGCGATGCAACGCCGTAACACATTAATGCGGCATAACGTACCGCCAAAACACATCATCGAAACGCTTCGTAGCAACGTTTCTCCGCAACACACCTCCGCAACACAATTCGGCGCTGCAAACTCTGCACCGTAACGCGCTTCTATAATGTGTCACCGCAATGCATCGCTCTGCCGCAATGCATTGCTATGATGCATCACCGTGATGCACCGCTGCAATGTGACACAGCCTGCCACAACGCATCGCCCTGATGCCCCGCCGCGACGCTCCACCGCAACTCGTCATCGCTACACGTCGTTGCGTTGAGTCACTACGATGCGCCACCGCAACACTTTGTCGCGAGGTGCCACCACGATGCTACGTCGCGACGCGCCACCGTAACACCCCGTCGTGACGCCCCACCACGATGCTTCTTCACAATGCTCCGTCGTGAGGCTTCGTCGCAACGCTCTGCCGCGACGTGCCCCCATAACACCCCGTCGCGATGCCCCACCCCGATGCTTCTTCGCAATGGCCCGTCGTGAGGTTTCATCACAAAGCTTCACCGCAACGCACCACCGTAACATGTCGTTGCATTGTATCGCTACGTCGTGTCGCCGCAAAGTGCCACCGTGACGCTCCGCCGCACTGCGACGCTTCATGGCAACACACCGCTGCACCGCAACGTGCTGTCATGATGCTCTGTCGCACCGTGTTGTGGCACTTCTACCCCTCTCCTTATGTCTATTTATAGGCTCAAAAAAAATTGGGCCATTAAATGCTCATTTATTAAAAACAAAAGGGGAATATTTTTGGTTCCCTCCAACCAACATTTCCATGTCCCATTGTTTGGTATTTCCACATTTATTAACCCTGTAACTAAGTAAAAGATGATAAGCTATATCAATGGAGATTATTAAAGTAAATTAAACCAAAAAACGGCTGAACAGATTAAATGAATGTTTTATGGTAACATTTAGAAAAATTGTCGCCTAAAAGTTTATATATATATATATATATATATATATATATATATATATATATATATATATATATATATATATATAGACACACACACTTCAGATTTGGATATTTTCGGAAGAAAAAAAATAATCTCGTCCAAAAATAAGGGGCAACTGATTGGCCACCAATAAATTTTCATCATCCGACACAAATCTCGAGGCATGACACCAATCTCGGTGCAATATTTTGAGCAAAAAATATTCAAATGTTAATGAAAAATCATAGAGAGCTCCGATTTCAGCAAACTTATAGTCAACTGACCGCCTCGATGAAACGGACCCAATGATATCAAAACTAATACAATGCGAGTCAAATCAAGCCTGGATCAAGTCATTAAACAACTTTTAGAAGTTTTTCGGGCACATTGAAAGGTCAAATAGATGCCGACACTAGCAAGTACATACTCGAATCGAGCATCTCGACAAGATGAATCCAACAAGCCCAAGATCAATCACTTCTGACATTGTTAAGGCCATCAAATGCCCCTTAAACGCCGTTTGATAGAGAGAGCCATCTGAACCGTTTGATCAAGATTGCTGCATTAATTGCACACAGAACCCTATAAATAGAAACCAACTCTCACATGAGAAGGGGGAGCATAGAGAGAGTCTGAGGCCTTAAGGAGAAGTTGCAGCTTAGCACCACCGCCGACCGCCATCGACAAACCGCCAATCGTCATCGACCACGACCGACCTCCATCAACTACCGCCGACATTCGTCGACCTCCGTCCGACCTCCATCGAATACTAATGCGTCAAACTTATATTGCAAGAATTTATGAACTCAAATTTATATATTTATAATGATTTTGTTAAGTCCAAGCATTCAACGCAAGTATAAATATCGTATCAAGTAATACAGGGCTCTAATGGAGTCCTGGTTATCCATCCCACAGGGAAGTTTGGAATATAAGAAAGCGATCACAATATAGATAATGTAACACTAAAATCTGATATTTAATTTGCAATTAAAGTTTTCTACTTACTACTACTATGTAGGAAACAGTAACAATTAACTAACCCCAATTACTTCTAACAACTTTTAAAAGTAGAATTAACTAACATACACACTAAACTAAGTATTTGAAAGGTTTTCGATATATGAGAAAAGTATCTTTCCTCTTGTAATGAGAATATGATGTGTTGATTGATATGGAACAAATATTTTTATTATTGTGCCAAATAGGAGCATAGATGATTCTTTACCCTTAAAAGAGCACCCCTCTTTTAAGTAAGAAAAGAACATTGACATATTCTAAGTTTAGTCACTAAATCTAAGGCTAGGCTGGGAGGATACCAGCTCTCACTTCGGAGCTCTCACTCACCCTTCACTCGAAGGCTAACCTTTGATATTAGTTACTAATCTTAGAACCAATTTGGGGATTTCAGCCTGTCACCCTGAAATCTCCACATTGAAGTCCATCAAAACATATCTCCCTATTTATTTACACTTAATTCTCATGACTACGCAATTCATCCATAGAAATTGAATGGATCTTTCATTATTGTTGTAGGACATTAAATCCTTTCAAACTTAATGTTCAACAATATATTTTAACATTTCAATTGGCCAAACCGAAAAGTAAATTAAGTTTGAAATGATATAAATAGGTATTCTTTTAACTTAAGTCCATCTAATCAGCGTCGTAATCCAAACCACAACACTCAAAATGCTGAAAACAAACAATTTAAAATTTAATATCATCTATACTGAGATTAAAAAACAAACTAAAGAAATCAAACACACACAAATACAAACATTGTTCAAATCAAGCACAACATAATCAAGTCTACCACTCTTTTGAACTAGTGATAGTCTCTCCTCTAATATCTCCCATTGCTTGAACATGGACGAACAAGTTGTAAAAAAGGTTGGAATGGGAATTCTTCAGTTGAATCTTCATCTATCAATCCCATCATTTCATCAATCGCACCAAACTCACTTCAAATTGCATAGTATGATCAGAATGTTCTTTCATTCTCCAATTGATATGATCGAAGAAATTAGACTGTTGGCGAATTTTAAATTTTAATTTAAATATATATATAGTTTGGAAAGTAGCATTTAATTTTGAAAATAATTTTAAGTTTGAATATTTTAAGATATGAAATTAAACCGATCTCACATCTCAAATAGTTTATATAAACGAGCACCACACCACAAACCGTGTATCTATCCCGAAGAATAGACACACTGCTTAAAGATGGGGCTCGATTAAATAAACTAGAAGATTTAGTGAAATCCGTTTGGTCCGCGAACCAATTTTATAAGCCGACAGGTTCCCCTGCTTAATATAAAGGAATTAAGCAGGGTTTATATTACCTGGGTTCTTAAAGTTCCCTATAAGGGCAAGCCCCTATAGTTAATTACATCATAAATGTTCGAAGACACTTAAGAAAACTCTCGATAATGATCAATGGTTTTGCTCTCAAGGATTTCAAAGTTTAAAGTTTTCAAAGGATTGAATTTTGGAAATTTCAAAAGGGATTAGCTCAAATTCGGAACAGTTTATTTTAAGAATCAAAGGAAGAAAAGTAGGAGAAGCTGAGGATCCAAGAAGAATCTTGGCAACTTCCCAAACTATCCTATTGTTTGGCTTCAATTTGGGAATTTATTTGATGTTATAATCCTACCAATTTTAATTAGTTAGGACTTATATTGGTATGACATAATCATACAAATAGCCTCGAAGATGTGAGGGTTTATGTCGTACCGAACGACTACCTCGGAGTCCTAAGACCGGTTAGGGCTTAGTTTGCATAACATGATTATGCAAATGCCTAACAAAGAGTTGAGGGTTTATGTTGCACTAGGCAAACTACCTCGAAATCCTATGGCTTGTTATTTAAATTAAGAAAGGTTTTGTTGATGTAGACTCCGGTTTTGCTGACGACGATGGCCATGCTGCCCACTATGCTCCGAGCTCATTGTTGTTGCAAAGGTTTTAGTTTTGGAAAGTGAAAATCAGGAGATGAGAGAAGTGTTTTGGTTTAGAAATCTTAAAGTCCAAATATTTTTAATATTTTAATTAAAACAAATCTTAAAGTTGTTTAAACAGAACCGATTAAGATCCCACGGTTCCGTCAACCCGGCACCGTTATTTTCATCGAATTGACTTAGTCCAAATGAATTTGCTAAACTCAACTGAATGAGTTCCACACTTTCATTTAGACCGTGGAAAATCCCGTTAGCAACACGTGGGTTACATCATCCGAGGTATTCCTGATCATTCAACGAGACGTTTTAATTTTGTTGCAATTGTAGTTTTGTTGTTCTGTTTATGATTAAATTTTGAGTTATTTTATATTTTGGAATGTTGTGGCGGTGAATTTTATCTTGTGATGACTTTTAATTTAGATTTGGTTTTAGTTCAGGGACTATCCTAAAGGTTTTGGTTTTCATGCAACAGTCTTATTTAACATGCAAGAAAAAGTAAAGTACAGTGCATGTAAGTAAATTGCAATAAAGTAAATTGTAATAAAATAAAAGCGTACCTGGAGGGTCTTCCCGTCATCCCAAGCTACACTTAAAACATATATTAAGGCATGTAAATATTTATAACAATTACCTAAGTAAAGCTAAGGGACAGGTTTTGGTTGTCTACCAAAGTCCTAATCCTATTGCTAGTCATCTCCTATGACGTCTAGGTTCTTGTATTTTGTTTAAGGATGATTTTCTTCATCAAAGAACAATTAAATTCAATTGTTCTTCTAAAACATCCCGTCATATTGAGAAAGTGCTTAGGACGAGTCCTAAACATCTTTGCAGCATTTCCGAGATTATTTTGAGTCCAAATAAATTTAGTTGCACAGGTGAATTAATCATCCAGGAGTTTAGTTAAGCTTTGTCTCTTGTTCAGTGAACTTGGGCATTTGATTACCTGACGAATGAAGTGACATCTCACTTAATACTTTATTTAAGAGTTATAATAATTAAAGCCATTAGGGGCAAGTTGGTTTGTTGAGAATTTTAATCATTCTTAATTTGAAGTTCGAGTTAAAGGTTTAAAGTGATTTAGTTTAATTATGAGGTTTTAATTAATAATTTTAAGTTTGGAATAGTGTTCAAATTATATTTTGGTTTAAATCCTTATACTAAGTGATCTTAATATTTTGAATTTGTTTTACTTTTATTATTGAATGATGTTAACTTAATTTAATTTAAATTTGATTTAATTTAATTTAATTTAATTTAATTTAAATAGTTTTTAATTTAACTTGACTTAATTATTAAAATGTTAATTTAATTTAATTTTAATTTTAATTTAACTTTTACTTAGTTCAATTTAATTTAATTTAATTTAATTTAATTATTAAATTATTTAATATTTTGAACTTTTCTTTAATTTAAGGGTTATTTATTTTTTTAATTTTTAATTTACTTAGTTTGGGTTATCATTTTAATCTTAATTAAGAGTTAAATATTATTGAAATGATTTATTTAGGGATTTTTATTAAAGAATTAATATCCTCTCAAATTATATCCCTATTTTTAATAATTCAAATTTTCATTAATCTTCCAAAATTTAAATTGTTTAAATAATTAAATTTCCATTTTTTGGTTTATTAAAAGTGATTAATGGGTTCCTACCCTTTTAATTTCCCAAAGTTTCAATTATCCAAGAAAGAAAAAATCAAATATTTTACACTCCATTTTAATTAAACCTAAAATTTTAATAAAGGGGTTTAAATTCTTTAATTACCTTTATGCCCTCTTAAGCTTATTTATTTCATAACTCACTAAATTGAGTTCAAATGAACTTGAAATTTTTATGTCACTTCATTCATATATCAATTAAGATATTAAAGGAGAAAATGTGATTTTTCTGAATTTAATTTATTTATATAATTATTTTTAGTGAAAAATAGGGATTTCAATGGAAATTCAACAACATGACGAAGGAATGGTTTCTGTTCTTAATAAAATTATGGGATGTTCCTAATGACCAGAAGACCACTTTGACGAATTTTGGAGATTTTTTAAATTATATTTTATTTATTATAATTATTTTGATTTTTGGAGTATTAATTAATTATAAAATAAAATTAAAATTGAAAAATGGATTTTTATATTTTTTATTAAATCTCTCTGACCTCAAGGAGCTCAGAGAAACAAATTATATAATTTTCTAATTTTTCTTTGATTTATTAGAATTAATTTAGTGAAAAGGTTGGAAAAATGCATTTTTTTAATATTAAAAATTGTTTTAAGCATTTAAAATTCAATATCTTTATTTTGAGACTTGGGAAAAATATATGGTTTATTCATAAGTGATTAGGAGTCAAAATATGACATTTTTATGATTTTTAATATTTTTATGATTTTTATTATTTTTTAATTATTAAAATATTAAAAATATCATTAAAAATGAAAAATTTTAGAAAATTACAATTTTAATTTTTATAGACTCCTCTGATACCAGAGAGCCCACAAAACCAATTTGGTGAATTTTTGAAATGTATTTTTGGAGTTATGAATTTTTAAAGTTTAATTTTGGTTATGTGACTTAATTAATTCATTTAGTGGGGCTAAACATTTCCAATTGATATGAAATTTTTATATGAGGTTCCTCTGATCCTAAAGTTTAGTGAAAAATTATTTTCAAGTTATGTTAATGTATGGTTATCCCTAATTAATTAAAATTAAATCTTAAGTATTTAGCCTAATTAGGATTATTCTTAATGAGTTAATTCAAAATATAATTATCCTAGGGTCCTCTGGTCCCAAGAAACTTCACCAAATTTTTCTGGAATTTATTGGACAATATGCTAATTATTGGAATTAAAATACGAAAAATAGTGACATAAACTTGAAAAATACATAAGTTTCCATAGAGATGGCCTCTAACCTTGAAAAATTTAGGGAATGTTCCCAAAGTCAGAGGCTTCAAAAACCCTATGGTCTCATGCCATGGTGAATTGTCTATGCAAATTAAGAATCAAAATACTAAAATGAGTAAATAATTAATTAAAAATAAAATTCTCATCAAAATAACTTGATTTCTTTTCCACATTATTCTCCTCTGTTCACTGAGCAAGAGTGTATTTTTAGTTTATTTTTATGATTTTCCTACACAAAGATATGGATTTTCTAAGTTCTGGGTATTTAAATAAATAGAAAAAACCTATTTTTCTACTTATCCACGCGGCGCCGCGTCAACCTCGCCAGCTCTGAAAGCCCACGCTTCGCGCTCGCATTCGACTCCGCCATCTGACTCAACGCTTCAGGGGTCCACGGTTCATGTAACGTTTTCTGGTCCGGCGCAATCTGGACCGTCCACTCGATACACGCTCGATCGGACGGCACCTGGTCATCGTCTACGACTGGTGTGCACCCGTTACCGTCCACACTAAAACCCTAAGAACTCTCTCATTTCTCAACGGATTTTCGTGTTCTTATGCTCTATGGATTCGTCTTGAAGAGAAGAACACATCCATATAGTTTACATGCTATGCAATTAAGTAAAACAAAATGGAGAATCACTGGAAGCTTGGGAGGAAGGAATGATCCATACCTTTGCTGCGAGAAGTGTAGCTTCAATCGGAGAGTTGTGTCACCTTTGATTGCACCCAAGGAAGCTCCAGATGAAGTCTCTGGCTCTGGGGAATTGTCTAGGTATGAAAGTGTCCACAGCTGATTTCAAGCTTGGAGGCTGGAGCAAATGGATGGCCTGGAGAGGGGGCTTTCACTGGGAACTCCTTCTCTTGGTCCTGTGCAGGTGTGGGTGAGTTTAATTTGGATTTGGTGGAGGTTTTGGAAATGTCTTGGTTTTGGGTTTAAATTTGAACTCAGAAATTGAGCTCGAGCTGGGGAAATTGGGGCTGGAATCCAATGGGGATCAAGTGCTCTAGGTGAGGAGAAGGTCCCGGAGCAATTTTGGCGAGTTTTGTTTAGGTCCGGTTCATCACCTTGTTTGGCCGAGAGGGTGGTGGGTTTAAATAGACATGGCTGGAGGGCTTCCCAGTGGGGTTTGAGGCTTGGGATCAGCTACTCTATGCAAGAGAAGAACAACCATGGTGTTCAATTGGACTAGGACAACTCAGCAAGGAAGAATTAAAAAATTTTGCTCACATGGAGCTCTCGACCATGGCGTTTTTCGGTGACCCAGGCGGCTGGCCGGCAGGGTTAGGTCACCATCTGGCTCAGTGGAGTCAGGGGTGGAAGTTGGTGAGTTCAATTGAGGCTTGACATTTGTAAAGGAGTTTGATTTAAGTGGTAAGGGGGAAGGGTCATTTTAGGCTTGGTTTGGTCAACTCATGCAAATGGGTTGGGTGCACCCTCCCATGACCTGGTTTTGGGCTTAGGGAATCATTTGGGTCAGCTGAATTGGAGTGGTGAAGTCTCCATCCATGGTGAGGTGGCTAAGCTTGGTTTAGAGTGTAGTATAAATGAGGTTAAAAAGGTTTAATGAAAGGTTAAGAAAGAACCCCTCCTCTTGCCATTAATGGCTTGGTGAGGTGGAAAGTGGCTTCCATGGCTTGTATGTGGCTTATGCATGGCTTCATGGCTCCATTTGGCTTGGGAAAAGGTTTGGTCAATTTCATAAAAATGTTATTTGGAATTTTTGAAAACTTTGGATTTTTTGGATTGGTTTTATCATGATGCTATTTTTGATTTTATCAAAATGATGGGTTTTGGACTTAGGGGATGATTTTAATTAAGTGGGCATGATGAGACAATATCACATGGGCTTTGGAATAAGTCTTGGGTTTTTTGAAATCATTTTGGATGGGCTTTTAAAATGGTTTAAGGGAGTGGGCTTTTAGATTTTAAAATAGACTTTTGGATGAACGTTTTGTGAAGGACCATGCCAAATAAATGTTGGGTTTTGTTTAGGGATGTATCATGAGTGATTTGGAAAAGGTTTGGTGTCATTTGAAGTTGAAATGAATTCAATTTGGGCTTTTTGGTAATGAGGCCAAAGTGGGCCAAATTGGGCTAACTTGGTTTAAGGTTGGGCTAAGGTTAGATTTGATGTAAAATTAATGTTGAGAAATGTTTATGGGAGTGTCACAAAGAGTTTTCAACTTTGGTTGGGCTTTGATTTTGGGATTTGGGCCCATTTGGGTTAGGTTTGGGTTTAGGCCAAAAATAGGGATTTTGACTTTGGGTTAGGCTTGGGTGGAGTTTAGGTTTAAATTTGGGGCAAATATTGCTGGTGTTTTGTTTGTGGGGATATTAGGAAGATTTAGGAAAAGATTTGGGGTTATTGGAGTTGAATTGGGTTGGTTTGGGCTAGGTTTAGGTCATGGGCTAAAGCTGGGCTTTAGGCTTCAAATTGAAATTGGATCCAAATGTCAATCAAATTTGGCTTGGATTTGGTCTAAATTGACATTGGGGATATTGAATTGAAGTTTAGAATTGAATTGGACCAAAATTGAGGTCAATTGGGTTGGTTTAGCGGGACATTAGGTCCACTTGGGTTAAGAATGGGTCAAATTGGGGGTTTTGGTAAAAGTAGGTTAAATTGACAAAATTGGCTTATGGTGTAGTTGAACAAAATGAAATTGGGAATATTTGGGATTTTCTGGAATTTTCTAGGAATTTTTGGAATTTATGGAATTTTTGGCTAAGAAGGGCATTTTGGGTATTTGGAGGGTATTGGGGGGTATTTTTGGAAATTTTGGTATATTTGGCTATGAATGATCAATTTGAGTGGGGGGAAATGTTTAGGAATGGTTTTGAGGAATTTTGGGTAATTTAAGCAATTTTGCAAAATTTGGGCAATTCCGAAGGTATTTGGTAGGTTTAGTGGGTGTAGGGCCCCGGGGGTCAAAAATTGAAATTTTGGAAAAATGAAGATTGATCAAGTTTGAGTAGGATGGAATCACTTTGGTTAAGCCATGAAGCCATGTCAAGACAATAAGAGCCATGAGAGGACTCATTTGAGGTATTCACTATGTTGTTCCTAACCCTCTTAGCCAAGGGCTTAGGGGTTGGGGACCATCCATATGAATTACCTACATGAGTCAGGAAGTCAAGCTAGCCATGAATGATTTTAGGATTGGAATGTGTGTGAAAGTGTAATGTGTGTGCAAGTCAACCCTCACCGGACCGGGCCGCCGGGGGTAGTCCTAAGGCCAAAGAGTCACATAGGGAACTCATCTTTTAGACCTCCACATTTGATTTTAACCCTCCAAGTGATTTGGGGGTTTACAATCAAACTTATGGGGTTTGAAGGGATTTTAAGAGGTGTTTGAATTTCTAAGTGGTGGGTCCCATTTCTAGTCCTCTAAGATAGTCAAAGGGAAAGCCTAAGGCTAGATCCTAAGTACTAAAGAGAGAGAAGAGAAAAGACCTCATCAAAAATGAGGTAAACATAGACATGTTGCTAACTGCACTCGTTAAGTTTTGTACCTGATTCTCCAGATTCTTGATTTTATGCAAGAGAATTGGTGTCTTGTCTGCTACTAATGGTTGAACTGGAACAGAATTATGCGATGCTTGATCCATAATCAAGCCTACATCACTCTCCCCATCATTAGCTGGGAACATCTGAGTTGGGTCTAATGGTTTCCAGGGTAGCAGTATCTTCTCCCAAACTTCGTACGACACTTGAAACAAACTGCAAATTGAGAAAATTGTGGAAGGTTGTCCAAGCCCTTGGGATGATCCTTGAACGATCAGGCCATAAACAGATTTCACAATAATTGATCCAATATCAATGGGCCATTCCATTTGAATGAAATAGTTCAAGATTGCACTTTCTTTCATGACTTTGCAAATTTTCATCGTTGGCAAAAATTTCGCATAGTTGAAAAAGTGCCAACGTTTCGATACAGGATTTAAAAGTGTTGCAGAGAAACTAACATACCTGTATTCTCTAATTTCCCAGTCATTGGTTTCGTCCGTCAAATATTGGTATATTTCATTCATTTTTTCTCTCATTGGCACAAAATTCGAATAATAACAGACTGGAACATTCTCAAGCATATACAACTCATTAATTCATCCAGAATTGAATGTAATACACCTACCTCGCAGATAAACGCTTCCTTGGTTGATTCCATGTAAATTGGCGTAGAATTCTTTAACCACTAGAATTACTACTGCAGAAGTAGTGTAGCAAAACACTTTCCATCTTCTCTGCACAATAATTTCTTCAATTGGTGTGGAAGGATTACTTTGTCCTCTATTGATAAATCCTCTTTTTTTAATCAATCTTCTCTTCGAGATTACCTTGTTGAAAAGTCGCTGCGCCTCTGCACTGATGAACTTTCTCCGGTTGTACACTCGAAATCTTGGGTTATCAATCGAATTGGAAGCCATTTGAGAAGGATTTGAGAGAGTACCCATTTGTTTTTGGGAGTTTGGAGTGTTTAGGAACCGTCCGTAGGAGTTTATAAAGGTCGAATTCGCTAAAAACCGCAAAAAACTGTCATTTTGAACACGAAAAACTGCCCACTCGCCGATCCCGCTGTCGGCGGCCTCGAAGGCGCCGTCGGTGACCCTTATACAATTAAATACCAGAGTTCACGGGAAAAACCCACCGTCGGAGGCTTCAAGCGCGCTGTCGGCGCCCTAGGCAAAAATTTGCATAAAAACGCCGCGGTCCAATACGTTCCAAATTTTCTCTATGGATTCAAATTTTATGATAATCAAAGGGTAAATATGAGTAGTAGGACCTAATATTACTACAAATTAACAATAATTTCAAATAAACACACAATTATTAAAGATAACTATGGGTTGCCTCCCATAAAGCGCTTGGTTTAACGTCGTCAGCCCGACCTATTTAGGTATTATTCAGGTTGACTGAGCATTAAAACCTCTTTAAAATTTGATCTTTTACCCTCAAAATATGGTTTTAATCTATGTCCATTTACTTTAAATCTATTCCCAGTCTTAGGATCTTCAATTTCAACTGCTCCATAAGTATAAACTTGAGTCACGATAAAGGGTCCTAACCAACGAGACTTCAATTTCCCAGGAAATAATTTCAGCCTTGTATTATAAAGCAAAACTTCTTGCCCTGGTTCAAAGTTCTTTCGGTTAATCTTCCGATCATGTCTTAACTTCAGTTTTTCCTTATAAATTCTATTGTTATTGTAAGATTCATTTCTTAATTCTTCTAATTCATTCAATTGAAACATTCTTTTCTCACCAGCATTTTTCAAATTAAAATTGAATTTTTTAATTGCCCAATATGCTTTATGCTCCAATTCTACTGGTAAGTGACAAGTTTTTCCAAATATAAGTCTGTAAGGAGTCATGCTAATAGGAGTTTTATAAGCAGTCTTGTATGCCTATAATACAGTATCTAGTATAACAGACCAATCTACTCTATTAGGATTTACAGTCTTTTCTAAAATTAATTTGATTTCACGATTAGAAACTTCAGCTAAACCACTAGTTTGAGAATGATAGGCAGTAGAGAATTTATGAATAATACTATAATTTTCTGCCAATCTATGAATGTATTTATTTCTAAAATGGGATCCTCCGTCAGTGATAATCACTCTCGGCATACCATATCTTGTGAAAATATTTTTCATTAAGAATTTTGAAACACTTTTAGCATCACAACGAGGTAAAGCTTGTGCTTCAATCCACTTTGATATTTAATCAACCACAATCAAAATATATAAGTTCCGAAAAGAAGGAATAAATGATCCCATGAAATCTAATCCCCAAACATCAAAAATCTCAACTTCCAATATGAAATTCAGAGGCATTTCGTTTCTTCTAGATGTATTACTTACTCGTTGGCATCTATCACATGTGTTGATATACCTGTAAACATATCTAAAAGGAGTAGGCCAATAAAATCCTGCTTGTAAAATTTCATATTGATCTAAAAAAAAATACCTATTTCTTTATGTCTTAATTCTTATTAATTTCTAAGGATATTATGCTTTAATGAAAGGTATTTTTTGTGTTTTTGGATGTAGATGATGTAAAAAGGTCCAAAAAGGAAAAAGGAGTAAAAAGGAGCAAAAAGGAGCAAAAATGGAGCAAAGTACAAAAAGTATAAAAAAATATGGCCTGGCGCCTAGGCGCCAGAAGTTGGCGCCTAAGCGCCAGACTCGATACAGAAACTGTCAAGTTTTTGACAACTTTTGAACGGTTATTTTGACGGAGTGAGCAGTTATTGGACATTCTAGAAGACTGGCAGTTGTTCCTTGATAATAAGACATGTGATACATTGCATTTGGACGCTCCAAAATGGTTTTAATCGCGAAGAGGTGCAAGCCAAAGTGAAGAGGAGCGAAGAACTGGAAGCGGTGTCCAGCGCCTAGGCGCCAGACAGACCTTCTAGAAGATTCATTGAATGTGGACATGTTTTGAAGAGGTGCCTCAAGGCAATCCTTGAAGCCTATAAATAGGAGTCCATTTCTTCAGAATAACATGCCCCCCATTGTAACCCCTTTCTCTTATCCACTTTAGGATCCCTCATCCTTAGAGAGAGAAATAGAGAGAGAAATTTAGGGCCACTTTTGTTTAGTTTAGTGAGTTTATTTTCAAGTTGTTGCATCTGGAGTTCATTACACTGTGGAGTCAGTAGGAATCAGAAGATCTGTAGAAGGAATAATTGAGATAAGTATTTTATATTTGATTCAAAGTTTATTTATTAAGTTTTGCTGTTTATATTCAATGTGTTCTGAGTAGTTAGTTTACTTTCTTCTTTCAATTATGAAGAGATAAATAAGATAATAAAAGATTCGATGGAGAATTGAAATTCAAAATGTTTTCAAAACATTGTGATGACATTAATACTCGATCTTACTTTACCTTTTAAATTGGCCATTTAAATTGTTAAAACCCGTTGAAGAGTTTTGAGACCTAGAAGGAGAAAAACTCTTAACTTGTAAGTGTCACATGAATCCTTGGGTAGTCGAAGGCCATGTGCGGGCTATTCAAGGTGAAGTGCAAATAAATAGGAAGATAAGATTTAAAGGGCGTAGAATTGATAAGTTTTTAGGGTGACAGACTAAATTCTTATAATTTGATTTATAGATTAGGAAAGGGCCACTAGTAGGGCCGACCATAGCCACCCTTGGACATCTAGTAGTGTGAGTCTAGATTAACCCATTCTACTAACAATACATCCGGACCTGATCTGTAAATTAGCCAATGTTCTTTGCGCTTGGATCAAAGGGTAAAGAATAGGAATGCTTCTATTTGGCACAATACCATAAATCAAATTCTCCAACGAATATTAAATTATCTTAAAAATCTTAGATTAATTGAAGGGAAGAAAGTTGTTTATTTTATATAGTTTTTATAAAATCATTGTCTTATTATTGTTTTCTTTATTTGCATCTAGTAAATTAATAGTAATTTATAGTTAGATTAAAATATTAAAAGATTTTTGAAATATAATATTTAGAAAATTTTTTACTATAATTTTTCCCGTGGGATCGATACTGGGGTCTTTGTTTCAAAGCCCTATATTACTTGAAACGATACTTATACTTGCGTAGTACACAAAAAGTATATAAAATATTTTCTTTTTAAAATTATATTTTGCTATATAAACATATATTTAAAAAGTTTTATTTGGTACACATCTATATAGCAAGTTATTCCGAGTCGAGTGTTTTGCGCCTTCGCCGAAATTAAATTTTCTAAGCAAGTGGTAACAAATTCTTGTATTTGGAAGTACAAAAATCGGGTCAAGTTTTTAGCACCGTTGCTTGGGGAAGAAATAGAATAGTTATAAATTTTTTTAAAAATATTATATTTCTAAAAATATAAAAAAATAAAAAATAAAAAATAAATTAATTATAAAAATATATAAAAAAGATATATATATATATATATATATATATATATATATATATATATATATATATATATATTATTCCTTGTTTTATGCGAAGATTTGGTTCTGAAGGATTAATACCTTTAGATTCTGAATTAGAAAGAACAATTAGAAATATTAAAAAGGGAAAACAAATTCAAAAGTTCAAGAAATGGCTACTTTTCAAAATCCAATTGAACTTATTGATCAAAATGTTTATAAACCATTATGGGATTATGCTAACCCTACAGTTGATGAACTTCATAATAGTATTCAAATACCCACTGTAGATGCTAATTCTTTTGAACTTAAACCGTCTATTATTTAAATGGTGCAAAACAATCAATTTGGTGGAACACCAAATGAGGATCCAAGTTTACACCTTATTAGTTTTTTAGAACTTTGTGCTACCTTTAAATATAACAATGTTTCTGATGATGCTATTAGACTTAGACTCTTTTCTTTTTCTTGAAGAGATAAAACAAAAATGTGGTTAAACTCATTAGCGACTGGTTCTATTAAAACATGGGCTGAAATGGCACAAAAATTCTTTGCTAAATATTTTCCTCATTCTAAAACTGCTAAATTAAGAAATGATATTACTTCGTTTAGTCAATTTGACGGGGAGACTATATGAAACTTGGGAAAGATTTAAAGAAATATTAAGAAAATGTCCTCATCATGCTTTACCTGATTGGTTAATTATTCAAACATTTTATAATGGATTAATTTGATCTTTAAAATCAATTATTGATGCTGCTATTGGAGGTTCTTTAATGTCTAAATCATTTGAAGAAGCTTACACTTTAATTGAAGAAATGGCTAATAACAATTTTCAATGGCCTTCCGAAAGGATTAATCCTAAAAAGATGGCAAGTATCCACGATAATGAAGCCTTTTCTATCTTAGCTTCACAAGTAGCAGCAATGTCTAAGAAATTAGATAATTTTGCAATTAATATTTCACATAATAACTCTGCTAATATTGAAGATTCTCAAACTATTGAAAATTTACAAGCTATTGCAAGTAGAAATAATCCTTATTCAAATTATTATAATCCTGGGTGGAAAAATCATCCTAATTTTAACTGGAATAATTCACAACAACAATGGGGTTATAATCAATCTCATCCCACTGGAAATTGGAATAATCAAGTTAATCCAAATTATAAACCTCCTGGATTTAATAATCAACGAAAAAAGTTATCAATAGAAGAATTAATTTTACAAATGAATAATCAATTACAAAATCAAAATACTGCTTTTCGTAATATTGAAAAATCAAATGGGGCAAATTGCTACTTTAATTAATAACAGACCTATAGGAACACTTCCTAGTAATGTTGAAATTAATCCAAAGGAAACTGGAAAAGAACATGAACAAGTTAAAGCTATGCAACTTAGAAGTGGAAATGAATTAAAAGAAAGAATGCAGAATGAAATTGAAAAAGAGATTGAGGTTGAAGAGATTGAAAAACCTAAAGAAACTCTCTCTCCTAGTCGAGATCGAGTAGTTATACTCGTTAATGTGGAAGTTGAAAAACAACCACCACATTTCCCTCAAAGACTTAAACAGCAGAAATTAGATCATCAATTTTCTAAGTTCTTTGAAATTTTTAAGAAACTTACTATTAACATACCTTTTGCTGAAGCTTTGGAACAAATGCCAACTTACGCAAAATTTATGAAGGATATTTTAAGCAAAAAATGAAAAATTTGAAGCTTTTGAAACTGTTGCATTAAGTGAAGAATGTAGTGCAATAATTCAAAAGAAATTACCTGAAAAGCTTAAGGATCCTGGAAGTTTCACTATACCCTGTGCTATTGGAGAAAAATTTTGTGGATAAGCTTTATTAGGAGCAAGTATTAATCTCATGTCATTTTCTATCTTTCGAAGATTGGATTTAGGAGATATTACTCCCACCACTGTAACCCTCCAGTTAGCTGAAAGATCTATCACTTGTCCTAAAGGAGTTATAGAGGATGTCCTTGTTAAAGTGGATAAATTTATCTTCCCTGTTGATTTCATAGTACTTGATATGAAAGAAGATAAAGAGATACCTATTATTTTAGGGAGACCTTTTCTAGCTACCGGACGAGCAATGATTGATTTGCAAAAGCGAGAACTAACCATGAGAGTTAATGATCAAGAAATTAAATTCAATGTTCTTAAATCAATGAAGTACCCTGATAAAGAGAAATGTTATCGAATGGATATAATTGATTATTTAATTGAAAAACATTATCAAGAAAAATGTAAAGTCATTTCTGAAGAAAAATTTAAATTTTTAACTGATGAAAATGAAGTAGTAGAAGAAGAAGAGACTTAGGACCACCCTGGGTGGCTTGGTCTACACTCTCACACACACAATCCAAATCCTAAAACCACACCCATACCAAACTTGACTCCTTGACTCATGTAGGTAATTCATATGGATGGACCTTAACCCCTAAGCTCCTGGTTAAGAGGGTTAGGAACAACATATTGAATGCCTCAAATGAGTCCTCCCATGGCTCATATAGGCTTAACATGGCTTCATGGCTTCATGGCTCAATCAAAGTGATTCCATTCCACTCATATTTGATCAATCTTCATTATTCCAAAATTTCAATTTTTGGCCCCGGGGACCTTACACCTATCAAGCCTACCAAAAGCCCTTAAAATTGCCCAAATCCTCCAAAATTTCCAAATCACCCAAATTTCCCAAAATTAACCTTGAACATTTCCTCACCAATCAAATTGATCATCCATAGCCAAAAATACCAAAAATTCCAAAAATACCCCCAATACCCTCCAAATACCCAAAATGCCCCTCTTAGCCAAAAAATCCAAAAATTTAGAAAATTCCCAGAAAATTCCAGAAAATCCCAAATATTCCCAATTTCATTTTGTTTAACTACACCATGGGCCAATTTTGTCAATTTACCCCACTTTTACCAAAACCCCCAATTTAGCCTATTCTTAACCCAAGTGAACCCAATGTCAAACCAATTCTACGCAATTGAACCCAATTTTGGTCCAATTCAATTATAAACTTCAATTTAACATCCACAATATCAATCTAGACCAAATCCAAGTCCAATTTGATTAACATTTGAATCCAATCTCACTTTTGACCTTAAAGCCCAATTTGGACCCATGACCCAAACTTAGCCCAAACCAAACCAATTCAACTCCAATTGACCCCAAACCTTTTCTAAACCTTCCCTAACATCCCCACAAACAAAACACTAACATAATTTGACCAAAATTTGGACCCAAACCCCACTCAAATTCAACCCAAAACCAAAAAGCCCAATTTTGACCTAAACCCAAACCTAACCCAAATAAGCCCAAGTCCCAAAACCAAAACCAAACCAAAGTTGAAACGTCTTTGAAACACTCCCATAAACATTTCCCAACATTAATTTTACATCAATTTCAACCCTAGCCCAACATTGGCCCAAATTAGCCCAATTTGACCTACGTTGGCCCATTTACCAAATGAACCCAAATTCAACCCAATTCAATTCCAAATCACCTCAAATTTGCTTCAAATCATTCAAGACACATCCTTAAACTAAACTCAACATTTATTTGGCATGGCCCTTTACAAATTTTTTTATCTAAAAGCCCATTGCTAAACATAAAGGCCCATTCCCTTAAACCTTCCTAAAAGCCCATTTCCACCAAATTCAAAAGCCCAAATCAATCTAAAGCCCACATGACACTTTTCCTCATCACACATTCAATTTAAAATCATTCCTAAAGTCCTAATTTGTCAATTAAAAAATTCCAAATCAAGCCTCATAACAATTCCCATCAAAATGCCAAAATTCACAAAATCCTTTCTTATGAAATTGACCAAGCTCAAGCCAAGCCATAGGTGAGCCAAAGACAAGCCATGTACAAGCCATATGAAGCCATGGGATGTTTGACATGTGACCATACCCAAAGTAGCAAAAGGAGGGCGCCCTTTCTTAAACCTTCATTAAGCTTTTGAACCCCTTCCATGTTACACACTAAACCATGATTAGCCACATCACTTTAGATGGGGACTTCTCCACCCCTTTCTAGGCGATGCAAATGATCCTCCCTCGGCCCCAAATCAGCCATGGGGAGGTGAACCTAACCCAAAATCATGGCTTGGACCAAATCAAGCCAAAATGGCCTCTCCCCCATGCCATTTTAATCCAAGCCCTTTACACATGGCAAAGCTCAATTGCCACCTGAACTTGAAGGTGACCCATGCCTGCCGGCTAGCCGCTTGGATCGCCGGAAAACACCATGGCCAAAACCTTGGGAGGAGCCAAATTTTGGAATTCCACCTTGCTGAGCTGCCCCACTCCAAATGGCCATTGCAGGCTGTTCTTCTCCTCACCGAAGCGGTCGATCCCAACCCTTAAACCCCACGGGAGGCCTCCAGCCTCTCCTATTTAAACACCTCCTCCTCTCGGCCAAGAGAGGTGTCTGAACCAAACCTTACCGAAACCCCGCCAAAATCATCCCGGACCACTCTCTACACATAGAGAACTTGATCCCCACTGAAATTCCCCTACCATTTCCTCTCCGCGAGCTCAATTTCGGAGTTTAAATCCAAGCCCGAAACCGGGACACTTCACCACGGTGAGTCGATCTTCAAATTGATTGACTCTACACCTTCACCAGACCAAGAGGAGAAGTTTCTCAGCAAAAGCCCCCTCACCAGGCCAGCTATTGCTTCCAGCCTCCAAGCTTTGTGATAGGGCTTGGTCGAAATCATACCTAGACAATTCACCAGACCAAGGGACTTCATCTGGAGCTTGCTTGGACCCAATCGAATGTGACACAACCCTCAGATTGAAGCTTCACTTCTCTGAGCAAAGGTATGGACTCACTCTTCCTCCCGAGCTTACAGAGATTCTCCATTTAGTTTGAGTTAATTTCAATGCATGTTTACCATATGGATGTGTTCGTCTCTTCAAGACAAATCCATAGAGCATAAGAACACATAAATCCGTCGAGAATCGAGTGAGAAATTAGGGTCAGAAGATCTACGACCACAGGTTCGAACCAGTCGTAGACGATGACTGGGAGTCATTGGATCGCACGTGTATCGGATGGACGGCTCGGATCATGTCGGACCAGAACATGTTACGTGAAAGGCGGGTCCCTGGACGGCTGACTCAGATGGCGGCGCCCAATCACAGCGCGACACGCCTCCCCTTCGGAGCTGCCGAGGTTGACGCGGGGCCGCGTGGATAATAGATAAATAGGCTATTTTTCTATTTATTTAATTACCAGAACTTCAAAATTTCATAACTTTGTGTAGAAAAATCCTAAAAATAAAATAAAAATACCCTCTTACTCAGTGAACAGAGGAAAATAATGTAGAAAAGAAATCAAGTAATTTCATTAAGTATTTTATTTTTAATGATTTATTTACTCTCTGCATTGTTTTAATTCTCCATTTGCATAGGCAGTTCATCATGGCATGAGACCATAGGGCTTTTGAAGCCTCCGAACTTAGGAACATTCCCTGAATTTTCCAAGGTCAGAGGCCACCCTGTGAGAAGTTATTAATTTTTCAAGTTCATGTTACTATTTTGAGTATTTTAATTCCAATAATTAGCATGTTGAGAAATAAATTCTAGGAAAATTTGGTGATGTTACTTGTGACCAAAGGGACCTAGGAAATATAAGTTTTGAGTTAATTCACTTTGAACAACCCTAATTGGCCTAAACACCCAAAATTGAACTTTAATTAATTAGGGTTAACCATTCATCAAATTAACTTAAAAAAAATTCTCCACTGACCTCTAGGGATAGGAGAACACCACATAAAAATTTGAAACCAATTGGACTTGATTAACCCCACCAAATGGGTTGATTAAGCCTCTTAAGAAAAAATGGGTAAAATTAAACTTTAAAAATCCATAACTCACAAAATACTTTTCAAAAATTAACTAAAATGGTTTTGGAGCTTCTCTGATACCAGAGGAACTTAGGAAAATTAAAATTATAATTTTCTTAAAAAGTTGATTTTTATCATTATTTTAATATTTTTAATAATTAAAAAATAATAAAAATCATAAAAATATTAAAAATCACCAAAATGTCACATTTTGAATTCCAATCATTTAGGAACAAACCAAATATTTTTCTTAAGTCCCTAGGGTACGATATTGAATTTTAAAGGCTTAATGTAATTTTTAATATTAAAAAATGTATTTTCCAACCTTTTCACTAAAATAATTCTAATAAATCAAAGAAAAATCAGAAAAATATAAAATTTGTTTCTCTGAACTCCTTGAGGTCAAAGAGATTTAAGAAAAATATAAAATTCATTTTTCAACTTTAATTTTATTTTAAAATTAATTAATGCTCCAAAACTCAAAATAATTCTAATAAATAAAATATAATTAAAAAAATCACCAAAATTGGTCCAAATGGTCCTCTGGTCATTAGGAATATCCCATAATTTTCTTAAGGACAGAAACATTTTCTTGGTCATGTTATTGAATTTTCCTTAAAAATCCCTATTTTCCATTAAAAAATAATTACATAAATAAATTAAATACAGAAAAATCACATTTTCTAGGTTGATTGTATGATTATGTCATACGAATATAAGTCCTAATTAACTAAAATTAGCAGGATTGAAATATAAGATAATATTAGGATTTTCCCAAATCTAAGCCAAACAATAGGATAGTTTGGGAAGTTGCCAAGATTCTTCTTGGATCCTCAGCTTCTCCTACTTCTCTTCCTTTGGATTCTAAAAAGTAAATCGTTCCAAATTTTGAGTCATTCCCTTTTGAATTTCCAAAATCCAAGCCTTTGAAAACCTTAAACTTTGAAATTTCTTGAGAGCAAAACCACTGATCATTATCGAGAGTTTTTTTAAGTGATTCACTTAATTTAAGATGTAATTAACTATAGGGGCTTGCCCTTATAGGGAACTTTAAGAACCCAGGTAATATAAACCCTGCTTAATTCATTTATATTAAGCAGGGGAACTTGTCGGCTTATAAAATTGGTTCGCGGACCAAACGGATGTCACGAATCTCCTAGTTTATTTAATCGAGCCCCATCATCGAGCGATGTGTCTATTCTTCGGGATAGATACACGGTTTGTGGTGCGGTGCTCGTTTATATAAACTATTTGGGATGTGAGATCGGTTTGATTTCATATCTTAAAATTTTTAAACCTAAAATTACTTTCAAAATCAAATGTTATCTTTTAAACTATATATTTAAATTAAATTTAAAATCTAAAATTCGCCGACAATTTCTGTTAGGCGACCCCTTTTCAAAATAAAACACCTAACCTAAAAATATGCCGACAACTTCTGGCGACTCCGCTGGGGACTGGTTCCTCTCTCCATTTTGATCAGATGGCTTTGCTTTCATAAATCGGTAGTGAGCCCATATCCCTTGTGGACCAAACTACCATTCTTCCGTTGGAATACCCCGTTCATTTCTGTCTTGAACGAGTATAGCCAACTCCTCTCGGATTTAGGAGCCACTGTTTAGACACCCCTAAACGGAGAGGTTCCGAGATCCTTTTACCTCTTTTTTGAAGTGAGGTGGACCCCACATTGGTGTTAGTTTAGGAGCGATCCTTCGAGTCGAGAAGTCTTGCATAAGACTTTCTTTTCCTTTCCAATTCTGAATCGGATTCCTTACCTTCTCTACACCTTTGAACATTCCGTTCCTAATAAACAAACCCTCTAATGAATGACTCTTTTAACAAATAACTCCTTTTTATAAATACATGAACAAAAAAAATGTGTTCGGACACTTTTCGATTCCTTTCTTTTTGTCCTGATGAGAAGAAGCATAACTTGGGATCGACGATCGGAATCTACCTTGCGGAAAATGTCCGCCCCAAAGCTGATTTTCTCCTTCACCAATGATCGGACTTCGTCGTTTACAAGGATGAGTCGCCCGACAATGGGATCATCCATTTCGGGCAAGGATTCGAGAACACAAATGTCAAGATCACTGACGTTACCCTTTTCACACTTACAGACAAAGTATCTGAAACTGAAAGACCTTTGATAGAGTTCAACCTCAAGTCAACTCAAGAGTTCCCTCCCAAAGAAAGGGTTCCAAGTGAGAGGAATACTACTGTCCATAGGAGGACCGTTATCTCTACCCCCACCTGGTACTAGTCGTCTCGCACCTACCCGGCTTCCGCCAAGCCGAAGGGGAAGGAAGTTCAAATTTGTAACGAGCATGTTACTGTGGTGGGTACATATTTCGGTGCAAGACCTTCTGTTTTCGAAATTGGGTCCAGCTTAAGGGTTCCACCCCTAACACGGGCTCAGAGAAGAAATAGAGGTAGAAAGATTGCCAGAAAGGCCAGAGCTGCTGAAGTCGCTTTCTTAGAAGAGATGCCTGAGTACACACCATTACCTGAATACATACCATTGCCTGAGTATACATCGCTTTTGGAAGGAAGTAGATTCCATCCCCTTTCCGCCGCAGCTGACGAGGAAAATGTCTTCAAGATTGCTTCTACATTACCTCTACCCGCATACTATAGCGACAGCCGAAAGGAAAGGGCTAGGATTACACCATTTGCCCGACCACAGACTGTGATAGAGAAGTTAGCAAAGAAAGAGAAATGTCCTGTATCGGAGATTTTAAGAAGAATAGGGCGGGTGCCGACCGAGTCCGTCTTGGGCCGCGAGTGGAACCCAGTTACCGCCGCGAAAAGCCGACTAAGAAGATGAAGGCTAGTCCACCTGTTGTTGTTTCGGGTTTACGGATCGGGGAGGATACCACCTTCCGACATTCGGCAGACGGACCATCCGGTCCTAGGCCTTCTGCTGCTAGAAGGATGGTATAGAGTCCTACTACTGGCCAATTAAGACTGAAACAACGACCTGAAAAGAAAGTCCCGTCAGGAGACTCGAGTCCGAAGAGAGTGCCACTGCAATGAAGGGGACTCCCAAGAAGGAAACCAAACAGCCATCGCATGATAACTGCGAAACTGCACGAAAAAGACCATTAGAAGACGCTATGGAAAAGCTAAGAACCGACATTCAACGATTAGCAAGAGAAAGAGAAGAAAAGTTTGGAGATGAAGTTGACTCGTCGGAGTTCATGGATGACGAATATGTGGAGATCAACATAGTTGAGACACGAGCATCGTCAGCTTCGCAAGGTGCCACGGCAGCTGCGGAGAGAGATGAACCGGAAGCATTAAGAGCACAAATTTGAGAAAAAGATGATAAAATCTCTCAAATGGCAAAAAGGATGTAAGGGATGGCTGTAGCCCTAGCCACTCTTCAGAGTCAGGCTCAACCCCCAAGAGAAACGCCTCCAGAAGTTATTCATATTACAGACGGAGGAAAAGAGATTACATCCGTTAACGGAGACGATCGATCGAAGAAAGACTCTACTCAGAATATGATTCCAGAGAAGGACATCAAGAACATGGTAGAACAGCAGGTGCGAGAAGCCTTAGCACAGTCTAAGAGCGGAGCATCTATTCAGATGGGTAGACCTTACCCTGAATAATTTGATGTAGTACAATACCCAAAAGGCTTCGTACCACCTCTGTTCAAGACTTTCGATGGTACCGGAAACCCTCGACAGCATGTTGCACATTTTCGCCCTAGTTGTTGCAACACCGGTGGAAGTGATGCCTTACTCTTCTGACAATTAGTCAGCAGCCTGTCAGGGATCACCTTCGATTGGCACGCAAAGTTACTTAACGGTTCGATAAAGACATTTTCAGAATTGGAAAACCTTTTCGTGAAGCAGTTTGCCGCAGCTCAGCACCATATCACCAATGGTGACTTAGTGGTGGAGAAACAGAAACCGAATGAAACTTTAGTGGACTACATACTTCGATGGAGAAATCTAAGCATGAAGTGTGAGCCACATCTACAAGAGCGAGCATGCGATCGGTATCTTGCTTAAAAGCATTCACGGCCTGATAGCACTTCTCTTTAAGGGATTTACGATTAAGACTTTCGAGAAGTTGTTAAGCAAGGCCGGAAGCTTGCAAGAGGAAGCGAAGCAACTAAGTTTCGTCGACAAAACAGACAAACAGAAGCCTGTGAAGACATTTGAAAAGAAATTCGGGATCGTCGCTGCGGTCGATAAGGGCAAGCGACCAATGCAAATACGGCGGAGCGGCCGCGACCTAGCTATCAACAACCTCGGCGAAATACCAACAACCTCGACCCGGTTATCGGCCCAACTCAACAATATGAGCAACCGCCTCGCCCACGGCGCACGTTAAAGGAGCTTATAAACGGAGAGTATCCATTCGAGAATGAGGCGAGTGCCAAAGATGTTCCGCGGTTTGATGAAGACTTCGATTTTCGACTGCGGAACCCGGGAAGCCGAGAAGAAGTCGACAAGAAAGACCATCCCAACTACTGCCCTTACCACCGGATGCTTGGACATAAGATAGAGGATTGCATCACCTTCAAAAGTTGGCTTGACAACAATCTCCGAAAAGGGAACATAACGATCCCAAAGGAATACATGAAAGAACCCCAGAAAGGAGGTTCTGTTAATGTTATTTCATCGAATCCCATTGTTCCAATAGACCCTTACACGACCGATGATGGATGGAGTACCGCTTGGACGAAGTCATCGAAGAAAATTTTGGATCGCATCCAAACCGCTTCGGCGCGTGCTTCAACTCAGAGTTTAAAACCTGTCAAGCCGGCGCTATCACTTGCAATTGAAGAAACGCCCCGGGAAGAAAAGATCATAGAAAAGAAGGAGATCGTAGAAGAAGAAAAGACCGAGGCTCCTAAGGCTAGGACTAGGGGTCGCTTATCCTGAGGATGGTTGTTTCGATTCGGGGGAAAAATTCCTCTAACCTCGACTCCGAATGATTATTTGCTCGCTCGGTGGGATCTTATAATGATAAGAGTTATGGCGTTGGCTACGTTTTGACTGTTTCTAACGATTACATAACTAACGACAACCAATCTAATCCGGATCCCGATTTCGATACTAATAACAATTCTCAAATCATACACAACCTCGACAATCACGATGACAAAGAAGACATTCATCAAGAAGGCTACGAATGTTCAACAAGCAATGAATCTATTTGTGAATTCCAAGGAACTCCAATCACCATAGAGTTAGAGCTTTCAGATTTCGAAGCGACTCCAGAAGAACCTGTCATGCCGATTCAAAAGGAGACACCTGTAAACTCAGTACCAGATTCAGAAGAAATCACAGAAGTCAATTTAAGGAGCGGAAGGGTTCTACCTCCGAGAATGGGTCCAAAATACAAAGGAAAGCGAGTGGTTGTTCAGGAAGAATCAACCCCAACAGAAGAATTGCCCATTCGGGATGAAACTGAGACACATGGTAACAAAGTGGACTATAACGTGCTAGCCCATCTTAGGAAACTACCAGCCAAACTGAGCATCTACGATGCTCTCATCTTATCAAAAGAGATGAGGGAAGCTCGATCGAGGCCTTACTTGATCCGAGAGATTTGTTTAGCTCAGATGGCCGGAGATTCCTTAGACAAGGTTTGCTCGTTAAAGGAACAGCGAGGTGTTACCTTCACGGACAGTGATCTACTACTTGGGACAGCCGATCACAATTGACCGTTGTACATTTTAGTTACAATCAGAAAATTTACGCTCTCCAGAGTATTGGTGGATCCAGGAGCATCGATCAACATAATGAATCTTCGGACGCTAGCATACTTGGAGATTGATGCTTGCAAGCTTGAAGCGAACAAAATGTTACTAAAAGGATTCAACCAGAAAGGAGAAAGAGCCCTTGGATCAATAACACTGTTGATGAAGACCGATGACTTAGCAAAGACAACCGCAAAATTCCACATAATTGACTCTGAGACATCATTCAACGCTCTACTGGGCCGGCCGTGGATCCACGAAAACCGGATGGTACCATCGTCTCTGCATCAGTGCATAAAATACTACGAAGGAGGAGAACAGTGCATTAATAGTGATTTGCACCCTTTCTCCGTACATGAGATTGGAATCCATGAAGATGCAGCTTATTACGCACCTCCAAAGAAAACAATCTTCTCCAGAAACACCGTGCCAAATGAAGCAAAAGAAATTCGAGACAATGAAGAACCTGAAGTTCTAGTTCAACAGTCACTCACCACTCCCTTACGGCGAGATGGTGAAGGTTTCTCCAGAACTCGCATCCGAGGTTGAGGCCGGGGACGAGGTCATGGAAGAGACACTAGGACAGTTGGACAGAAAAAGCCGATGATCAATGTTGATTGGGAGAACAGCTCTGAGGAAGAAGAGGAAGTCAAGAAAGAAACAGCTACAATAAACCGAAAGAAACCACAATTCAGGATTTCTCTCGAAGATGAGAAGAACAAAGAATACAAATCGATGTACGAGAAGATTAACCACTATGTACACCTTATGACCACGACCCCGATCCGGTTTAATAAGATCGAGGGTATGATGGTCAAAGAAGTACATAGCGGCGGTGCAAAGCCGATCAAATTTTACAGTGGCACTTCTTCTTCCAATGCGAAAACAATGTACAATTTGAAGATGTCACTTCTTCCGAATTAATGGAATTACCTTTTGAGTGGTACTCTCCCTGTGTTCAAAATTTAATTCAGCGTGGTGTTTTACCTCGACAATGGACAAAAGGCCGATCACAACACTTCGAAAAATTATGGAATAATGCCGGTCGGCCTCCCAATTCAAAACATGGTCTCGGATTCGGCACGGTAGGTTCGGTTGACGATACGGAATTTTGTTTGGTTGTCACTTGCGAACCTAATGAAGACTGCTTGGAAACTACAGAAGAGATTGAAGATCTGCAAATTGGAGACGCTCCACCAGAATTCGAAGAAGAAATCAAATCTACTGATAGATGAGTTAATGGAAGTTAACTTAGGTACTAGCGAAAAGCCTAGACCAACCTTCGTTAGCTCCTTACTCAATAAAGAAGATTCGAGGAAATGATCGAGCTATTAATGGAATTCGAGGATTCGTTTTGCTTGGAGTTACGATGAAATGCCGGGATTAGCTCCGAAGTCGCGGTTCACGGGCTAGGAGTGGATCCTGCTTCCGTTCCGGTCGGACAAGCTTCCGGAAGAATGCGTTTGGAAATTGAACAACAAGTAATAGTCGATGTTAAGAAGCTAATCGATGCTAAATTTGTTTGTGAAGAACAATACCTACTTGGCTAGCTCAATGTGGTACCGATCGGAAGAAGAATGGTCAGATCAGAATCTGCGTGGATTTCAGAGACTTGAACAAAGCATGTCCAAAGGATGAATTTCCACTACCAATTCCAGAGTTAATGATTGACATCGCTTCGACACATGAAATATTTTCTTTCATGGATGGATCTTCAGGATACAACCAGATAAAGATGGCACCAGAAGAAGAAAAGCTCACGACATTCAGAACATCAATCGGAGTGTATTGCTTACACGATAATGCCATTCGGACTAAAGAACGCAGGAGCAACATACCAAAGAGCAATGACAAAGATTTTTAATGAGCTCATTCACAACCAAGTTGAGTGCTATGTGGATGGTGTGGTCATCAAAAGCAAACTGAAGGAGGATCACCTGTATAATTTGAGAATTGTCTTCGAGGGACTAAGGCAATACAACCTTAAGATGAATCCCTTAAAATGCGCCTTCGGCGTTACCTCCGGGAAATTCTTAGGATTTGTTGTCCGACATCGCGGGATTGAAATTGATCCGGAAAAGATTAAAGCTATCTTAGAAATGCCGCCTCCCAAAACCTTAAAACAGCTACGATCCTTTCAAGGAAGGTCGGCATATCTTCGACGCTTTATTTCGAACTTGTCAGGAAGGTGTCAGCCATTCTCGGCATTAGTTAAAAAGGACGCCAAATTCGTTTGGGAAGAGAAATGCCAACGGGCCTTCGAGGACATTAAACAATACTTAATGACACCTCCTGTCTTAGCAGCCCCAGTCTCAGGTAGACCGTTGATACTTTATACCACGGCTCTAGACGACTCCCTTGGAGCCCTGCTAGCCCAGACCAATAATGAGGGAAAAGAAAATGCTCTTTATTACTTAAGCCTTCGTTTGATTCCGATGGAAGTAAAGTATCCTCCAATTGAGAAGCATTGTTTGGCCCTGCTCTTCGCCGCATAGAAACTCAGGCATTACATGCTCTCTCATAAGGTCAACCTTATCTCGAAAGTTAATCCGTTGCAATATTTGATGACCGATCCAACACTTTACAGCGGACTTGCCGGGTGGTCGATGATCTATGTGCAATTCGACATAACTTTCGTTCCTCTTCGTGCCAGTAAAGGGACAAGTTCTAGCTGACTTCCTTGCGGCACACCCTTTACGACGAGATTCGCCTCTCGACAACGATTTGCCCGACGAACGGATAATGAGCCTAGAAGACAACGATGATCGACGTTGGGAACTATACTTCGACGGAGCGTCCTCAGCACAGAAAGACAAAGAATTGCAAACGATAGTGCCGGTAAGGCAGGAATCAGACTAATCTTTATAACACCGGAGCGGGGGATGTTAAGATACTCCTACCACTTAATAGAGCCGTGCACAAAAAACGAGGCAGAATACGAAGCCCTCATAACAGGACTAAAACTGACCATTCAAATGGGAATAATGGGTATCAACATCTACGGAGATTCCCAGTTGATCATTCAACGAGTCGTCGGACAATACGGAATTTTAAAGCCAAGACTCGAGCAATACTTTCGGTATGCCATGAAGCTGTTGGAACAAATTCCGAATGTAATAATCTACAAGATCCCCGAAGAGAAAACGCTCTCGCGGATGCGCTAGCTCGCCTTGCAAAAGAATTTGCTCGCTCGCAAGATGAGTCGGTTGAAGTTTTAGTTCGAGGACGACATGTCCTATCACGGCTCGACATGGATATGATACGAGAAATCGGAAAAAGCGGAGGAATCGATTGCGGCGATGACGGAAAACACATAAGATTGGCGTCGACCGCTAATGAGACTACCTACGAACGGGGAAATTACTAGACGATAAGTCATTAGCACATCGAATCAAGAAAAGAGCTCCGTCTTACGCATTAATAAACAATACATTATACGAAGGTCTTTTGATCGGATATGGTTAAGATGCCTGAACGGGTCCGAGGCTCGTGAAATTGTCAAAGAAGTGCATTCAGGACTTTGTGGCGCTCATCGATCGGGTCCGAAAATGAAGATGAAAATTAAAAGACTAGGGTACTACTGGCCCTCGATGATGACCGATTGCATGAAGATTGCCAAAAGTTGTTACCAGTGCCAAGTGCACGGAGTGGTTCTACACCAACCTCCAAATGTGCTACATCCGACAATTGCATCGTGGCCATTTGAGTGTTGGGGCACAGATATAGTGGGTCCGATAGAACCACCTTATTTAAGAGGATATCGCTTCATTCTTGCGGCTACAGACTACTTTTCTAAATGGGCAGAAGCAGTTCCACTCAGAGAAGTAAAGGCACACCACGTGCTACAGTTTTTCAAAAATCAAGTCGTCTACCGTTTCGGAGTACCGCTCAGAATCATTTCAGATAATGGGTCCGCATTCAGAAGTACAAAGATCAACAATTTTGTCAGAAGACACGGAATCGATTGGCGATATTCAACAATCTACTACCCAAGAGCAAACGGCTTGGCCGAGGCTTTGAATAAAACTCTCGTTTAAATTTTAAAGAAAACTTTGGATGACAACAAGAGAAATTGGCACGAGAAGTTGTTAGAAGCCTTATGGGCCTACAGGACGACTTTCAGGACTCCTACTCAGTCTATGCCTTACACTTTAGTGTACGGGTCCGAGGCCGTTTTTCCTTTGGAGGTTCAGCTTCCATCACTCAGGATTGCAGTTGCAAATAAAATTACTACAAAAGAAAATGCCAGATTACGACTGGAAGAACTGGAAAACTTGGAAGGAAAAAGACTTGCAGCGCAACAAAATTTGGAACTGTACCAAGCTAAGATGATCCATGCCCATGATAAACTGGTCCGCTCGAGAACTTTCAAAGTCGGTGACTTAGTTCTTGTTCTCAGAAGACCTATTATTGCACATCGTAAGATAGGAGGCAAGTTTGAACCGACTTGGGAAGGGCCATTTGTGGTCGAGGCAGTCTACTCTGGAGGCTCCTACCAACTTGTGAATTACCAAGGAGAACGACAAATGCTTCCAATCAATGGACGATATTTGAAGAAGTATTACGCAACCTGATGTTTCGAAGGGTGGCCTCTAAAATAGAGTCTTATCCCTAGAAACACGGGTGAAGTAATCACTCTTTGACTGGGTCCGAACCCAAAAAAAACATAAAAATGGATAAAAAATATATGTACTAAAAATAAAATATGTGAAATCATAATAATAAAGTTTTACCCTTCCTTTCAAATCAAATCTTTTTCCTGATCTTTCTTTATCTTTTCCTATTTTCCTTAAAAATTAAAATTGGAATAAGTGAATAAAAATCTTCAGTGATAAATACTTTCTTAATGTTCTTGTTCTTAGTACGGCCCCGATCCTTTCCTTGTTTTCTTCGCAGGGAAATGTCGAACGGGCGGTTGGTCCTAAACTTTAAAAATGGCGTGAGTCTCGCACTCGATGAAAAGAGGGTGAAGGATGGAGCGAGTGATAGAAATTGATTCGACTTCACACCGGCCGGCCTACGGTATGAAGAAAATGGCCGGGTCCCGAGTGGACCGAGAGGAGCTTCATAGCCGGACGGTAATGAAGATGGGTGGCCCAAGCCACCAATCCGGCGAACAAGAAAAGAAAGACAAACACCAAGGAAAGCAAGAAAATCGGGTCGGTAGTTGCCACGACGGAGAGGCGGGCTCGTCAGCGCCGCGCCCGCAGAAATTCATGAAGTGAGGAGAGCTACGCTCACTGCTACTGAAAGAAGAAATAAGAATCGCTGTATCCGTAAGATGTTGACTAAACTTGCAGCAGATCAACATGAGGAAACAACCACCTTCGCAGACACACGCATTTCAAAGATACCGGTTTGGCAGGAACCAGAAAGAAGAAAGTTAACGCCGAGAGAATCAGAACAGATCGGAGAAGTGCCAAGAAGGACAAAGATAGAATCAGTGCCTCGACGCCGGGCAGAGATACCATATCTGAAGAACCTTGTTCGTCGAAGCAACCCGGAGGATGTCCCGACGAGACAATCCCGAGGAGCCAAGGTATGCAGGAGAACGTGACAGGATTGAGCCATACATCCCGCAATACGTTACTAGGCCTCGTCACTGGCAGATCATCCCAGAATATGAACTAGAAAGATTGCAAAATGTTGAGAAGAGGACTTTCGAATATTTTGAAAGAATTAGAGGTAGAAGGATCAACATTTTGGAAGGCCTCGAGTTACACACAGGTGTATTCTCAGAGTACGAGCAACAACAGATTGTGGATTGCATTCTAGAACTTCAGAAGATGGGTCGAGCAGGCCGTCTGAGAGAAAAGACATATTCGGAACCCCGGAAATGGATGCCAGGGAAAGGAAGAGTCACAATACAATGCAGATGTTGCTATAACTTCGCAGAGGACAGAAAAGGAAATCCACCAGAGATACTCCGTCACGGCGAGGTGGATCCAATGCCGAGAATAGTTAAAAGAATGGTGAAAAGAATGATAACGAGGAGGGTACTGCCAGCAGACTGCATACCCAACAGTTGCATCATCAACATTTATCAGGAAGGCGACTGCATACCTCCACACATAGACCACCATGACTTTGTCAGACCTTTCTGCACAGTTTCGTTCATCAACCAATGCAATATCATGTTCGGATCTGACCTCCGGATAGCAGGCCCGGGTAAGTTCCGAGGGCCGGTGGAGATACCACTTCCGGTAGGTTCCGTCATGATATTACAAGGAAATGGAGCAGACGTCGCAAAACATTGTATACCGGGAGTACCGGTGGAGCGGATCTCCGTCACTTTTAGAAGGATGGACGACAGAAAGGCACCTTACCACTTCCAGCCAGATCCAGAATTGGAGAATCTCCGGCCCTACGAGCTGAGTTACACGAGAAATAGCACACCTCCAATGTACATCCATGCGGCATTCCTGCCAAGGATGGCTTGGAAGGTGATGTTATTGACCGTGTATCTCATTATTCAGACATGGATTTGACAGACACTTTTTGGATGGATCAACAAGAATCATACATAGTCCGTTTTGAGTCATGGATTGTATGAGAAATATTTCATATCGAGTTGTATGATGTATCTTCAACAAGATTGGAATGAAAGTGACCATGTCACATTTTGCCTTCACCTCTTTTTGTGCAAATTAACTGGGAAACGCCATTAAAGTTAAATGAACTTCAAACAAAGAACAGAAAAGAAAAAAAAAAGAACTGTCTTCATAAAAATCCAAACATTAAAAAGAATTTCAAATCTACATGAACACCAAATAAACCATAATAAAAAAATAGGATAGTTAAAGGACAAACAAAACAAATCTAAAGCTCAAATTGAATTCCAATTTACGTCCATCTTTTCAAATCCTCCAATCCTTCTTCAAATCAAGATCTATTCCTGACCTCCTTTGAAACCCTCTCTTGGGATGATTTCAGAATTATGAGGAATCTTCAATTTGATTCGGATGGCATAGGTTCGTACCCTTCGCCAAGTAATCAGAATTTGATATGGAACACTTTCATATCTCATTTCGATCTCAGCATAATCCAAATCTCAGCAAAATTTTGCATAGTCACAGCATAAATCAAATATCAACAAAATCTTTCACAACCACTGCATAAACTGAATCTCAGCAAAAATTCCCCGTGGACCTCAGTAAAATTTCTCTCAATCTCTGCATAAATAAATTTCAACACAATTCTTCAATCTCAGCATTCGGGATAGGCTTCCACCCTACTCCCATCTCAGCAAATCTCAGCATTCGGGATAGGCTTCTGCCCTACTCCCATCTCAGGAAATCTCAGCATTCGGGATAGGCTTCCGCCCTACTCCCATCTCAGGAAATCTCAGCATTCGGGATAGGCTTCGCCCTACTCCCATCTCGGGAAATCTCGACATTCGGGATAGGCTTCCGCCCTACTCCCATCTCGGCGAATCTCGGCATTCGGGATAGGCTTCCGCCCTACTCCCATCTCGGCGAATCTCGACATTCGGGATAGGCTTCCGCCCTACTCCTATCTTCGCGAATCTCGGCTTTCGGGATGAGCTTCCGCCCTACTCCCATCTCAACAATCTCGGCATTCGGGATAGGCTTCCGCCCTGCTCCCATCTCGGCAAATCTCGGCATTCGGGATAGGCTTCCGCCCTACTCCCATCTCGACGAATCTCGGCATTCGGGATGAGCTTCCGCCCTACTCCCATCTCAGCAAATCTCAGCATTCAGGATAGGCTTCCGCCCTACTCCCATCTCAGCAAATCTCAACATGCGGGATCGGCTTCCGCCGTACTCCCATCTCAGCACTCGGGATAGGCTTCCGCTCTACTCCCATCTCAGCAATCTCAGCATTCGGGATAGGCTTCCGCCGTACTCCCATCTCAGCAATCTCAGCATTCGGGATAGGCTTCTGCCCTACTCCCTTCTCAGCGATTCTCGGCACTCGGGATAGGCACGGTCCTACTCCTTTCTCGGCAATCTCGAAATTTGATCCTCCCAGACGAAATTGAAATTAAAGCACTCTGCATTTCGGATAGGCTTTGTCCTATTCTTCCTCGGCATTTGGGATAGGCTCACTCCTAATCCTTCTCAACATACACATTTGGGATAGGCTCAGTCTTAATCCTTCTCAGCATACACATATGGAATAGGTTCAGTCCTGCTTCCTTCTCAGCATACAAATGCATTCGGGTAGGCCTCCGCCCTACTCTTTTCTCCGCATAAAACCAAAAATTGAAACTCAAATCGAAATTCAAACTCAAAATTAAAACTTGAAATAAAAAAATGAAACGAATCTAAGATCCAATCTCTTAAAGTCTTGTGATCTGAAATTCACCTCCTTTTCCCCGGCGAGAGTTCTGGAATCTTCAGTCTTGGAGATTTACCTGATACTCCCTAGCGGAAATTCTTCTACTTCATCCTAAGTTTGTCACTTGGACATCTGTGTTGGTTTTGTTGATCTCTTTGGTCAACGCCGATACGCGCGGTGTGCTTGGTTAGCACACCACACCTATTGGGGGTCCATTTGTTGACCTCATTTTTGATGAGGTCTTCTCTTCCCTCTTTAGTGTTTAGGATCTAGCCTTAGGCTTTTCCTTTGACTATCTTAGAGGACTAGAATTGGGACCCATCCCTTAGAAATTTGAACCACTTCTTGCCTCCCTGCAAGCCCCACAAGCTTGATTGTAGACCCCTAATCACCTAGAGGGTTGAAATCAAATGTGAAGGTTTAGTAATGGAGTCACTGCTGATATTTCTGAGGAGAAGTTAAAGTCTACCAAGCCAATTGGGCAGGAGAGTGTTAGTATCCATGATCGTCTTCAATGGAAGAGATCGACCGCTCCTTCTACTTCTGCACATACTCCAGGTAGACCTTGTACTTCTCGACCCTCCACTTCTGTCGAGCCACCATCGAGTTTCGGGAATCGATGTATGATCGGTTTTAGAGCGGTAGCGGGAGTTATTTCAAACTCACTGCGGAGATTGATACTTATTGATAGAAACTTGATCATTTATCCGATTATACCCGGAGGAAGAGTAGTTATGATGCTTGAGTATGATGAAGCCCTAGTCGATTTCCGAAGGGTGAACATGATGTTAGTTTCCCTAATTTTCCTAGTTTCACACCATTTGTTGATCCTAAGGACGTAGAATTTTCCTTTGGTGACGATGACGATGATGAGGCTACAAGTAGTGACTAGTAGTTATAGGCCTTTATGATGAGCTACTCTGTTAGTTTGTTTTATTTGGATTGTTTGTTTAGTTTTGTGATTAATGTATGTTGATTTGTTTAAATATCTGCGTGGATTGATTAGTGTTAAGATTCCGTTGTTAAAATATTCTTAGTATATTGTGTTGAGACTGAAGTTAGAGTTAATTTATGATATGTTTGTTTTAGTATACTGTTTAGTAATTAGTAATTTTGCTCTGCTTTAATTTTGATTCAAATTTAGTATAATCATAAAAATTAGCCTGCTTACTTTTTATACATGCTTCAATTTTATCTTAATTATTCATAAAAGCATGAGTAGAAGTTAATTTTTCTTTTTAAGATTTTTTTTACATACTTATAAAAATTCTTATGATTTTCTTTCTCTCATACTTTCAAATTATCATAGTATACCAAAACTTAAGTTTGGGGGAAAGGAAAATACATTCAAATTTAAATTTTATTTGTCCTTAAAGAGCTAATATTTTCATAAAAATAAAAACTTTTTAACATAACGTAAGGAATGAAGAATTTATTTGAGATCACTTTTATTTTTGAAATTATAAACAATTTAGTGAAATTAACCAAAATTTTAACAACTTTGATTGATTTTAAGAATAGAATTATTTAACTTAAAGAAGAATAAGATTAAGAAATTTTTCTATTCATGATAGAAATAATAGAATTTTAGAAATATTAAGTAATAAAAAATTATCCCTTGAAAAAGAAAAGATTGGAAATCTTTTTGAATTCTTATTCATGTTATAATAATTAAGTGGAAATGTATAAGTTTTGAAAATATAAGTTAAGGATAGTGAAGTTCAAAACCATTAACAGGCTATCCAGATATAGTAATCCTCTATATATATATATATATATAAAGAAAAAAAGAGAGAGGAGAAGCTTGAGGAAATGCCTAATCAAAAATTGGCTTCACTTGAATTATCTTATAAGAAGAAAACTAGTTACATATTTTACTTAATTTTTATACATGAATATTTATTTAGGAAAGATTTTTCAAAAAGATCTTTTTCTTGTAAATAATCTACGAGATCTTAATATAATAGACTTCTATTATTTTCAAAATGGATGAAAAGTTTGAAATCTTATGATTTGATAGTTAAATATTCTTTAAATTCTTAAAATTAAACTTAGTTAGTGAAATTGGGTTAATAATTTACTAAAAACTTTATAAAATAAAAATTTTAAGGAATCTTAAATTTTTATCATTATTTCAAAGGTTATACATTTTATATAGTAGAAAGAGTTACTTGAGGATAAGTAACATTTAAGTTTGGGGGATTTTGATCTAAAAAAATACCTATTTATTTATGTCTTAATTCTTATCAATTTCTAAGGATATTATGCTTTAATGAAAGGTATTTTTTGTGTTTTTGGATGTAGATGATGTAAAAAGGTCCAAAAAGGAAAAAGGAGCAAAAAGGAGCAAAAATGGAGCAAAATACAAAAGTATAAAAAAATATGGCCTGGCGCCTAGGCGCTAGAAGTTGGCGCCTAAGCGCCAGACTCGATACAGAAACTGTCAAGTTTTTGACAACATTTGAACGGTTATTTTGACTGAGTGAGCGGTTATTGGACATTCTAAAAGACTGGCCATTGTTCCTTGATAATAGGACATGTGATACATTGCATTTGGACGCTCCAAAACGGTTTTAATCGCGAAGAGGTGCGAGCCAAAGTGAAGAGGAGCGAAGATCTGGACGCGGTGTCCGGCGCCTAGGCACCAGATTCCGGCGCCAAGGCGCTAGACAGACCTTCTAGAAGATTCATTGAATGTGGACATGTTTTGAAGAGGTGCCTCAAAGCAACCCTTTAAGCCTATAAATAGGAGTCCATTTCTTCAGAAAAACGTGCCCCCCATTGTAACCCCTTCCTCTTATCCACTGTAGGATCTCTCATCCTTAGAGAGAGAAATAGAGAGAGAAATTTAGGGCCACTTTTTTTTAGTTTAGTGAGTTTATTTTCAAGTTGTTGCATCTGGAGTTCATTACACTGTGGAGTCGGTAGGAATCGGAAGATCCGTAGAAGGAATATTTGAGATAAGTATTTTATATTTAATTCAAAGTTTATTTATTATGTTTTGCTTGTTTATATTCAATGTGTTACGAGTAGTTAGTTTACTTTCTTCCTTCGATTATGAAGAGATAAATAAGATAATAAAAGATTCGATGGAGAATTGAAATTCAAAATGTTTTCAAAACATTGTGATGACATTAATACTCGATCTTACTTTACTTTTTAAATTGGCCATTTAAATTGTTAAAACCTGTTGAAGAGTTTTGAGACCTAGAAGGAGAAAAACTCTTAACTTGTAAGTGTCACATGAATCCTTGGGTAGTCGAAGGCCATGTGCGGGCTATTCAAGGTGAAGTGCAAATAAATAGGAAGATAAGATTTAAAGGGCGTAGAATTGATAAATTTTTAGGGTGACAGACTAAATTCTTATAATTTGATTTATAGATTAGGAAAGGGTCACTAGTAGGGCCGACCATAGCCACTCTTGGACATCTAGTAGTGTGAGTCTAGATTAACCCATTCTACTAACAATACATCCGGACCTGATCTGTAAATTAGCCAATGTTCTTTGCACCGGATCAAAGGGTAAAAAATAGGAATGCTTCTATTTGGCACAATACCATAAATCAAAATCTCCAACGAATATTAAATTATCTTATAAATCTTAGATTAATTGAAGGGAAGAAAGTTGTTTATTTTATATAGTTTTCATAAAATCATTGTCTTATTTTTGTTTTATTTATTTGCATCTAGTAAATTAATAGTAATTTATAGTTAGATTAAAATATTAAAAGATTTTTGAAATAATATTTTTAGAAAATTTATTACTATAATTTTTCCCCGTGGGATCGATACTAGGGTCTTTATTTCAAAGACCTATATTACTTGAAACGATACGTATACTTGCGTATTACCCAAAAAGTATATAAATTTTTTTCTTTTTAAAATTATATTTTGCTATATAAACATATATTTAAAAAGTTTTATTTGGTACACATCTATATAGCAAGTTATTCCAGGTCAAGAGTTTCGCTCCTTCGCCAGAAATTAAATTTTCTAGCAGTGGTAACAAATTCTTGTATTTGGAAGTACAAAAATCGGGTCACATATGCAGTTTTATCAATTCCAAAATGTCCTCCAAAATCAGAATTATGACATTTTTGATTAATCTGTTCAGTTTCTTCATAATGCACACATCTCATAATAATAAGGTCATTACATTTTTTATATAAATATGTTTCATCCCAAAAATATGATTTTGAATCATGAACAATTTTTTTTTTGCTGCATTGTTAGCATAGGTGGCAAAATATCACTTACTAAGTAATTTACTATATCAGCATACCAAAGTATTTTCCACTCATTAATATTATAAAGTTGTTCATCAGGGAAACTGTCTATTATTTCATTTTTGGTATTAGTTATTTCATTATATTCTAGTCTCGACAAATGATCAACAATTTAATTTTTAGTTCCTTTTCTATCAATCACCACAAAATCAAATTCTTGCATTAAAAGTACCCATCTAATTAATCTTGGTTTAGTATCCTTCTTTTGCATCAGATATTTAATAGCTAATTGATCAATATGCACAATACATTTAGTTCCAATTAAATGTGATATAAATTTATCAAAAGCATATGCAATGGCCAGTAACTCTTTTTCAGTAATTGTATAGTTAATTTGAGCATCATTAAGAGTTCTACTAGCGTAGAATATAACCTTAAAAATTTTGTCATATCTGTGACCAAGAAAAGCTCCAATAGCATAATCACTAGCATCACACATTAGTTTAAACGGTTTCTCCTAATCAGGTGAAACTATTGCAGGTGCTGTGATTAGTTTTTCCTTTAATAACTCAAAGGCATTTGAGCAGTCTTCATTAAATTCAAATTTCTTGTCTTTTTCTAAAAGTTGGCATAGAGGTTTTGTAATTTTTAAAAAATCTTTAGTATAATGCCTGTAGAAACCAACATATCCAAGAAAACTTCTTACCCCTCTCACTGTAGTAGGAGGTGGTAATTTAGCTATTACTTGAATTTTTGCAGGGTCTACTTCCATGCTATTTTCTGAAATTTTATGTCCTAATACAATTCCTCCTACAACCATAAATTGACATTCCTCCCAATTTATAACTAAGTTAGTTTTTTCGCATAGCTCCAAAACTTTTTCAAGAAGATTTAAGCATGCGTCAAATGATATTCCAAACATAGAGAAATCATCCATAAATACTTCTATTCCATTGTCTATTAATTTACTAAAAATAGACATCATACATCTTTGGAATGTTGCAGGTGCATTATATAGTCCAAAAGGCATTATTCTGAAAGCAAAAGTTCCATAAGGACTAGTAAAAGTGGTTTTTTCTTGATCCTTGGGAGCAATAGGTATCTGATGGTAACAAGTATATCCATCCATAAAATAGTAGTACTTGTGTCCAGCAAGTCTATCTAGCATTTGGTCTAAGAAAGGAAGAGGAAAGTGATCTTTCCGGGTGGCGACATTTAATTTTCGATAGTCAATACAAATACGCCATCCATAAACTTATCTGATAGGTATTAATTCATCATTTTCATTTTCTTCAACAGTTATTCCTCCTTTCTTGGGAACACAATGAATTGGACTTACCCACGTACTATCCGAAATATGATATATAATTTCAGCATTTAACCATTTTAAAATCTCTTTTTTAACTACCTCTTTCCTTATAAGGTTCAGTCTCCTTTGAGGGTCAATTCTTGGTTTATGTTCTTCATTTAATAATATTCTGTGAATATAAATCGAATGAGTAATTTCTTTAATATCAGCTAGAGTCCATCCAAAAGCTCTTTTGTACTTTTTTAATGTATCTATTAATTTTTGTTCTTGAATTTCATTTAAGTCTGAGGATACAATTACTGGTAATGTTGAAAACTCTTCTAAAAATACATACTTCAAATGAATTGGAAGATTCTTTAATTCAAGTTCAGGGGGTTTTACAATAGATGGAATTAAAATTTCATTTTCTGGTGCTGTTGAATTGAGCGTTTCATATTTTTCCTGAATATAATCAGCTTCTTTACTTTCAATTTCTTCAAAATTATTTTTTTCTACATCTTCTTTTTCTTTATAATTTTCTTTGAAATATTCTTTTCTTAGACAATCATATATATCCATTCTAAAACATTCATCATCTTTTTCAATTGATAGATATTTCGTTGACTTTGAGATGTTAAAGGTTACTTCTTGATCATTTACTCTCATAGTCAATTATCCTTTTTGAACGTCAATCATAGCTCTTCCTATAGCTAGGAATGGTCTTCCTAAAATGATTGAAATTTCTTTATCTTCTTCCATATCTAGAATGATAAAGTCTACAGGAAAAATAAAATTATCAACCTTGACCAGAACATCTTCTACAACTCCCTTAGGATGTGTAATAGATTGATCAGCTAACTGTAGAGTTACAGAAGTTTGTGATATCTCTCCAATTTCTAATTTTTTAAAAGTCATAGAGGCATCAAATTTATGCTAGCTCCCAAATCACATAATGCTCACCCATAAAATTTTTCACCAATAGCACACGGGATAGTGAAACTACCAGGATCTTTAAGATTTTTAGGAAGTTTTCTTTGAATTATAACACTACACTCTTCACTGAGTGCAACAGTCTCATGATCTAATAACTTCCTCTTTTTATTTGCACTCAATTGCCATGAACTACGCAATTCATCCATATAAATTGAATGGATCTTTCATTATTATTGCAGGACATTAACTCCTTTCAAACTTAATGTTTAACAACATCTTTTAACATTTCAATTGTCCAAATCGAAAAGTAAATTATGTTCGAAATGAAAAACGATCACAATTTCTTCATTACATTGCAAGCTCATCAATCCATCATCACATCTTTATGCAAGAAGAAAGAGAAATGAGACTACTCAGAATTCATGGAGAAGATACAATAAAACATGGATTTTATATATAAAAGAAAAGTCATAAAAACCACAAAAGAAAATCCAACTTATCTCTTTCTCTTCCCCAATGCAATTCCCTTAAAGTTTCTTTGAATCCTCTTCTCTCTTCTTTACAACACTTGATTCTTTCTTTAGAATGGAAAGGAAGAAGCAATCTCTCACTTTACCCCTTCTCCTTCACTTCTTAGAGAAGAATTCCTCTCAAATCCTCACTCTACACACTCTTCTTCTAAACCCTAACACTTAACACTCACTAAAACTACAAACAAGAGACACCAAAGACACTAGACTCCACACACTTTTCGTCCAAAAACAGTTACTTATAAGATAGGGACGAAATCCCAAGAGTTTCCAAAGACATCTCTTTAAAAAGTCGCCAAAACTCTTCAAATTTGAACTCCACCGACTTCGTGGGCAGCGGCGCCAGATAGGGCACCAGTGGTGCTCTATCGTGCCAATTAAATGCTGAAGTCTCTAGATTTAGGCGCTGGTGGCGCCAGAACACATTTTCCACAATTTCGCTCCTTTTTGCTCCAGATTCGTTCATTTTTGCTTCTTTTCACTCCAATCACCTAAAATCATCATACCTACAATAAATCATAAAAAATACCTTTCTTTTAAGTGCAATATCACCATAAATAAGTAAAATTATATAGCAAAAATCATATATATTTTTGGTGCATCAGTGACGTAGCTGGTGACCTCTCAACTGGTGCCGCAACAAGATCACCTCTCGGAGTGGTATCATGGATTGAAGCTAAGTATGGCTCCTGCAGAGCTAGTGTGAGTCGACAAAACCTCTAGTACCACCGTACCCCAAGATTTGTCCCTCTTCCCATAGCATAAGGTTTAAGCCTCTTTTGGAAGCAAGTACCAACTTACGTCCTGACATTTCCTGCACAAGATTTTTTACAGGGGGAGATGTCAGTGGTTGGTACTTTGCATGAACAAGAACAATAATAAAGTATTTAATGAATTTTAATTTGAACATGTTGATGTCATTATTTTATTTAATAAGTTTTCACAAAGATTGGAATTAGGAAATTTTCCTATGAATATTAAGAGAGAATTTGTTTTTATTATGTTTTGAATTTATTACAAAACTTTGGACCCATTCACAGAATTCAGCCACATAGCATTTCCCAGAACAAAAGTTCTTCTTCCATGCTTTTACGTTGCATAATATTTCTTTAGATATCGTCTATTTATGGGTAACATAGGTTTTTCTCCTCGATAATTCACCAACTAGTAATCTCCTCTGGAGTAAATTTTCTCCACTACAAATGGTCCCTCCCAGGTTGGTTCAAATTTTTGACCTATCTTGCGGTGTGCAAGGATAGGCCTTCTGAGAATGAGAACAAGGTCACCAACTTTGAACGACCTTGGGCGGACCAGTCTGTCGTGAGCTTGAACCATTTTTGCTTGGTAGAGTTCCAAATTCTGCTGTGCATGTAATCTTCTACCTTCAAGGCTTTCTAACTCTGCAAGTCAGAGTCTGGAATTTTCTTCTGTTGTAATTTGATTTTCAACGGCGATTCAGAGCGACGGTAGCTGAACTTCGAGCGGCAGAACGACCTCAAACCCATATACGAGAGCATAAGGTGTAGACTGTGTCGGTGTTATGACTGTTGTCTTGTAAGCCCATAGAGCTTCTAGCAGCTTCTCATGCCAACCTATTTTGTTATCATCAAGTGTCTTATTTAAATTCTGTACCAGGGTTTTGTAGAAAGCTTCTGCCAGTCCGTTGACTTTGGGGTAATAGATCGTAGAGTATCTCTAATCTATCCCGTGTCGTCTGACGAAACTGTTGATTTTCGTGCTTTTGAAGGTGGACCTGTTATCTGAAATGATCCTCCGCGGAACACTAAAATGGAAGACTATCTGACTCTTAAAGAATTGAAGCACCTGCTAAGCTGTGACCTCTCGTAGCGGTACTGTTTCTGCCCATTTGGAGAAGTAATCTGTAGCTGCAAGTATGAATCTATGTGCTTTAGAAGACGGAGGGTCTATCAGACCCACGATATCCATTCGCCAACACTCGAATGGTCACTAGGTAGTCGTGGTGTGTAGAACATTCAGAGTTTGGTGCAAGACCACTCCATGTACCTAGCATTGATGACAATTTCTTAGCTATATCCATACAATCTGTCATCATTTCTGGCCAATAGTATCCAAGTCTTTTGATTTTGATTTTCATCTTTGGCCCTGATTGGTGAGCTCCACACAATCCGGCGTGTACTTCTTTAACGATTTGCTGTGCTTCTATTCTGCTAAGGCACCTGAGCAACATCTGATAGAAGGATCTTCTGTACAGAACATTATTGACTACTGCATATGACTTTGCTCATTTCTGGACTTGATACGCTGCTGACTTATCTTCTGGTAATTTGCCTGTCTGTGGGTATTCTGCTATCGACTGACACTAGTCATCAATATCTTCTGTCACTGTAACTACTATTTCTTCTTTTCCTAATTTTTGTAGGGTGTCCAGGTCAATCTGCGATCCGTCCTTGTACCGTGATGTCAATAGAGTCCTCTGGTGGGCATGCCAATTCTTTAGCCAGCTTAGCTAAAGCGTCCGCATGGGCATTCACACCCCGAGGGATCCTATAGAAGGTTACAGTAGGAATTTTTTCTAGAAATTTCATTGTGTACCTGCTAGTCTTGGTTTCAAAATTTTGTATTGTCCGGCAACCTGCTAGATGATGAGTTGTGAGTCGCCATAAATGACAATATCTGTTATTTCCATCAGTATTGCCAATTCCAACCAGGTTATCAAAGCTTCGTATTCTACCTCATTATTTGTGCACGGCTCTGTCAGGTGGCATTTCTCTTCCCAAATAAATTTGGCGTCCTTTTTAGTTAATGTTGAGAAGGGCTGACACCTCCCTGGCATATTAGATATAAAACGTCTTAGATATGTCAATTTTCCTTGAAAGGAACATAGTTGCTTCAAGTTTTTGGGGAAGGCATTTCTAAGATGGCTTTAATCTTCTTTGGGTCAATTTTGATTTCCCGATGACAGACAACGAAACCTAGAAATTTCCCAGAGATAACATCGAAGGTGCATTTTAAGGCATTCATCTTAAGATTATATTGTCGTAATCGTTCAAACATGATCCTCAAATGGAACAGGCGATCTTTCCTCACTTTTCTCTTGATGACCAAGTCATCTATGTAGCACTCCACTTGGTTATGGATGAGGTCATAAAAAATCTTGGTCATCGCACGCTGGTAGGCAGCTCCGATTTTTTTAGTCCAAATGACATCACTATGTAGCAGTAGATCCCAATCGGTGTTCTGAAGGCTATAAGTGTTGCATCTTCTGGAGCCATCTGGATCGGTTGTAACTTGAAGATCCATCCATGAAGGAGAAAATTTTATGTGATGAAGCAATGTCCACCATCAACTCCAGTATCGATAGTGGAAACTCGTCCTTTGGACATGCCTTGTTTAAGTCCCTTAAATCGACACACACTTGGATTTGTCCATTCTTGTTTTTAACAGGCACGAAATTGGCTAACCATGTCGGATATTACTCTTCTTGGACAAAGTTAACATCCATTAATTTCTTTATCTCTGCTGTAACTTGTTGTTCTATGTCGAGACACATCCTTCTAGGAGCTTGTTTTACTGGGTTTATACTATGATCCACTCTAAACCTGTGTACTGCGACTTCTGGGGAAAAACCCGACATTTCTACGTAGCTCCAAGCAAAGCAATCCTTGTATTCTGACAGTAACTTGGTCAAATCTGCAACCTCTTCTTATTTAAGTAACGAACTTATAAAGTTGGTCGGGGCTGCTCCTCAGTCCCGAGGTTGATCTCTCTGAGTTTGTCCACTGTAGTCTTAATTTCTTCTTCAAATTATGGTGGAGCATCTTCTATTGTATACTCTTCAAAACTCATCTTGAACGTCACATCATTCTTCCTCTAACTGGCTAGTAACAACCATGCAAAGTTTTGAGTCATCGACTGGTCATATCGTACCAAACCTGAGACCTTCTTTCGAATTGATTTTCTGGCTTTTGACATTCCACAATTTCTTAAACAATTGTAACTTGCCTTTTGCCATTTACTTTGTCATGTATCCTTGTTGAATCAATTTTTGTACATATGGCAAAAAGCAACCAAAAGGTAATTCCATGAATTCATTAGAGTCGTTCTCTTCCAAAGTTACAGAAGGTTTAACAGTAGAAGGAAAAGCTCGGAAAAACCTGATCAGCTTAGGACCACCAATATGGACTTCCTTGATCTGCGCACTCTCGATCTTTTGAGGATTGATAGGAGTTAGAGTCATGGCTTGCATATAATGGTTGATTCGATCATACATTGATTCATATTCACTTTTCTCTACATCTTTTGAGGAAATCTCTATCTGAGGCTTCTTTTGTCTTATTGCATCATTTCCTTTTCCTCTTCTTCAGAACTTCCTTCTACTTCGATGCTGATTGTTGGCTTTGTCCGTTCGACGATATGGTAAGTTCTTCTTTGACCACGTCCCCGATCTTGATCTCGGGTGCGTGGCTGAAAGAACCTTCACTGCCTCATTTCAAAGGAGTGGTGAGAGATAGCTTAAGCGGAGCCGAATGGTCCCGTCCTTGTAGTCTTTCAGAATTCTAAATTCTACTTGTCACAACTTCTCTAGAGAGAATAGTCTTCTTCGGGGGAGCATAGTAGTCAGCGTTTTCATGGATGCCCACTTCGTCTATTGAGAACGGCTGTAAGTCCCGTTTGATGCAATTTTCTTGACCATCTTTATAATATTTGATGCATTGATGAAAAGATGGCAGGACCATGTTGTACTCGTGAAGCCATGGGCAACCAAGCAAAGTACTGAATGAAGTGTCCGCTTCAATAACATGGAATTTTGCGGTTGTTACTAGATTTCCAACTTTCATCTGCAGTGTAATAGATCCAATCGCTCTTTCTCCTTTATGGTTGAATCCTCTTAACATCATCTAGTCGGTAGAGAGTTCTCGAGTGTTGATGTCCAAATATGCTAACGTCCGTAGGCTCATTATATTGAGTGACACTCCTGGGTCTACTAGCACTCTAGTAAGAATGAATCTGCCAATATTAACAGAAATGCAGAGCGGGCGATTATGATCGGTTGTACCGAGTAGCAAATCTTCGTTGGCAAACATCACTCCTGGCTATTCTTTCACAGTACAAACTCCATCTGAGGACTGTTGGCGAATTTTTTTTAATTTAATTTAAATAAATAATTTGAAAAGTAGTATTTGATTTTGAAAATAATTTTAAATTTGAAAATTTTAAGATATGAAATTAAATTGATCTCACATCTCGAAAAGTTTATATAAACGAGCACCGCACCACAAATCGTATATCTATCCCGGAGAATAGACACACTTGCTTGATGATGGGGCTCGATTAAATAAACTAGAAGATTTGTGACGTCCGTTTGGTCCGCGAACCAATTTTATAAGTCGATGAAGTTCCCCGCTTAATATAAATGAATTAAGCGGGGTTTATATTACACGGGTTCTTAAAGTTCCCTATAAGGGCGAGCCCACTATAGTTAATTACATCTTAAATGAAGTGAATCATTTAAGAAAACTCTCGATAATGATCGGTGGTTACTGCTCTCAAGAATTTGAAAGTTTAAGTTTTCGAGGGATTGCATTTTTTTTTGGAATTTCAATAGGGAATGGATCAAATTTGGAACATTTTATTTTGGGAATCGAAGGAAGAAAGGTAGGAGAAATTACGGATTCGAAGCGAACTTCGGTAATTTCCGACTATCTTATTGTTTGGCTTGAATTTAGGAAAGTCCTAATGTTTATTTAATGTTTTGATCTTGCCGATTTTAATTAATTAGGACTTATATTTGTATGATAAAATCATACGAATAGCCTCGAAGATGTGAGGGTTTATGTCGTATCGGACGACTACCTCGGAAATCACGAGACCGATTAGGGCTTAATTTACATGATATGATCATGCAAATGCCTAACGAAGAATTGAGGATTTATGTTGCACTAGGAAAACTACCTCGAAGTCCTACGGCTTGGTTATTTAATTCTAAGGAAAGTTTTCTTGAAGTAGACTCGAGTTTTCGTTGATGACGATGATCGTCGTTGCCCACCATGCTCAGAGCTCCTTGTTGTTGCGAGAGGTTTAGTTTTAGAAGTCATAAATCGGGAGATGAGAGAAGTGTTTGGTTTTAGAGAAAGTCTTAATTTCCATGTGTCTTTAATATTTTAATTAAAACGAGGTCTTAGAGTTGATTAAACGAGCCAGATTAAGATCCGCGGTTCCGTCGTCCAGCATAGTTATTTTCATCGAATTCACTTAGTCCGGATGAATTTGCTAAACTCAACTAAATGAGTTCCGCACTTTCATTTAGACCGTGGGAAATCCCGTTAGCAACACGTGGGTTACATCATCAGAGGTATTCCCGATCATTCGATGAGACGTTTTAATTTAGTTGTAGTTGTAGCTTTGTTGTTTCTGTTTGTGATTAAATTTTGAGTTGTCTTATATTTTGAAATGTTATGGCGGTGAATTTTATCTTGTAGTGTCTTTTAATTTAGTTATGGGTTTCAGTTTTGGTTTCTGTCCTAAAGGTGTAGGTTTTCATGCAACTGTTGTTTATCATGCAAGAAAGGTAAAGTGCAACACGAGTAAATAAATTGCAGTAAGATAAATTGCAATAAAATAAAAGTGTACACGGAGGGTCTTCCCGTCATTCAAGTTGCACTTAAAATACAATTTAGAGCATTTAAGCATTTAAAGTAATTTCTAGGTAAAGTTAAGGGAAGGGTTATGGTTTTTACCAAAATCCTAATCCTATGGCTAGTCGTTCTCTATGACGTCTAGGTCTTGAATTTTGGTTTTAAGGATGATTTTCTTCACGAAAGAACAACTAAGCTCAATTTGTTCTTAAGGACATTCCATCATATTGAGGAAGTGTTTAAGACGAATCTTAAACATCCTTTCGATATTTCGGGAATTATCTAAGTCCGAATGAATTCATTGTGCGAGTGAATTAATCATGCAGGGTGCTTAAGTTAAGTTTTATTTCTTGCTCAGTGAATTAGGATGTTTGAATGTCCTTATGAGTGAAGTGACATTTCATTTGATACTCCATTTAGGAGTTATAATAGTAAAAGCTCCTAAGGGCAAAATGATATTTAATGATTTGTGATTCAAATTTAAGTTCAAATTAATGATTTAAGTTTGGAATAGTGTTCAAATTATTTTAGATTTATTTTGAATTCTTCATGTCTTAGTGATGTTATATTTAATTCAATTTAATTTAACTTTACTTAATTTAATTTAATGTGGTTCAATTTAATTTAATTTAATTTTAAGTTAATTTAATATGATATGGTTCAGCTTAATTTTATTTAATTTGATTTAATTTGATTTAGTTTTAATTTAATTTAATCTAATTTAATTTAATTTAATTTAATTTAACTTAATTTAATTTAATTTAATGTAATTTAATTTAATTTAATTTAATTTAATTTAATTTTTTTTTATTTTAATTAATTTAATTTTTTTTTTATTTTAAAAGGGTTTGTTTTAAATAATTTAACCTTAACTTAATTTAATGATTAAGTCTTTTAGCATTTTAAATCTTAACTTGGATTATCGTTTTAATTAGGTATTAAATATTATTGAGATGATTAATTTAGGGATTCTTAAATTAAAGAATAAATCTCTTCCTAATAATATCCCTATTTCAATAATTCCAATTTTATTATTCTTCCAAATTTAATTATTTATTTTAATTAAAGTTTATTTTAATTATTTTAAATTGTTTAATAGGTTCCTACCCTTTAATTATTTAAATTTCAATCATCCAAATCAGATTAAGATCAAATATTTTACCCTTTCATTTTATTAAGCCTAAAGTTTTAATTAAGGGTTAAAATTTTAATTACCATTTTGCCCTTCAAGCTTAATAATTTCGTAACTCACTAAATTGAGCTCAAATGAATTTGAAATTTTTATGTGACCTTACTCATATGCCAATAAAGACATTAGAGGAGAAAATGTGATTTTTCTATATTTAATTTATTTATGTAATTATTTTTGGTGGAAAATAAGGATCTCCAAAGAAAATTTAATAATATGACCAAGGGAAAGTTTCTGTCCTTAAGAAAATTATGGGACATTTCTAATGACCAGGGGACCACTTGGACCAATTTTTGTGATTTTTTGAATTATATTTTATTTATTAAAATTATTTTAAGTTCTGGGGTATTAATTAATTTAAAAATAGAATATAAGTTGAAAAATGAATTTTATAATTTTTAAAATTTTCTCTGATATCAAGGATTCTAGAGAACCAAATTTTACAATTTTCTGATTTTTCCTTAATTTATTGGAATTATTTTAGTGGAAATGCTAGAAAATGTATTTTTTAATTTTAAAAATTACCCCAAGGCTTTAAAATTTAATATCTCAACCTAGAGACATAAGAAAAATATGGGGTTTGTTCCTAAGTGGTTAGAATTCAAAATGTGACATTTTGGTGAATTTTATTATTTTTGTAATTTTTATTATTTTTTAATTATTAAAATATTAAAATAATGATAAAAAATCAACTTTTTTAGAAAATTGCAATTTTAATTTTCTTAAATTCCCCTGATATCAGAGAAGCTCCAAAACCAATTTGGTGAATTTTTGAAAAGTATTTTGAAAGTTATGAATTTTTTAAGTTTAATTTTGGCTAAATGGCTTAATCGACCCATTTGATAGGATTAACCGAGCCAATTGACTTCAAACTTTTATGGTGGGTTCCTCTGATCTTAAAGGTCAGTGGAGAATTGATTTCAAGTCAATTTGATCTATGGTTAACTCTAATTAATTAAAGTTCAATTTTGGGTATTTAGGCCAATTAGGGTTAATCTGAATGAATTAACTCAAGTCCTATTTTCCTAGGGTTCTCTCGGTCATAAGGAACATCACCAAATTTCCCTAGAATTTATTTCACAACATGCTAATTTTTGGAATTAAAATACTCAAAACACCCACATGCATTTGAAAAATCAATAACTTTTCACAGAGATGGCCTCCGACCTTGGAAAATTCGGGGAATGTTCCCGAGTTCGGAGGCTTCAAAGTCCTATGGTCTCATGCCATGGTGAATTGTATGAATGCATGGAGAATTAAAACAATGCAGGGAGTAAATAATTAATTAAAAATAAAGTACTAGACAAAATTAATTAATTTCTTTTCCACATTATTCTCCTCCGTTCATCGAGCAAGAGGGTATTTTTATTTTATTTTTGTGATTTTTCTACACAAAGATATGGATTTTTGAAGTTACGGGATTTAAATAAATCGGAAAATACCCTATTTATCTACTTATCCACGCGGCGCCGACTCGACCTCGGCGGCTCCGAATCGACACGCGTCGCTCCCCGGTTCGGCGCCGCCATCCGACTCCGGCTGTCCGGGCCCCGCGGTTCACGTACCATCTCGCCGGTCCGACGCAATCCAAGCCGTCCATCCAATACACGCGCGATCCGACGGTTCCCGGTCATCGTCTACGACCGGTGCGATCCGTGGCCGTCCACACTCTAACCACTAAGAACTCTCTCGATTCTCGACGGTTTTCGTGTTCTTATGCTCTATGGATTCGTCTTGAAGAGACGAACACATCCATACGGTGAACATGCTATGAAATCAAGCCGATCAAAATGGAGAATTGATCGAAGCTCGGGCAAAAGAGGGAGTTCATACCTTTGCTCGGAGAAGTGAAGCTTCGATCCGAGAGTTGTGTCACCTTCGATTGGGTCCAAGCAAGCTCCGGATGAAGTCCCTTGGCACAGTGAATTGTCCAGCTATGAAAGTGACCACAGTCGATCACAAAGCTTGGAGGTCCGGAGCAACTGGGTGGCCCGGAGATGGGGCTTTCAATGGGAAACTTCTCCTCTTGGTCCAGTGAAGGTGTAGGACCAATCAATTTGGGGATTGGCTCAGCTGTGAAGAAGTGTCTTGGTTTTGAGACTGAAGTTTGAGCTCGAAATTGGGCTCATTGGAGGGAATTGGGGCTGGAATTCGGTGGGGATCAAGTGCTCTCATGTGTGGAGAGTGATCTGGAATGATTTTGGCAGAGTTTCCTTAAGGTTTGGTTCAGCACCTCCTTTGGCCGAGAGGGTGAGGGGTTTAAATAGGAGAGGTCTGGAGGGCCTCCCAGGGGAGTTGAGGGCTGGGATCAGTTGCTTAGGTGAGGAGAAGAACAGTCGCAATGGCCATTTGGAGTGGGGCAGCTCGGCGAGATGGAATTTCAAAGCTTGGCCTCTCCCAAGGTTTCGGGCATGGTGTTTTCCGGCGGTCGGGTGGCCGGCCGGCCGAGCATGGGTCACCCTCGAGGTCGGGTGGGTCGAGGCTGGGACTTGGTGCAAGCGATTGGCAATTGCCATGTGTAAAGGGGTTGAATTAAAATGGAATGGAGAAGGGGTCATTTTGGCTTCAATTTGGTCAACCCATTGGTTTGGGTTGGGTGCACCTCCCCATGGCCTGATTTTGGGCTGAGAGGATCAGTTGGGTCAGCCAAGAGAGGATGGTGTGGTCTCTATCCATGGTGAGGTAGCTAAGCATGGTTTAGTGTGTGACATGATTAAGGTAAAAAAGGGTTAAAGGAGGTTTAAGAAAGAACCCCCTCTTCTTGCCATAAATGGATTAATGACAAGTCAAAGCCCTCATGGCTTCATGTGGCTTGAGAATGGCTTGTTCATGGCTCCATTTGGCTTGGGAAAAGTTTAGTCAACTTCATAAAAATGGATTTTAAGGATTTTGGACATTTTGGTGGAAAGTTGGATGAAGCTTTATTTAGAATTATTTGATCATTGGATTAGGACTTAGGGATGATTTTAATTGAATGCATGATGAAGAGAATTTGTCATATGGGCCTTAGATTGATTTTGCCCTTTGGATTTTGGTGGAGATGGGCTTTGAGAAGGTTTAAGAAAGTGGGCTTTTGGTTTGGAAATAAATTTATGGATGGGGAATTTGTGAAGGATTGGGCCAAACAAATGTTGGTTTTAGCTCATGGATGGGTCATGAGTGTTTTGGAGCAAATTTGGGGTGGTTTGGGTTTGAATTGGGTTGGATTTGGGCTTTTTTGGTGAATGGGCCAATATAGGTCAAATTGGGCTAACTTGGGCCAATGTTGGGCTAGGGTTAAAATTGATGTAAAATAAATGTTGGGAAATGTTCATGGGAGTGTTTCACAGAGGTTTTGGCTTTGGTTGGGTTTTGATTTTGGGGTTTGGGCTTATTTGGGTTAGGTTTGGGTTTAGGTCAAAATTGGGCTTTTTAGCTTTTGGTTGAATTTGAGTGGGGTTTGAGTCTGAACTTTGGGCAAATCATGTTAGTGTTTTGTTTATGGGGATGTTAAGGAAGGTTTAGAAAAGATTTGGGGTTAATTGGAGTTGAATTGGGTGAGTTTGGGCTAAGTTTGGGTCATGGGTCCAAATTGGGCTTTAAGGCCAAAAGTGAAATTGGATCCAAATGTCAATCAAATTGAACTTGGATTTGGTCTAGTTTGGTGTTGGGGATGTTGAATTGAAGTTTAGAACTGAATTGGACCAGAATTTGGGTCAATTGGGTAGGTTTGGTTTGACATTGGGTTCACTTTGGGTTAAAATGGGTCAAATTGGGGGTTTTGATAAAAGTGGGGTAAATTGACAAAATTGGCCCATGATGTAGTTGAACAAAATGAAATTGGGAATATTTGGGATTTTCTAAAATTTTCTGGGAATTTTCTGAATTTTTGGATTTTTTGGCTAAGAGGGGTATTTTGGGTATTTGGAGGGTATTGGGAGGTATTTTTGGAATTTTTGGTATTTTTGACTATGAATGATCAATTTGAGTAATGTGGGAATGTTTGGGATTGATCTTGAGGATTTTTGGGTGATTTAGGTGATTTTGCAAATTTTGGGGGGTTTCAAGGGTTTTGGGTAGGCTAAGCGGGTGTAGGGTCCCGGGGGTCAAAAATTGAAAATTTGGAAAATTGAAGATTGGGTGAATGTAAGTGGAATGAAATCATTTTGTTTGAGCCATGAAGCCACATCAAGTCCACATGAGCCATGAAGGGACTCATTTGAGGCATCCACTATGTTGTTCCCAACCCTCTTGCCGAGGGCTTAGGGGTTAAGGACCATCCATGTGAACCACCCGCATGAGTCGGGAGGTCGAGTTAGGTATGGGTGTGTTTTTAGGAGGTGTGTGAAAGTGTAGTGTATAGGTGTAGTGTGTGTGTAAGTCGGCCCCTTCACTGGACCAGAGCCACCGCAGGGCGTCCTAAGGCCAAAGAGTCCTATAGGAACTCATCCTTTAAACTTCCACATTTGATCTCAACCCTCTAGGTGATTAGGGGTCTACAATCAAGTTTGTGGAGTTTGCAGGGAGTTAAGAAGTGGTCTAAATTTCTAAGTGGTGGGTCCCAATTCTAATCCTCTAGGATAGTCAAAGGAAAAGCCTAAGGCTAGATCCTAAGTACTAAAGAGAAGAAGAGAAGACCTCATCAAAAATGAGGTCAACAAATGGACCCCCAATAGGTGTGGTGTGCTAACCAAGCACACCGCACGTATTGGCGTTGACCGAAAAGATCAACAAAACCAACATAGATGTCCAAGTGACAAACTTAGGACGAAGTAGAAGAGTTTCCGCTGGGGAGTGTCAAGTATATCTCTGAGACTGGAGATCCCTGAACTCTCGCTGGGGCAAGGAAAAAGGAGGTGAATCCCAAATCACATGATCTGGGGAATTCAATTTAGATTTTCGTTTTGTTTTAGTTTAAGTTTTGATGCGTAAGTTTAGATTTTGAGTTTCAATTTAGATTGAAGTTTGGTTTAAAATCAATTTGAGGAAATTTGGATCCGAAGTTTGGATTTGAAACGAGGTTCCAATCCCGGATTGTGGAGAAAACCTGGAATTGGGGTACCAGTAGCAAAATGAGAATCAGAGTTTAAGTGATGATTGAAGGGGATGAGAATCAGAATTTGGGTACTGATCTCGAAAGTTTAAAGAGAACTGGAATCGGATTCTAGTCCCGAAGGTTTAAAGAGAACTGGAATCTGGTTCCAGTCTCACAGGTTTAATGAGAAATGGAAACTGGTTCCATTCTCAAGGTCTAAAGAGAAATGGAAACTGGTTCCAATCTCAAAGGTTTAATGAGAATTGGAAACTGGTTCCAATCTCGAAGGTCTAAAGAGAAATGGAAACTGGTTCCAATCTCAAAGGTCTAAAGAGAAATGGAAACCGGTTCCAATCTCGAAGGTCTAAAGAGAAATGGAAACCGGTTCCAATCTCGAAGGTTTAATGAGAATTGGAAACCGGTTCCAATCTCGAAGGTTTAATGAGAAATGGAAGTCGGTTCCAATCTCAAAGGTCTAAAGAGAAATGGAAGCCGGTTCCAATCTCAAAGGTCTAAAGAGAAATGGAAACCGGTTCCAATCTCGAAGGTTTAATGAGAATTGAAACCGGTTCCAATCTCGAAGGTCTAAAGAGAAATGGAAACCGGTTCCAATCTCGAAGGTCTAAAGAGAAATGGAAGCCGGTTCCAATCTCAAAGGTCTAAAGAGAAATGGAAGCTGGTTCCAATCTCGAAGGTTTAATGAGAATTGGAAGCCGGTTCCAATCTCGAAGGTCTAAAGAGAAATGGAAGCCGGTTCCAATCTCAAAGGTCTAAAGAGAAATGGAAACTGGTTCCAATCTCGAAGGTCTAAAGAGAAATGGAAGCCGGTTCCAATCTCGAAGGTCTAAAGAGAATTGAAGCCGGTTCCAATCTCAAAGGTTTAATGAGAATTGGAAACTGGTTCCAATCTCGAAGGTTTAATGAGAATCGGAAACTGGTTCCAATCTCGAAAATTTAATGAGAATTGGAAATGGATTCCAATCTCGGAAGTTTAATGAGAATTGGAAATGAATTCCAATCTCGGAAGTTTAATGAGAATTGGAACGAGGTTCCAATCTCGGAAGTTTAATGAGAATTGGAACGAGGTTCCAATCTCGGAAGTTTATTTGTGTGAAGAGGGACCCAGTCTCATGCCATCAGAACCAAATCAGAGGAAGCTCATGGCTCCGTGTCAATAGAACTAGTCGATCTCCATACAGGAAGAAAGGTAGGCCACAAAAGTCGAAATGATTTCGATGTGACGAAAAAAAAGGTTTAGGGTTCTGAAATTGAAGTATGGGTCTCTTGTGAGGAAGAGTTGTCCCGACAGAGAATTTCAAAGCTTCTTGAGATAAATTTCGATTTGGAGTTGATTTGAAATGTTTGAAAGGAAAAATTTAGAGTGGGCTCTATTGGAGACCTGGTTATCGATCCCACAGGGAAGATTAATTTTAGAAATTAATAGATTTTTAAATTAAAAATAATTATAATTTTTATTTCTTTTCAAAAATCAGATTTTAAGTTTTATGAAATTTCTACTAGATGTAAGTAAAGTAGCAATTAAGTAATGGTTGATGCAAGTATAAATAAAACAGCTTTCTCCTTTTCAACTAATCCAAGATTTTTCAGAAAAACTATCATTCGTAGAGAACTTAAAATTATGGTATTGCGCCAAATAGAAGCATTCCTATTCTTTACCTTCGCTCGATAGTATAAAGAACATTGGTTAATATATAGATTGGTTCAGGATGTATTATTAGTAGAATGGGTTAATCTAGACTCACACTTCTAGATGTCCCAGGGTGGCTATGGTCGGCCCTACTAGTGACCCGTTCCCTTTCTATAAACCAAATTAATGGAATTTAGTCTGTCACTCTATAAACAAATTAATTCTACGCCTAATAAATAATATTTTCCTATTTATTTGCACTTCACCTTGAATAACCCGCACATGGCCTTCGATTACCCAAGGATTCATGTGATATCTAATAGTTAAGAACTCATCTCCGGATATGTCTCAGAATTCTTCAACAGATTTTAATAATTCAAATGGCCAGTTTAAAAAGTAAATTAAGATCAGGAATGAATATCATCACAATAATTTTTAATATTAAGTTTAAGTTCTCCAACGAAATTAAATTAACTTTATTATCTTTTCATGGTTGAAAGGAGAAAGAAAAGTAACTACTCAGAACACATTGAATTCATACAACAAAACATATTTATAAAACTTTGAACCAAGTTACAAATACTTATTTGAAATATTCCTTTAAGTGATCCTTTAACTCCTACTGACTTCAATGCAATGTACAAGACTTCAACAACACCAACTCTTACAAACTCTCACTTACTACTCAAGGAATTGAGTAGTAACACTCAAAGTAACTAAAATAAAATAAAATAAACTCACTAAATACTTAAGAAAAGTATTTGGTGGCTCTCTAGAACTATTTCTGGGCTCGGGAGAGCTCTGTTTTATGTAGAAATGTCTCCTATTTATAGAGCTTCAAAATTGACTAGGGGTTGCTTAAGGCACCTCTTCAAAATTCGTCCAAATTCAATGAATCTTCTAGAAAGTAACTGTGGTGCCTAGGCGCTGGGATCTGACGCCTAGGTGCTGGACTCCGTGACTAGATCTGCGCACCTCTTCGCGATTAAAACCATTTTCCTGTGTCTAGATGCATTGTATCACATGTCCTATGTATCAGGAGTAACTTCCAATCTTCTAGAAGGTCCGATAAATGCTTAACATCATCAAAACAACTACCCAAAGTTGTCATAAATCTTAACTGCTTCAGTATCGAACTGGCGCCTAGGCGCCAGACCTATAATTTTGGCAACTTTGCTTTTTAGCTCTATTTTTGCTCCTTTTTTGCTCCTTATTCCTTCTTGAACTCTTTTTTTCATCAACTATGTCCAAAAACATAAAAATACCTTTAATTAGAGCATAATATCTTTAAAAATTGAATCATAAATAAGCCACAAAAATATGTACTTTTTAAGTGGTTCAAATTCCCCCAAGCTTAAATGTTACTTGTCCTCAAGTAACCCTTTTTATTACATAAAATGTATAACATTCGGAATGAAGTTTAAGTATTTAAGATTCCTTGTAATTTTTGGTTTTATAAATGCTTTAGTAGATCATTAACCAAATTTCACTAATTAAGGTTAATTTTAAGAATTTAAAGAATACTTAACTACAAAATCATAAGACTTTAAAATTTTCATTTCTTTCAAGAATAATTGTAATTTATCATATTAAGGTCACATAGATAATTTACAAGAAAAAGACTTTCAAGAAAACTTTTCTAGTAGGGATGCTTGTACATAAAAAATAAGTTAAAAATGTAATTAGTTTTCTTCCTATAAGATAATTCAAGTGAAGCCAATTTTTGATTAGGCATCTCCTCAAGCTTCTTCTCACATTTCTTTTATTCTCTTTTCTTCTTTTTTCTTTTTCTTTTTTTCTTTTTAAGGATATTTTTCAATCCCTTTTTTTTCACAATTTGTGAGGATTACTATATCTCGATAGCCTGTTAATGATTTTGAACTTCACTATCCTTAACTTATATTTAAAAACTTATACATTTTCACTTAATAAATATGACATTCTTAATAAGTATTTTTCAAAAATTATTTCAATATTTTCTTTTTCAAGTAATAATCTTGATTCCTTAGTATTTCAAAAATACAATTCTCTTTACTATAAATAGAAAAATTTTTAATCTTATTATTCTTTAAGTTAAACAATTCTATTCTTAAAATCAATTAAAATTATTAGAATTTTAGTTAAGTCTAATAAATTATTTATAAATTCAAAAATTGAAGTAATCTTAAATAAATTCTTTTCATTCCTTATGTTATGTTAATATTTTCTTAAAGAAAATATTAGTAATTAAGGACAAATAATATTTAAATTTCAAAGTATTTTCCCTTCCCCCAATCTTCAGTTTTGGTATAAACCTGAATCATGAAAATTTCTAAAGCATGAGAGAAAGAATAACATATTTCCACGAGGAATTTTTCTAAGTATATGAAAAATAATCTAGAAAGGAAAATTTTATTTCTACACTAGAAAGGAAAATTTTATTTCTACACATGTTTCTTATGAATATAAAAGAAATTTTTAAGCATATACAGAAAAATTTTAGTAAGAAGGATCAATTTCTACAAATTTTTTTGAATTCTTTTTTCTTTTATAATTTTAAACAAAAATAACTAAACTAAATGGGTGTACTGATCACTGTACTAAAACAGAAACAAAACATCTCTTTACAAAAATAAACTCTAACAATCCAACAATCATCAGTACAACAATAAGTGTCTCAGAATCAATACACTATAAACATCAAAAGTGCATCAAACATAAAAACAAATCATCACATACATCCAAAACTAACATACTAACAAAACATAACATAAATAACACAACTACTCAATCCTAGAAATCTACTCATCACTAGCTGTCTCCTCATCCTCATCATCATCAAAAGAAAAATCTACATTCTTATTCTGGCAATCATCATATGGTGAGAATTGAGGGCAGGTCAGGAACTGAACTGAATGATCACCCTTAAGGAGTCTAACAAGAGTCTCAGAATACTCTACATCAAAATCACTCTTCCTCTGGGTGTACTCAGAAAGATGATCCACTTTATTATCTATTGTATCCACTCTACAGTGGGTTAAAAGTAATATATTCTGCTGCTCTATAAATTTATCATGCATATTTTCCCAAAAACTAGATGGTGGCTCAACAGCAGAAGTAGAGGGTCGAGAAGTAGAAGGTCTACCTGAAGTAGGTAATGAACTAGAGGGTGCGGTAGAACTCTTACCTCAAAGTCGATCATAAATACTAACACTGTCCCGTCCAATGAGCTTGGTAGACTTGAGCTTCTCCTCTAAAAGCTCAACAACAACTCCAGCACTTTCTCACAGAGAATAAATCAGAGATGGGAATCCCAATCCCATAAAAGTGCTGGAATGAACAGTGGCCTCCACAGAATCATAAATAATACTACCGACATCAATTGTCTTCCTCTCCTGTATGTAGTAGTTGAGGATAGCTCTGTCCTTTGTGACCTCACTGAAATGGTTGGACGGAAGGAGGCGAGTAGAAATAAAGTATTGCCAGGACTTAGAAACACCATTTAACTTAGAAGATAAATAATTTACTCGTTCTCATTCCAGATCTTCCAAGCTCAAGAAATTATTGAAAAGTACTATAACAAGATTCAACTCTTAATAAACAACACAAACATCACTATTTCCAAGCAAATTCACAATCAAACAACACACTTTGAACAATGAAAGCAAACACACAAACTAAATATTCGACTCACTAAAACATGACTCGATCACACCTGGAACACACCAACGATCTATTCTTCTCCAAACTTTGAATTTCCATCCCTCTCATAATGAAGATTGCTAGGCCCGCATGGGTAGAAAACTAACGCCCTTGAAAATTCTAAAGCCGTCTTCTCGTCAATCCATTTGTTCTTTGCATACATCGTCACTTGAGAATCTTGAAAGGCCGCCATATGATCGAATTGAAGCTTCGTCTGCCATTCCAAGTGCTCGATTAGGTGATACATCTCATGTAGACAATTTCCAACACTTAGCAATTCCGCCTCAATCTTATCTAGATGATTGAATAATTTCTACAAACTTACTGCAATGTAACCATTAAAATAAGGTTGAGGATCTTTAGAAGACTTATCTCTTAACTCATTGCCATGATCTCTTCTCTCCATTGCTTCTAAACTTCTCTTTTCTCTTCCAAAATGAGTTGTGCTAGATGAAATTAGGGTTGCTTAGGGATTGGGGACGAAGATAGGGTAGTTTATAGGAAGAATTCGTGTGAAAAACTTAAGATTTTCGGTTTTTACATGAACCTATAACTGGGGCACTTAGGCACCGAAATCTGGCGCCTAGGCGCTGGACCATCGATACATAGGTTATGCTGGTGATTAGGCGCCAAGTTTGGGCGCCTAGGCGCCGGAACCATGTTCGACTCCTTTTTGCCTATCGTCAAATTTGCAAAGTTTTGGTCTTAAAATAGGTCTATTAAAATGGTGTGATCAACATACAGATATCGATTGAGATGAATTCAATTCACAAACAATCACAATGATAATATATGGGTTGCCTCCCACAAAGCACTTGTTTAACGTCGTCAGCCCGACCTAATCAGTTATTTTAATCGGGTAGACTCAGCTCGTAAGCCTCCTTGTAAATCGATTTCATTTCTCTCATATAAGGCTTCAGTATTAATCCATTAACTTTAAATATGTTTCCCGTCTTGGGATCTTTAATATCCACAGCTCCATAAGGGTATACTTTCTCAATTATAAATGGTCCCATCCATTTAGATCTTAATTTTTCAGGAAAAAGTCTTAAACGAGTATTAAATAATAATACTTCTTGTCCAGGCTCAAATATTTTTCTTGAAATCTTTTTATCATGCAATTTCTTCATTTTTCTTATAAATCTTTGCATTTTCATAAGACTCATTTCTTATTTCTTCCATTTCATTCAGTTGTAACAGTCGTTTCTCTCTTGCAGCATTCAAATCATAATTGAACTCCTTTATCACCCAGTAAGCTTTATGTTCCAGTTCAACAGGTAAGTGAAAATGTTTACCATAAACTAACTGATAAGGTGCCATTCCGATAGGTGTCTTATAAGCTATTCTATAAGCCCATAATGCAGAATCAAGTCTATCAACCCAGTCAGTTCTTTTAGGATTTACAGTCTTCTCTAATATTCTTTTAATTTCTCTGTTTGATACTTAAGTCATTCCACTTGTTTGTGAGTGACAAGCAGTTGCAATTCTATGTTTAATTCCAAATTTTTCCAGTAATGATTGAATTCTTACATTTCTGAAATGACTTCCCCCATATGTGATAATTAGCCTCGGCATTCCAAATCTTGCAAAAATCATTTTCTTTAAAAATTTCGAAACACTTTTGGAATCACAGTTAGGTAAAGCTACAGCTTCAATCCACTTTGAAACATAATCAACTGCTAATAAAATATAAATTTTTCTAGATGATGGTATAAAAGGTCCCATAAAGTCTAAACCGCATACATCAAAAATCTCAATTTCTAATATATAGCTTAGAAGCATTTCATCTTTTCTGGATATATTCCCCATTCTTTGACATCGATCACAAGTTTTCACATAATGTCCAACATCTTTGAATAATGTAGGACAATTAAATCCAGAATTTAAATTTAAAACACAGTTTTATCCACTCTAAAGTGTCCTCCAAATTCAGAATCGTGAAATTTTTGAATAATTGCAAAAGTTTCTTCATAAGGTACACATCTTCGAATCACAGAATCTCTGCCTAGTTTTAATAAATGAGGATCTTACCAAATATATGATTTAGAATCATTCTTGAATTTCTTAATATATTTGCTATTCAATCCATACGGTAAAATATTGCTAACCAAATTGTTAACTATATCTGCATACCAAGACGTTTGTAATCCTTGAATAACATATAACTGTTCATCAGGGAATTTCTCATTTATGTTTTCTTCAGTAATCTTCTCACCATCATTTTTAATTCTTGATAAATGATCAGCAATTTGGTTGTCAGCTCCTTTTCTGCCCACTATTTGAAAATCAAATTCTTATAAAAGTAGAACCCATCTTATCAATCTAGGTTTAGCATCCTTTTTAGACCTTAAATACTTAATAGCATAATGATCAGTATGTACGATACATTTGGTCCCAAGAAGATAAGGTCTAAATTTATCAAAGGCATATACTATTGCTAAGAGCTCTTTCTCAATAGTAGTGTAATTTACTTTAGTTTTATTAAGAGTTTTGCTAGCATAATATATAACTTTGAAAATTTTCTCATATTTTTGTCCCAATACAACTACAATTGCATAATCACTTGAATCACACATTAATTCAAAAGGTTTACTCCAATTAGGTGTAACAATGACAGGTGCAGTGATTAATTTCTCTTTTAGAATATTGAAAGCATTCAGATAATCTTCATTAAATTCAAACTTAGCTTCTTTTTCTAATAAATGACAAAGAGGTTTAGCAATCTTAGAAAAATCCTTTATATATCTTCTATAAAATCCAAGCATGACCCGTAAAACTTCTCACATTAGTAACAGTAGTAGGTGGTTGAAGTTCAGCAATGATTTTCACTTTTGCCTAATCAACTTCCATCCCTTTTTGTGAAATTTTATGTCTAAGTACAATTTCTTCTGTGACCATAAACTGACATTTTTCCCAGTTTAGAACCAAATTTGTTTCTTCAGATTTTTTTAGAACTTTTGTTATATTTTCCAAGAAAGACTCAAAAGAAGTTCCAAATACTAAAAAATTGTCTATAAATACTTCAATTTCTTTTTCAATTAGATCACAGAATATTGACATCATACATCTCTGAAAAGTTGCAGGTGCATTACATAAATCGAAAGACATTCTTCTAAAGGCAAATGTTCCATAATGACTTGTAAATGTTGTTTTCTCTTGGTCCTCAAGAGCAACGGGTAATTGATGATAACCAGAATATCCATCCAAAAAACAGAAATATGAGTGTCTAGCTAATTTATCCAACATCCGATCCAAGAAAGGTAAAGGAAAATGATCCTTTCTAGTTGCATTGTTTAATTTTTGATAATCGATAAAAATTCACCATCTAGTACCTTATCTTGTAGGGAATAATTCATTTTTATCATTAACAATGACAGTTACTCCTCCTTTCTTCAGAACACAATGAATAGGACTTACCCATTGACTATCCGAAATAGGATAAATAATTCCAGCATCTAACCATTTTAAAATCTCTTTTTTAACAACCTCTTTCATAATTGGATTCAATCTTCTTTATGGTTCAATAGTAGGTTTACAATTTTCTTCCATTAAAATCCTATGCATACAGTTGAAGGGCTTATTCCTCTTATATCTGCAATAGTCCAACCAAAAGCTTTCTTATAGTTCTTCAGAACTCCTATTAATTTTTCTTCTTGATCTTTGCTTAGTTCTAAAGATATAATCACAAGAAAAGTTAATGAATTTCCAAGAAGTGCATACTTTAAATGTGCACGTAACATTTTTAATTCCAGTTTAGGGGCTTTTTCAACTGAGGGCAAAAGTATATCATTTTTAGTCGTGTCTATAATTTCCCAATTATCATGAATATAATGAGTGTCTTCAAATAAATTTTCTTCATTCACTTGTTCAATTTCTTCAGTTAATGACTCATTATATAACATAGATTCATCATTTTTTTCTTCAGAAATGACTTTACATTTTCTTGATAATGCTTTTCAATTATATAATCAATAATATCCATCCGATATCATTTTTCTTTGTCAGGATACCTCATAGATTTCAGAACATTAAATGTTATCTCTTGATCATTAACTCTCATTGTTAATTTTCCTTTTTTCACATCAATCATAGCACGTCCGATAGTTAGAAAAGGTCTCCCTAAAATAATATGTATTTCTTTATCTTCTTCCATATCCAGTACAATGAAATCCACAGGGAAGATAAATTTATCCACGTTAACAAGGACATCCTCTATAACTCCTTTAGGATAAGTAATAGATCGATTAACTAACTGAAGGGTTAGAGTGGTGGGAGAAATCTCTATAAATTTAACCTTCGAAAGATAGAAAATGACATGAGATTAATACTTGCTCCTAAATCACATAAGACTTTTCCACAAAATTTTTCTTCAATAGCACATGGTATAGTAAAACTTCCAGGATCTTTAAGCTTCTGAGGTAGTTTCTTTTGAATTATTGCACTACATTCTTCACTTAATGCAATAGTTTCATAAGCTTCAAATTTCCGTTTCTTGCTTAAAATATCCTTCATAAATTTTGCATAACTCGACATTTGTTCCAAAACTTCAGCAAAAGGAATGTTGATGGTAAGTTTCTTAAAAATCTCAAAGAACTTAGAAAATTGATGGTCAAGCTTCTGTTGTTTTAGTTTTTGAGGAAAATGTGGTGGTGGTCTTTCAACTTCCACTTCAATAGGAATTGCAGTCTGATCTTTACTTGGAGAAAGAGTTTCTTTAGGTTTTTCAATCTCTTCAACCTCTCTCTCTTTTTTAATTTCATTCTGAATTTTCTCTTTTAATTCCTTTCCACTTCTAAGTTGTACAGCTTTTGCTTGTCCATGGTCTTTTCCAATTTCTTTTGGATTAATTTCGATGTTGCTAGGAAGTGTTCCTTAAGGCCTGTAATTAATTCAAATAGCAATTTGTCCCATCTGATTCTCAATATTTTGAATAGCAGTATTTTGACTTTGTAACTGATTACCTAGTTGCAAGATCAATTCCTCTAAAGATAACTTTTTCTGTTGATTGTTAAAACCAGAAGGATAAGTAAGTCTAAAGTTTGAAATTCCTTGATTGTTCTAATTCCCTGTTGGATTAACTTGATTATTACCTCATTATTGATGTCCATTATTCCAATTAAAATTAGGGTGATTTTTCCAACCTGGATTATAATAATTCGAATAAGGGTTATTAGTTTTACTAGCAATAGCTTGCAATGTCTCCATTGTTTGAGAATCATCAATTTTTGCATAATTTTCATTACTTACACGCGATATGTTAATAACAAAATTATCCAATTTCTTAGATATCGCAGCCACTTCTGAAGCTAAAATAGAAAAGGCTTCATTATCTTGAGTACTTACCACTCTTTTAGGATTAACCCTTTCAGAAGGCCATTGAAAATTATTGTTAGCCAATTCTTCAATTAAGTTATAAGCTTCATCAAATGTCTTAGCCTTAAAGAACCTCTAATAGCAACATCTATAATAGATCTAAGTGATCTAATAAGTCCATTATAAAATGTTTGAATAATTAACCAATCTGGTAAAGCATGATGAGGACATTTTCTTAATAGTTCTTTAAATCTTTCCCATGTTTCATAAATTGTCTCTCCATCAAATTGAATAAATGAAGTATATCATTTCTTAATTTAGCAGTTTTAGAAGGAGGAAAATATTTAGTAAGAAATTTTTGTGTCATATCTGTCCAAATTTTAATAGAACCAGTTGCTAATGAGTTCAACCACATCTTTGCTTTATCTTTTAAGGAAAAATGAAAGATTCTAAGCCTAACATCATCATCAGAAATATTATTATATTTAAAGGTAGCATAAAGTTCTAAGAAACTAGCAAGATGTAAGTTTGGATCCTCATTTGAGGTTCCTACAAATTGATTATTTTGAACCATTTAAATAATAGAAGGTTTAAGCTCAAAAGAATTAGCATCTACAACAGGCATTTGAATACTAATATGAAGTTCATCAGCTGTAGGGTTTGCATAATCCCTTAATGGTTTATAAACATTTGTTCATTAATTTCTATTGGATTTTCATTATTGTTATGTAAGTTAGCTATTTCTTGATATTTTTGAATTTGTTTTCCTTTTCTAATTCTTTTAACAGTTCTTTCTAATTCAGAATCAAAAGGTAATAATCCTTCAGATCCATAACTACGCATAAAAATTAAATAAAAGGATTTGAAAATAAAATAAAATAAAATAAAATAAAATAAAATCTTTTTGGTATTTTTGTTTTTGTAAATATATTTGTATTTTTAAAGAAATAAAAGTGTATATAATTTTTTTTAATTTGAAAAATATAAAAATTGTCATTCACTTCCCCGACAACGGCGCTAAAAACTGTGATGATGCCTACAATTTATCTGTTAATTTATATTTCAAAGGGTAGTGTGCAAAAATAAATATATAATTTTAGAAAATATTTTGCACACCAGAGGTACTACGCAAGTATACGTATCGTATCCAATAATACAGAGCTCTATTGGAGTTCTGGTTATCGATCCCATAGGGAAGATTAATTTTAGAAATTAATAGATTTTTAAATTAAAAGTAATTATAATTTTTATTTCTTTTCAAAAATCAGATTTTAAGTTATATGAAATTTCTACAAGATGTAAGTAAAGTAGCAATAAAGTAAAAGTTGATGCAAGTATAAATAAAACAACTTTCTCCTTTTTAACTAATCCAAGATTTTTCAGAAAAACTATCATTCGTGGAGAACTTGAAATTATGATATTTCACCAAATAGAAGCATTCCTATTCTTTACCTTTGCTCGATAGTATAAAGAACATTGGCTAATCTATAGATTGGTTCAAGATGTATTATTAGTAGAATGGGTTAATCTAGACTCACACTTCTAGATGTCCAAGGGTGGCTATGGTCGGCCCTACTAGTGACCCGTTCCCTTTCTATAAACCAAATTAATAGAATTTAGTCCATCACTCTAAAAACTAATTAATTCTACGCACAATAAATAATATTTTCCTATTTATTTGCACTTCACCTTGAATAAACCGCACATGGCCTTCAATTACCCAAGGATTCATGTGATATCTAGTAGTTAAGAACTCATCTCCGGTTAGGTCTCAAAATTCTTCAACAGATTTTAATAATTCAAACGACCAATTTAAAAAGTAAATTAAGAACAGGTATGCATATCATCACAATAATTTTTAAAATTAAGTTTAAGTTCTCCAATGAAATTAAATTATCTTTATTATCTTTTCATGGTTGAAAGGAGAAAGAAACGTAACTACTCAGAACACATTGAATTCATACAACAAAATATATTTTTAAAACTTTGAACCAAGTTACAAATACTTATCTAAAATGTTCCTTCAAGTGATCCTTTGACTCTTACTGACTCCAATGCAAAGTACAAGACTTCAACACCAACAAATCTTACAAATTCTCACTTACTAATCAAGGAATTGAGTAGTAACACTCAAAGTAACTAAAATAAACTAAAATAAACTCACTAAATACTTAAGAAAAGTATTTGGTGGCTCTCTAGAACTATTTCCTGGTGCGAGAGAGCTCTATTTTCTGTAGCAACGTCTCCTATTTATAGAGCTTCAAAAATGACCAGGGGTTGCTTAAAGCACCTCTTCAAAATTCATACAAATTCAATGAATCTTCTAGAAAGTAACTGTGGTGCCTAGGCGCTGGGATCTGGCGCCTAGGCGCCGTACTCTGTGACCAGATCTTCGCACCCCTTCACTTTGGATCACACCTTTTCGCGATTAAAACCATTTTCCTGTGTCCAGATGCATTGTATCACATGTTCTATGTATCAGGAGTAACTTCGAGTCTTCTAGAAGGTCTGATAACCGCTTAACACCGTCAAAATTACTGCCTAAAGTTGTCAAAAATCTTAATTGCTTCAGTGTCGAACTGGCGCCTAGGCGCCATACCTATAATTTTGGCAACTTTGCTTTTTAGCTCTATTTTTGCTCCTTTTTGCTCCTTTTTTCTTTTTGAACTCTTTTTTTCATCACCTATATCCAAAAACATAAAAATACCTTTCATTTAAGCATAACATTCTTAAAAATTGAATCATAAATAAGGCATAAAAATATGTACTTTTTAAGTGGATCAGTCGTCGATGTTTTCTTCTTCGTCAAGGTTTTCGTCGGGAACTATCGTGATTTGAGAATCGGTTTGAAAATCAAAATCAGAGTTAGATTGATCATATTTAGTCACGTCGTTAGTGGAAACAACCAAAACATAACCATAATGAAATCCATTATATTCAAAAGAGCTCGTGGGGGCATGAAGATAATGGTAAAAAGTCGGGGGTTCAAGGGTTTCGTCCCCGAATCCGAGACAAACAATCTAACCGAGGCAGCCTCTATCCTACCCTTCACGCTATCGTCCTTAACACCTTTTATAGTATCTTTCTTCTTTGGCTTATGTAGTCGTGACAATTAACAAGCTAATAATTTAATAAGCAAAATAAAATAAACCTTCATAAAAAATTGCGATGAATGAGAACTTGCCCAGTTCACAGATTTAACCTTTGCTAACTTGTAGTTTTTTCACTATAATTGCAAGGTTTTTGCTTTTTTCTAATACTCATAATTGTCTTTTTGTGATCGACAACAATTTTGGTGATGCTTAGATTTTTGAACACCCTATAAAATAAGATAATAACTTAGCTATAAATGTGAAACTCTAGCCATCCAAAAGGTACCAAGCAAGCCTCTTATATGTTTCATATAGCAAACTAAACATTTACAAATGAACACAAAATTCTAGCCATCAAGAAGGAGGTATGAGGAGACCTCCTAATATTTCCATTAAACTTGTTAACAATTAAGCATGAATATAAAACTTTCATCAAAGAGGTATAAAGAGAAACCTCTTTAAACTTCACATAAAGATAAAATTGACATAAAGCTTTCATACATCACTTAAACACTTCCATGAATCAAGCTAAATGTGAAGCATGAGCACAACTCTTAAGCCACCATACATAAACTTTTAACCACTAAAGCTTGAATACTATAAGCTATCCAAAATATAAAACCTTTAGCCACCAAGAATATGAACTTTTAGCCATCAAACATATGAACTCTTAGCCATCCATAAAGCATGAAAGGAACTTCCTAAGCATCACATATAGCAAAAACTAGCTTGGAACCCCTACTTGGATTTTCGACCAAGCATGGGGGATCCAAAAATTTTCCATAAAACCTCATAAAAATGAATCAAACCATGAAATCCCACAAAAATGAATTGAACTTAAGCCTTTCAAATAATAAATTTTAAACTAAACATGAGGGGCAAGAGACATTTCATCACTTAAATATTTCCATAAATCAAGCTAAAGCATGCAATAGATTTCTACAAATATAAAGCACAAATGGTAAATGATTAAAGCTAATGGAAGGGATGAAAAGTAGAGAATCCAGCAGCACTTCCCCTCTAAATTTTGGCCTCACACTTTGGAGGAAGAAGAAAGCATCATTCTTTTAGAGAAATGAAGATAGAAGAGAGAAAAAAATCTACCCATTCCATAATCATCTCAATCGAATAAAAGAAATACTTATCCTTGATGCTAGGGCTTAGACCATGATGAAAAAAACATGGATGAAACTCTAATGGCAGCCATGAGCTTCTCCACATTTGCCACACAAGCAAAGCTATGTGCCATAGGATAGATTGAAGCATGGGGAAAGTCTTCTCCATGCTTCTCATGCCACAAAGGGACAAGGGGAAGGAGGCAAGAGGGCAAGCATGGGGAGGGAGCAAGGAAATTTCAGCCAAGCTCCCATGGCCAAAATATTCATTTCGTATGGAGGAGGGAGGGGTGATGGCTGCTATTGGGGATAGGAGGGAAAATTTAGGTTAAATGGGGGTAAAAATGAAATTTTTAATTATTTTTTGACGTGCATCAAACCATAACAAATTATATATTAAATTTAATGTCAAATTGAAGTAAAATCATCGACCACCTTGCTAAACGTCCAGAGAGCGTGGGTCAGTTCATCAAATATTGCAACAGATTAACTTTCAAAATCAGGTTGACCTTATGAGATAACATGTAATGCCTAAGCTTTTGAGCGGCAAAAATCAAAGCTAGATAATGTTTCTCAATAGCAGGATACTTTACTTCCGCCGTTATTAGACGCCGACTTAAGCAGTAAAGTGTGTTCTCCTTACTCTCATCATTGACTTGGGCTAGAAGGGCTCCGAGGGTGTCGTCTAATTCCATGGTATAAAGTATCAGCGATCTACCTGGGATAGGGGCTGCCAAAACAGGTAGTGTCATGAGATATTGTTTAATATCTTCAAAAGCTCGCTGGCATTTCTCTTCCTAAATAAATTTGGCATCCTTTTCAGTTAATGCTAACATTTTAGATATGCCAATTTTCCTTGAATGGAATGTAGTTGCTTCAAGGTTTTGGGGGAAGGCATTTCTAAGATGACTTTAATCTTCTCTGAGTCGATTTTGATTCCCCGATGATGGACAATGAATCCTAGAAATTTTCTAGAGATAACGCCGAAGGCGCATTTTAAGGGATTCATCTTAAGATTATATTGTCGTAATCGTTCAAGCACGATCCTCAAATCATGCAGGTGATCTTTCCTAACTTTGCTCTTGATGACTAAGTCATCTACATAGCACTCCACTTGGTTATGGATGATGTCATAAAAAATTCTGGTCATCGTACGCTGGTAGGTAGCTCCGACGTTCTTCAGTCCAAACGACATCACTGTGTAACAGTAGATCCTAATCGGTGTTCTGAAGGCTGTAAGTGTTGCATCTTCTGGAGTCATCTTGATCCGGTTGTATCCCGACGATCCATCCATGAAGGAGAAAATTTCATGTGATGAAGCGATGTCCACCATCAACTCCGGTATCGGTAGTGGAAACTCGTACTTTGGACATGGTTTGTTTAAGTCCCTAAAGTCGACACACACTCGGATTTGTCCATTCTTCTTCTTTATTGGAACCACATTGGCTAACCATGTCGGATATTTTTCTTCTCAGACAAAGCTGGCGTCTATTAATTTCTTTTTCTCTATTGTAACTTGTTGTTCTATATCAAGATGCATCCATCTGGGAGCTTGCGTTACTGGGGTTAGACTTTAATCCACTCCAAGTCAGTGTACTACGACTTTAGGGGACAAACCCGACATTTCCTCGTAGCTCCAAGCAAAGCAATCCTTGTATTCTGACAATAACTTGATCAAATCTGTAACCTCTTCTTCTTTAAGTAACGAGCTTATAAAAGTCAGTCAGGGCAGCTCCTCAGTCCTGAGGTTGATCTCTCTGAGTTCGTCCACTGTAGTCTTAATTTCTTCTTCACATTCTGGTGGAGCGTCTTCTATTGTAGAATCTTCAAAGTCATCTTGAACGTTAAAGCATTCTTTCTCTGATTGATTAGTAACAACCATGCAAAATTCTGAGTCATTGACTGGTCTTATTGTACCAAACCCGAGACCTTCTTTTGAATTGAATTTCTGTCTTTTGACATTCCATAATTTATCAAACAATTGTAAATTGCCTTTTGGCATTTGTTTTGGCACAAACCTTGTCGAATCAATTTTTGTACACATGACGAAAAATAACCAAAAGGTAATTCCATTAATTCATTAGAGTCATTCTCTTCCAAAGTTATAAAAGGTTCAACAGTAGAAGGGAAAGCTCGGTAAAACATGATCGACTTAGGACCACCAATATGGATTTCCTTGATCTCCGCACTCTCGATCTTTTGAGGATTGATCGGAGTTAGGGTCATGGCCTGCACATAATGGTTGATCCGATCATACATTCATTCATATTCACTTTTCTGTACATCTTCTGAGGAAATCTCGAGCTGAGGCTTCTTTTTTCTTATCATCATCATTTCCTTTTCCTCTTCTTCAGAACTTCCTTCTGCTTTGATGCTGATCGCTAGCTTTGTCCGTTCGACGATCTGGTAAGTTCTTCTTTGACCACTCTACGACCTTGATCTCGGGTGTGTGGGCTGAAAAAACATTCACCGCCTCGTTTCAAAGGAGTGGTGAGAGATCGCTGAAGTGGAGCCGAATGGTCCTATCCTTGTGGTTTTTTTGAATTCTCAATTCTACTTGTCACAACTTCTCTAGAGAGAACGGTCTTCTTCGGGGCAGCGTCTTCATGGATGCCCACTTCATGTTTTGAGAACGGCTATAAGTCCCCTTTGATGCAATTTTCTTGACCATCTTTATAATATTTTATGCACTGATGAAGAGATAATGGGACTATATTGTACTCATGAAGCCACGACCAACAAAGCAAAGTATTGAACAAAGTGTCTGTGTCAATTACATGGAATTTTACAGTTGTTACTATATTTCCAACTTTCATCTGCAGTGTAATAGATCCAAGCATTTTTTCTCCTTTTTGGTTGAATCCTCTTAACACCATCCGGTCGGTAGAGAGTTCTCGAGCGTCGATGTCCAAATATGCTAACGTCCCTAGGCTCATTATATTGAGTGACATTCCTGGGTTTACTAGCACTCTAGTAAGAACGAATCTGCCAATATTAACAGAAATGTAGAGAGGGCGATTGTGATCGGGTATACCGAGTTGCAAATCTTTGTCGGCAAATTTCACTCCTGACTGTTCTTTCATAGTACAAACTCCATCTGAGGACGAGCTAGTTAAGTGTGCTAAGCAAATTTCTGGATCGAGGAGGGCCCTCACTAGAATTTCCCTCATCTCCTTTAACGGGATCAGAGCATCGTAGATGCTTAGTATGGCCGGCAACTTCCTAAGATGTGCTAGTACGTTGTAGTCCACTTGATAGGAGTTTCTAACTTCTTCTCGAATCTGTATTTCTTTCATCGCTGCGGGTGGTCCCTGACCCGACCCGCAATAACGCAGTAATATTCGCTTCCAAAAGATGGCCAAAAACTTGACCCAATTTATAAATAACGGCTAGTGTATAAAATAAAATTGTTGTAAAATTTTAGAAAATATTTTACACACTAGGGGTACTATGCAAGTATACGTATCGTTTCAAGTAATATAGGGTTTTCTTTTATAACCCCAGTATCGATCCCACAAAGAAGCGAGGTAAGAAATCCTTTAGGCTAATTCCGGTCTATTTCTATAAGGCCTAAATTTGGAATGTCGATTAAAATGAGTTTTCTAATAACTAATCCTAAATTAAATTCTTAAATAAAAAGATAACTTATGGATAAATTGGTTTGGAGAAATTCGAGATATTTAAAATTACCTTTCTCTTGCAATTACATAGATAATGTGTAAGAAAGATGTGCTTAGAATTAATGTCGTAGTGCCAAATAGAAGCACTCCTATTCTTTACCCTTTGGTCCAGGCATAAAGAATATTGGCTATCTATAGATCGATTCGGGATGTTTTATTAGTAGAATGGGTTAATCTAGGCTCACACTTACTAGATGTCCAAGGGTGGCTATGGTCAGCCCTACCAGTGACCCGTTCCCTTTCTATAAATCAAATTATTAGAATTTAGTCTGTCACTCTAAAAACTAATCAATTCTGCGCCCAATAAACAATATCTCCCTATTTATTTGCACTTCACCTTGAATAACCAGCACAAGGCCTTAGACTACCCAAGGATTTATGTGACATTTACAAGTTAAGAGTTGTTCTCCTTCAAGGTCTCAAAACTCTTCAACAGGTTTTAACAATACAAGTGATCAATTTGTAAAGTAAATGAAGATCCGGTATGAATATCATCACCATAATTTAATAAGAGAATATCTAAGCAAATCTTAATTCCTAAACATGCATCTATTTCATTACAAAATAAAAGTAAATGAAAATAATGACATAAGAAGTAAAAGCATTGATAAAATTATGTAATAAATTAAGTGCCAGCAAGGAACTTATTTCATTAGTATTCTATTATATTTATGCAACTATCTGTCACCTAGAAGCATTTAGTAGTTAATTCTATCATAAAAATGATTTTCCTACGCATGCCACTACTTCATAATAAAAGAAAGAGTAAAGGAAATCACTTACGTAACATGGATAATTCACAACAGAAAACTTGGTTTAAAACAAAGAAAATCTACTAGAAAATGTTTACAACAAATACAAAGAAATGAAGAACACAATACTTAGCTTTTTCCTCTGAAAGAAAGAAGAAATTCTCTCCACCAATGTTTCCCACCGATCCATGCGCCGCTCGTACATCCCTTACATAAACATCTCAAAATCCCTCACCAATCTCTCCATAAGATGTAAAAATCTACATCTTCATAACTCTAAATGACTAAAATGACTAAGGGGAAAGAGAGAGACTATAGGATGCGATTTTCTCTGAAGGAGTGGCCTCCTATTTATAGGCTTCAAGGGTTGCCTCAAGGCACCTCTTCAAAATGTGTCCATGTTCAATGAATCTTCTAGAAGGTGTGTCTGGCGCCTAGGCGCCGGACACCGCGTCCAGTTCTTCGCACCTCTTCACTTTGGCTCGCACCTCTTCGTGATTTAAACCTCTCCAATGTGTTTAGATTCATTGTATCACATGTCCTATATATTAGGAATAACTTCTAGGCTTCTAGAAGGTCTAGAAACTACTTAACACCGTCAAAATAACTCCCAATGTCGTCAAAAATCAGTCCATAACCATTTCTGGATGATTATGGCGCCTAGGCCTTGATTCTGGCGCCTAGGCGCCATTTTCTCATCGTCACTGGCGCCTAGGCGCCACCCTGTGTGCAGCTCTACGGTTTTGCTCCGTTTGGCTCCGTTTCAACTCTGTTTCGCCCCATTTCAGTTGCGTTGCATTCCTAACATCTTCACCTACAAGATAGAAATAAAAACAAACTTTCTCAAAAGTATAATTTCATCCAAAAATATGTGAGAAATATGAAAGATAGTAAGCATAGAAAGACATATTGATATGTGCTAAGTCAGAAGTTTCTTTCTTGCTCAATTTGGCTCAAAATTGCATAGTTTTTGCTTCATTTTCTCTAAAATCTTATTTTTATACTTGAAAACAAAAATATGCAAAATTATGTAAAATACCTTCCTTTATAGTGTAATATCATTAAAAATATGCATAAAGTGGGCATGAAATGAACACTAAAAATAGGTACTTATTTTTCATGGATCAGTCCCTCCTGAGCAACTGTCTGCTTTCCCTTTTCCATGGGTGTTGTTATTGTCGGCGTAATTTTATAGGTTGAGTGTTGTATTTTAAAAAGGGGTCGCCTATAGAAATTTTCGGCGAATTTTTAATTTTAAATTTAATTTAAATATATATGTATAATTTGAAAAGTAACATTTGATTTTGAAAATAATTTGAAGTTTGAAAATTTTAAGATATGAAATTAAACTGATCTCCCAAATAGTTTATATAAATGAGCACCACACCATAAACTGTGTCTCTATCTCAAAGAATAGACACTCTGCTTAATGATGGGGCTTAATTAAATAAACTAGAAGAATTGTGACATCCGTTTGGTCTGTGAACCAATTTTATAAGCCGACAAGTTTCCCTGCTTAATTAAATGAATTAAGCAGGGTTTATATTACCTGGGTTCTTAAAGTTCCCTATAAGGGCAAGCCCCTATAGTTAATTACATCTTAAATGACGGGAATCATTTAAGAAAACTCTTGATAATGATCAGTGGTTTTGCTCTCAAGAATTTCTAAGTTTAAGGTTTCAAACAAATTGGATTTTGGAAATTTCAATAGGGAATAACTCAAATTTGGAACAATTTATTTTAAGAGTCCAATGGCAGAAAGGTAGGAGAAGCTGAAGATCCAAGAGGAATCTTGGCAACTTCCCAAACTATCCTAAGATTTGGCTTCAATTTGAGGATTTATTTAATGTTTTAATTATATCTATTTTAGTTAATTAGGACTTATATTAGTATAACATAATCATACAAATAGCGTTAAAGACGTGAGGGTTTATGTCATACCAAACGACTGGCTCGGAGTCCTAAGACCGGTTGGGACTTAATTTGCATAATATGATTATGCAAATGCCAAACGAAAAGCTAAGGATTTATGTTATACTAGGCAAACTACCTCGAAATCCTATGGCTTGGTTTTAAAATTCTAAGAAAGGTTTAGCTGAAGTAGACACAAGTTTTGCTGATGAAGATGGTCGAGCTGCCCACTGTGCTCCAAGCTCCTTGTTATTGTAGAGATTTGGTTTTAGAAGGTGACAATCAAGAGATGAGAGAAGTGTTTTGGTTTAGAGAGGTTAAAAATTGAGATGGCTTAATGTTTTAATTAAAACAAATCTTAAAGTTGATTAAGTAGAACCGATTAAGATCCCACGGTTCCGTCATCCCGGCACCGTTATTTTCATCGAATTAACTTAGTCCAAATGAATTTGCTAAACTCAACTGAATGATTTCCACACTTTCATTTAGACCGTGGGAAATCTCATTAGCAACACGTGGGTTACATTATTCTAGGGATTCACGATCATCCAACGAGTCGTTTTAATTTTAGTTGTAATTGCAGTTTTATTTTTGTTGGTGATTAAATTTTGAGTTGTTTAAACATGCTAGGTTTGATCATTTTCATGCATTTATAAGTATAGGAAAGCAGGACATTTAATAAATTGCTGAATGTAATAAACTTAAATGCATACCTGGTGGGCACTCCCATCATTTTCACCTGCACTTAAAACACATGTTAAAACATTTATATATATTTGCAACAAACACCTAGGTCAAGCTAAGGGAAGGTTCTGGTTGTCTACCAAAATTCTAATCTTATTGCTAGTCAATTCCTATGATGTCTAGTTTTTGTGTTTTGTTAAGGATGATTTTCTTCATCAAAGAACAATGAAGTCTCACTGTTCTTTTAAAACATCCCATCAAGTTAGAGAAGTGCTCGGAATTGAATTCTGAACATCTTCTTAAATATTTTAGGGATTACTTTTAAGTTCAGTTAGTTTCATTGTAGTGATGAATCACTCATCCAGGTTACTCTTGTTCAGTGAATTAGGATGTTTGATTACCCTTGTGAGTAAGGTGACATTTCATTTGATGTTTCATTTAAGAGTTATAAAGGTGAAAGCCTCTAGGGGCAAATTAATTCATTGAGGAATTTAACCATTCTTAATTTAAGGTTTGAATGTTTAAAGAGATTTAGTTATAAAATTTTAGTTGATCTTTTTAGGTGTTTTAAATCATTTTAAGTTGGAAAAGTGTTCAAATTATTTAATCAAGTTAAATTTTACTATTTCAAATGGTCTTAACATTTTAGGTTAATTTCAAATATTTTAAACCGATTTAAGTTTAAATATAATATTTTCATTATAAATTATTCCAAATTAACCTTAAAATTTCAAATTTATTTTAATTTAAGTTTTAAACAATTTCAGATTAGTTTTAATGTTTTAGGTTTATTTTAATTTGATTTTTCTTTATTTAAATTGATTTTTATGTTTTAAGTTTTAGTTTAATTATAGAACTTTTAGGTCATCTCCATTTTATTAATTTCAGTTATCATTTTTAGAGTTTCATTAATTGATGTTTAAATAATATTGATCAAATTATTGATTAGGAATTCAATTTAAGGAATTAAAATCTTCCTATATTCAACATCCCTTAACCTTAATAATTCAATCTTTAATTAATTAACCTTCCAAATTTCATGTGATTTAATTAATGTTTCTTCTTTAATGTTTAAGGTAGTTTAATGAGTTTCTACCACTTAAATTCTCTATGTTTCAAGCATCCAAATGGAAAATTATGATCAAATATTTTACCCTCCCTTTGGTTAAGCCTAAAGATTAATTAGGGTTAAAGCCTTTTAATTACCTTAATGCCCTCTTAAGCTTATTCATCTCATAATTCATCAAATTAAACTCAAATGAACTTGAAATTTTTTATGTCACCTCACTCACATGTCAATTAATACATTAGAGGAGAAAGTGTGATTTTTCTAATTTTAATTTAATTTATATAATTATTTTAATGGAAAATAAGGATTTTCAATGAAAATTCAACATCATGACCAAGAAGAAGTTTCCGTTCTTAGAAAAATTATGGGGAGTTCCTACTGACTAGAGGACCATTAAGACCAAATTTAGTGATTTTTTTAATTTAATTTTATTTATTATAATTATTTTAAGTTTTGAGGTATTAATTAATTATAAAATAAAATTAGAGTGGAAAAATAGGTTTTATATTTTTCTTAAATCTCTCTAATCCCAAGGAGCTTAGAGAAGTAAATATTATATTTTTATGATTTTTCTTTAAATTTATAGAATTATTTTGGTGAAAAGGTTGGAAAATATATTTTTAATATTAAAAATTGCCTTAGGCCTTTAAAATTCAATATCTTTATTTTGGGACTTAGGAAAAATATTTGGTTGGTTTCTAAGTGATTAGGGGACCAAGTATGACATTTTTATGAATTTTAATATTTTAATATTTTTATAGTTTTTTAATTATTAAAATATTTAAAATTAGATTAAAAATGAAAATTTTAGAAAAATTCCAATTTTAATTTTTTTAGACTCCTCTGATACTAGAGAGGCCTGAAAAATCAATTTGATGAATTTTTAAAATATATATTTATTTTTATGAATTTTTTAAGTTCATGTTTGGCTATGTTACTTAGAAAATCCATTTAATGGGTTAGAGCATTTCCAATTAGTTTCAAAATTTTTATGGGGATTCCTATTATCCTATGGGATAGTGGAGAATTGATTTTAAGTTATTTTGATTTTTAATTTTCCCTAATTAGTTCAAAGTTGATTTTAGGTCAAGTGAGTAATAAGGGTTGTTTATAATGTTTTGGTTCATAAAATAATTTCCATGAGTTCCTTTGGTCATAGGGAACCTATCCTAATTTTCCTAAAATTTTCCAAACACTATGCTAATTATTGGAATTAAAATACCAAAAGAGGCATAAAAATTAGAAAAATAGATAACTTGCCATAGACATAGCCTCTGGCCTTGGAAAATTCAGTGAATGTTCCCAAGATCAGAGGCTTCAAAAGCCCTATGGTCTTCTTCCATGGTGAATTGTGTGTGTAACTGGAGAATCAAAATACTCAGATCAGTGTTTAATTAATTAAAAATTAGATACTAAAAAAATAACTTAATTCTTTTTCCACATTATTTTCCTCTGTTTACTGAGCAAGAGGGTATTTTTAAATTATTTTTGTGATTTTTCTACACAAAGATATGGATTTTTAAAGTTTTGGGTATTTAATTAATTCAGAAAATAGCCATTTTTCTACTTATCCGACGCGGCGCCACCTCAACATGCGATAGGTCGAAGCTTCAGGCGGCGGGGTTTGATTCGGCGCTGCCATCTAACTCGACAGCCACTCGGCCTGCGGTTCCATTCCACCTCTCCGTCTATTGCGATCCTAGCCGTCTATCCATTACACGCGCGATCCAACGGCTGCTGGTCGTCGTCTCCGTCAGATTCATCCCGAGAGCCGTCCACCTTCTAGACCTAATATCTCTCTCATCTCTCAACCAAATCACACGAGGTTTGGTCCTACGTGCTTGTCTAGACTAGAGCTACACATCTATACAGCTAATGTGCACTGAAATTGAATCAAAGTAAATGGGGAATTGCTGGAAGCTTGGGAGAAAGAGGAGTTTCCATACCTTGGTCCAAGAGGTGAAGCCTCAATTGGATGTGCTCGGCACGTTTGTTGGAGCTGGAGAAGCCTACGAATGAAGCCTCAAGTGCTGGTGAATCATTTAGGTATGACTTCGTCCAAGCTCAATTTGGAGCTCTAGCCAATAAAATAAATGGCTGGTTTGGTGAGGGAGCTTTCACTGGGGAACTTTCTCTCTACCTCCGGTGAAGGTGTGGGTGAGTTTAATTTGGTTTTTGTGGAGGTTTCAGGGATGACCTGTTTTCTAGCCTGAGATTGAGCTCTGAAATTAAGCTCAACCAGTGGGAATTAGGGCAGGAAAAAAGTGGGGTTGAGCTTCTCTTGGCTGGGAGGAGCTCTGGGAGCAAATTAGAAGGGTTTCTGTGAGAAAATTTCAACAGCCTTCAATAACCTTCTCATGGCCGAGAAATGGTGTTTATATGGCTAGGGCCATATGGCTGAGCTTGGGTTCAATTGAGGGGTGGATTCATCTGCTTAGGTGGAGGGCAGAGAGGCTCCAAGGTTAAATTTGGCTGAGGTGGCTAGTTGGGGAAGTTTGGGTGAGCTTAGGTGGGTGGTGGCTCTCGATTTTGACTCCCTCAGGCGACTAGGCCGGCCGGTAAGGACAAGGGAGCTGGCCCTCTGGTCAAGTGAGTCAGGGAGTAGGGTTTAAATGTGATTAACCAACTGCGGGGGGATTTGGGATGAGGCATAAGGGAGTTTATCCACTTAAGGTAAGAAATCCCTTAAAATTGGGGACCCTTGGTCCATGACTCACTTAGCTTGGACAAGGTGGATCTAGGGTGATTCCTAGAGTTCAAATGGTGGCTGTGGAAAGGTTGGTTTAGCCACATTTGGTTCAAATTGGTTAGGTTAGGTCATGGGTTCAAATTGGCTCACTTGGGTTTAGGTTGGACTAACTTGGGTTTGGGTTGGATTTAGGTTTAAGTGTCTTGAGCAACATTGTGTAAATGATTGCCATGAAGAGCTTTCATGAAGCCATGAAGAGGTTTTGAGTTCAATTGAAAGGTCAATTTGATGGATTTTGAGGTTTTGGTTAATTTGGGCATGGTTGGGTCAACTTGGGTCCAAGTTGGTTTAAGGTGGGGTTTAGACCCAATTGAAAGTTTCAAATGGCCTAGGAGAATGTATTGAAGAGTTCCTAACATCAATTGGGAGGAAATTTTAGGCTTAGGCCAATCAATTTGGTAGATTTAGGGCATGCGTCAGATTTAAGTTAAAATGGGGTATTTTGGATTTCAAATGGATTTAGGCTAAACTTGAGCTCAAATTGGGATAATTGAATATTGCATGGGTTTCCTAGGAGTTCCATAGAAGGTTTGGGATTGAAATTTAGGGGGAAATGGTTGACATTAGGCTAATTAGGGATTTTTGGATTAATTAAGCAAATTTGGGGATTTTGAATTTCAAATGAAATTGAACTCAAATGTGAATCAATTTGGGCTTGGATTTGATTTAGATTGGTATTGGGGATGTTGAATTAAAGTTTATAATTGAAATTGGGAAAAATTGAGGTCAAATGGGTTGATTTGGTTTGACATTGGGTCCATTTGGGTTAAAAATGGGTCAAATTGGGGATTTTGATAAAATTAAGTCAAATTGGCAAAATTGGCTTATGGTGTAGTTAAACAAAATGAAATTGAGAATATTTAGAATTTTCTAGAATTTTCTGGGAATTTTTGGATTTTTTAGATTTTTGGGAAAAAAGGGGTATTTAGGGTATAAAGAGGTTATTTTGAGGGTATTGGGGTATTTTGGTGGTTTCAAGAGATGGGAATTGTTTTAAAATGATTTTTAGGATTTTTGGAAATTTTGGGTAATTTTTGGGAAATTTGGTGGTTGTAAGTGTAATTCAGGTAATTTTAGGTAGGTTTGAGGACCCAATGTCAAAACCAAGAATTTTGGCAAAATTGAAATTTGATTCTGATTGGGAAGTGTAGAGATGCTTAGAGTGAGCCATGGACCAAGAAGGTGTTCATTTAAAACATCTCATAGGTTGTTCCTAACCCTCTTAGCCAAGGAGCTAGGGGTTTGGACTTAGTCACATGAGTGCTCCAATGAACCAGGAGTCAATATTGGGTAAAGATGGTTTGGGGTTTAGGATGGGTGTAGGAGTGCAGTGTGTGCAAGCCAGACCTCACCAAGACCAGGCCAACCAGAGCTGTCCTAAGGCTTGAACATCCTATAGGAATTCATCCATGTCTTCCTACACATTGGTCCCAACCTTCCAAGTGACTTGGAGGTTGATGACAATCTATGTAGGATTCCAAAGAGAGTAAAGAATTGGTTTGAATTTCTAAATGGTGGGTTCCACTTCTATTCTTTTAGGATAATCAAGGAAAAGTCCTATGGCTAGATCCTATGCACTAAGAGGAAAGAAAAGACCTCACCAAAAATGAGGTCAACAGTTATTAGCGGCAGTATTCTTCCACTTATGATATTTACTTTTGTTATTTCTTCCTCTTCTGGACCCAGAGGTTCTTCCGATGTTGAAGCGGGTTCTTCTAGCGTTGACTCTGTGTCTGAAGAGTCTAAGCTTAGCAGAACTTCCTTACACTCGAGGACTGACTCCTCGCTCTCCGAGCTTTCGTCGCCGATGTCTTCGGTGTTTTCTTCTTCGTCGACGTTTTCATCGAGAACTATCGTGATTTAAGAATCAGTTAGAAAATTGAAATCAGAGTTAGTTTGATCATATTCAGTCACATCGTCAGTGGAAACAACAAAAAAAAAAAAACCAAAATTAAATCCATTAAATTCAAAAGAGCCCGTGGGGGCATAAAGATAATGGTACAAAGTCAGGGGTTCAAGGGGTTTCATCCCCGAATCTGAAACAACCAATCTAACGGAGGCAGCCTCTATCCTACCCTTCGTGTTATCATCCTTAATACCTTTCACAATATCTTTCTTCTTCGGCTTCTGTAGTCGTGACGATTCTCCTATTGCAGTCTGCACTTTTGGATGAGTCGGCGGTGATCTTTGGGCGGCGGCCTGCTTCAAATCTGATCGGATCTGATCCAGAACCTTCTTGAGGTCCTCCCATGTCATGCTCCATCCTCCCTCACCGGTGTAGGGGTCTAGCTGAGAGATTGGCTCTGCTGAAATTACATTTATAGAACCCCTTGCAGGTTTCTTTTAAGTATTCCTTCGGGATCGTGATGTTACCCTCCTTATAATTTCTTTCAAGCCAATCTTTGAAGCTAAAACACCCTTCTATCATGTATCCCAACATCCTGTGATATAGGCAGTAGTTGGGCTGATCTTTCTTGTTGACTTCATCTGGCTTCTTCGGCTCCGACAATTTGAACTCGGGCTTCTTGATCAAATTTCTGAACATCTTCGATATGGCATCATCTTTAAAGGAGTATTCCTTACTTAATCTTTCTGCTATTGTCTGACTCCGTCTGACACCTGTCGGTATAGCCTCTGCAGGAAACTCTGTTGACCAGGCTGATTGTACTACTACGACGGACGGGGCTGACCGTAGGGCTGAGCATACTAAGGCTAAACATATTGTGGGGGCTGACTGTACTGAGCTGGAGGCTGTCTGTACTGCGGGCGTGGCTCTGATTGAATTCTCAGCGGTTGTTTCCCTTTGTCAACCGTTGCCACTACTTCGAACCTCTTCTCGAATGCTTTGACTGGTCTCAAATTTTCTGCCTTTTCTGATGGTTCCATGTGCTTGACTTCTTCCTAGAGACTGCTCGCCTTACTGAGTAGCTTCTCGAAGGACTTAATGGTCAAACCTTTAAGCATGAATGCTACCGGACCGTGGATACTCTTAAGTAGTATCTCGATTGCATGTTGCTCTTATAGTTGTGGCTCACATTTCATGCTAAGGTTCCTCCATCATAAGATATAGTCTACCAGGGACTCGCTGGGCTTCTGCCGCTCTACGACGAGATCTCCTATGGTGACATGGCGTTGAGCGCCGGCAAACCTTCTTATGAACAAGTATTTCATTTCTGCAAATATCTTAACTGATCCGTTATGTAGCTCTGCATACCAATCGAAGGCTATCCCTGACAGACTGCTAACGAACTATCTAAGTAGTAAGGCATCACTTCCTCCCGTGTTGCAGCAGCTGGCTCTGAAATGTACGATGTGCTGGCGAGGGTTTTCCATGCCATCAAATGTCTTAAACGTCGGAGGTACGAAGCCTTTCGGGTATGGCATGGCATCAAATTCCTCCGGGTAAGGTCTATCCTTTGGAACTGATGCATTGCCCCGAGACCGAGCTAAGGCTTCTCGCACCTTCCGCTCGATCATTTGTTTGATGTCTTTTTCTGGCACAAATGGGGTTGTGTCTTTCTTCTATTGATCTTCTCCGTTGGTGGAGGCAACCTCTCTTCTTTCATCGATAATATGCATGATTTCTGGTTGATTAATCTTTGGAGATGTTGCAGGTAACGACTGCGACTGTCCATGTATCATAGCCATGGCGGTAAGGATAGCGGTCACCTCTTCCATCTTCTTTTCTATTTGACTTATTTGTTCGTCTCTTTATAAGATGACCCACTAGAGTTCTTTTGTGGTGTCCTCTTCTACCGGTGGGGCACCAAGTGAGGACAATGTAGCCCTAGTTTCCACCACATTAACTTCCATGAATTAATCCATGTAATCTGACAAGTAGAGATCCTCATCATCGACATTTAACCCTCGTTCTTTTGCAAATTTTGAAATTTCTTTGTGAAATTTATGAACCTTATCTTACATTACTTTCTCTTTTGCTGATCGAAGATCCGACGGTTTCTTTGCAATCGATTCTGAAGCAGCGTCAGTAGTAGCAATAGGAATATATGACTCATGATCCATTTCATGCTCAACTGATTTCTCTGGTGGCACTAGTACGACAACCTTAGGGACACATACCTTTCTTTTGAATCCCGTTGTCCTGAGGTGGAGTGCCTCAGTAGGGACATCAGAGTAGGGAGAAATGGTATGCTCCCTCGGCTGTAGACCTCGTAGGAGGATCATAATCCTCTCCTATCCTTCTCTGGGGAGTGTCCTTCACGAATTGTAGCAGGTGGTACTCTCGGACCCAGCCGAGACTTGACCTCCCTGCATCCAACGGGTGTCAGGTGGTAGTGACTGTATCTGTAGTAGTAATGCGTTCTCCCAGTCGGAACTTTTCTGGAACACCGACCGGTGGTGCTTCAGATTTAACCCTTTTCAAAATTTCTCTTTTCATCTTAGGAGACACGACACATCCCAACCTCTTAAGTACTTCGGTGATGGAACATCCTTCCTCTTCTGCGAGCTTATGTAAAACAGAATGGACTTGAGTAATGAGTGAGGGTTCCTCACTTACCTCTGTCGGCATATTTTTAGATCATGTGTTTTGAAAAGGGGTCGCCTACAGAAGTTGTCGGCGAATTTTTTAGATTTTAAATTTAATTTAAATATATATATATATATATATATATATATATATATATAATTTAGAAAGTAGTATTTGATTTTAAAAATAGTTTTAAGTTTGAAAATTTTAAGATATGAAATCAAACCGATCTCACATCCCAAATAGTTTATATAAACGAGCACCGCATCACAAACCGTGTATATATTCTGAAGAATAGACACCTTTGCTTGATGATGGGGCTCGATTAAATAAACTAGAAGATTTATGACATCCGTTTGGTCTGCGAACCAATTTTATAAGCCGACAAGTTCCCCTACCTAATATAAATGAATTAAGCAGGGTTTATATTACCTGGGTTCTTAAAGTTCCCTATAAGGGCAAGCCCCTATAGTTAATTACATCTTAAATGACGAGAATCATTTAAGAAAACTCTCGATAATGATCAGTTGTTTTGCTCTCAAGAATTTCAAAGTTTAAGGTTTTTAAATGATTGAATTTTGGAGATTTCAATAGGGAATGGATCAAATTAGGAACAATTTATTTTGGGAATCCAAAGGAAGAAAAGTAGGAGAAGCTGAGGATCCAAGAAGAATCTTGGCAACTTCCCAAACTATCCTATTGTTTGGCTTCAATTTGAGAGTTTATTTAATATTGCAATCCTGCCAATTTTAATTAATTAGGACTTATATTTGTATGATAAAATCACACAGACAGCCTTGAAGATGTGAGGGTTTATGTCGTACCAAATGACTACCTCGGAATCCTGAGACGAGTTAGGACTTAATTTGTATAATATGATTATACAAATGCCTAACAAAAGGTTGAGGATTTATGTTGCACTAGGCAAACTTCCTCGAAATCCTATGGCTTTGTTATTTAATTCTAAGAAAGTTTTGCTGAAGTAGACCCGAGTTTTGCTGATGACGATGGCCGTGCTGCCCACCATGCTCCAAGCTCCTTGTTGTTGCAGAGGTTTAGTTTTAGAAGGTGAAAATTAAGAGATGAGAAAAGTGTTTTGGTTTAGAAATCTTAAAGTCCAAATATTTTTAATATTTTAATTAAAACAAATCTTAAAGTTGTTTAAACGTAGACCGATTAAGATCCCACGGTTACGTCATCCCAAACACAGTTATTTTCATCGAATTCACTTAGTCCGAGATGAATTTGATAAACTCAGTCGAATGAGTTCCACACTTACATTTAGGCAGTGGGAAATCCCGTTAGCAACACGTGGGTTACATCATACGAGGTATTCCCGATCATTCAACGAGACGTTTTAATTTAGTTGCAATTGTAGTTTTGTTGTTCTGTTTGTGATTAAACTTTGAGTTGTTTTATATTTTGGAATGTTGTGGCGGTGAATTTTATCTTGTGGTGACTTTTAATTTAGTTTTGGTTTCAGTTTTATGACTATCCTAAAGGTTTTAGTTTTCATGCAACAATCTTATTTAACATGCAAGAAAAGTAAAGCGCAATGCATGTAAGTAAATTGCAATAAAGTAAAAGCGTACCTGGAGGGTCTTCCCGTCATCCCAAGCTGCACTTAAAACATATATTAAGGCGTTTAAATATTTATAACAAGTACCTAGGTAAAGCTAAGGGAAGGTTTTGGTTGTCTACCAAAATCCTAATCCTATTGCTAGTCAACTCTTATGCCGTCTAGGTTCTTGTGTTTTGTTTAAGGATGATTTTCTTCATCAAAGAACAATTAAATTCAGTTGTTCTTCTAAAACATCTCATCATATTGAGAAAGTGTTTAGGACGAGTCATAAACATCTTTTCGATATTTTCGAGATTATTTTGAGTCCAAGTAAATTTAGTTGCATAGGTGAATTAATCATCCAGGAGTTTAGTTAAGCTTTGTCTCTTGCTCAGTGAACTTGGGCATTTGATTACCTGATGAATGAAGTGACATCTCACTTCATACTCCATTTAAGAGTTATAATAATTAAAGCTTTTAGGGGCAAGTTGGTTTGTCGATAATTTTAAACATTCTTAATTTGAAGTTTGAGTTAAATGTTTTAATTAATAATTTTAAGTTTGGAATAGTGTTCAAATTATTTTTGGTTTAAATCTTTAAACTTCAAGTGATCTTAATATTTTAAATTTGTTTTACTTTTATTATTGAATGGTGTTAATTTAATATAATTTAAATTTGATTTAATTGAATTTAAATTAATTTAATTTAATTTAAATATTTTTAATTTAACCTAATTGTTAAAATATTAATTTAATTTAATTTAATTTTAATTTAATTTGTACTTAATTTAATTTAATTTAATTTAATTGTTAAACCACTTAACATTTTGAGCTTTTCTTTAATTTAAGGGTTATATTTTTTAATTTTAATTTACTTAGTTTTGATTATCATTTTAATCTTAATTAAGAGTTAAATATTATTGAGGTGATTTATTTAGGGATTTTTTTATTATTAAAGAATTAATATCCTCTCAAGTTATATCCCTATTTTTAATAATTCAAATTTTCATTAATCTTCCAAAATTTAAATTTGTTTAAATAATTAAAGTTTCATTTTGGTTTATTAAAAGTGATTAATAGAATCCTACCCTTTTAATTTCCCAAAGTTTCAATCACCCAAGAAGGATAAAATCAAATATTTTACCCTCCATTTTAATTAAGCCTAAAATATTAATAAAGGGTTTTAGATTCTTTAATTACCTTTATGCCCTTTTAGGCTTATTTATTTCATAACTCACTAAATTGAGTTCAAATCAACTTGAAATTTTTATGTCACTTCACTCATATGTCAATTAAGATATTAGAGGACAAAATGTGATTTTTCTGAGTTTAATTTATTTATGTAATTATTTTTAGTGAAAAATAGGGATTTTCAATGGAAATTTAATAACATGACCAAGGAAAGGTTTATGCCCTTAAGAAAATTATGGGATGTTCCTAATGACCTGAGAACCACTTGGACCAATTTTGGTGATTTTTTAAATTATATTTTATTTATTATAATTATTTTGAGTTTTGGAGTGTTAATTAATTATAAAATAAAATTGAAGTTGAAAAATGGATTTTATATTTTTCTTAAATCTCTCCGACCTCAAGGAGTTCAAAGAAACAAATTTTACAATTTTCTGATTTTTCTTTGATTTATTGGAATTAATTTAGTGAAAAGGTTAGAAAATACATTTTTTAATATTAAAAATTGTTTTAAGCATTTAAAATTCAATATCTCAACTTAGAGACTTGGGAAAAATATTTGGTTTGTTCTTTAGTGATTAAGAGTCAAAATGTGACATTTTTATGATTTTTAATATTTTCATGATTTTTATTATTTTTTTAATTATTAAATATTAAATATATCATTAAAAATGAAAAATTTTAAAAAATTCCAATTTTGATTTTTATAGACTCCTTTGACATCAGAGAGCCCACAAAACCAATTTGGTGAATTTTTGAAATTTTGGAGTTACGAATTTTTAAAGTTTAATTTTGATAATGTGGCTTAATTAATTCATTTAGTGGGGCTAATCATTTCCAATTGGCTTCAAATTTTTATGCAATGTCCCTCTGATCCTAAAGATCAGTGGAGAATTGCTTTCAAGTTATTTTAATGTGTGGTTAAGCCTAATTAATTAAAATTAAGTTTTGGATAATTAGGTCAATTAGAGCTATTCTTAATGAGTTAAATCAAAATATAATTATCCTAGGGTCCTCTAGTTCTAAGAAACCTCCCCAAAACTTTTCAGGAATTTATTGAATAATATGCTAATTATTGGAATTAAAATACCAAAAATAGTGACAAAAACTTGAAAAATACATATCTTTCCATAGAGATAGCCTCTTACCTTGAAAAGTTTAGGGAATGTTCCCAAGATCAGAGGCTTCAAGAGCCCTATGGTCTCATGCCAAGGTGAATTGTCTATGCAAATGGAGAATCAAAATACTGAAATGAGTAAATAATTAATTAAAAATAAAATACTCATCAAAATAACTTGATTTCTTTTCCACATTATTCTCCTCTGTTCATTGAGCAAGAGGGTATTTTTAGTTTATTTTTATGATTTTTCTACACAAAGATATGGATTTTCTAAGTTCTGGGTATTTAAATAAATAAAAAAAATCCATATTTTTCTACTTATCCACGTGGCGCCGACTTATCCTCGACAGCTCCGAAAGCCCACGCGTCGCGCTCCCATTCGACGCCGCCAACTGACTCAGCGCTCCAGGGGCCCGCGGTTCATGTAACGTCCTTCAATCCGGCGCAATCTGGACCGTCCACTCGATACACGCTTGATCGGACGGTGCCTGGTCATCGTCTACAACTGGTGTGCACCCGTGATCGTTCACACTAAAACCCTAAGAACTCTCTCATTTCTCGTCGGATTTTCGTGTTCTTATACTCTATGGATTCTTCTTGAAGAGACAAACACATCCATACGGTTTACATGATATGAAATTAAGTAAATCAAAATGGAGAATCACTGGAATCTCGGGAGGAAGGAATGATCCATACCTTTGCTCTGAGAAGTGTAGCTTCAATCAGATAGTTGTGTCACATTTGATTGCACTCAAGGAAGCTCCAAATGAAGTCTCTGGTTCTGGGGAATTGTCTAGGTATGAAAGTGTCCACAGCCGATTTCAAAGCTTGGACGTTAGAGCAACTTGGTGGCTCGGAGAGGGGCTTTCACCTGGAAACTCCTTCTCTTGGTCCCGTGCGAGTGTGGGTGAGTTTAATTTGGATTTGGTGGAGGTTTTAGAGATGTCCTGGTTCTAGGCTGAGAATTGAGCTCCAAAATTGAGCTCAATCAATGGGGTTTAGGGCAGGAGAACAGTGGGGATCAATTACTTTAGTTGATGAGAAGGTCCTGAAGCAATTTTGGCAGAGTTTTGTTTAGGTCTGGTTCATCACCCTCTTTGGCCGAGAGGGTGGTGGTTTTAAATGGACATGGCTGGACGGCCTCCCAGAGGGAGTTGAGGCTTGGGATCAGCTGCTCTGGTCAAGGAGAGAACAACCATGGTGTCTAATAGGGTTGGGACAGGTCAGCGAGGAAGAATTGAATTTTTGAACCAAATGGGTGCTCTCAGCCTGGTGTTTTCCGGCGACTGTGGTGGTTGGCCGGCCAGGGTTAGGTCACCCTCAAGGTTAGGGAGGTCAAGGCTGGGGTTTAGTGCTGTCAATTGGCCATGGACATGTGTAAAGGAGTTTGATTTAAATGAAATGGGAGAAGGCTCATTTTGGCTTGGTTTGGCTCAACTCATGTATTTGGGCTAGGTTCACCCCCATGATCTGATTTGGGCTGAAGGGGATCAGTTGGGTCAGCTAGGAAAGGGTGGTGAAGTCCCCATCCAAGGTGATGTGGCTAATTTTAGTTTAGAGTGTAGCATGGATGAGGTTAAAAATGCTTAATGAAGGTTTAAGAAAGAGCCCCCTCTTCTTGCCATTAATGGCTTGGTGAGGTGTCAAAGCTCTCATGGCTTCATATAGCTTGTAAATGGCTTCATTTAGCTTGCTCAAGGCTAGGGAAAAGGTTGGCTTATTTTCATAGGAATGGGTTTTGAGATTTTTGATGAGTTTAAGGGAAATTGGCATGAGGCTTGATTTGGATTTATTTGATGATTGATTTAGAACTTAGGGATGATATAAATTAAAGGTATGATGAGAAGAAATTGTCATGTGGGCTTTGGAGCTAATTTTAGGCTTTTGGATTTGGTGAAAATGGGCTTTTAAGATGGTTTAAGTAAGTGGGCCTTTAGGTTTGAAAACAAATTGGTGGATTGATATTTTGTGAAGGATTGGGCCAAAAAAATGTTGGGTTTAGTTTAGGGATGTGTCATGAACATTTTAGAAAAGGTTTGGTGTCATTTAGAGTGGAATTGGATTTAATTAGGGCTTTTTTTGGTAAAGGGGCCAAAGTGGGTCAAATTGGGCTAACTTGGGCTAAGGTTGTGCTAAGGTTGGATTTGATGTAGAATTAATGTTGAGAAATGCTTATGGGAGTGTTACAAAGAGTTTTCAAGTTTGGTTGGGCTTTGATTTTGGGATTTGGGCCCATTTGGGTTAGGTTTGGGTTTAGGCCAAAAAATGGAGATTTTGGTTTTGGGTTAGGTTTGGGTGGAGTTTAGGTTCAAATTTGGGGTAAATCTTGTTAGTGTTTTGCTTGTGGGGATGTTAGGAAGATTTTAGAGAAGATTTTGGGTTAATTGGAGTTGAATTGGGTTGGTTTGGGCTAAGTTTAGGTCATGGGCCAAAATTGGGCTTTAGGCTTCAAATTGGAATTGGATCCAAATGTCAATGAAATTGGGCTTGGATTTGGTCTAAATTGATATTGGGGATATTGAATTGAAGTTTAGAATTGAATTGGGTCAAAGTTGAGGTCAATTGGGTTGATTTGGCTTGACATTGGGTCCACTTGGGTTAAGAATGGGTCAAATTGGGGGTTTTGGTAAAAGTGGTTTAAATTGAAAAAATTGGCCTATGTAGTTTAAAAAAATGAAATTAGGAATATTTGGGATTTTTTGGAATTTTCTGGAAATTTTTGGAATTTATGGAATTTTTGATTAAGAAGGGCATTTTGGGTATTTGGAGGGTATTGGGGGTATTTTTGGAAATTTTGGTATATTTGGCTATGGATGATCAATTTGAGTGGGGGGAAATGTTTAGGACTGATTTTGAGGAATTTTGGGTAATTTAGGCAATTTTGCAAATTTTGAGTAGCTTCAAGGGCATTTGGTAGGTTTAGCGGGTGTAGGGCCCCGGGGGTCAAAAATTGAAATTTTGGGAAAATGAAGATTGATTAGGTGTGAGTAGAATGGAATCACTTTGGTGGAGCCATGAAGCCATATTAAGCTCACAGGAGCCATGAGAGGACTCATTTGAGGCATTTACTATGTTGTTCCTAACCCTCTTAGCCTGAGGGCACTAGGGGTTAAGGTCCATCCATATGAATTACCTACATGAGTCAGGAAGTCAAGCTAGGCATGAATGGTTTTAGGATTGGAATGTGTGTGAAAGTGTAATGTGTGTGCAAGTCAACCCTCACCAGACCAGGCCACCCAGGGTAGTCCTAAGGCCAAAGAGTCCTATAGGGAACTCATCCTTTAAACCTCCAAATTTGATCTTAACCCTCCAAGTGACTTGGGGGTTTACAATCAAACTTATGGGGTTTGTAGGGAGTTAAGAGGTGTTTTAAATTTCTAAGTGGTGGGTGCCATTTCTAGTCCTCTAAGATAGTCAAAGGGAAAGCCTAAGGCTAGATCCTAAGTACTAAGGATAGAGAAAAGAAAAGACCTCATCAAAATGAGGTCAACAAATGGACCCCCAATAGGTGTGGTGTGCTAACCAAGCACACAACGCGTATTGGCTTTGACCGAAGAGATCAACAAAACCAACACAGACATCTAAGTGACACACCTAGAACAGAGTAGAAACAAATTTCCGCTGGGGAATATCGAGTATATCTCCAAGACTGGAGATCCTTGAACTCTCGCTGGGGAAAAGAAAAGGAGGTGAATTCCAGATCATAAGATCTGGGGAAATTTGATTTAGATTTCAATTCATTTTCTATTTCCAGTTTTAATGTCGAGTTTGGATTTCAATTTATTTCGAGTTTCAATTTCGATTGAAGTTTAATTTAAAATCGATTCAAGAAAATTCTGAATTTGAAATGAGAATTGGAACCTAGGTTCCAACCTCGAGATTTACAAAGAGAAGTGGAATTTAGGTACCAGCCTCGAAAGAGAGAATTGAAATTTAGTATCAATCTCGGAAAGAGAGTCAGAATTTGGTAATGAACTCAAAAGGAGAGAACTGGAATTTGGTACCAGTCTCGAAAGAGAGAATTGAAATTTGGTATCAATCTCGAAAGAGAGTCGGAATTTAGGTATCGATCTCGAAAGGAGAGAACTAGAATTTGGTACCAGTCTCAAAAGAGAGGATTGAAATTTGGTATCAACCTCGAAAGAGAATCGAAATTTAGGTATCGATCTCGGAAAGAGAGTCGGAATTTGGTACCGACCTCGAAAGGAGAGAACTGAAATTTGGTACCAGTCTCGAAAGAGAGAATTGAAATTTGGTATCAATCTCGAAAGAGAATCGAAATTTAGGTATCGATCTTGGAAAGAGAGTCGGAATTTGGTACCGACCTCGAAAGGAGAGAACTGGAATTTGGTACCAGTCTCGAAAGAGAGGATTGAAATTTGGTATCAACCTCGAAAGAGAATCGAAATTTAGGTATCGATCTCGGAAAGAGAGTCAGAATTTGGTATCGACCTCGAAAGGAGAGAACTGGAATTTGGTACCAGTCTCGAAGATTTAATGAGAAATGGAAACTGGTTCCAATCTCGAAAGTTTATCCGTATGAAGAGGGACCTAATCCCATGCCATCAGAACCAAATCGAACAAAATTCGTGGCTCCGTGTCAATAGAACTAGTCGATCCTCTAACAAAGAGAAAAGATTTAAAAAGAACTGGTGAGTGTACCAAGTTGAAAAGACTCGACCTGGTGGCAAGTCGAGGAAAAGATTTGAATTTCAGAAGGGTTTCAAACATATTTCTTTTTGAAGAATAATTGAAGGATTCAGATCGAAGGATTCAGATCAAAGGATTCAGATCGAAGGATTCAGATTGAGATTTAAATTCATTTTGTTCGTTTTTGTGATTCAATTTCAAAAATATTTGGAGTTCGTGTCAGTTTAGAATTCATTTTGACATTTAGATTCTTAAAAGAGTTTTCGTTTATTTTCATTTTCCTTTGTTCTTTGCTCGAAGTTCTTTTAATTTAATGGTGTTTCCTGGTCAATTTGCACAAAAAGAGGTGAAGGCAAAACATGACATGGTCACTTTCAATCCAATCTTGTTGAAAATACATCATACATCTTGATCCAAAACATGATGATATTTTCTTTGAGAATTTAATATCTCATACAATCCATATATATCCAAAAAGGATTGTGTAAGATTCTTCAAGTTTCTTCTAAAAGCAGCTGTCAAAATCCATGTCTGAATAGTGAGATACATGGACAATAACATCACCTTCCAAGTCATCCTTGGCAGAAATGCCGTATGGATGTGCATTGGAGGTGTGCTATCTCCCATGTAACTCACAGCTCGTAAGGCCGAAGACTTTCTAACTCTGGATCTGGCTGGATGTGGAAAGGCATTTTTTTGTCGTCCATGCTTCTGAAAGTAACAGAGATCTGCTCAACAGGCACTCCTGGAATGCAATGCTTTGCGATGTCCGCTCCATTCCCTTTTAACACCATGACGGAACCTACCGGTAGTGGTATCTCCACTGGCCCTCGGAACTCACCAGGGCCTGCTATCCGGAGGTCAGATCCGAACATGATATTGCACTGGTTGACAAAAGACACCGTGCAGAAAGGTCTAACGAAATCATGATGGTCTATATGTGGACGTATGCAGTCGCCCTCTTTGTAGATGTTAATGATGCAGCTGTTGGGTATGCAATCTGCAGGCAATACCCTCCATGTTAACATCCTCTTTACCATTCTTTTAATAACATTCGGCATTAGATCCACCTCACTGCGACGGAGTATTCCTGGTGGATTTCCTTTTCTGTCTACCGCAAAGTTGTAGCAACATCCGCACTGGATCGTAACTCTTCCTTTCCCTGGCATCCATCTTCGGGGTTCTGAATAAGTCTTTTCCCTCAGACGACCAGCTCGGCCCATTTTCTGGAGTTCAAGTATGCCGTCTACAATTTGTTATTGTTCGTAATCTGAGAACACATCTGTATGCAGCTCGAGGCCTTCTAAGATATTGATCCTCTTGCCTCGAATTCTTTCGAAGTATTCAAAAGTTTTCTTTTCGACATTCTGCATTCTTTCTAACTCATATTATGGAATTATCTGCAACAGGCAAGGTCTAATAACGTACTGGGGAATGTATGGTTCCACCCCGGCACGCTCTCCTGCATATCTTCGCTCCTCGGGGATAGTCTCTGTCGGGACATCCTGCGGGGTTGCTTTCGCAACAAGACTCTTCAGAACTGGTGCATCTGTCTGGCGTCGTGGCACTATCTCCATTTCTATTTTTCTCGGGATTTCTTTCATCCTTTCTGCTGTACTTGGAATTGACTTCCTCCTTTCTGGTTCCTGACGAACCAATTTCTTCGAAGCATTTGTACTGACGGTAGCGACCGTATCTTCACGCTGATCTGCTATCAGCTTAGTCAGCATCTTGCGAATGCGACGGTTCTTGTTCCTTCGCTGAGTGGCTGTGAGAGTAGCTCTCCTTACCCCTTGGATTTCTGTGGGCACGACACTGACAAGCCTGCCCTCTGCTGTAGCCACCACAGACTTAACTTTCTTATCTTCTCCTGTTGCATGAGCGACGTTTGCTTTTCTCTTTTTGCTGGTAGATGGTTGATTTGAGCCACCCAATTTCATCACTGTATGGCTGTGGAGTTCTTCCCGATCAACCAGTGTCCAATCAGTTTCTTCATATTGCAGCCCAGCTGGTGTGAAGTCAGAGTCAATTTCGATCACGACTCCATCCCTCACCCTCTTTTCATCAAGTGCTAGACTCACGCCATTCTTAAAGTTCAGAACCAACCGCTCGTTCGACATTTCCCTGCGAAAAACAAGGAAAGGATGAGGGGCTGTACTAAGAACAAGAACAATAGAGAAAATATGTTTATTAATGAAGAGCTTTTATTCGTTTAATTTAAATTTAAATAGGAGTAGGAAAAAAAAATCAAGAGTGAGACTTGATTTGAAAGGAAGGATAAAAAAAACTTTATTATCATGATTTCACATGTTTCCTTTTAACATTTTTTTAACAATTTTCTTTATCATCCACCTTCTTTATTTAAATTTTTGGGTTCGGACCCAGTCATAAGTAATTACTGTGCCCGTGCTTCTAGGAATGAGGATTCATCCTTCGAAACATCAGGTTGTGTAATACTTCTTGAGATATCGTCCATTAATTGGAAGCATAGGTCGTTCTCCACGGCAATTTACAAGCTTGTAGGAACCTCCTGAGTAAACTGTCTCGACCACAAATGGCCCTTCCCAAGTCGGTTCAAATTTACCACCTATCTTGCGATGTGCAAGAATTGGACTTCTGAGAACTAGAACCAAGTCACCGACTTTGAATGTCCTTGGACGGACCAATTTATCATGGGCCTGGATCATCTTGGCTTGATACAGTTCCAAATTCTGCTGTGCTAAAAGTCTTTTCCCTTCCAGGCTTTCAATTCTTCTAGTCGTAGTCTGACATTTTCTTCTGTAGTAATCTTGTTCGCAACTGCAATTCTGAGTGATGAAAGCTGAATTCGTTAAGCCTAACGAGCCGAACACGAACAAATTTTTAAGCTCGAAATGTAAACGAGCCGAACACGAACAACTGTTTGTTCGCTCGTGTTCGGCTTGAAATAAGAAAACAATCATATAATTATTTATATAATAATTTATTATATATATTATTTATATATTAATATATTATATATATTTATATTTAAGCTTAAGGGTAAAACGGCCTCGGACCCGTACACTAAGGCGTAAGGCGTAGACTGGGTGGGAGTTCTGAAAGTCGTCCTGTAGGCCCATAAGGCTTCTAGTAACTTCTCGTGCCAATTTCTCTTATTGTCGTCTAAAGTTTTCTTTATAATTTGAACGAGAGTTTTATTAAAAGCCTCGGCCAGGTCGTTCTCTCTTGGGTAGTAGATTGTCGAATAACGCCAGTCGAACCCATGTCTTCTGACAAAATTTTTGATCTTCGTACTCTTGAACGTGGATCCGTTATCTGAGATAATTCTGCGCGGTATCCCAAAACGGTAGACAACTTAATTCTTGAAGAACTGTAGCACATGATGTGCCTTTACTTCTCTGAGCGGTACTGCTTCTGCCCACTTAGAAAAGTAATCTGTAGCTGCAAGAATGAAGCGATGTCCTCTTGAAGAAGGCAGTTCTATCAGACTCACGATATCTGTACCCCAACACTCAAACAGCCACGATGCGATTATCGGATGTAGCACATTTGGAGGTTGATGTAGAACCACTCCATGCACTTGGCACTGGTGACAACTTTTGGCAATCTTCATGTAGTCGGTCATCATTGAGGGCCAGTAGTACCCTAATCTTTTAATCTTCTTTTTCATTTTCGGACTCGACTGATGAGCGCCGCAAAGTCCTGAGTGTACTTCTTTAACAATTTCACGAGCCTCGGACCCGCTCAGGCATCTTAGCCACATCTGATCAAAAGACCTTCTGTATAATGTATTGTTTATCAATGCGTAAGACAGAGTTCTTTTCTTGATTTGATGGGCTATCGACTTATCGTCTGGTAAGTTTCCTGTTTGCAAGTAGTCTATTAGTGGCTTCCACCAATCTTCTGTATTTTCTGTCACTGCCGCAATTGTTTCTTCTGCTTTTTCTACTGATTTGTGTATTCTATCCATGTCGAGTTGTGATAGGACTCGTCGTCCTTGAACCGACACTTCAATCGACTCATCCCGCAAGCGAGGCAAATTCCTTTGCAAGGCGGGCTAACGCATCCGCGAGAGCATTTTCTCTTCTGGGAATCTTATAGATCGTTATATTTGGAATTTTCTCCAACAGTTTCATGGCATACTGAAAGTACTGCTCAAGTCTTGGTTTTAGAATTCTGTATTGTCTGACGACTTGTTGAATGATCAATTGAGAATCTCCATAGATGTCGATATATGTTATCTTCGTTTGAATAGTTAATTCCAGTCCGGTTATAAGGGCTTCGTATTCTGCCTCGTTGTTTGTACACGGTTCTGTTAGATGGTAGGAATACCTTAATGTACCCCGCTCCGGTGTTATAAAGATTAGTCCGATTCCTGCCTTACCGGGCACTATCGTTTGCAATTCTTTGTCTTTTTGTGCTAAGGATGCTCCGTCGAAGTACAGTTCCCAACGCTGATCATCGGGGTCTTCTAGGCTCATTATCTGCTCACTGGCAAGTCGACGTTGAGAGGCGATTCTGTCCGTAAAGGGTGTGCCGCGAGGAAGTCCGCTAGGACTTGTCCCTCTACGGCACGAAGAGGAACAAAAGTTATATCGAATTGCAATAGTATCATTAACCACCTGACAAGTCTGCAGGAAAGTGTCGGTCGGGTCATCAAATATTGCAATGGATTGAACTTCGAAATAAGGTTGACCTTATGAGAAAGCATGTAATGCCTGAGCTTTTGAGCGACGAACACCAGGGCCAAATAGTGCTTCTCAATAGGAGGATACTTTACTTCTGTCAGAATTAGAGGACGAATTAAGTAGTAGAGAGCATTTTCTTTTCCCTCGTCATTGACCTGGGCTAGCAGGGCTCCGAGAGAGTCGTTTAAAGCCGCAGTATAAAGTATCAACGGTCTACCCGAGACTGGGGCTGCTAAGACAGGAGGTGTCATTAGGTATTGTTTGATGTCATTGAAGGCATGTTGACATTTGGAGTCCCAAGTAAACTTGGCATCCTTCTTGACCAAAGCAGAAAAAGGCTGACACCTTCCTGACAAATTTGAGATAAAGTGTCGAAGATATGCCAATTTTCCTTGAAAGGATCGTAGTTGTTTCAAGATTTTGGGAGGTGGCATTTCTAAGATAGCTTTAATCTTCTCCAGATCAATTTCAATTCCACGATGTTGAACAACAAATTCTAAGAATTTCCTAGAGGTGACGCCGAAGGCGCATTTCAAGGGATTCATCTTATGGTTATATTGTCTTAATCGTTTGAAAACAATTCTCAAATCATACAAGTGATCCTCTTTTAGTTTGCTTTTGATGACCACATCATACACGTAACACTCGACTTGGTTTTGAATGAGATCATAAAAAATTCTTGTCATTGCTCTTTGATAAGTTGCTCCTGCGTTCTTTAATCCAAACGGCATCACTATGTAGCAGTATACCCCGATCGACATTCTGAAGGCTGTAAGCTTTTCATCCTCTGGTGCCATCTTTATCTGGTTGTATCCTGTTGATCCATCCATGAATGAGAAGACTTCATGTGTTGAAGCAATGTCGATCATTAATTCTGGAATGGGTAGCGGGAATTCATCCTTTGGACATGCTTTGTTCAAATCTCTGAAATCCACGCAGATTTTGATCTGACCATTCTTCTTTCTAACTGGTACCACATTGGCTAACCAAGTTGGATATTGCTCTTCACGGACGAATTTAGCGTCTATTAGCTTCTTAACTTCTGCTATTACTTGTTGTTCAATCTCTAGACGCATCCTTCTTGGAGCTTGTCTGACTGGAACGGCAGTGGGATTCACTCCTAACTTGTGAACTGCGACCTCTGGAGCTAATCCTGGCATTTCGTTATAACTCCAAGCAAAACAGTCCTTGAATTCTATCAATAGCTTGATTATCTCTTCGGAGTCTTCTTTATTGAGTAAGGAGCTAACAAAGGTCGGCCTAGGCTCTTCGCTAGTACCTCAGTTAACTTCCATTAACTCGTCTATTGTAGATTTAATTTCTTCTTCGAATTCTGGCGGAGCATCTTCGATTGGCCGATCTTCGAGATCTTCTGAAGCTTCCAAGCAGTCTTCATTAGGCTCGCAAGTGACAACCAAGCAAAATCCCGAATCATCAACAGACCCTACTGTGCCGAATCCGAGACCATGTTTTGAATTGGGAGGTCGACTGGCATTGTTCCATAACTTTTCAAAATGTTGTGATTGACCTTTTGTCCATTGTCGAGGTAAGACACCACGTTGAATTAAATTTTGAATACAAGGAGAGTACCACTCAAAAGGCAGTTCCGTTAATTCGGAAGAAGTAACATCTTCAAATTGTACATCTTTTTCAGTATTGGAAGAAGAAGCACCACAGTAAAATTTGATTGGTTTAGTACCACCACCATGCACTTCCTTGACCACCATACCCTCAATCTTATTAGAATGGATCGGGGTCAGGGTCATAGTATGTACATAATGGTTAATCTTCTCGTACATTGATTTGTATTCTTCATTCTTTTCATCTTCGAGAGAGATCTTGAATTGGGGTTTATTTTGATTTACTATTGCTGCTTCTTTCTTAATTTCTTCTTCTTCAGAACTGGTCTCCCAATCAACGTTGATGACTGGTTTCTTCTGTCCAACTGTTCCAATGTCTCTTCCATGACCTCGTCCCCGGCCTCGACCTCGGGTGAGAGTTCTGGAGAAACCTTCACCATCTCGCCGTAAGGGAGTGGTGAGTAACTGTTGGACTAGAATTTCCAGCTCTTTATCGTCTTGCACTTCTTTTGCTTCATTTGGTATGACATTTCTGGAAAAGATTATTTTCTTCGGGGGCGCGTAATAGGCTGCATCTTCATGAATTCCGATTTCATGCACGGAGAATGGTTGCAAGTCGCCCTTGCTACACTGTTCTCCTCCTTCGTAATATTTTATGCACTGGTGCACAAATGATGGTACCATCCGGTTTTCATGGATCCATGGCCGACCCAGTAGAGCGTTGAATGAAGTCTCAGAATCAATTATGTGTAATTTTGCGGTTGTCTTTGCTAAGTCACCGGTTTTCATTAACAGTGTGATCGATCCAAGAGCTCTCTCTCCTTTCTGATTGTACCCTCTTAATAACATCTTGTTTGCTTCAAGTTCGCGAGCATCAATTTCCAAATATGCTAACGTTCGAAGGCTCATTATGTTGATTGATGCTCCCGGATCAACCAACACCCTAGAGAGCATAAACTTTCCAATAGTGACTGAAATGTACAACGGTCGATTGTGATCAGTTGTTCCGAGTAGTAGATTATTGTCCGTGAAGGTAACACCTCGCTGTTCTTTTAACGAGCAAACCTTGTCGAAGGAATTACAGGCCATTTGAGCTAAACAAATCTCTAGATCAAGTAGAGCCTTGATCAGAGCTTCCCTCATCTCCTTTGACAGGACCAGAGCGTCGTATATGCTTAGTTTGGTTGGTAGCTTCCTAAGATGGGCTAGCACGTTGTAGTCTACTTTATTACCATGTTCCTCGGTTTCTTCCCGAATGGGCAATTCCTCTGCTGGGGTTGGCTCTTCCTAAGCAACCACCTACTTTCCTTTATCCTTTGGACCCACTCTCGGAGGTAGAACTTTTCCGCTCCTTAGATTGACTTATGTTATTTCTTCTGAATTTGATGCTGGATCTGACAGTGTCTCCCCTTGAATCGGAATGATTGGCTCTTCTGGCGTTGCTTCGAAATCTGATAACACCAATTCTATCGTGATTGGAGCTCCTCGAAATTTGCAAATAGACTCGTTGCTTATTGAGCTTTCGTAGCCATCCTTGTGAACGTCTTCTCCTTCGTCGTGGTCATTGAGGTTTAGTATGATTTGAGAATCGTTATTTATATCAGAATCAAGATCCGGATTAGCTTGGTTTTCGTTAGTTACATAATCGTTAGAAACAGTCAAAACGTAGCCAACACCAAAACTCTTATCATTATAAGATCCCGCCGGGGCGAGCAAATAATCATACAGAGTCAGAAGTTCGAGGGATTTCTCCCCCGAATTGGATACAACCATCCTAGGATAAGCAGCCCCTAGTCTACTCTTTGGAGCCTCGGTTTTCTTCTCTTCTACAATTTTCTCTTCCTTCTGGGGCGGCTCTTCGATCGCAAGTAATAGTGTCGGCTCGGCAGGTTTCAAACTTTGAGTTGAAGCACGCACCGAAGTGGTTTGGATGTGATCTAAGATTTTCTTTGAAGACTTTGTCCAGACGGTACTCCATCCATCATGAGTTGTGTAAGGGTCTATCGAAACAATGGGATCCATTGAAATAACATTGACAGACCCTCCTTTTTGGGGTTCCTTCATGTATTCCTTCGGGATCGTTATGTTCCCTTTACGGAGATTGTCGTCAAGCCAACTCTTGAAAGTGATGCAATCCTCTATCTTATGCCTGAGCATTCGGTGGTAAGGGCAATAGTTTGGATGATCGTTCTTATTGACTTCTTCCGGCCTCTTGGGCTCTGGTAGCTGTAAATATGGTGTTTTCATTAAACTGCGGAACATCTTCGCCACTGCTTCAGTTTTGAATGGATATTCCTTGTTCAGAAAATCTTTCAGGTTATGCCGTGGACGAGGCGGTTGTTCATAATGCTGAGGCGACTGATAGCTCGGTCGAGGCTATTGATAACCCTGCTAAGGTTGTTGGTTAGTACGTTGCGGTGGTTGATAGCTAGGCCGTGGCCGCTCTATCTGCACTGGCTGCTTACCCTTATCTACTGCCGCGACGATTCCGGACTTCTTTTCGAATGCTTTTACGGGCTTCTGTTTATCACTCTTATCCATTAAACTTAGCTGCTTTGCTTCCTTTTGCAAGCTCCCAGCCTTGCTAAGCAGCTTCTCGAAAGTCTTGACTGTAAATCCTTTAAGGAGACTGCTATTGGGTCATGGATACTCATAAGCAAGATGCCGACTGCATGTTGTTCCTAAAGTTATGGTTCACACTTCATGCTTAAATTTCTTCATCGAAGTATGTAATCCACTAGAGTTTCGTTCGGTTTCTGGTGCTCCACCACTAGATCACCGATGGTGATGTGGTGTCGAGCCCCGACAAACCGCTTAATGAACAGGTTTTCTAACTCTGGAAAGGTCTTAACTGAACCATTTAGCAATTCTGCGTACCAGTCGAAGGCAATCCCTGACAGGCTGCTGACAAACTGACTAAAGAGTAAGGCGTCACTCCCACCGGCATTGCATCAACTAGCACGAAAATGTGCGACATCCTGCCGGGGTTTTCCCGTTCCATCAAAAGTCTTAAACGAAGGTGGTACGAAGCCTTTCGGGTATTGGACTGCATCGAACTCTTCGGGGTAAGGTCTACCCGTCTGAATAGATGCTCCACTGTTAGATTGTGCTAGGGCTTCTCGTACCTGCTGTTCTACCATGTTTTTAATGTCTTTTTCGGGAATCATGCTCTGTGCAGAATCCTTCTTTGGCTGATCATCTCCGTTAACAGATGTAATCTCTTTTCCTCAATTTGTAATATGGATGACCTCCGGGGGTATCTCTTTCTTAGGCTGGGCCTGACTCTGGAGAGTGGCTAAAGCAGCAGCCATCTCTTCCATCCTCCTTGCCATCTGAGAAATTGTGTCATCTCTTTCCTGAAGCTGTGCTCTCATCACTTCCGGTTCGTCTCTTTCCGCAGCTGCCGGAGCACCCTGTAAGGCTGACGATGCTCGTGTTTCAACCATGATGATCTTGGCACACTCCTCATCCATGAACTCTGATGAATCAACTTCCTTTTCCAACTTTTCTCCTCTTTCTTTTGTCAACCGTCGGATATCCGTCCTTAGCTTTCCTATAGCATCCTCGAGGGGTCTGTTCCAGACGGTCTCGCGGTTATTGTGTGACGACCGTTGAACTTCTTTTTCGGGAGTTTCTTTTATTGCAGCAGCACTTCCTTCTGATTCAGGCTCTTTGAAAAGACTTTTCTTTTCAGAACGTTGCATTGGTCTCGGCTCGGTAATAATAGGTCACCACACCATCCTTCTTGCAGCAGAAGGCCTAGGACCGGACGGTCTGTCGGCTATATGCTGGTAGGTGGTGTCCTCCCTAATATGATGGCCCGATACAACAACATGTGAACTAGCTCTCATTTTCTTCCTTGGTTTCTCTACAACAGGGACAGGCTCTACTCATGGTCCGAGGCAGGATCTAGCTGGCACTCGTCCCATTCTTCTTAGGATTTCTGATACGGGGCATTTTTCTTTCTTTGCCAATTTTTCTATCACGGCCTGTAGCTGAGCAAATGGCGTAGTCTTAACCCTTTTTCTTTTGCAGTTACTATAGTATGCAGGTCGGGGTAATGTAGCAGCAATCCTTCAGACGTCTTCTTCATCCGATGCAGCAGAGAGGGGGTGAAATCTACTCCCTTCTAACAGAGGTACATACTCAGGCAGTTCTTCTCTTTCCTCAGAAATTTCTTCTAGAAAAGCAACTTCAGCAGCTTTGGCTTTCTCAATCTCGGCTATCTTTACGCTTCTATTTCTCCTTTGAGTCCGAGTTAGGGGTGCAACTCTTGAAGCTGGACCCAATCTCGAAAATAGATGGTATCGTAGCAAAATTTGTACCCTCCACGATGACGAGGCTCACCACGGACTTGGATTTCCTTCCCCTTTAGTTTGGCGAAGCGGGGTAGGTGCAGAGATGACTAGACCGGTGGGGGTAGAGACAACAGTCCTCCTACGAATAGCAGTACTTCTTTCAGCTGGAACCCTTTGCAGGGGAGGGAATTCTTGAGCCGACTTCAAGTTGAACTCAATTACAGGCTCTTCAGTTTCTAGCACTTTGTCCATTAGTGCGAAGAGAGTGACGTCAGCGAACTTGATATCTGTGTTGTCGAATCCTTGTCCAAAACGGATGATCCCATTGTCAGGCAGCTCATCCTTATAGGATCACGAAGTCCATTCCATTGGTGTCGGCATATTTTTAGGTTATGTGTTTTATTTTGAAAAGGGGGGTCGCCTACAGAAATTGTCGGCGAATTTTAATTTAATTTAAATAATTAATTTGAAAAGTAGTATTTGATTTTGAAAATAATTTTAAATTTGAAAATTTTAAGATATGAAATCAAACTGATCTCACATCCCGAATAGTTTATATAAACGAGCGCCGCACCACAAACCGTGTATCTATCCCGAAGAATAGACACACTCGCTTCGATAATGGGGCTCGATTAAATAAACTAGAAAGGTTTGTGACATCCGTTTGGTCTACGAACCAATTTTATAAGCCGACAAATTCCCACTGTTTAATATAGAAACATTAAACGAGGTTTATATTACCTGGGTTCTTAAAGTTCCCTATAAGGGCAAGCCCCTATAGTTAATTACATCTTAAGTGACGGAAATCACCTAAGAAAACTCTCGATGATAATCAGTAGTTCTGCTCTCAAGAATTGCAAAGTTTAAGTTTTCAAGGGATTGAATTTTAGAATTTCAATAGGGAATGGATCAAGTTTGGAACAGTTATTTTCAGAAGTCCAATGGAAGAAAAGTAGGAGAAGCTGAGGATCCAAGAAGAATCTTGGCAACTTCCCAAACTATCCTATTGTTTGGTTTGAATTTAGGAAAGTCCTAATGTTTATTTAGTATTTTGATCTTGCCAATTTTAATTAATTAGGACTTATATTTGTATGATAAAATCATACAAATAGCCTCGAAGATGTGAGGGTTTATGTCGTATCGGACGACTACCTCGGATTCCTAAGACCGGTTAGGGCTTAATTTACATGATATGATCATGCAAATGCCTAACGAAGAGTTGAGGATTTATGTTGCACTAGACAAGCTACCTCGAAGTCCTACGGCTTGGTTATTTAATTCTAAGGAAAGTTTTGCTGAAGTAGACTCGGGTTTTGCTTGATGACGATGGCCGTGCTCTGCCCACCATGCTCCGAGCTCCTTGTTGTTGCAGAGGTTTAGTTGTAGAAGTCATAAATCGGAGATGAGAGAAGTGTTTGGTTTTAGAGAAAGTCTTAATTTCCATGTGTCTTTAATATTTTAATTAAAACGAGTCTTAAAGTTGATTAAACGAACCGATTAAGATCCCACTGTTCCGTCATCCCGACACCGTTATTTTCATCGAATTCACTTAGTCCGTATGAATTTGCTAAACTCAACTAAATGAGTTCCGCACTTTCATTTGGACCGTGGGAAATCCCGTTAGCAACACGTGGGTTACATCATCCGAGGTATTCCCGATCATTCAATGAGACGTTTTAATTTAGTTGTAGTTGTAGTTTTGTTGTTTTGTTTGTGATTAAATTTTGAGTTATTTTATATTTTGAATGTTGTGGCGATGAATTTTATCTTGTAGTGTCTTTTAATTTAGTTATGGGTTTCAGTTTTGGTTTATGTCCTAAAGGTGTAGGTTTTCATGCAATCGTTGTTTATCATGCAAGAAAGGTAAGCGCGATGCGATTAAATAAATTACGGTAAAATAAATTGCAATAAAATAAAAGCGTACCTGGAGGGTCTTCCCGTCATCCCAAGTCGCACTTAAAACACAGTTAGAATATTTAAGCATTTGAAGTAAGTTCCTAGGTAAAGCTAAGGGAAAGGTTATGGTTTTCTACCAAGTTCCTAATCCTATAGCTAGTCGTTTCCTATGACGTCTAGGTTCTTGTATTTTAGTTTGAGGACGATTTTCTTCATCAAAGAACAACTAAGTTCAATTGTTCTTATAAATATCCTATCATATTGAGGAAGTGCTTAAGACGAATCTTAAACATCTTTTCAATATTTCTAGGATTGTTTTAAGTCCAAATGAATTTAATTACACAAATGAATTAATCGTCCGAGAGTTTAAGTTTTATTTCTTGCTCAGTGAATTAGGATGTTTGAATATCCTTACGAGTGAAGTGTCATTTCACTTGATACTCCATTTAGGAGTTATAATAATAAAAGCTCCTAATGGCAAAATGATATTTAATGATTTGTGATTCAAATTTGAGTTCAAATTAATGATTTAAGTTTGGAATAGTGTTCAAGTTATTTTAGATTTATTTTGAATTTCTTTATGTCTTAGGTGATGTTATATTTAATTCAATTTAACTTAATTTAATTTAATGTGGTTTAATTTAATTTAATTTAACTTAAGTTAATTTAATGTAATATGATTTAGTTTAATTTAATTTAATTTAATTTAATTTGATTTAATTTAGTTTAGTTTTATTTAATTTTTAATTTTTAATTTAATTTAATATAATTTTTAATTTAATTTTTTTTAATTTTAAAGGGATTTGTTTTAAATAATTTAACTTTAATTTAATTTAATGATTAAGTCTTTCAAGCATTTTAAATCTTAAACTTGGATTATCATTTTAATTAGGAATTAAATATTATTGGGATGATTAATTTAGGGATTTTTAAATTAAAGAACAAATCTCTTCCTAATAATATCCCTATTTTAACAATTCCAATTTATTATTCTTCCAAATTTAATTATTTATTTTAATTAAAATTTATTTTAATTATTTTTAAGTTGTTTAATAGGTTCCTACCCTTTAATTATCTAAATTTCAATCATCCAAATCAAATTAAAATCAAATATTTTGCCTATTAACTTCATTAAGCCTAAAGTCTTAATTAAAGGGTTAAGATTTTAATTACCATTTTGCCCTTCAAGCCTAATAATTTCATAACTCACTAAATTGAGCTCAAATGAACTTGAAATTTTTATGTTACTTCACTCACATGTCACTAAAGACATTAGAGGAGAAAATGTGATTTTTCTATATTTAATTTATTTATATAATTATTTTTGGTGGAAAATAAGGATTTCCAAGGAAAATTTAATAATATGACCAAGGAAAAATTTCTGTCCTTAAGAAAATTATGGGACATTTCTAATGACCAGAGGACCACTTGGACCAATTTTTGTGATTTTTTGAATTATATTTTATTTATTAGAATTATTTTAAGTTCTGGAGTATTAATTAATTTAAAAATAAAATATAAGTTGAAAAATGAATTTTATAATTTTTAAAATTCTCTCTGATATCAAGGATTCCAGAGAACCAAATTTTACAATTTTCTGATTTTTCTTTGATTTATTATAATTATTTTAGTGAAAATGATAGAAAATACATTTTTTTTTAATTTTAAAATTACCCTAGGGCTTTAAAACTTAATATCTCATTAAATAGACCTGAGAAAAAAATGGGGTTTGTTCCTAAGTGATTATATTTCAAAATATGACATTTTGGTGAATTTTATTATTTTTGTGATTTTTATTATTTTTTAATTATTAAAATATTAAAATAATGATGAAAAATCAACTTTTTTAGAAAATTAAAATTTTAATTTTCTTAAATTCCCCTGATATCAGAGAGGCTCCAAAACCAATTTGGGGAATTTTTGAAAGGTATTTTAAAAGTTATGAATTTTTAAAGTTTAAAATGACTAAATGACTTAATCAACCCATTTAGTAGGGCTAACCAAGTCCAATTGACTTCAAACTTTTATGGTGGGTTCCTCTGATCCTAAAGGTCAGTGGAGAATTGATTTCAAGTCAATTTGATCTATGGTTAACTCTAATTAATTAAAGTCCAATTTTGGGTATTTAGGACAATTAGGGTTAATCTGAGTGAATTAACTCAAGTCCTATTTTTCCTAGGGTTCTCTGGTCATAAGGAACATCACCAAATTTTTCTAGAATTTATTTCACAACATGCTAATTTTTGGAATTAAAATACTCAAAACAGCAACATGCATTTGAAAAATCAATAACTTTTCACAGAGGTGGCCTCCCGACCTTGGAAAATTCAGTGAATGTTCCCAAGTTCGAGGCTTCAAAAGCCCTATGGTCTCATGCCATGGTGAATTGTATGAATGCATGGAGAATTAAAACAATGCAGGGAGTAAATAATTAATTAAAAATAAAATACCTGGACAAAATTAATTAATTTCTTTTCCACATTATTCTCCTCTGTTCATCGAGCAAGAGGTTATTTTTATTTTATTTTTGTGATTTTTCTACACAAAGATATGGATTTTTGAAGTTCACGGTATTTAAATAAATCGAAAAACCCCTAATTTTCTATTTATCCGAGCTCGGCGCCGCGTCAACCTTAGCATCTCCGAAGGCACACGCGGCGCGCTCCCATTCGACGCCGCCTTCGACTCGGCGCCACGCGGCCCGCGGTTCATGTATCATCTCCTCGTCCGACGCCATCCGAGCCGTCCGTCCGCGCGTGTATTAAATGAACGCGCATCCGTTCATCGTCCCCAAGCCTCCTAACCCGAGAACCGTCCACCTTCTAGCCCCAAGATCTCACTCAATTCTCCATGGATTTTTATGTTCTTATACTCTATGGATTCGTCTTGAAGAGACGAACACATCTATACGGCTAATGTTTATTGAAATTGACTCATTTGAAATGGAGAATGTTTAGAAGCTCGGGATGAAGAATTGATCCATACCTTAGCTCCGAGAGGTGAAGCCTCGATCGGAGATGCTCGGCACGTTCGTTGGAGCCGCAGGAGGCTAGGGATGAAGCCCAGGGATGTGGTGAATTGCCTGGTGTGATTTTCACCAAGGCCGATCACAACCTTTGGAGTCCGGAACAACCGGGTGGCTCGGAGATGGGGCTTTTGCTGGTGGACACCTTCTCTTGGTCCGGTGAAGGTGTAGGACCAATCAATTCGAGGATTGATCCACCGTGGAGAAGTGTCCTGGTTTTGGGTGGAATTTCGATTGAGAAATCGGATTTTGTCGGTGGGGATTGAGGGCAAATTGACACCTGGGGATCAACTCGCTCTAAGGGTGGAGAAGGGTTTGGAACAATTTTGGCGAGTTTCGGCAAGGTTTGTGCAACTCTCCTCTCATGGCCGCGAGGGGGTGGTGTTTAAATAGGAGAGGGTGGAGGGCCTCCCGGGGAGAGTTAGGGCTTTGGATCACCTGCTTGCGGGCATGGGAAGAACAGCCATGGTGGCCATTGGGCATGGGGCGGCTCAAGCAAGGGAGAATTCCAAAGTTGGCTCACATGTGAGCTCTCGGCCATGGTGTTTTCCGTGACTCGGTGGCCGGTCCGCGGTATTGGTCACCATCTTGTTCGAGGTGGGTCAGGGCTGGGGTTTAGTGTAGGCAATTGGCAAATGCCATGTGTAAAAGGCTTGGATTAGAATGGAATGGGAGAGGGCTTATTTTGGCTCAAATTGGTCAACCCCTCCATTTGGGCTAGGTGCACCACCCAAGGCTTTGTTTAGGCCGAATAGAAAGTGATTTAGGTCGGCTTAATCAGTGGGGAATGGTCACCATCCAAGTACAATTAAGCTTAAGCAAGATTTAAGTGGAATCATGGGAGTGGTTAATCACCTTTAGGAATTAAGGAAAGAGTCTCCTCCTTTTGCCCAAAATGGCATGGTGACATGTAAAGAGGCTCTCATGGCTTCCATGTGGCTCATGCAAGGCTTCATGGCTCACCTTTGGCTTGGGAAAAGTCAAGTCGATTTCATGGAAATGGATTTAAGAAAAATTTTGGTATTTAGGGGTGATTTGGCATGAGGCTTGATTTGGAATTATTTGATGATGGGATTATAACTTAGGGAATGGCTTTGATTAAATGGATGGCAAATGGAAATGTCATGTGGGCTTTAGGGCCAATTTTGGGCTTTTGTATTTGGTGGAAATGGGCTTTTAGGAAGGTTTAGGGAAGTGGGCTTTTTGGATTTTAAAATGGATTTTAGGATGGAATTTTAGTAAAGGCTTGGGCCAAATAATTGTTGGGTTTATCTTATGGATGTGTCATGAGTGATTTGAAACAAATTTGAGGTGATTTGGGTTTGAATTGGGTTGGATATGGGCCTTTTGGTAAAGAGGTTAAGGTGGGCCAAAATGGGCTACCATGGGCCAATGTTGGGCTAGGGTTGAAATTGATGTAAAATTAATGTTGGGAAATGTTTATGGGAATGTTTCAAAGAGGTTTTGACTTTGGTTGGGCTTTGATTTTGGGGTTTGGGCTCATTTGGGTTAAGTTTGGGTTTAGGTCAAATTTGGGCTTTTTGATTTTGGGTTGAATTTAAGTGGGGTTTGGGTCTAAATTTTGGGCAAATCATGTTAGTGTTTTGTTTATGGGGATGTTAAATTGAAGTTTAGAATTGAATTGGACCAGAATTTGGGTCAATTGGGTAGGTTAGGTTTGACATTGGGTTCACTTAGGGTTAAAATGGGTCAAATTGGGGGTTTTGATAAAAGTGGGGTAAATTGACAAAATTGACCCATGGTGTAGTTGAACAAAATGAAATTGGGAATATTTGAGATTTTCTGGAATTTTCTGGGAATTTTCTGAATTTTTGGATTTTTTGACTAAGAGGAGTATCTTGGGTATTTGGAGGGTATTGGGAGGTATTTTTTGGAATTTTTGGTATTTTTGGTTATGGATGATCAATTTGAGTGGGGAGGAAATGTTTAGGATTGGTCTTGAGGAATTTTGGGTAATTTGGAGATTTTTGGAAAATTTGGGTAGTTTCAAGGGCATTTGGTAGGTTAGGCGGGTGTAGGGTCCCGAGGGTCAAAAATTGAAAATTTGGAAAATTGAAGATTGGGTGAATATAAGTGGAATAAAATCATTTTGGTTGAGCCATGAAGCCACATCAAGCCCATATGAGCCATGAAGGGACTCATTTGAGGCACCCACTCATGTTGTTCCTAACCCTCTTAGCCGAGGGCTTAGGGGTTAAGGACCATCCATGCGAATCACCCGCATGAGTCGGGAGGTCAAATCGGGTATGGGTGTGTTTTTAGGAGGTGTATGGAAGTGTAGTGTATGAGTGTAGTGTGTGTGTAAGTCAGCCCCTCCACTAGCACTGGGCCACCCGGAGCGGTCCCAAGGCCAAAGAGTCCTATGGGAACTCATCCTTTAAACTTCCACACTCGATTTCAACCCTCAGGTGATTAGGGGTCTACAATCAAGTTTGTGGAGTTTGCAGGGAGTTAAGAAGTGGTTTGAAATTCTAGATGGTGGATCCCAATTCTAGTCCTCTAAGATAGTCAAAGGAAAAGCCTAAGGCTAGATCCTAAGTACTAAAGAGAAGAAGAGAAGACCTCATCAAAAATGAGGTCAACAATTGGTGAAGGAGAAAATTAACTTTGGCGCAGTCATTTTCTGCAGGGTAGATTCAGAATATCAGTCCCGAATTATGTTTCCCTTTGTCACAAAACTTAGAACGAAAAAGAAAGAGTCCGAACACATTCCCGTTTATCTTAATGTATTTATGATTTTTAAGAGAATTTGTTTATTAGAAGGTTGTTTATTAGAGGATTTGTTTGTTAGGAACAAAATGATTAAAGTATAGAAAAGGTAAAGACTCGATTCAGAATTGGAAAGGAAGAGAAAGTCTTGCAAAACTTCTCAACCCGAGGGACCGCTCCTAAGCTAATACCTATTGGGGATCCACCCCACCTCAGAAAAGAGGTAAAAGGATTTCAGAACCTCTCTGTTTAGGGGTGTCTAAACAGTGGCTCCTAAATCCGAGAGAAGTTGGCTATACCCGTTCAAGATAGAAATGAACGTAGTATGCCAATGGAAGAATGATAGTTTTGGTCCACTAGGGATATGGACTCACTATCGATATATGAAAGCAAAACCATCTAATTAAAATGGAGAGAGGAACTAGTTCTCCAGCGGAGTCGCCAGAAGCTGTTGGCATAATTTTAGATCATGTGTTTCGAAAAGTGGTCTCCTACAGAAGTTGTCGACAAATTTTTTAGATTTTAAATTTAATTTAAATATATATATAATTTAGAAAGTAGTATTTGATTTTAAAAATAGTTTTAAGTTTGAAAATTTTAAGATATGAAATCAAACCGATCTCACATCCCAAATAGTTTATATAAACGAGTACCGCATCACAAACCGTGTATATATCCCGAAGAATAGACACACTGCTTGATGATGGGGCTCGATTAAATAAACTAGAAGATTTGTGACGTCCGTTTGGTCTGCGAACCAATTTTATAAGCCGACAAGTTCCCCTGCCTAATATAAAGGAATTAAGCAGGGTTTATATTACTCGGGTTCTTAAAGTTCCCTATAAGGGCAAGCCCCTATAGTTAATTACATCTTAAATGATGGGAATCATTTAAGAAAACTCTTGATAATGATCAGTCGTTTTGCTCTCAAGAATTTTAAAGTTTAAGGTTTTCAAAGGATTGAATTTTGGAGATTTCAATAGGGAATGGATCAAATTCGGAACAATTTATTTTGGGAATCCAAAGGAAGAAAAGTTGGAGAAGCTGAGGATCCAAGAAGAATCTTGGCAACTTCCCAAACTATCCTATTGTTTGGCTTCAATTTGAGAGTTTATTTAATATTGCAATCCTGTCAATTTTAATTAATTAGGACTTATATTTGTATGATAAAATCACACAGACAGCCTTGAAGATGCGAGGGTTTATGTCGTACCAAACGAATACCTCGGAATCCTGAGACGAGTTAGGACTTAATTTGCATAATATGATTATACAAATGCCTAACAAAAGGTTGAGGATTTATGTCACACTAGTCAAACTACCTCGAAATCTTATGGCTTTGTTATTTAATTCTAAGAAAGTTTTGCTGAAGTAGACCCGAGTTTTGCTGATGACGATGGCCGTGCTGCCCACCATGCTCCAAGCTCCTTGTTGTTGCAGAGGTTTAGTTTTAGAAAGTGAAAATCAGGAGATGAGAAAAGTGTTTTGGTTTAGAAATCTTAAAGTCCAAATATTTTTAATATTTTAATTTAAATAAATCTTAAAGTTATTTAAACAGAATCGATTAAGATCCCACGGTTCCGTCATCCCGACATCGTTATTTTCATCGAATTCACTTAGTCAAGATGAATTTGCTAGACTCAACTGAATGAGTTCCACACTTTCATTTAGACCGTGGGAAATCCCATTAGCAACACGTGGGTTACATCATCCGAGGTATTCCCGATCATTCAACGAGATGTTTTAATTTAGTTGCAATTGTAGTTTTTTTATTCTTTTGTGATTAATTTTTGAGTTGTTTTATATTTTAGAATGTTGTGGCGGTGAATTTTATCTTGTGGTGACTTTTAATTTAGTTTTGGTTTCAGTTTTGTGACTATCCTAAATGTTTTACATTTCATGCAACAATCTTGTTTAACATGCAAGAAAAGTAAAGCGCAATGCATGTAAGTAAATGGCAATAAAGTAAAAGCGTACCTGGAGGGTCTTCCCGTCATCCCAAACTGCACTTAAAACATATATTAAGGTGTTTAAATATTTATAACAAGTACCTAGGTAAAGCTAAGGGAAGGTTTTGGTTTTCTACCAAAATCCTAATCCTATTGCTAGTCAACTCTTATGACGTCTAGGTTCTTGTGTTTTGTTTAAGGATGATTTTCTTCATCAAAGAACAATTAAATTCAATTGTTCTTCTAAAACATCTCATCATATTGAGAAAATCTTTTGGACGAGTCCTAAACATCTTTTCAATATTTCCGAGATTATTTTGAGTCCAAGTAAATTTAGTTGCACAGGTGAATTAATCATCCAGGAGTTTAGTTAAGCTTTGTCTCTTGCTTAGTGAACTTGGGCATTTGATTACCTGATGAATGAAGTGACATCTCACTTCATACTCCATTTAAGAGTTATAATAATTAAAGCTTTTAGGGGCAAGTTGGTTTGCCGATAATTTTAATCATTCTTATTTTCAAGTTTGAGTTAAATGTTTAAAGTGATTTAGTTTAATTATGAGGTTTTAATTAATAATTTTAAGTTTGGAATAGTGTTCTAATTATTTTTGGTTTAAATCTTTATACTTCAAGTTATCTTAATATTTTAAATTTCTTTTACTTTTATTATTGAATGGTGTTAATTTAATATAATTTAAATTTGATTTAATTGAATTTAACTTAATTTAATTTAATTTAAATATTTTTAATTTAACTTAATTGTTGAAATGTTAATTTAATTTAATTTTAATTTTAATTTAATTTGTACTTAATTTAATTTAATTTAATTTTAATTTAATTTAATTTAATTGTTAAACCACTTAACATTTTGAGCTTTTCTTTAATTTAAGGGTATTTTTTTTTAAATTTAATTTACTTAGTTTGGATTATCATTTTAATCTTAATTAAGTGTTAAATATTATTGAGGTGATTTATTTAGGGATTTTTTTTTATTAAAGAATTAATATCCTCTCAAGTTATATCCCTATTTTAATAATTCAAATTTTCATTAATCTTCCAAATTTTAAATTTTTTTAAATAATTAAAGTTTCATTTTGGTTTATTAAAAGTGATTAATGGGTTCCTACGCTTTTAATTTCCCAAAGTTTCAATCACCCAAGAAGGATAAAATCAAATATTTTACCCTCCATTTTATTTAAGCATAAAATTTTAATAAAGGGGTTTAGATTCTTTAATTACATTTATGCCCTTTTAGGCTTATTTATTTCATAACTCACTAAATTGAGTTCAAATAAACTTGAAATTTTTATGACACTTCACTCATATGTCAATTAAGACATTAGAGGAGAAAATGTGATTTTTCTGAATTTAATTTATTTATATAATTATTTTTAGTGAAAAATAGGGATTTTCAATGGAAATTCAATAACATGACCAAGGAAAGGTTTCTACCCATAAGAAAATTATGAGATGTTTCTAATGACCAGAGGACCACTTGGACCAATTTTGGTGATTTTTTAAATTATATTTTATTTATTATAATTATTTTGAGTTTTGGAGTGTTAATTCGTTATAAAATAAAATTGAAGTTAAAAAATAGATTTTATATTTTTCTTAAATCTCTCTGACCTCAAGGAGTTCAGAGAAACAAATTTTTCAAATTTCTGATTTTTCTTTGTTTTATTGGAATTAATTTAGTGAAAAGGTTAGAAAATACATTTTTTAATATTAAAAATTGTTTTAAGCATTTAAAATTCAATATCTTAACTTAGAGACTTGGGAAAAAAAATTGGTTTGTTCCTAAGTGATTAGGAGTGAAAAATGTGACATTTTTATGATTTTTAATATTTTCATGTTTTTTATTATTTTTTAATTATTAAAATATTAAATATATCATTAAAAATGAAAAATTTTTAAAAATTCCAATTTTAATTTTTATAGACTCCTCTGATATCTGAGAGCCCACAAAACCAATTTGGTGAATTTTTAAGATGTATTTTTGGAGTTATGAAATTTTAAAGTTTAATTTTGATCATGTGGCTTAATTAATTCATTTAGTGGGGCTAATCATTTCTAATTGGCTTTAAATTTTTATGCAATGTCCCTCTGATCCTAAAGATCAGTGGAGAATTGATTTCAAGTAATTTTAATGTGTGGTTAACCCTAATTAATTAAAATTAAGTTTTGGATAATTAGGTCAATTAGGGCTATTCTTTATGAGTTAACTCAAAATATAATTATCCTAGGGTCCTCTGGTCCTAATAAACTTCCCCAAATTTTTTTTGGAATTTATTGAACAATATGCTAGTTATTAGAATTAAAATACCAAAAATAGTGACAAAAACTTGAAAAATACATAACTTTCCATAGAGATGGCCTTTGACCTTGAAAAATTCAAGGAATGTTCCCAAGATCAGAGGCTTCAAGAGCCCTATGATCTCATGCCATGGTGAATTGTCTCTGCAAATGGAGCATCAAAATACTAAAATGAGTAAATAATTAATTAAAACTAAAATACTCATCAAAATAACTTGATTTCTTTTCCACATTATTCTCCTCTATTCACGGAGCAAGTGGGTATTTTTATTTTATTTTTATGATTTTTCTACACAAAGATATGGATTTTCTAAGTTCGGGTATTTAAATAAATCAAAAAATTCATATTTTTCTACTTATCCACGCGGCGCCGACTCATCCTCGGCAGCTCCGAAAGCCCACGCATCGCGCTCCCATTCGACGCCGCCAACTGACTCAGCGCTCCAGGGGCTTGCGGTTCATGTAACATCCTTCGATCCAGCGCAATCTGGACCGTCCACTCGATACACGCTTGATCGGACGGCGTCTGGTCATCGTCTACGACTGGTGTGCACCCGTGACCGTTCACACTAAAACCCTAAGAACTCTCTCATTTCTCAACGGATTTTCGTGTTCTTATGCTCTATGGATTTGTCTTGAATAGACGAACACATCCATATGTTTTACATGCTATGAAATTAAGTAAATCAAAATGGAGAATCACTGGAAGCTCGGGAGGAAGGAATGATCCATACCTTTGCTCTGAGAAGTGTAGCTTCAATCGGAGAGTTGTGTCACCTTTGATTGCACCCAAGGAAGCTCCAGATGAAGTCTCTAGTTCTGGGGAATTATCTAGGTATGAAAGTGTCCACAACCGATTTCAAAGCTTGGAGGTTAGAGCAACTGGGTGGCCTGGAGAGGGGGCTTTCACTGGGGAACTCCTTCTCTTGGTCCTGTGCAGGTGTGGGTGAGTTTAATTTGGATTTGGTGGAGGTTTTAGAGATTTCATGGTTACGGGTCGAGAATTGAGCTCCAGAATTGAGCTCAATCAATGGGGTTTACGGCAGGAGAACAGTGAGGATCAATTGCTCTAGGTGAGGAGAAGGTCCTGGAGCAATTTTGGCAGAGTTTTGTTTAGGTCTGGTTCATCACCCTCTTTGGCCGAGAGGGTGGTGGGTTTAAATAGACATGGCTGGAGGGCCGCCCAGGGGGAGCTGAGGCTTGGGATCGACCTGCTTCGAGTCAAGGGAAGAACAGCCGTGGTGTTTAATAGGGTTGGGACGACTCAACAAGGAAGAATTGAATTTTCGAACCAAATGGGTGCTCTCGGCCTGGTGTTTTCCGGCGACTGTGGTGGCCGGCCGGCCAGGGTCAGGTCACCCTTAAGGTCAGGGAGGTCAAGGCTGGGGTTTAGTGCAGTCAATTGGCCATGGACATGTGTAAAGGAGTTTGATTTAAATGGAATGGAGAAGGCTCATTTTAGCTTGGTTTGGCTCAACTCATGTATTTGGGCTAGGTTCACCCCTCCATGATCCGATTTGGGCTGAAGGGGATTAGTTGGGTCGGCTAGGAAGGGATGGTGAAGTCCCCATCCAAGGTGATGTGGCTAATTTTAGTTTAGTGTGTAGCATGGATGAGGTTAAAAATGCTTAATGAAGTTTTAAGAAAGAGCCACCTCTTCTTGCCATTAATGGCTTGGTGAGGTATCAAAGCTCTCATGGCTTCATATGGCTTGTAAATGGCTTCATTTGGCTTGCTCATGGCTAGGGAAAAGGTTGGCTTATTTTCATATGAATGGGTTTTAGGATTTTTGATGAGTTTAAGGGAAATTGGCATGAGGCTTGATTTGGATTTATTTGATGATTGATTTAGAACTAAGGGATGATATCAACTAAAGGTATGATGAGAAGAAATTGTCATGTGGGCTTTGGAGCTAATTTTGGGCTTTTGGATTTGGTGAAAATGGGCTTTTAGGATGGTTTAAGAAAGTGGGCCTTTAAGTTTGGAAACAAATTGGTGGATAGAAATTTTGTGAAGGATTGGGCCAAAGGGTTTAGTTTAGGGATGTGTCATGAATATTTTAGAATAGGTTTGGTGTCATTTAGAGTGGAATTGAATTTAATTTGGGCTTTTTTTGGTAAAGGGGCCAAAGTGGGTCAAATTGGGCTAACTTGGGCTAAGGTTGTGCTAAGGTTGGATTTTGTATAGAATTAATGTTGAGAAATGCTTATGGGAGTGTTAAAAAGAGTTTTCAAGTTTGGTTGGACTTTGATTTTGGGATTTGGGCCCATTTGGGTTAGGTTTGGGTTTAGGCCAAAAATGGAGATTTTGGTTTTGGGTTAGGTTTGGGTGGAGTTTAGGTTCAAATTTGGGGTAAATCTTGTTAGTATTTTGCTTGTGGGGATGTTAGGAAGATTTTAGAGAAGATTTGGGGTTAATTGGAGTTGAATTGGGTTGGTTTGGGCTAAGTTTAGGTCATGGGCCAAAATTGGGCTTTAGGCTTCAAATTGGAATTGGATCCAAATGTCAATCAAATTGGGCTTGGATTTGGTCTAAATTGATATTGGGGATATTGAATTGAAGTTTAGAATTGAATTGGGTCAAATTTGAGGTCAATTGGGTTGATTTGGCTTGACATTGGGTCCACTTGGGTTAAGAATGGGTCAAATTGGGGGTTTTAGTAAAAGTGCGTTAAATTGACAAAATTGGTCTATGGTGTAGTTAAACAAAATGAAATTGGGAATATTTGGGATTTTCTTGAATTTTCTGGAAATTTTTGGAATTTATGGAATTTTTTATTAAGAATGGCATTTTGGGTATTTGGAGGGTATTGGGGGTATTTTTGGAAATTTTGGTATATTTGGCCATGGATGATCAATTTGAGTGGGGGGAAATGTTTAGGACTGATTTTGAGGAATTTTGGGTAATTTAGGAAATTTTGCAAATTTTGAGTAGCTTCAAGGGCATTTGGTAGGTTTAGCAAGTGTAGGGCCCCGGGGTCAAAAATTGAAATTTTGGGAAAATGAAGATTGATTAGGTGTGAGTAGAATGGAATCACTTTGCTGGAGCCATGAAGCCATATTAAGCTCACAGGAGCCATGAGGGGACTCATTTGAGGCATTCACTATGTTGTTCCTAACCCTCTTAGCCAAGGGCCTAGGGGTTAAGGTCCATCCATATGAATTACCTACATGAGTCGGGAAGTCAAGCTAGTGCATGAATGGTTTTAGGATTGGAATGTGTGTGAAAGTGTAATGTGTGTGCAAGTCGACCCTCACCGGACTGAGGCCACCTGTGGTAGTCCTAAGGCCAAAGAGTCCTATAGGGAACTCATCCTTTAAACCTCCACATTTGATCTTAACCCTCCAAGTGACTTGGGGGTTTACAATCAAACTTATGGGATTTGCAGGGAGTTAAGAGGTGTTTTAAATTTCTAAGTGGTGGGTGCCATTTCTAGTCCTCTAAGATAGTCAAAGGGAAAGCCTAAGGCTAGATCCTAAGTACTAAGGAGAGAGAAGAGAAAAGACCTCATCAAAAATGAGGTCAACAACCTCATCACGACGCTAAACAGACGGCGAGATAGTAGCGGCCATCTGATGGAGACTCTCATCTCCAGTAGTATAAGTTAGCGGATGAAACCTGCTTTCCCGGAGGAGAGGAGCGGCTTTCGGTAATCCGAGTTCCTCCCGATGAGGAATCTCATCCGTAATCGGCAAACTAGCGACCTTGGCCCCGAAGGCCTTTGATCTTCCGCGGCGGCGGTTCCTCTTCTGCGTCTTGAAGCAAGAACCAACCTCAAAAACTGGTGGTACGTGAAACTCCTCCTCAGTGTCTTCATACAGAATCTTTTTCCCTTTGTAGGTGGGAAGGTAGATGCGGTTACGACGAACCCGGTAGAAGTGGAGGTAACTGTCCTTCTGGGCACAACTAACTTAATGGGGGTGGGAGTAACTTTCATCTTCTTAACAGCGGGAAGTCTTGGTGGGAATTCAAGTCAAATTCACCGGAGGGTTTCTATACCTCGGGGTAGCAACTTTAACCATGACAAATGGAGCTTTCCCAAGAACGACTCGAAATTCGTTGAAAGCCAGCTCCGAACTGAATTGTAGGGGCAGCCAGATGAGCTTCGAGGGAAGTAGGCAGGTCGCAAGAGAAAGTAAGTGTGGGGATCGATAACGTCATTGTCGATCACAAAAAGACAATTCTGAGTATTAGCAAAAGGCCAAAACCTTGCAATTATAGTGAAAACACTACAAGTTAGCAAAGGTTAATATGTGAACTGGGCAAGTTCTCATTCATTGTAATTTTTTATGAAGGTTTATTTTATTTTGCTTATTAAATTATTTTTGATTTTAGGGGAGTTAGGATTTGGGAAGTTTTCAAAATTACAGAGGAAGTTGACTCAATTTTGTGATTCAACAAAACTGAGTTCAGAATAGGAACAGTAAAATACTGGACCCAGTCTGGGACCCTATTCAAGACGTTCATTACTTGGCAGAATTTGCCCACCGACACACCTATTAGGGGTCTGACCCCATAGAATCAAAGAGAAAGTCCTAAGACCCTTTTGGTCCATTCATGCTAAAAGTGTTTAGACAGGTGGTCCTGAAGACGAAAAGGAGTAGATCATATTCCCCCAAGAAAGAAATGGGTGGAAATATATCGACAGAAGAATGGTAATCTGGTCTATGAGGGGTATAGACACATTACCGATGTGTAAAAATAAGTTTCCTGATCTTTATAGAAAGAGAAACGTTCTCCCCAGCGGATTCACTAGAAGCTGTCGGTGCATTTTAGTTCATAATTTTAAATATAGGTCGTTCAGTAGAAGCCGTCAGCCCTCGGAATCGAAATCCCGTCTCCTGCTTCAGAAGGACTTCCAATTTATATATATAATTTGAAAATATAATTTTTTTTAATTTTAAAATATGAAATCAAACTGATTTCATACTTTGAATAGTTTAAATAAATGAGCACTCGTATTAAGCTATGCATCTACTTTGAGGAATAGACACATCGCTTAATAATAGAGGCTCAATTAAATAAACTAATCAAATATGACATCTGTTTGGTCTGCAGAACCTGTTATGTTGACCGACAGGTTCCCCCATTTAATACAAAAGAGAATCAAATGGGGTTTATATTAATCTGGGGTCGTTTTAGTTTCCTATAAGGGCAAGCCCCTATAGTTAATTACATCTTAGATAACTGAAATTACCTAAGAAAACTTTTGATAAAGATCAGAAAAGATATTTTTACGACTTCAAGAAGGCTAAGGAATTTTTAATGATATTATGATGATTGGGATCCAATAGGTGAAAGGTGCAAATATCGTAAGATTTAATTGTAAAGAATCCAAGGAGGAAGAATTAGGGGATATCAAAGATCCAATAGGATATCTCGGTGATTTCCCAATCTATCCTATTATTTCGCTTTGATTTGGGAAAGTTATTCATATTTCATCATACCGATTTTAATTAATTAGGGCTTACATTCACTTGATATCGATCATGTGAATAGCCTAGAAGATAGGAGGATTTATGTCATATCGAATGACAACCTCGGAAGCCTAAGACGGGTTGCGGCTTATATTGCACTAAGTACAAAGACCCAAAAGATCAAGTGAGAGTTTATGCTGCACTAGGCAGACTACCTCGAAATCCTAGGGCTTGTTGTTTTATTCTAAGGAAAGGCTTTGCTGATATAGAATATGTTTTGCTGTTGAAGATGGTTGTGCTGCCCACGCTGCATGCTCTGCGCTCCTCATCGTAGCGTGTTCAGTTTTAGAAGTGAAAATTTGAAGAGATGAGAGAAGTATTGTGTTTTGGAAAGTTTAAAATTGAAGTGGCTTAGTATTTTAATTAAATGTTACAGTTGATTATGGTGACTAGTGAGTTACCTCTTCCGAGGGATTTCCAGTTGTCTAAGAGTCATTTTGATTTAGTTAAAGTTGCAAGTTTATTTTTGTTGGTGATTAAGTTTTGTGTTATTTCAACATGCGGGGTTCAATCATTTTCACAATTTAAGATATGCAAGAAAGTAAAACAAGAAAGCTATAGGAGTATGTATAGTGACAGACATAGCTAGCAAATTGAACTTAAATAGGCATATGTGTGTGTGCTAAAACGTGTGTATGAAAACTTATGACATAAATTAAGACAAAAACAAAAAAAAAGACGAAGAAGAAAATCTCGTGAGAAATCAAATCTATGAAGAAAAATTCATAGGAAAACTGTAAAAGAATCTGTAGAAAGCTCCGTAAGGAAACCCCGAAAAATGGACTACAAGTCCAAGGGACTCGTAAGCACGATGGGCGCGGAGGACTCGGAGCCGTCAGCGTATATAGCCCACCTTAAGTGAGAACTACCAAGCCGTCACCCTACGGAAGGCAATTCTAACTCGATTTGAATAGTCAGTCGTGGACCTTATAAAATTTTCATACATTTCAATTTGGATTTCATGCAAATGAAAAATTTATCGGTAAGGAGGCTACTTTTGTTGTGGAGATAGTTTTTTCAATTTTCTTTTAAAAAAGTATGTATATATATATATATATATATATATATATATATATATATATATATATATATATATAAAATAGTAGTAGGACCCACAGGTTGACTATCCTAATCAAACTAGGACTACTAGCAACCTAAGACTTACATCAGTAGAAATCTTTAAGGATGGGTGAATAGTACCATGAATTCCTTTGTCTACCCTTTCTAGGGTCTCTGAGTTAGGAGGTACTATTGGAGAAGTCTCTTATATCCCTCTTTTACTGCTATGTCATTGTCATCCTCCCCCTTCCACCCTACTTACAGCCTTACTTGATGGCCTCACATATGGCAGAAAGGCTATACATGCATGCTCATGTGTCCTGCATAAGCACGAAAATCAGGCCAAGAAGTAAGAAGACACAAAGGACATGAGGTCAAGAAAAAGAAAGAGGGGATAGCGATCCACCTAGAACAATGTCGTAAGGGGGGTGAATCAACTCTCAAAGCTATACGAAGTAATAGGCATGAATTGGCGTAAAAGGCAAAGGTATACTCCATGTGTGGTGCAAAAGAGGCAACCACGGAGCGAGAATAACATGTGAAAGTAAACCCCTAAGAATGATTGTAGGGGAGAGGATGATTGTAAAACATCTAAGATAAGTGAGCCGAACCTCTCCCAACATGGTGTAGAGAGGTGGTCACACGGAATATGAAGAGCAAAACCACTCCAACATGGTGCGAGGGGAGTGATTTATCAAACATATAAAGGAGAAGGTGAAATCCCATAAGATACATAAAACAGAGAAGGTCAATCCTGTTCAACATAGTGCAAGTGGATTAATTTGTCGAGCTAGAGAATTCGTAGAAAAAAAGAAAAATGTGCAAGCAAGAAAGAAATAACTCCCAGCATCGACATATAAACAAAGAGAACGAGCTAAACATGTATAACATTTTTAAAATCTCCAACACGAGCATGTAGATAAAGAGAGTAAGCTACATATGTGTGATACCTCCAAATTTTTAACACTAGCATATATATAAAGAGAATAAGCTACACATGTATGATACTTCCACATTTCCAACACTTAGCATATAGATGAAGAAAACAAGCTACATATGTATAAAACTTCCACATTTCCAACACTTAGCATATTGATGAAGAAAACAAGCTACACATGTATAACACTTCCACATTTCCAACACTTAGCATATGGATGAAGAAAGTAAGCTACACTAGTATAACACTTCCACATTTCCAACTCTTAGCATATAGATGAAGAAAACAAGCTACACATGTATAACACTTCCACATTTCCAACATTTGAAGTGGTGGACACACCACATTCTTTCCTCCCCTTCTTATTCTTGCAAGCAACATAGATAAACCTTATTCATATGAATTTTATGATAGGGGCAACAAAGAGCTATTTAAACTAACTTAGAACATGCCAAGTAATAAGATTTCCATGTAAAGACCACTGTCGGCATATTTTTTAGGTTTGTGTTTTAAAAAGGGGTCGCCTACAGAAATTATCGGTAAATTTTTAGATTTTAAGTTTAATTTATAAATAAATATATATATATATATACATATATATATATATATATATATATATATATATATATATATATATATATATATATAATTTGAAAAGTAGCATTTGATTTTGAAAATAATTTTTAAGTTTAAAAATTTTAAGATATGAAATCAAACTGATCTCACATCCCAAATAGTTTATATAAATGAGCATCACATCATAAACCGCGTATCTATCCAGAAGAATAGACACACTGCTTGATGATGGAGCTCGATTAAATAAACTAAAAGATTTTTAACATCCGTTTGGTCTGCCAACCAATTTTATAAACCGACAAGTTCTCCTGCTTAATATAAATGAATTAAGCAAGGTTTATATTACCTGGGTTCTTAAAGTTCCCTATAAGGGCAAGCCCATATAGTTAATTACATCTTAAATCTCCGAAGACACTTAAGAAAACTCTCGATAATGATCAGTGGTTTTGCTCTCAAGAATTTCAATGTTTAGGGTTTTCAAAGGATTGAATTTTGGAATTTCAAAAGGGTACTCAAATTTGGAACAATTAATTTTAGGAGTCCAAAGGAAGAGAAGTAGGAGAAGCTGAGGATCCAAGAAGAATCTTGGCAACTTCCCAAACTTTCCTATTGTTTGGCTTCAATTTAAGAGTATATTTAATGTTGCAATCGTGCCAATTTTAATTAATTAGGACTTATATTTGTATGACATAATCACACAAATAGCCTCGAGGATGTGAGGGTTTATGTCGTACCAAACGACTACCTCGGAGTCCTAAAACCGGTTAGGGCTTAATTTACATAACATGATTATGCAAATGCCTAACGAAGAGTTGAGGATTTATGTTGCACTAAGAAAACTACCTCGAAATCCTATGACTTTGTTATTTAATTCTAAGAAAGGTTTTGTTGATGTAGATTCCAGTTTTGCTCGACGACGATGGCCGTGTCGCCCACTATGCTCCAAGCTCCGTATTGTTGCGGAGGTTTAGTTTTAGAAAGTTAAAATCAGGAGGTGATAGAAGTGTTTTGGTTTAGAAAAAGTCTTAAGGTCCAAATGTTTTTAATGTTTTAATTAAAACAAATCTTAAACTTGGTTAAACAGAACCGATTAAGATCCCACGGTTCTGTCATCCCGACACCGTTATTTTCATCGGATTCACTTAGTCCAAATGAATTTGCTAAACTCAACTGAATGAGTTCCACACTTTCATTTAGACTGTGGGAAATCCCGTTAGCAACACGTGGGTTACATCATCCGAGGTATTCCCGATCATCCAACGAGACGTTTTAATTTAGTTGTAGTTGTAGTTTTGTTGTTCTGTTTGTGATTAAATTTTGAATTGTTTTATATTTTGAATGTTGTGGCGGTAAATTTTATCTTGTTGTGACTTTTAATTTAATTTTGGGTTTCAGTTTTGTGGCTATCCTAAAGGTTTCAGTTTTCATGCAGGGTGACATTCTTGTTTATCATGCAAAAGAAGTAAAGTACAGTGCAGGTAAATAAATTGCAATGAAATAAAAGCATACCTGGTAAGCATTCCTATTTATTTTCTCCTACACTTAAAACACAGGTTAAAACATTTATATAATTGCAAGAAAACACCTAGGTAAAAGATCCATGAAGAAAAATACATATTTTTATGCCTTGATTTTTATCAATTTCTAAGGATATTATGCTTTAATGAAAGGTATTTTTGTGTTTTTGGATGTAGGTGATGTAAAAAGGTCTAGAAAAGGAAAAAGAGAAAAAAGGAGAAAAAATGGAGCAAAATACAAAAAGAAGAAAAAAATATGGCCTAGCGCCAGACTCGATACAAAAACTGTCAAGTTTTTGACGACTTTTGGACGGTTATTTTGACGGAGTGAGCAGTTATTGGACATTCTAGAAGACTGGCAGTTGTTCCTTGATAATAGGACATGTGATACATTGCATTTGGATGCTCCAAAATGGTTTTAAACGCGAAGAGGTGCGAAGAAATGGACGCGGTGTCCGGCGCCTAGGCGCCAGATTCCGGTGCCTAGGTGCCAGACCGACCTTCTAGAAGATTCATTGAATTTGGACATGTTTTGAAGAGGTGCCTCAAGGCAACCCTTGGAGCCTATAAATAGGAGTCCACTCCTTCAGAGAAAATTGCCCCCATTCACCCCACCCCCTCTAGCCTCCTTAGAGAGAGAAATCTCATTAGAGAGAGAGAGTCTAGAGAATTAGAGAGAGAAATTTAGGGCCACTTTTGTTTAGTTTAGTGAGTTTACTTTCAAGTTGTAGCATCTGGAGTTCATTACACTGTGGAGTCAGGAGTCAAAAGATCTGTAGAAGGAATATTTGAGATAAGTATTTTTATATTTGATTCAAAGTTTTTTTATTATGTTTTGCTATTTATTTTCAATGTGTTCTGAGTAGTTAGTTTACTTTCTTCCTTCAATCATGAAGAGATAGATAAGATAATATAAAGATTCGATGGAGAATTAAAATTCAAAATATTTTCAAAAACATTGTGATGACATTAATACCTGATCTTACTTTACTTTTTAAAATGGCCATTTAAATTGTTAAAACCTGTTGAAGAGTTTTGAAACCTTGAAGGAGAAGAACTCTTAACTTGTAAATGTCACATGAATCCTAGGGTAGTCGAAAGCCATGTGCAGGCTATTCAAGGGGAAGTGCAAATAAATAGGAAGATAAGATTTAAAGGGTGTAGAATTGATAAGTTTTTAGAGTGACAGGCTAAATTCTTATAATTTGATTTATAGATCAGGAATGGGTCACTAGTAGGGCCGACCATAGCCACCCTTGGACATCTAGTAGTGAGAGTCTAGATTAACCCATTACTACTAACAATACATCAGGACCTGATCTGTAAGTTAGTTAATGTTCTTTGCGCCTGGATCAAAGGTTAAAGAATATGAATGCTTCTATTTGGCACAATACCATAAATCAAATTCTCCAACGAATATTAAATTATCTTAAAAATCTTGGATTAATTGAAGGAAAGAAAGTTGTTATTTTATATAGTTTTCATAAATCATTCTCTTAGTATTGTTTTCTTTAATTGCATCTAGTAAATTAATAGTAATTTATAGTTAATTTAAAGGATAAAAAGATATTTTTAAAATATAATATTTAGAAAATTTATTTCTATAATTTTTCCCCGTGGGATCGATACTTGGGTTATAATAGAAAACCCTATATTACTTGAAACGATACGTATACTTGCGCAGTACCCCTAGTGTGTAAAGTAATTTATAAAATTTACAATATTTTGATTTATACACTAGCCGCTTATTATAAATTGGGTTAAGCTTTGACCATCTTTTGGAAGCATATATTACTGCGTTACATGCGGTCGGGTCAAGTTTTTGGCGCCGTTTGTCGGGGATCGAAATAAAATAGTTATAAACTTTTGTAAAAAAATATTATATTTCTAAAAATATAAAAATATAAAAAAAATTATTAATATAAAATATAAAAAATTGTATTTTATTCCTTGTTTTATGCGAAGATTTGGTTCGAAGGATTAATACCTTTAGATTCTGAATTAGAAAGAACAATTAGAAAAATTAAAAAGGGAAAACAAATTCAAAAATTTCAAGAAATGGTTACTTTACAAAATCCAATTGAACTTAATGATCAAAATGTTTATAAACCATTAAGGGATTATGCTAACCCTACAGTTGATGAACTTTATAGTAGTATTCAAATACCAACTGTAGATGCTAATTCTACAGTATTAAACCGTCTATTATTCAAATGGTGCAAAACAATCAATTTGGTGGAACACCAAATGAGGATCCAAATTTACATCTTGTTAGTTTTTTAGAACTTTGTGCTACCTTTAAATATAACAATGTTTCTGATGATGCTATTAGACTTAGACTCTTTCCTTTTTCTTTAAGAGATAAAGCAAAGATGTGGTTAAACTCATTAGCGACTGGTTCTATTAAAACATGGGCTGAAATGACACAAAAATTCCTTGCTAAATATTTTCCTCCTTCTAAAACTGCTAAATTAAGAAACGATATTACTTCGTTTAGTCAATTTGACGGGGAGACAATATATGAAACTTGGGAAAGATTTAAGAACTATTAAGAAAATGTCCTCATCATGCTTTACCTGATTGGTTAATTATTCAAACATTTTATAATGGATTAATTGGATCTTTAAAATCAATTATTGATGTTGCTGCTGGAGGTTCTTTAATGTCTAAATCATTTGAAGAAGCTTACACTTTAATTGAAGAAATGGCTAATAACAATTTTCAATGGCCTTCCGAAATGATTAATCCTAAAAAGATGGCAAGAATTCACGATAATGAAGCCTTTTCTATTTTAGCTTCACAAGTAGCAGCAATGTCTAAGAAATTAGATAGTTTTGCAATTAATATTTTGCAAAATAACTCTGCTAATATTGAAGATTCTCAAACTATTGAAACTTTACAAGCTATTGCAAGTAAAAATAATCCTTATTCAAATTATTATAATCCTGGGTGGTAAAATCATCCTAATTTTAACTGGAATAATTCACAACAACAATGGGGTAATGATCAATCTCATCCCACTGGAAATTGGAATAATCAAGTTAATCCAAATTTTAAACCACCTGGATTTAATAATCAACCGAAAAAGTTATCAATAGAGGAATTAATATTACAAATGAATAATCAATTACAAAATCAAAATACTGCTATTCGTAATATTGAAAATCAAATGGGGCAAATTGCTACTTTAATTAATAACAGACATGTAGGAACACTTCCTAGTAATGTTGAAATTAATCCAAAGGAAACTGGAAAAGAACATGAACAAGCTAAAGTTGTGCAACTTAGAAGTGGAAAGGAATTAAAAGAAAGAATGCAGAATGAAATTGAAAAAGAGATTGAGGTTGAAGAGATTGAAAAACCTAAAGAAACTCTCTCTCCTAGTCAAGATCAGACTGTTATACCTGTTAATGTGGAAGTTGAAAAACCACCACCACATTTTCCTCAAAGACTTAAACAACAGAAACTTGATTATCAATTTTCTAAGTTATTTGAAATTTTTAAGAAACTTACTATTAATATACCGTTTGCTGAAGCTTTGGAACAAATGCCAACTTATGCAAAATTTATGGGGGATATTTTAAGCAAGAAACGAAAATTTGAAGCTTTTGAAACTGTTGCACTAAGTGAAGAATGCAGTGCAATAATTCAAAAGAAATTACCTGAAAAGCTTAAGGATCTTGGAAGTTTCACTATACCCTGTGCTATTGGAAAAAAATTTTGTGGAAAAGCTTTATGTGATTTAGGAGCAAGTATTAATCTCATGCCATTTTCTATCTTTCAAAGATTAGATTTAGGAGATATTACTCCCACTACTGTAACCCTTCAGTTAGCTTATAGATCTATCACTTATCCTAAAGGAGTTATAGAGGATGTACTTGTTAAAGTGGATAAATTTATCTTCCCTATAGATTTCATAGTACTTGATATGGAATAAGATAAAGAGATACCTATTATTTTAGGGAGACCTTTTCTAGCTACCGGACGAGCTATGATTGATGTGCAAAAAGGAGAACTAACCATGAGAGTTAATGATCAAGAAATTAAATTCAATGTTCTTAAATAAATGAAGTACCCTGATAAAGAGAAATGTTATCGAATGGATATAATTGATTATTTAATTGAAAAACATTATCAAGAAAAATGTAAAGTCATTTCTGAAGAAAAATTTGAATTTTTAACTGATGAAGATGAAGTTGTGGAAGAAGAAGAGACTTATTTTATAAAAGATAATTGGGAAACTTTATACATAACTCAAAATGATATGCTTTTACCATCAATTGAAAAAGCCCCTGAACTGGAATTAAAAATGTTACCTTCCCATTTAAAATATGCGTTTCTTGGATATTCGTTAACTTTACCTCTTATTATTTCTTCTGAACTTAGTACAGATCAAGAAGAAAAACTAATAGGTGTGTTAAAGAATTATAAGAAAGCTTTTGGTTGGACTTTTGCTGATATAAGAGGAATAAGCCCTTCCATTTACATGCATAGAATTTTAATGGAAGAAAATTTTAAACCAACTATAGAATCGCAAAGACGATTAAATCCTATCATGAAAGAGGTTGTTAAAAAAGAAATTATTAAATGGTTAGATGCTGGTATTATTTATCCTATTTCGGATAGTCAATGGGTAAGTCCTATTCATTGTGTTCCGAAGAAAGGAGGAGTAACTGTCATTGTTAATGATAAAAATGAACTTATCCCTACAAGACAAGTTACCTGGATGGAGAATCAGTATTGACTATAGGAAATTAAATAAAGCCACTAGAAAGGATCATTTTCCTTTACCTTTCTTGGATCAAATGCTTGATAAACTAGCTTGGACACTCATATTTCGTTTCGTGGATGGATATTCCGGTTATCATCAATTACTTATTGCTCCTGAGGACCAAGAAAAGACAACATTTACAAGTCCTTATGGAACATTTGCTTTTAGAAGAATGCCTTTTGGTTTATGTAATGCACCTGCAACTTTTCAAAGATGTATGATGTCAATATTTTGTGATTTGATTGACAAAGGAATTGAAATATTCATGGACAATTTTTTAGTCTTTGGAACTTCTTTTGAATCTTGTTTGGAAAACATTTCCAAAGTTCTGAAAAGATGTGAAGAAACAAATTTAGTTCTTAACTGGCAAAAATGCCAATTCATGGTCACAGAAGGCATTGTACTTGGTCACAAAGTATCACAAAAAGGGATGAAAGTTGATCAAGCAAAAGTAAAAATTATTGCTGAATTGCAACCACCTACTACTGTTACTGATGTGAGAAGTTTTCTAGGTCATGCTAGATTTTATAGAAGATACATAAAGGATTTTTATAAAATTGCTAAACCTCTTTTTGATTTATTAGAAAAAGATGCAAAATTTGAATTTAATAAAGAATGTATTAATGCTTTTAATATTCTTAAAGAAAAATTAATAGCTGCACCTATCATTGTTGCACCTAATTGGGAGAAATCTTTTGAATTAATGTGTGACGCAAGTGATTTTGCAATTGGAGCTGTATTAGGACAAAAATATGAGAAAATTTTCAAAGTTGTTTATTATGCTAGTAAAACTCTCACTGAAACACAAAGAAATTACACTACCATCGAGAAAGAGCTTCTAGCTATAGTATATGCCTTTGATAAATTTAGACCTTAACTTCTTGGTACTAAATGCATAGTTCATACTGATCATTCTCGTTATTAAATATCTTTTATCTAAGATGGATTCTAAACCTGAGATCGATAAGATGGGTTTTACTTCTACAAGAATTTGATTTTCAAATAGTAGATAGAAAAGGACTGAAAACCAAATTGTTGATCATTTGTCTAGAATTAAAAATGATATTATTTCGGAAGAAAATATAAATGAAAAATTTCCGATGAATCTTTATATGCTATTCAAGAATATAAAACACCTTGGTATGCTGATATTGTTAATTATTTAGTTAGCAATATTTTGCCTTATGACTTGGATAACAAATTTATTAAGAAATTTAAATATGATGCTAAATCTTATATCTGTGAAGAACCTCATTTATTCAAAATTGGAAAAGATTCTATGATTCGAAGATGTGTACCTTATGAAGAAACTTTTGCTATTATTCAAAAATGTCATGATTCCGATTTTGGAGGACACTTTGGCATAGATAAAACTGCATTTAAAATTTTAAATTCTGGATTTTATTGGCCAACCTTATTTAATGATGTGAGACATTATGTGAAAACATGTGATCGATGTCAAAGGATGGGAAATATATCTAGGAAGAATGAAATGCCTTTAAACTATATATTGGAAGTTGAAATTTTTGATATATGGGGTTTAGACTTTATGGGACCATTTGTTCCATCATTTGGAAAAATTTATATTTTATTAGTAGTTGATTATGTTTCAAAGTGGATTGAAGCTGTTGCTTTACCAAACTGTGATTCCAAAAGTGTTTCTAAATTTTTAAAGAAAATGATATTTTCAAGATTTGGAATGCCTAAGGTAATTATCATGGATGGTGGAAGTCATTTTAGGAATATAAGAATTCAATCATTACTATAAAAATTTGGAATCAAGCATAGAATAGCAACTGCTTATCACCCACAAATAAGTGGAATAGCTGAAGTATCAAACATAGAAATTAAAAGAATTCTAGAGAAGACTGTTAATCCTAAAAGAACTGATTGGGTTGATAGACTTGATTCTGCATTATGGGCTTATAGAACAGCTTAAAGACACCAATCGGGATGTCACCTTACCGGTTAATTTATGGTAAACATTGTCACTTACCTGTAGAACTTGAGCATAAAGCTTATTGGGCGATAAAGGAGTTTAAATTTAATTTGAATAAAGCAGGAGAAAAGAGATTGTTGCAATTAAATGAGATGGAAGAATTAAGAAATGAAGCATATGAAAATGCGAGGATTTATAAAGAGAAAATGAAGATGTTACATGATAAGAAAATTTCAGGAAAAGTTTTTAAACCTGGACAAGAAGTATTACTGTTTAATTCTCGTTTAAAACTTTTTCCTGGAAAATTAAGATCTTAATGGATTGGACCCTATATAGTTGAGAAAGTATACCATTATGGAGCTGTGGATATTAAAGATCCCAAAACGAGGAAAAATTTTTAAAGTAAATGGATTAAGATTGAAGCCTAATTTGGGAGACATTAAAAAGATTTATAAAGAGGCTTATAAATTGAGTCAACCTGATTAAAGATTTACTTAAGTCGGGCTGACGATGTTAAACCAAGCGCTTTGGGGAGGCAACCCATATTTTTCTTTTGTTTGAGTGTTTTTGTGTTTTAATGTAAGGTTATGCCTCGATCTTGATTAATTTTATATTACTTTAGAAAAATTTGATGCTTATAAGTCTTTATTGACTTTGGCTGAAAATTATTTTAAAGTATGTAAATTTAAAAATTGGATCACTCTATTTTGAATATGAGTAAAAAGGATATCAAGTTAACCTTCTTTATGATTGCTTACGATGTGAGTTGTTGAGTCTAAATTACTCTTACCAGTATAGTATACCAATCTTGGAGAACGAAATTTTGAAATTTGACGATTAGACGAAACGGAGTTAAACATAGTTCTGGCGCCTAGGCGCCAGAATTCGGCGTCTAAGCGCCAGAATCAGCTATGTATCAATAGGTCTGGCGCCTAGGCGCCAGATTCGGCGCCTAACCGCCACGGTTACTGGGACATGCAAAAACCGAAATTTTCAGTTTTTCACACGATTTTCCCTTTTAAATAAACCTATTTTCTTCCCTAACCATCAAGAAATCAGAATTACGTCCCTTGCACTTCATTCTTGAGAGATTTGAGAGAATTTTGAAGATATGGAAAGAAGAAATCATGGAGAAGAAGTTAGAGACAAGGTTTCTGAGGATCCTCAACCCTACTTTAATGGTTTCATTGCTGTAAGTTTAGAAAAAATCTCTAGTCGTTTGGATAAGTTTGAAGTGGATTTTAAAAGAATTGGAGATCGCCTTTATGAGATGTTTCATCAAATTGAACATCTAGAATGGCAGATGAAACTTCAATTTGATTATTTTGCGGCTTATCAAGATGCTCAAGTTGAAATGTATGCGAAGAACAAGTGGATTGACAAAAAGACGACTACGGATTTCCCGAGAGCGTTAGTGTTCTTTCCAAGTAGAATTCACAATTTCCCTTGTGAAGATTGAATATTACGGTAATGGGTTAGTTATTATATGGTTTGTTGAGTGGTTGTATCGATTTAGAGAATCGATTGTGTTTGTTTGTGTATTTGCTTTCATGTTCAATGTGTGTTGTTTTTGCTTAGAAATTGTTATGTTTGAGTGTGTATTAGGAACTTGAATCAAGTATAATACTTATCTGGAATGTATTGAGTCAACATTGAAGATTATGAATGAAATTTAGTGAGTTTGATGTAAACTTAGTGTTTGATTGGTGGATTTAATATTTAATTTTTAAAATTTTTGAAAAATGTTTTGGAAGTTAGAAACTGAAGCCCTACTCTAATATGAGTAATTGGAAGTTGAATTTATGAATTTTTGGTGGAAAGTTAAATTTAAAAATAATTTTTTGTGAAAGGCGAGTTTGGCGCCTAGGCGCCAGAATTCGGCGCCTAAGCACCAGTTCGGCCTGCTACCCGAAAATTACCATTTAAACCCCCAAAAGCCATTTTTGATGCCTAAGCTTCATCTTCTTCCCCATTTTCGCGAAAATACACCCTTTGGATCCATTTTGAGGTCAATACATAAAGGATTTGAGAGCGAAACCACTCGATGTCATCGTCTCAAGGTCAGATCTACACTTTAAACCATTTATTTTCGGATTTCACCATAGATTTTCCTAGTTTTTGCTAAGAACCAAATTTTTTTAAAAAAATTTAGATTTTTAGTGATTTCTTTGGATTTTTAAACTTACTTTAAGTTTTATAAACTTAAAAAGAGTTTAATTCTTTGATTCCTAAATTTGTTCTTGTTTTCTTTCACGTTTAGATGGCACCAAAATCTAAGGGCGGGAAGGGACGAGAAAATTTTGATAGTAGCAAATTTCCAACTGCGGCTGCGCATTTTCGCTTCCACGAACTTGCGTCGTCGAGAAAGTTCATCTCGGAACAAAGTTTTTATCATCATGGGGAGATGATCGAAAACATTATCGTTGCGCACAACTGGCAACGATTTTGTTACTTTACCTTATTGCTGTTATCCCGGTTGTTCGAGAATTTTATGCAAATTTTCTGAATGCTGAAGATTACGAAGTCTTTGTTAGAGGAATCGGAGTAGGATTTACTCCGAAAGAATCAACATATTCTATGGCACTGCCACCGACGATTGAGTGCTTATTATTCCGGATTATCACCATCCGAAGGTGATTTGGATATGATTATTTCCTATTTGGTGACGATGCTTGGATCTTGGAAGATCAGGAACGGTAAAAGGGTAAATTTCAAATCCTCCAAGCTGAATGGTATTTCAAAAGCATGGCACTATTTCATTTCTGCGAGATTGTTACCTTCCAATCATCTGAGTGAAGTAACTAAAAATCGAGCGATCTTGAATTACTGCATTCAGGAGAGGAAGCCTATAGACGTTGGCAGTATTATTTATGAATCTGTGGATTCTATTGCGAGATCCAGAACTTCTGTTGGATTGGGATTTCCTTCTTTGATTTATTCGTTATGTGTTAATGATGGAGTCAGTGCTGATATTTCTGAAGAGAAGTTAAAGACTACCAAGCCAATTGGGCAGGAGAGTGTTAGTATCTATGATCGTCTTCGAGGGAAGAGATCGACCGCTCCTTCTACTTCTGCATATACTCCAGGTAGACCTTCTACTTCTCGCCCCTCTACTTCAGCTGAGCCACCATCTAGTTTGTAGGAGTCCATGCATGATCATTTTTTAGAGCAGCAGCAGGAGTTGTTTCAGAATCACTGCAGGATAGATACTATTGACAAGAAACTGGATCATCTTTCTGACTATACCCAGAGGAAGAGAAGTTACGATGCAGAGTACGATGAAGCCCTAGTCAAATTTCTAAAGGGTGAACATGATGTGAGTTTCCCTACTTTTCCTAGCTTTACACCATTTATTGATCCTATAGACGTTGAGTTTTCCTTTGGTGATGATGATGACGATGAGGCGACAGCTAGTGATTAGTAGTAGAGAGATCTTTATGTAGTGCTACTCTGTTGTTAGTTTGTTTTGTATGGATTGTTTGTTAGTTTTATGTTTGATGTGTGTTGTTTAGTTTATGTACTTGTGTAGATGGATTCTGTGGTTAAAACATTTTTAGTATATTGTGTTGAGACTGATGTTAGAGTTAATTTATATGTTTGTTTTAGTCTACTGTTTAGAACTTAGTAATTTTGCTCTGCTTTAATTTTTGTTTCAAATTTAGTATAATAAAAAATTGGCCTGCTTACTTTTTTATACATGCATAAATTTTATCTTAATTATTCATAAAAGCATGTTTAGAAAGTTAATTTTTCTTTTTAAGATTGTTTTTACATACTTATAAAAATTCTTATGATTTTCTTTCTCTCATACTTTCAAAATTTTCATAGTGTACCAAAACTTAAGTTTGGGGGAAGGGAAATACATTCAAATTTAAATTTTATTTGTCCTTAAAGAGCTAATATTTTCATAAAAATAAAAACTTTTTAACATAACTTAAGGAATAAAGAATTTATTTGAGACCACTTTTATTTTTGAAATTATAAACAATTTAGTGAAATTAACTAAAGTTTTACTAACTTTGATTGATTTTAAGAATAGAATTATTTAACTTAAGGAAGAATAAGATTAAAGAATTTTTCTATTCATGATAGAAATGATAGAATTTAGAAATATTAAGTAATAAAAAATTATCACTTGAAAAAGAAAAGATTGGAAATCTTTTTGAATTCTTATTTATGTTATAATAATTAAGTGAAAATGTATAAGTTTTAAAAATATAAGTTAAGGATAGTGAAGTTCAAAACCATTAACAGGCTATTCAGATATAGTAATCCTCTCTATATTTGATTCAAAAAAAAAAAAAGAAAAAGAAAAGAGAGGAGAAGCTTGAGGAAATGCCTAATCAAAAATTGGCTTCACTTGAATTATCTTATAGGAATAAAACTAGTTACATATCTTACTTAATTTTTATACATGAATATTCATTTAAAAACGATTTTTCAAGAAAATCTTTTTCTTGTAAATAATCTATGAGATCTTAATATAATAAGCTTCTATTATTTTCAAAATGAATGAAAAGTTTGAAATCTTATGATTTAGTAGTTGAATATTCTTTAAATTCTTAAAATTAAACCTAGTTAGTGAAATTAGGTTAATAATTTACTAAAGACTTTATAAAATCAAAAATTATAAGGAATCTTAAATATTTATCTTTTATTCCAAAGGTTATATTTTATATAGTAAAAAGAGTTACTTGAGGACAAGTAACATTTAATTTTGGGGGATTTTGATCCATGAAGAAAAATACATATTTTTATGCCTTGATTTTTATCAATTTCGAAGGATATTATGCTTTAATGAAAGGTATTTTTGTGTTTTTGGATGTAGGTGATGTAAAAAGGTCTACAAAAGGAAAACGAGTAAAAAGGAGGAAAAATGGAGCAAAATACAAAAAGAAGAAAAAAATATGGCCTGGCTCCTAGGCGCCAGACTCGATACAGAAACTAGCAAGTTTTTGACGACTTTTGGACGGTTATTTTGACGGAGTGAGCAGTTATTGGACATTCTAGAAGACTGGCATTTGTTCCTTGATAATAGGACATGTGATACATTGCATTTGGACGCTCCAAAACGGTTTTAAACGCGAAGAGGTGCGAGCCAAAGTGAAGAGGTACGAAGAACTGGACGCGGTGTCCAGCGCCTAGGCGCCAGATTCCGGCCCCTAGGCGCCGGACCGACCTTCTAGAAGATTCATTGAATTTGGACATGTTTTGAAGAGGTGCCTCAAGGAAACCCTTGGAGCCCATAAATAGGAGTCCACTCCTTCAGAGAAAATCGCCCCCCATTCGCCCCACCCCCTCTAGCCTCCTTAGAGAGAGAAATCTCATTAGAGAGAGAGAGTCTAGAGAATTAGAGAGAGAAATTTAGGGCCACTTTTGTTTAGTTTAGTGAGTTTACTTTCAAGTTGTAGCATATGGAGTTCATTACACTGTGGAGTCAGGAGTCAGAAGATCTGTAGAAGGAATATTTGAGATAAGTATTTTTATATTTGATTCAAAGTTTATTTATTATGTTTTGCTATTTATTTTCAATGTGTTATGAGTAGTTAGTTTACTTTCTTCCTTTAATCATGAAGAGATAGATAAAATAATATAAAGATTCGATGGAGAATTAAAATTCAAAATATTTTCAAAAACATTGTGATGACATTATACCTGATCTTACTTTACTTTTTAAAATGGCCATTTAAATTGTTAAAACCTGTTGAAGAGTTTTGAAACCTTGAAGGAGAAGAACTCTTAACTTGTAAATGTCACATGAATCCTAGGGTAGTCGAAGGCCATGTGCGGGCTATTCAAGGTGAAGTGCAAATAAATAGGAAGATAAGATTTAAAGGGCGTAGAATTGATAAGTTTTTAGAGTGACGAGGCTAAATTCTTATAATTTGATTTATAGATCGGGAATGGGTCACTAGTAGAGGCTGACCATAGCCACCCTTGGACATCTAGTAGTGAGAGTCTAGATTAACCCATTACTACCGACAATACATCCGGACACGATCCGTAAGTTAGTCGATGTTCTTTGCGCTCGGATCGAAGGGTAAAGAATAGGAATGCTTCTATTTGGCACAATACCATAAATCAAATTCTCCAACGAATATTAAATTATCTTAAAAATCTTGGATTAATTGATGGAAAGAAAGTTGTTATTTTATATAGTTTTCATAAATCATTCTCTTAGTATTGTTTTCTTTAATTGCATCTAGTAAATTAATAGTAATTTATAGTTAATTTAAAGGATAAAAAGATATTTTTAAAATATAATATTTAGAAAATTTATTTCTATAATTTTTTCCTGTGGGATCGATGCTTGGGTTATAATAGAAAACCCTATATTACTTGAAACGATACGTATACTTGCGTAGTACCCCTAGTGTGTAAAGTAATTTCTAAAATTTACAATATTTTGATTTATACACTAGCCGCTTATTATAAATTGGGTCAAGCTTTGGCCATCTTTTGGATGCATATATTACTGCGTTACTTAAGGTCGGGTCAGTAAAGCTAAGGGAAGGCTTTGGTTGTCTACCAAAATCCTAACCCTATAGCTAGTCAATTCCTATGACGTCTAGGTTCTTATGTTTTGTTAAGGATGATTTTCTACACCAAAGAACAATTAAGTTCAGTTGTTCTTCTAAAACATCCCATCGTATTGAGAAAATGCTTAGGACGAGTCCTAAACATCTTTTCAATACTTCTGAGATTATTTTGAGTCCAAATGAATTTCATTGTACAAGTGAATTAATCATTCAAGAGATTTAGTTAAGTTTTGCTTCTTACTCAGTGAACTTGGATGTTTGATTATCTTATGAGTGAAGTGACATTTCACTTAATACTTTATTTAAGAGTTATGATAATGAAAGCCTTTAGGGGCAAATTAATTTGTTGAAGATTTTAACAATTCTTAATTAGAAAATTGGAATTGATGATTTTGAAATGATTTGGTTTATTTATAAAATTTTAATTAATAATTTTAAGTTTGGAATAATGTTCAAGTTGTTTTAATTCAATTAAATCTTTATATCTTAATGATCTTAATATTTCAAATTAGTTTTAATGTTTTAAATTTGTTTTAGGTTTGTTTTCGAATGATAAATTAATTTTACTGTTCTCAATTTAATTTAATTAATTTATTAAATCACTTGATGTTTCAAACTTTAATTTAATTAAGGGTTATTTTCCTTTTACTTATTTAATTATTAATTCCAATTATCATCTTAAGTTTAATTAAGAGTTAAATATTGTCAAAGTCATTTATTTAGGGATCTTAAATTAAAGGGTTGATGTCTTCTCAAGTCATATCCCCAACTTTAATAATCCAAATTTTGATTATTCTTCCAAAATTTAATTATTTAATTAATTAAGGTTCACTTTAAATATTTTAAAGATGATTAATGGGTTTCTACCTCTTAAGTACTTATGTTTCAATCACTCAAGAGAAAATTAAGATCAGATATTTTACCCTCCCTTTGATTAGACCTAAATATTAATTAGGGTTAAAGTCTTTTAATTACTTTTATGCCCATTTAGGCTTATTTATTTCATAACTCATCAAATTAAGCTCAAGTGAATTTAAGATTTTTATGACACTTCACTCATATGTCAATTAAGACACTAGAGGAGAAAATGTGATTTTTCTGAATTTAATTTAATTTATATATTTATTTTTGTAAGAAAATGAGGGTTTTCATTGAAAATTCAACAACATGACCAAAGTAAGGTTTCTATCCTTAGGAAAATTATGGGATATTTCTATTGACCAGAGGACCATTTGGACCAATTTTGGTGATTTTTTGAATTATATTTTATTTACTATAATTATTTTTGAGTTTTATGGTATTAATTAGTTATAAAATAAAATAAAAGTTTAAAAATGGATTTTATATTTTTATTAAGTCTCTCTAACCTCAAGGAGTCTAGAGAAGTAAATTTTATATTTTTCTGATTTTTCTTTGATTTATTAGAATTAATTTAGTGAAAATATTGGGAAATTCATTTTTTAATATTAAAAAATGTCCTAAGCCTTTAAAATTCAATTTCTTAACCTATAGGCTTGAGAAAAATATTTTGTTTGTTCCTAAGTGATTAGGAGGCAAAATATGACATTTTTATGAATTTTAATATTTTTGTGGTTTTTATTATTTTTTAATTATTAAAATATTAAAAATATGGTTAAAAATGAAAATTTTTAGAAAATTCTAATTTTAATTTTCATAGACTCCTCTAACACCAGAGAGCCCACAAAACTAATTTGGTGAGTTTTTTACTTGTATTTTTAGGTTTTATGAATTTTTAAAGTTTAAAAATGGTCATACAACCTAAATGATCCATTTAGTGGGTTAAATTACTTCCAATTGACTTCAAATTTATATGTGAGGTTCTCTATATCCTAAATGACAGTGGAGAGTTGTTTTTAAGTAATTTTAATGAGTGGTTTCTTCAAATTAATTAAAATTCAATTTTGATTGTTTGAACTAATTAGGGTTATTTTTAAGGAATTAAATCAAACCATAATTTTCCTAGGTCCTCTGGTCATAAGATACCTCTCCAAATTTTTCTAGAATTTTCTAAGCAACATGCTAATTACAGGAATTAAAACATCAAAACAGACACAGAAATTTAAAAAATCAATATCTTGCCACAGAGATGGCCTCTAGCCTTGGAAATTTCAGGGAATGTTCCCAAGAATAGAGGCTACAAAAGCCCTATGGTTTCATGTCATGGTGAATTGTATGCATGCATGGAGAATTAAAATACTGAAATCAGTAAATAATTAATTAAAAATAAAATACTCATCAAAATAAATTAATTCTTTTTCCACATTGTTCTCCCATGTTCAATGAGCAAGAGGGTATTTTTATTTTATTTTTGTGATTTTTCTACACAAAGATATAAAATTTCTAAGTTCTAGGTAATTAAATAAATAAAAAATACCCTATTTATCAACTTATCCACGCGGCGCCTCATCATCCTCGGCAGCTCCGAAGCTACACGCGTCGCTCCGCTATTTGATGCCGCCATCTGACTGGGAAGCCATGCGGCCCGCGGTCTTGTTCCATCTCCTCATCGGCTCGATCTGGACCAACCATTCTATACACCTGTGAATGAACGACATCCGTTCATCGTCCCAAGGCGTCCTAACCTGAGAGCGTCCACACTAAAACCCTAAGATCTCTCTCATTTCTCCACCAAATTTCATGTTCTTATACTTTATGGATTCGTCTCAACAAGACGCACACATCTATACGGTTAACATGCTATGAAATTAAGTCAAACAAAATGGAGAATTCACAGAAGATCGGGAGGAAGAAGAGATCCATACCTTTGCTCCGAGAAGTGAAGCTTCAATCAGAGAGTTGTGGTACCTTTGATTGAACCCAAGGAAGCTCCAGATGAAGTCTCTGGCTTTGGTGAATCACCTAGACCCGATTTCCACCAAGCACGATTTCAATGCTTGGCCGATAGAAGAAATGTCTGGCCTGGAGAGGGGGCTTTTACTAGGGAACTTCTTCTCTTGGTCTGGTGAAGGTGTAGAGTCAATCAATTTGAGGATTGACTCACTGTGGTGAAGTGTCCTGGTTTTGGGCTTGAAATTAAACTCAGAAATTGAGCTCACAGAGAGGAAATTAAGGCTGGATTTCAGTGGGGATCAAGTGTTTTATGTTTAGAGAAGGGTCTGCAATGATTTTGGCAGAGTTTTATTAGGGTTTGGTTCAGCACCTTCTTTAGCCGAGAGGGGGTGGTGTTTAAGTAGGGCTGGCTAGAGGGCTTCCCAAGGAGGTTTGAAGGCTTGGATCAACTGCTCAGGACAAGGGAAGAACATCTGTATTGGCCATTGGGCATGGGACAGCTCAGCAAGAGAAAATTTGAAAGTTTGGCTCGCATGGAGCTCTCGGCCATGACGTTTTCTGGCGGCTGTGGTGGCTGGCCGGCCAGGCATTAGTCACCATCTTGACCAGTGAGGTAAGGGCTGGGGTTTGGTGAGTTCAATTGGCTTTGGCCATGTGTAAAGTGGTTTGATTAAAATGGAAAGGGGGAGGGGCTATTTTGAGCTCAAATGGGTTAAGCCATGGTTTTGGGCTTGGTGCACCACCCAAGGCTTGACTTTGGGCTCAAAAGGAATCATTTGGTTCAACTGAATTGGAGTGGTGAAGTCTCCATCCATGGTGATGTGGCTAAACTTGGTTTAGAGTGTAGCATAAATGGGGTTAAAAAGTGATAATGAAGGGTTAAGAAAGAAACCCCTCTTCTTGCCATTAATGTCTTGGTGAGGTGTCCAAGGCTTTCAAGGCTTCCATGTGGCTTGTGCATGGCTTCTTGGCTCACATTTGGCTTGGGAAATGGCTTGGTCAATTTCATGGAAGAGGGTTATTTGGAATTTTGAAAACTTTGGATTTTTGATGGGATTTGTCATGATGCCATTTTGGTTTAATCAAAATGATAGTTTTTGGACTTAGGGGATAGTTTTAATTAAATGGGCATGATGAGACAATATCACATGGGCTTTGGAATAAATCTTGGGCCTTTGAAATTGTTTTTGGATGAGCTTTTAAAATGTCTTAGGAAGGTGGGCTTTTAGTTTTTTTTTTAAACAAATTTATGGATGAAAATTTGGTGAAGGAATGTGTCAAATAAATGTTGTAATTGGTTTAAGAATGTTCCATGAGTAATTTGGAACAAGTTTGGGGTGATTTTGAGTTGAATTGGGTTTAATTTGGGTCTTTTTGGTAATGGGGCCAAAGTGGGTCATATTGGGCTAACTTGGGCTAAGGTTGGGCTAGTGTTGGTTTTGATTTAAAATTAATATTGAAAAATGTTTATGGGGGTGTGACAAAGAGTTTTCAATTTTTGGTTGGGCTTTGATTTTGGGATTTGGGCCTATTTGGGTTCATGATTGGTTTAGGTCAAATTGGGGATTTTTGATTTGGGTTAGGTTTGAGTGAAGTTTGGGTTCAAATTTTGGGCAAATCAAGTTATTGTTTTGTTTGTGGGGATGTTAGGAAGTTTTTAGAAAGGATTTGGGGCTAATTGGAGTTGAGTTGGGTTGGTTTGGGCTAAGTTTAGGTCATGGGCCAAAATTGGGCTTTAAGCTTCAAATTAAAATTGGATCCATATTTTAGTCAAATTGGGCTTAGATTTGGTCTAAATTGATATTGGGGATATTAAATTGAAGCTTAGGATTGAATTGGATCAAAATTGAGGTCAATTGGAGTGGTTTGGTTGGACATTAGGCTCTCTTAGGTTAAAAATAGGTCAAATTGAGGGTTTTTGGTAAAAGTGGGCTATATTGACAAAATTGGCTTATGGTATAGTTGAACTAAATGAAATTAGGAATATTTGGGATTTTCTAGAATTTTCTAGGAATTTTCTGAATTTTTGGAATTTTTGGGTTAAAAGGGTACTTTGGGTATTTGGAGGGTATTGGGGGGGTATTTTGAAAATTTTGGTATATTAGACCAAGGATGATCAATTTGAGTGGTGGAAAATGTTTAGGATTAATTTTAAGGAATTTTGGGTAATTTAGGCAATTTTGCAAATTTTGGGCAATTTCAAGGGCATTTGGTAGGTTTGGTGGGTTTAGGGTCCCGGGGGTCAAAAATTGAAATTTTAGAAAAATGAAGGTTGATCAAGTGTGAATGAAATGAAATCATTTTGGTTGAGCCATGAAGCCATGTTAAGCTCACAAGAGCCATGAGAGGACTCATTTTAGACATTCACTATGTTGTTCCTAACCCTCTTAGCCAGGGGCTTAGGGGTTAAGTCCATCCATATGAATTACCTACATGAGTCAGGAAGTCAAATTGGGTATATGTGTGGTTTTAGGGTTTTGGAATGTGTGTGAGAGAGTGGTGTGTGCAATCTTACCCTCACCAAGACCAGACCACCCAAGGTAATCCTAAGGCCAAAGAGTCCTATAAGAAACTAAACCTCCACATTTGATCTTAACCCTCCAAGTGGTTTAGGAGTTTACAATCAAACTTATAGGGTTTGAAGGGAGTCAAGAAGTAGTTTGAATTTCTACTTGGTGGTGGGTTCCATTTCTAGTCCTCTAGGATAGTCAAAGGGAAAACCTATGGCTAGATCTTAAGCACTAAGGAGAGAGAAGACCTCACCAAAAATGAGGTCAACAAATGGACCCCCAATAGGTGTGGTGGGCTAACCAAGCACACCGCGCATATTGGCGTTGACCGAAGAGATCAACAAAAACCAACATAGATATCTAAGTGACACACTTAGAACAAAGCATAGAAAATTTCCGCTGGGGAGTATCAGGTAAATTTCCAAGACTGAAGATTCCAGAACTCTCGCTGGGGAAAAGGAGGTGGATTCCAAATCACAAGATCTGGGGAGATTTGATTTTAGATTCATTTCAATTTCAAGTTTTAACTTCAAGTTTTTAATTTTGGAGTTTGAGTTTTGATTTAATCAGAGTTCCGATTCCGATTGAAGTTCAATTTAAGATTAATTTCAAGGTGGATCTCGTTGAGATTCAGAATTTGGAATGAGAATTGGAACCTAGGTTCCAATCTCGGGATTGCAAGGAGGATTGGGAATTTTGGCTCCAGCCTCGCAAGTTTGAAAGAGAACTAGAATTTAGGCTCTAGCCTCAGAAAGAGAACTGGAAGTTAGGCTCCAGCCTCGAAAGTTTGAGAGAGAACTAGAAGTTAGGCTCTAGCCTTGAGAGAGAACAATAAGTTAGGCTCTAGCCTCAAAGAGAACTGGAAGTTAGGCTCCAGCCTCGAAAGTTTGAAAGAGAACTGGAAGTTAGGCTCCAGCCTCGAAAGGTTTGAATGAGAACTAGAAGTTAGGCTCTAGCCTCGAAAGTTTGAGAGAGAACTAGAAGTTAGGCTCTAGCCTCGAAGAGAACTGGAAGTTAGGCTCCAGCCTCGAAAGTTTGAAAAAGAACCAGAAGTTAGGCTCTAGCCTCGAAGAGAACTGGAATTTAGGCTCCAGCCTCAAAAATTTGAGTGAGAGCTAGAAGTTAGGCTCTAGCCTCGAAGAGAACTGGAAGTTAGGCTCCAGCCTCAAAAATTTGAAAGAGAACTAGAAGTTAGGCTCTAGCCTCGAGGAGAACTGGAAGTTAGGCTCCAGCCTCGCAAGTTTGAAAGAGAGCTAGAAGTTAGGCTCTAGCCTCGAAGAGAACTGGAAGTTAGGCTCCAGCCTCGCAAGTTTGAAAGAGAACTAGAAGTTAGGCTCTAGCCTCGAAGAGAACTGGAAGTTAGGCTCCAGCCTCGAAAGTTTGAAAGAGAACTAGAAGTCAGGCTCTAGCCTCGAGGAGAACTGGAAGTTAGGCTCCAGCCTCACAAGTTTGAGAGAGAACTAGAAGTTAGGCTCTAGCCTCGAAGAGAACTGGATGTTAGGCTCCAGCCTCAAAAGTTTGAAAGAGAACTAGAAGTTAGGCTCTAGCCTCGAAGAGAACTGGAAGTTAGGCTCCAGCCTTGCAAGTTTGAAAGAGAATTAGAAGTTAGGCTCTAGCCTCGAAGAGGACTGGAAGTTAGGCTTCGGCCTCGAAAATTTGAAAGAGAACTAGAAGTTAGGCTCTAGCCTCGAAGAGAACTGGAAGTTAGGCTCCAGCCTCGAAAGTTTGAAAGAGAACAAGAAGTTAGGCTTTAGCCTCGAAGCCTCGAAGAGAACTGGAAGTTAGGCTCCAGCCTCGTAAGTTTGAAAGAGAGCTAGAAGTTAGGCTCTAGCCTCGAAGAGAACTGGAAGTTAGACTTCAACCTCGGAAATTGATCTTTATGAAGAGGGACCCAGTCCCATGCCATCATAACGAAATCAAACAAAGTTCGTGGCTCCGTGTCAATAGAACTAGTTGATCCTCTAAGACACAGAAGAAAGAGAATTAAAAGGAGCTGGTAAGTGTACCAAGCTGAAAAGACTCGACCTAGCGATAAGTCGAGGAAAATATTTGAATTACAGAAGAGTTTCAAACGGAGTTCGATTTGAAGAATAATCGAAGGATTCAGATTGAAGGATTCAGAAACGATTCAGATCGAAATTCAATTCGAGATTTAGATTCATTTCGTTTGTTTTGGTGATTCAATTTCATTTTTTGTTCGATTAGAGTTCATGTTAATTTGGAATTCGTTTCGACATTCAGATTCTTAAAAAGAGTTCTTATTCATTTTCTTTCTCTCTCTCTCTCTTTTTTTTGTCTTCATTTTCTTTTTTATTTTCTTTTCCATTTTCTTTTTATTCTCATTCATTTTTTTATTCTCTTTTCTTTCCATTCTTTGGTCAATGTTCATTTAACTTAATGATGTTTCCCAGGCAATTTGCACAAAATAGGTGAAGGCAAAACATGACATAGTCATTTCCATTTCAATTTGTTGAAATACATCACATAGTCTGATCCAAAACATGATGACATCTTCCTTGAAAATTCAGTATCTCATACAATCCACATAAATCCAAAACAGATTGTGTAAGATTCTTGTTGATTCTTCCAAAAGCATCTGTCAAAATCCATGTCTGAATAGTAAGATACATGGACAGTAACATCACCTTCCAGGCCACCCTTGGCAGAAATGTCGTATGGATGTGCATTGGAGGTGTGCTATCTCCCATGTAACTCACAGCTCGTAGGGCCGGAGACTCTCTAACTCTGGATCTGGCTGAAAGTGGAAAGGCATTTTTCTGTCGTCCATCCTCCTGAAAGTGACGGAGATCCGCTCCACAGGCACTCCTGGGATGCAATGTTTTGCTACGTCGGCTCCGTTTCCTTTTAACACCAGGACGGAACCTACCGGTAGTGGTATCTCCACCGGCCCTCGGAATTCACCGGGACCTGCTATCCGGAGGTCTGATCCGAACATGATGTTACACTGGTTGACGAAAGACACTGTGCAGAAAGGTCTGACGAAGTCATGATGATCTATGTGTGGAGGTATGCAGTCGCCCTCCCTGTATATGTTAATGATGCAGCTATAGGGTATGCAATCTACAGGCAATACCCTCCATGTTACCATCCTTTTTACCATTCTCTTGATAATTCTTGGCATCGGATCCACCTCACTACGACGGAGTATCCCTGGTGGATTTCCCTTTCTGTCCTCGGCGAAGTTGTAGCAGCACCCACACTGAATCGTAACTCTTCCTTTTCCTCTCATCCACTTTCGAGGTTCTGAGTAGGTCTTTTCTCTTAAACGACCGGCTCGACCCATTTTCTGAAGCTCAGCGACGCAGTCCACAAATTGCTACTGCTTGTAGTCTGAAAACACATTCGTATGCAGCTTGAAGCCTTCTAGGATGTTGATCCTTCTGCCTCGAATCCTTTCAAAATATTTAAAAGTTTTCTTTTCAACATTCTGCATCTTTTCCAGCTCGTATTCCAGAATTATTTGCAATCGGCAAGGCCTGGTGACGTAATCACAACACGCTCTTTTGCATGTCTTGGCTCCTCGGGGATAGTCTCTGTCGGGACATCCTCCGGGGTTGCTTTCGCAACAAGACTCTTCAGAACTGGTACATTTGCTTGGCGTCGAGGCGCTGATTCTATTTCTTCTCTTTTTAGAGTTTCTTTCATCCTTTCTGCTGTTCTTGGAATTGACTTTCTCTTTTCTGGTTCCTGACGAACCGATTTCTTCGGAGTATTTGCATTGACGGTAGCAACTGTCTCTTTTTGTTGATCCGCTGCCAGCTTGGTCAGCATCTTGCATATGCGGCGATTCTTGTTTCTTCGTTGGGTAGGAGTGAGGGTAGCTCTCCTTACCTCTTGAACTTCTGTGGGCATGGCGCTGACAAGCTCGCCCTCGCCGCATGCAACCACAGACTTTATTTTCTTGTCTTCTCCCGTTGCATGAGCGGCGTTTGCTCTTCTTTTCTTGCTAGTAGACGGCTAACTTGGGTCGCCCAATTTCATCACTGTATGGCTGCGGAGCTCTTCCTGATCAATCGGAGTCCAATCAGTTTCTTAATATTGTAGCCCGGCTAGTGTGAAATCGGAGTCGATCTCAATCACGGCTCCATCCCTCACCCTCTTTTCATCAAGTGCTAGACTCACGCCATTTTTAAAGTTCAGAACCAACCTCTCGTTCGACATTTCCCTGTGAAAAACAAGGAAAGGATCAGGGGCTGTACTAAGAACAAGAACAATAAGAAAAACATTTATTAAAGAAAAATTTTTATTTATTTCTTTTAAATTTTAAAGAAAGAAGGAAGAGATGAGGAAAGATCAGGAATGAATTGATTTAAAAGGAAAGATCAACATTTTATTATTACGATTTCACATGTTTTCTTTTAACACATTTTTGTTAATGATTTTTTTTATCATCCACTTTATTTTGGGTTCGGACCCAGTCACAAATGATTACTCTACCCGTGTTTCTAGGAATGAGACTCCACTTTTAAAGTCCATCCTTCGAAACATCAGGTTGCGTAATATTTCTTCAAATATCGTCCATTAATTGGAAGCATAGGTCGTTCTCCACGGCAATTCACCAGTTGGTAGGAACCTCCAGAGTAGATTGCCTCGACCACGAATGGCCCCTCCCAAGTGGGTTCAAATTTACCTCCTATCTTGCGGTGTGCAAGAATAGACCTCTTGAGAATTAAAACCAAGTCACCGACTTTGAACATCCTCGGGCGGACCACTTTATCGTGGGCCTGGATCATCTTGGCTTGATACAGTTCCAAATTCTGCTGTGCTGAAAGTCGCTTTCCTTCTAAGCTTTCCAATTCTTCTAGTCGTAATTTGTCATTTTCTTCTGTAGTGATCTTGTTCGCAACTGCAATTCTGAGTGAGGGAAGTTGTACCTCCAAAGATAAGACGGCCTCGGACCCGTACACTAGAGCGTAGGGCGTAGACTGAGTAGGAGTTCTGAAAGTTGTCCTGTAGGCCCATAAGGCTTCTAACAACTTCTCGTGCCAATTTATCTTGTTGTCATCCAAATTTTTCTTTAGGATTTGGAAGAGAGTTTTATTAAAAGCTTCTGCCAAGCCATTCGCTCTTGGGTAGTAGATCGTCGAATAGCGCCAGTCAATCCCGTGTCTTCTGATAAAATTATTGATCTTCGTGCTTCTGAACGCGGACCCATTATCTGAGATAATTCTGCGCGGTACTCCAAAATGGTTAACGACTTGATTCTTGAAGAACTGTAGCACGTGGTGTGCCTTCACTTCTACGGCGACGTTTCCGCACGCACTTGGAAAAGTAATCTGTAGCTGCAAGAATGAAGCGATGTCCTCTTGAAGAAGGCGGTTCTATCAGGCCCACAATATCTGTGCCGTAACATTCAAACAGCCAAGACGTGATTGTCGGATGTAGCACATTTGGAGGTTGATGTAGGACCACTCCATGCACTTAGCATTGGTGACAACTTTTGGCAACCTTCTTGCAGTCGGTCATCATTGAGGGCAGTAGTACTCTAGTCTTTTAATCTTTATTTTCATTTTCTGACCTGACTGATGAGTGCCACAAAGTCCTGAGTGTACCTCTTTAATGATCTCACGAGCCTCGATCAAAAGATCTTCTGTATAACGTATTGTTTATTAATACATAAGACAGAGTTCTTTTCTTGATTTGATGTGCTAACGACTTATCGTTCGGTAGGTTTCCTGTTTGCAGGTAGTCTATGAGCGGTTGACGCCGATCTTCGCATTTTACATTCTTGCCACGATTGATTCTTCTTCTTTTTTTGACTTGTGTATCGTGTCCATGTCGAGCTGCGAGAGAACCTGACGTCCACGAAGCGACACTTCAGGCGATTCATCCCGCGAGCGAGGCAAATTCCTTTGCAAGGCGGGCTAACGCATCTGCGAGAGCATTTTCTCTTCAGGAATCTTGTAGATCGTTACATTCGGAATCTGCTCCAAGCAATTTCATTGCATACCGAAAGTCTTGCTCGAGTCTTGGCTTCGAGTCCAGTACTTGTCCGGCGACCTGTTGAATAATCAACTGAGAATCCTCATAGATGTTGATGACTGTTATCCCCATCTGAATGGTTAATTCCAGTCCAGTTATGAGAGCTTCGTATTCGGCTTCGTTGTTTGTACATGGTTCCGTTAGATGGTAGGAGTATCTTAACATTCCCCGTTCCGGTGTTATAAATATTAGTCTGATTCCTGCCTTACCGGGCATTATCATTTGCAATTCTTTATTTCTCTGTGCTGAAAATGCTCCGTCGAAGTACAGTTCCCAACGCTGATCGTCGGGGTCTTCTAGGCTTATTATCTGCTCGTCTGGCAAGTCATCATTGAGAGGCGATTCTGCCAGTAAAGGGTGCGCTACGAGGAAGTCTGCTAGGACTTGCCCCTTTACGACACGAAGAGGAATGAACGTTATGTTAAAGTGCAATAATATCATTGACCACCTGGCAAGTCTGCCAGAAAGCGTCGGTCGGGTCATCAAGTATTGCAACAGATTAAACTTTGAGATAAGGTTGACCTTATGAGAAAGCATGTAGTGCCTGAGCTTTTGAGCGGTGAAGATCAGGGCTAAACAATGCTTCTCAATTGGGGGGTACTTTACCTCCATCGGAATTAGATGACGGCTCAGGTAGTAGAGCGTTTTCTTTACCCTCGGCATTGACCTGGGCTAGCAGGGCTTCAAGGGAGTCGTCTAAAGCCGCGGTATAAAGTATTAACGGTAGACCTGAGACTGGGGCTGCTAAAACAGGAGGTGTCATTAAATACTGCTTAATGTCCTCGATGGCCCGCTGACATTTCTCTTCCCAAACAAATTTGGTGTCCTTCTTAAGCAATGTCGAGAAGGGCTGACACCTACCTAACAAATTCTAGATAAAGCGTCGAAGATATGCCAACTTCCCTTGAATGGATCGTAGTTGTTTCAAAGTTTTGGGAGGAGGCATTTCTAAGATAGCTTTAATCTTCTCCGGATTGATTTCAATTCCACGATGTCAGACAACAAATCCTAAGAATTTCCCAGAGGTGATGCCGAAGGCGCATTTCAAGGGATTCATCTTAAGGTTAAATTGTCTTAATCGCTCGAAAACAATTCTCAAATCATACAAGTGATCTTCTCTTGGTTTGCTTTTGATGACTACATCATCCATGTAGCATTCAACTTTGTTGTGAATGAGATCATCAAAAATCCTCGTCATAGCTCTTTGGTATGTTGCTCCTGCGTTCTTCAACCCAAAAGGCATTACTGTGTAGCAGTATATTCCGATCGACATTCTGAAGGCTGTGAGCTTCTCATCTTCCGGTGCCATTTTTATTTGATTGTATTCTGAAGATCCATCCATGAAAGAGAATATTTCATGTGTTGAAGCAATGTCTATCATCAGCTCTGGAATTGGTAGTGGGAATTCATCATTTGGACATGCTTTATTTAAATCTCTGAAATCCACGCAGATTCTGATCTGTCCATTCTTCTTTCTGACTGGTACCACGTTGGCTTACCAAGTCAGGTATTGTTCTTCACGGACAAATTTAGCGTCTATTAGCTTCTTAACTTCAGCTATTACTTGTTGTTCAATCTCTAGACGCATTCTTCTGGAAGCTTGCCTGACTGGAACGGAAGTGGGATCCACTCCTAGCCTGTGAACTGCCACCTCTGGAGCTAATCCTGGCATTTCTTCGTAACTCCAAGCAAAACAGTCCTTGAATTCCATTAGTCGCTTGACCATGTTTTCGGAGTCTTCTTTATCGAGTAAGGAGCTAACAAAGGTCGGCCTAGGCTCTTCGCTAGTACCTAAGTTAACTTCCATTAACTCATCTATTGTAGATTTAATCTCTTCTTCAAATTCTGGTGGAGCGTCTTCGATTGGTAGATCATCGAGGTCTTCTGAAGCTTCCAAGCAGTCTTCATCATGCTCGAAAGTGACAACCAAGTATAATCCCGTATCATCAATTGATCCTATTGTGCCAAATCCGAGACCATGTTTTGAATTGGGAGGTCGACTGGCATTATTCCATAATTTTTCAAAGTGTTGTGATTGACCTTTTTTCCATCGTCGAGGTAAGACACCTCGTTGAATTAAATTTTGAACACAGGGAGAATACCACTCAAAAGGTAGTTCCATTAATTCGGAAGAAGTAACATCTTCAAATTGTACATCATTTTCAGTTTTGGAAGAAGAAGCACCTCGGTAGAATTTGATCGATTTAGTACCGTCACCATGCACTTCCTTGACCACCATACCCTTGACCTTATTAGAATGGATCAGGGTCAGGGTCATGGTATGTACATAATGGTTAATCTTCTCGTACACTGATTTGTATTCTTCATTCTTTTCGTCTTCAAGAGAGATCTTGAACTGTGGTTTCTTCTGACTTATCGCCTCTGCTTCTTCTTGATTTCTTCTTCTTTGGAACTGTTCTCCCAATCAAGGTCGATGATCGATTTCTTCTATCCAACTGTTCCAACGTCTCTTCCTCGACCCCGTCCCCGGCCTCGACCTCGGCTGCGAGTTCTGGAGAAACCTTCACCATCTCGCTGTAAGGGAGTGGTGAGTAACAGTTGAACTAGAATTTTGGGCTCTTTGTCGTCTCGAACTTCTTTTGCTTCATTTGGTACGGTGTTTATGGAGAAGATTGTTTTCTTCGGAGGCGTGTAGTAGGCTGCATCTTCATGAATTCCAATCTCGTGTAAGGAGAATGGTTGCAAGTCACCCTGAATACACTGTTCTCCTCCTTCGTAATACTTTATGCATTGGTGCGGAGACGACGGTACCATCCGGTTTTCATGGATCCAGGGCCGACCCAGTAGAGCGTTGAACGATGTCTCAGAATCAATTATATGGAATTTTGCAGTTGTCTTTGCTAAGTCACCGGTCTTCATTAATAGTGTAATCGATCCAAGAGCTCTTTCGCCATTCTGATTGAAGCCTCTTAATAACATCTTGTCTGCTTCAAGTTCGCAAGCATCAATTTCCAAGTATGCTAGTGTCCGAAGATTCATTATGTTGATTGATGCTCCCGGATCAACCAACACTCTGGAGAGCGTAAACTTTCCAATAGCGACTGAAATGTACAACGGTTGGTTGTGATCAGCTGTTCCTAGTAGTAGATCATTGTCCGTGAAGGTAACACCTCGCTGTTCTTTTAACGAGCAAACCTTATCGAAGGAATTACCGACCATTTGAGCTAAGCAAATTTCTGGATCAAGTAAAGCCTTGATCAGAGTTTCCCTCATCTCCTTTGACAGGATTAGAGCGTTTTGGCTGGTAGCTTCCTAAGATGGGCTAGCACGTTATAATTCACTTTATTACAATGTTCCTCGGTTTCTTCCCGAATGGGCAATTCTTCTGCTGGGGTTGGCTCCTCCTGAGCAACCACCTGCTTTCTGTTATCCTTTGGACCCATTCTCGGAGGTAGAACATTTCCGCTTCTTAGGTTGACTTCAGTTACTTGTTCTGAATCTGGCGGTGAATCTACCGGTGTCTCTTCTTGAATCGGAACTACTGGCTCTTCTGGAGTTGCTTCATAATCTGATAACTCTATATCTATCGTGATTGGAGCTCCTCAAAATTCACAAATAGACTCGTTGCTTTTTGAACTTTCGTAGCCATCTTTGTGAGCGTCTTCTCCTTCATCATGGTCATCGAGGTTCAGTATGATTTGAGAATCGTTTATCGTATTGGAATCGAGATCCGGATTAGGTTGGTTGTCGTTAGTTACGTAATTGTTAGAAACAGTCAAAACGTAGCCTACACCAAAACTCTTATCATTATAAGATCCCGCCGGGGCGAGCAAATAATCATACAGAGTCAGAGGTCCGAGGGATTTCTCCCCCAAATTGGAAATAACCATCCTAGGATAAGCAACCCCTAGTCTACCCTTCGAAGTCTCAGTCTTCTTTTCTTCTACGATCTTGTCCTCCTTCTGGGGCGGTTCTTTAATCACAAGTGATAGTATCGACTCGGCAGGTTTCGAACATTGAGTTGAAGCGCGCACTGAAGCGGTCTGGATGTGACCCAAAATTTTCTTTGAAGACTTTGTCCAGACAGTACTCCATCCATCGTGGGTCGTGTACTGGTCTATCGAAACAATAGGATCCGTTGAAATAACATTGATGGAACCTTCTTTTTGGGGTTCCTTCATGTATTCCTTCGGGATCATTATGTTCCCCCTTTGGAGATTATCTTCGAGCCAATTCTTAAAGGTGAAGCAGTCTTCGATCTTGTGTCCGAGCATCCTATGGTAGGGACAGTAGTTCGGATGATCCTTCATGTTGACTTCTTCTGGCCTCCTGGGCTCTGGCAACTGAAAATCGGGTGTCTTCATCAAACTGCGAAACATTTTAGCCACTGCTTCAGTTTTAAAAGGATATTCCTTGTTCAGAAGTTCATTCATGGGATGTGACGGAAGAGGCAGTGATTGATCATGCTGCCATGGCTGATAGCTCAGTCGAGGCTGTTGATAGACCTGCTGAGGTTGCTGATAAATCTGTTGTGGTTGTTGGTAAGTCCGTTGAGGTGGTTGATAACTAGGCTGTGGCTGCTCTGGCCGTATTTGTACTGGTTGCTTTCCCTTATCGACTACTGCGACAATCCCAGATTTCTTTTTAAATGCTTTCACGGGCTTCTGTTTATCAGTCTTATCGATGAAACTTAGTTGCTTTGCCTCCTCTTGCAAGCTCCCGGCCTTGCTAAGCAACTTCTTGAAAGTCTTAATTGTAAATCCTTTAAGGAGAAGTGCAATCGGGCCATGGATACTCTTAAGTAGGATACCAACTGCATACTATTCCTGTAGCTATGGTTCAAACTTCATGCTTAAATTCCTCCATCAAAATATGTAATCCACCAAAGATTCGTTCGGTTTCTGTTGCTCCACCACTAGATCACCGATAGTGATGTGGTGCTGAGCCCCGACAAACCGCTTAACGAAGAGGTTTTCTAACTTTGAGAAGGTTTTAACTGAACCGTCCAGCAATTTTGCGTACCAGTCGAATGCAATCCCTGACAAACTGCTGATGAACTGACGGAAGAGTAAAGCATCACTCCCACCGGCGTTGCAGCAACTAGCACGAAAATGTGCGACATGCTGTCGGGGGTTTCCCGTACCATCAAAAGTCTTGAACAAAGGTGGTACAAAGCCCTTCAGATATTGAACTACATCAAATTCTTCAGGGTAAGGTCTACCCGTCAGAATAGATACTCCGCTCTTAGACTGTGCTATGGCTTATCGCACCTGCTGTTCTACCATGTTCTTGATATCCTTATCGGGGATCATGCTCTGTGCATAATCCTTCTTCGGCTGTTCATCTCCATTGACAGACCTAATCCCTTTCCCTCCATCTGCAATGTGAATGATCTCCGGGGGTGTTTCCTTCTGTGGTTGAAGCTGACTCTGGAGAGTGGCTAAAGAGACAGCCATCTCTTCCATCCTCTTTGTCATCTGAGAAATCGTATCATCTTTCTCTTGAAGATGTGCTCTCATTACCTCTGGTTCATCTCTTTCTGAGGCTGATGGAACTCCTTGCAGAGCTGACGATGCTTGGGTCTCAACCATATTGATCTCGACATACTCGTCATCCATGGACTCTGATGAATCTACTTCATTTTCTAATTTTTCTCCTCTTTCTTTTGCCAACCGTCGGATGTCCGTCCATAGCTTTCCTATGGCGTCCTCTAGTGGCCTCTTCAAGACGGTCTCGCGATTATCACATGATGATTGTTGAATTTCTTTATCAGGATTTTCTTTTAATGTAATGGCACTTTCTTCTGATTCAGGCTCTCTGACGAGGCTTTTCTTCTCGGGACGTTGTGTCGGTATCGGCTCAGCGATAATAGGTTGACACACCATCCTTCTTATAGCATAAGGCCTAGGACCAGACGGTCTGTCGACTATATGCTGGTAGGTGGTGTCCTGCCTAATATGGTGTCCCGATACAACAACAGACGAACTAGCTCGCAACGTCTTCCTTGGTTTCTCTACAGCAGTGACAGGCTCTACTCGTGGTCCGAGGCAGGATTTAGCTGGAATTCATCCCATTCTTCTTAGGATTTCTGACACTGGGCATCTCTCTTTCTTAGCCAATTTCTCTACCACAGCTGACAGCCGGGCAAATGGCGTAGTCCTGACCCTTTTTATTTTGTAGTCATTATAGTATGCAGGTCGGGGTAATGCAGCGGCAATCCTTCGGACATCTTCTTCATCTGATGCAGTAGAGAGACGGACAAACCTACTTCCCTCCAGCAAAGGTGAATACTCGGGTAGTTCTTCCTCTTTCTTAGAAATCTTTTCCAGAAAGACAACTTCAGCAGCCTTGGCCTTCTCGGTCCTGGCGATCTTTTTGGTTCTATTCCTCCTTTGAGTCTGAGTTAAGGGTGCAACTCTTGAACTAGACCCTATCTCAAAGACAGAAGGTATTGTAGTAAAATGGTACCCTCCACGGTGGCAGGCTCATCACAGACTTGGATTTCCTTTCCCTTTAGTTTGGCAGGAGTCGGGGTAGGTGCAGAGATGACTAGACCGGTGGGGGTAGAGACAACAGTCCTCCTACGAACAACAATACTTCTTTCAGCTGAAACTCTTTGCAGGGGAGGGAACTCTTGAGTCGATTTCAGGCTGAACTCAATTACGGGTTCCTCAGTTTTTGGTACTTTGTCCATTAGTGCGAAGAGAGTGACGTCAGCGAACTTGATGTCTGTATTGTCGAATCCTTGTCCAAAATGGATGATCCCATTGTCAGGCAGTTCATCCTTGTAGACAGCTAAGTCTAGTCCGTTAGTGAAGGAGAAAATTAACTTTGGTACAGACATTTCCTACAGGGTAGATTCCAAACGTCAGTCCCGAATTATACTTCCTTTTGTCGCAATACTTAGGACGAAAAAAAGAAAGAGTCCGAACATATTTTTGGTGTATTTGTGATTTTTAAAAGAGTTTATTTATTAGAAGGTTGTTTATTAGAGGATTTGTTTGTTATGAACAAAACGATTAAAGGAGGAAGGTTATAGAAAAGGTAAAGGATCCGATTCAGAATCGGAAAGGAAGAGAAAGTCTCGTTAGACTTCTCAACTCGAAAGATCGCTCCTAGGCTAACACTTATTGGGGGTCCACCCCTTTTTTGGGAGGCGGAAGGATTCCGGAACCTCTCTGTTTAGGGGTGTCTAAACAGTGGCTCCAGAATCCAAAAGGAGTTGACTATACCCGTTTAAGAAAGAAATGAACGTGGTATGCGAACGGAAAGAATGGTAGTTTGTTCCACGAGGGGCATGGACTCACTACCGATTTATGAAAGCAAAACCATCTGATCAAAATGGAGAGAGGAACTAGTCCCCAACGGAGTCGCTAGAAATTGTCGGCATATTTTTTAGGTTTGTGTTTTAAAAAGGGGTCGCCTACAGAAATTGTCGGCGAATTTTTAGATTTTAAGTTTAATTTATATATATATAATTTGAAAAGTAGCATTTGATTTTGAAAATAATTTTAAGTTTAAAAATTTTAAGATATGAAATCAAACCGATCTCACATCCCAAATAGTTTATATAAATGAGCACCACATCATAAACTGTGTATCTACCCAGAAGAATAGACACACTGCTTGATGATGGGGCTCGATTAAATAAACTAAAAGATTTGTGACATCTGTTGGTCTGTGAACCAATTTTATAAGCCGACAAGTTCCTCTGCTTAATATAAATGAATTAAGCAAGGTTTATATTACCTGGGTTCTTAAAGTTCCCTATAAGGGTAAGCCCCTATAGTTAATTACATCTTAAATGTCCGATGACACTTAAGAAAACTCTCGATAATGATCAGTGGTTTTGCTCTCAAGAATTTCAAAGTTTAGGGTTTTCAAAGGATTGAGTTTTGGAATTTCAAAAGGGATTAGCTCAAATTTGGAACAATTAATTTTAGGAGTCCAAAGGAAGAGAAGTAGGAGAAGCTGAGGATCCAAGAAGAATCTTGGCAACTTCCCAAACTATCCTATTGTTTGGCTTCAATTTAAGAGTATATTTAATGTTGCAATCCTGCCATTTTAATTAATTAGGACTTATATTTGTATGACATAATCACACAAATAGCCTCGAGGATGTGAGGGTTTATGTCGTACCAAACGACTACCTCAGAGTCCTAAAACCAGTTATGGCTTAATTTACATAACATGATTATGCAAATGCCTAACGAAGAGTTGAGGATTTATGCTGCACTAAGCAAACTACCTCGAAATCCTATGGATTTGTTATTTAATTCTAAGAAAGGTTTTGTTGATGTAGATTCCAGTTTTGCTGACGAAGATGGCCGTGCTGCCCACTATGCTCCAAGCTTCATATTGTTGTAGAGGTTTAGTTTTAGAAAGTGAAAATCAGGAGGTGAGAGAAGTGTTTTTGTTTAGAAAAATTCTTAAGGTCCAAATGTTTTTAATGTTTTAATTAAAACAAATCTTAAAGTTGGTTAAACAGAACCGATAAAGATCCCACGGTTCCGTCATCCCGGCACCGTTATTTTCATCGGATTTCACTTAGTCCGAATGAATTTGCTAAACTCAACTGAATAAGTTCAACACTTTCATTTAGACCGTCAGAAATCCCGTTAGTAACACGTGGGTTACATCATCCGAGGTATTCCCGATCATCCAACGAGACGTTTTAATTTAGTTGTAGTTGTAGTTTTGTTGTTCTGTTTGTGATTAAATTTTGAGTTATTTTATATTTTGAATGTTGTGGCGGTGAATTTTATCTTGTTGTGACTTTTAATTTAGTTTTGGGTTTCAGTTTTGTGGCTATCCTAAAGGTTTCAGTTTTCATGCAGGGTGACATTCTTGTTTATCATGCAAGAGAAGTAAAGTACAGTGCAGGTAAATAAATTGCAATGAAATAAAAGCGTACCTAGTAAGCATTCCTATTTATTTTCTCCTGCACTTAAAACACAAGTTAAAGCATTTATTAATTGCAAGAAAACACATAGGTAAAGCTAAGGGAAGGCTTTGGTTGTCTACCAAAATCCTAATCCTATAGCTAGTCAATTCCTGTGACGTCTAGGTTCTTATGTTTTGTTAAGGATGTTTTTCTTCACCAAAGAACAATTAAGTTCAGTTGTTCTTCTAAAACATCCCATCGTATTGAGAAAGTGCTTAGGACGAGTCCTAAACATCTTTTCTATACTTCTGAGATTATTTTGAGTCTAAATGAATTTCATTGTACAAGTGAATTAATCATTCAAGAGATTTAGTTAAGTTTTGCTTTTTACTCAGTGAACTAGGATGTTTGATTATCCTATGAGTGAAGTGACATTTCACTTAATGCTTTATTTAAGAGTTATGATAATGAAAGTCTTTAGGGGCAAATTAATTTGTTGAAGATTTTAACAATTCTTAATTAGAAAATTGGAATTGATGATTTTGAAATGATTTGGTTTAGTTATAAAATTTTAATTAATAATTTTAAGTTTGGAATAATGTTCAAGTTGTTTTAATTCAATCAATTCTTTTTATCTTAATGATCTTAATATTTCAAATTAGTTTTAATATTTTAAATTCGTTTTAGGTTTGTTTTCGAATGATAAATTAATTTTACTGTTCTCAATTTATTTTAATTAATTTATTAAATCACTTAATGTTTCAAACTTTAATTTAATTAAGGGTTATTTTCCCTTTAATTATTTAATTATTAATTCCAATTATCATCTTAAGTTTAATTAAGAGTAAAATATTATCAAAGTAATTTATTTAGGGATCTTAATTTAAAGGGTTGATGTCTTCTCAAGTCATATCCCCAACTTTAATAATCCAAATTTTGATTATTCTTCCAAAATTTTAATTATTTAATTAATTAAGGTTCACTTTAAATATTTTCAAGATGATTAATGGGTTTCTACCTCTTAATTACTTAAGTTTCAATCAGCCAAGAGAAAATTAAGATCAGATATTTTACCCTCCCTTTGATTAGACCTAAATATTAATTAGGGTTAAAGTCTTTTAATTACTTTTATACCCCTTTAGGCTTATTTATTTCATAACTCATCAAATTAAGCTCAAGTGAATTTAAGATTTTTATGTCATTTCACTCATATGTCAATTAAGACACTAGAGGAGAAAATTTGATTTTTCTGAATTTAATTTAATTTATATATTTATTTTTGTGAGAAAATGAGGGTTTTCAATGAAAATTCAACAACATGACCAAGGTAAGGTTTCTATTCTTAGGAAAATTATGGGATATTCCTATTGACCATAGGACCATTTGGACCAATTTTGGTGATTTTTTGAATTATATTTTATTTACTATAATTATTTTTGAGTTTTATGGTATTAATTAATTATAAAATAAAATAAAAGTTTAAAAATGAATTTTATATTTTTATTAAGTCTCTCTAACCTCAAGAATTCTAGAGAAGCAAATTTTATATTTTTCTGATTTTTACTTGATTTATTAGAATTAATTTAGTGAAAATGTTGAGAAATTCATTTTTTAATATTAAAAAATGTCCTAAGCCTTTAAAATTTAATTTCTTAACCTATAGGCTTGAGAAAAATATTTAGTTTGTTCCTAAGTGATTAGGAGGCAAAATATGATATTTTAATTTTTTTTAATATTTTTGTGATTTTTATTATTTTTTAATTATTAAAATATTAAAAATATGGTTAAAAATGAAAATTTTTTGAAAATTCCAATTTTAATTTTCATAGACTCCTCTGACACCAGAGAGCCCCCAAAACCAATTTGGTGAATTTTTGAAGTGTATTTTAGGTTTTATGAATTTTTAAAGTTTAAAAATGGCCATACAACCTAAATGATCTAAAGATAAATTTATCCACTTTCACTAACACATCTTCCACCACTCCTTTAGGGTAAGTAATGGAACGATCGACCAACTGAAGAGTCACAGATGTAGGAAAAATTTCTCCTATTCCCAACCTTTTGAAAGTTGATAAAGGCATAAGATTAATACTAGCTCCCAGATCACATAAAGCTTTTCCGAATAATTTTTCACCTATAGCACACGGAATAGTGAAACTACCAAGATCTCTAAGTTCTTCCGGAAGCTTCTTCTAAATAATTATACTACACTCTCCGCTAAGTGCAAAAGTTTCATAATCTGTAAACTTTCTTTTCTTTCTCAGAATATCCTTCATAAACTTGGGATAGTCAGGCATCTATTCTAATGCTTCAACAAAAGGAATATTTATCGTTAATTTCTTAAGGATCTCCAAAAATTTTCCAAATCTGTTATCTCTTTTTTGTTTCTTCAATATTTGAGGAAATGGAGGTGGTGGTTTTTCAGCAGTTATCTTCATTGGCTCAAGAGAATAATCCAAGTCTGGATAAATCTTGTTTGAACCTTTTTCAATTTCCACCTTCTCCTTTTCTGTTTCAACTTCTTTTTGCACTCTAGTTTCCATTTCTTTTCCACTCCTTAATTGAATAGTCTTAAGTTGTTCCTTGTTTTGATCTATTGGATTGATCTTACTTGGAAGTGTTCCAGAAGGTCTATTATTAAGTGCAGTGAAAATATGCCCCAATTGATTTTCAATATTTTTCATAGCAACACCTTGAGCTTGTAATTGATTTCCCATATTCAGAATCATTTCTTCAGTAGACAATTTCTTATTCTTAAATTGTGGGTTACTATTGAATCCAGGAGATAAGATGGTTTAAAATTGGTATTTTTTTGATTGTTCGAATTTCTAATTGGATTTATAGAACTGTTAGCCCAATGTGGGTTAACATTGGCATTGTATTATTCCAATTGAAATTTGGGTGATTCTTCCAACCAAGATTATAATAATTTGAATAAGGATTGTTAGGTCTATTAATAGCATTTAAAGTCTCATAAGGTGTTTGAGATTATGTTATTTGTCCAAATGAATTTTCCTCCAACACTTGAGGTGGTTGAGAATAATTCATTCCATATTGATCTATTTTCTTAGAAAGGGCTGCAATTTGAGAAACTACTATAGTCATCATATCTGAATCATGAACACTAGCTACTCTCTTAGGATTTATCCATTCAAAGGGCCATTGAAAATTATTAGTAGCCATTTCTTCAATTAATGTGTATGCTTCATCAAAAAGTTTTGACATTCACGATCCACCAGTAGTAGCATCTATAATAGATCTCAATGATCCCACTAATCCATTATAAAATGTTTGAATTATTAACCAATCTGGTAAAGCATGATGTGGGCACTTCCTAAGAAGATCTTTAAATCTCTCTCAAGCTTCATATATTGACTCTCTTTCAAACTGACAAAAAGATATAATATCATTTCTTAGTTTATCAGTCTTTAATGGAGGGAAATATTTTGATAGAAACTTCTGAGATAATTCTCCCCAAGTTCTAATAGATCCAGGTGCTAACGAGTTTAACCACGCCTTAGCTTTATCCCTTAATGAAAAAGGAAAAAGTCTAAGTCTGACAGCGTCACTAGACACTCCATCATATTTAAAAGTATCACAAAGTTCTAAAAAACTAGCGAGATGTAAATTTGGATCCTCATTAGGTGTTCCTCCAAATTGATTATTTTGTACCATTTGGATAATATCAGGTATAAGTTCAAATGAATTAGCAGCAACATCAGGATTTTGAATAGTTATGTGAATTTCATCTACTGTTGGGTTAGCATAATCTCTTAAAGGTCTTGGCAAATTTCCAAGATCATTTCTCTGGTTATCTTGATTATTAGCCATTTCACAAGGATTTTCAATTTGTTTTTGTTGTTTTCTAATTTTTCTGACAGTACGCTCTAACTCTGAATCGTAAGGCACTAAACCTATAGATCCACTACTACGCATATACGATCACACAAATACTTTTAAAAAGTAAACAAACACACAATTACACACTATAAAATAAAGGTTTTTTGTTACTATATTATCAATAAATACCGTTCATACTTCTTACTTACTTAATTACTTTACTACTTTCCCTGGCAATGGCACCAAAAACTTGATGCGAGACTTATATTTTTGCAAGAATTTATGCACTAAAATTTAAATATTTATAATGATTTTGTAAAGTCCAATCACTCAACGCAAGTATACGTATCGTATCAAGTAATACAGGGCTCTAATGGAGTCATGGTTATCTCATAGGGAAGTACGAAGTATAAGAAAGTGTGTCACAATATATATAATAAAGCACTGAAATCCGACAAATTACACTTAAAGTTTAATACTTACTTCTACTACCACTATGCAGAAAACAGTAACAATTAATTGAACTACAATTACTTCTAACAACTTTGAAAACAGAATTAACTACCATACACACTAAACTATGTATTTGAAAGGTTTTTGATATATGAGAAAAGTATCTTTCCTCTTGCAATTAGAATGTGATGTGTGGATGATATGGATCAAATATCTATGTTATTGTGCCAAATAGGAGCATAAATGTTTCTTTACCCTTAAAAGAGTACCCATCTTCTAAGCATGAAAAGAACATTGACATATCAAAGTTTAGTCACTAAATCTAAGGCTAGGCTGGAAGGATACCAGCTCTCACTACAGAGCTCCCACTCACCCTTCACCTGAAGGCTAACCTTCAAGTTTAGTCACTAATCTTAGAACCAATTTGGGAATCTCAATCTGTCACCCTAAAACCTCTAAATTGAAGTCCATCAAAACACATTTCCCCACTTATTTGCACTCAATTTCCATGAACTACGCAATTCATCCATGAAAATTGAATGGATTCTTCATTATTATTGTAGGAAATTAAATCCTTTCAGAATTAATGTTCAACAACATATTTTAACATTTCAATTGGCCAAAATGAAAAGTAAATTAAGTTCGAAATGAAAAACCATCATAAATTCTTCAATACATTAAAAGCACATTAAATCCACATTAATCCATCATCACATCTCTATGTAAGAAGAAAGACAAAGGAGACTACTCAGAATTCATGAAGAAGATACAATAAAACATGGATTTTATATATAAAAGAAAAGTCATACAAACCACACAAAAAATACAACTTATCTCTTTCTCTTCCCCAATGCAATTCCCTTGAAGTTCCTTTGAATCCTTTTTTCTTTTCTTTACAACACTTAATTCCCTCTTTAGAATAGAAAGGAAGAAGCAATCTCTCACTTTACTTCTTCTCTCTCACTCCTTAGAGAAGAATTCCTCTCAAATCCTCACTTCTACACTCTCTTCTCCTAAACCCTAACACTTAACACACACCAAGACCACCAAGAGAAAGTAAGAGAAGCCAAGAGAGCCCCCTCATTTTCGTCCAAAAACAGTTATTTATAAGTTAGGAATGAAATCCTAAGAGTTTCCATAGGCATCCCTTCAAAAAGTCGCCAAAACTCTTCAAATTTGAATTCCACCGACTTTGGGGCACCTGTGGCATCGATAGGGCGCTGGCGGCGCTCTATCGTCAAAATATTGTTGAAGTCTCTGGAAAATAGCGCCGGCGGCGCCAGAACCTGTTTTCCTCTTTTTTGCTCCTTTTTGCTTCTTTTTTCTTCGAATTCATTCCTTTTCGCTTCTTTTCACTCCAATCACCTAAAATCATCATACCTGCATCAAATAATGAAAAATACCTTTCTTTAAAGTGCAATATCACCAAAAATGGGTAAAATTATATAGCAAAAACCGTATATAATTTTAGTGCATCACCTACTCACTACTAAGCCCTTAAATCCTATCTTTAAGGTAGATCTGTAGTAATCAAAATGTTAAATTAAATGAAATTCAATTCTCATTAAAGGATCACACTTAGCATCAAATTACCAATTAGGGGGCTTCAAATAAGTAAATTATTATCTTCCTAGCTTAAGCCCACTACCTTAGTGTCATCCAATCAAGCTAACTTCCAAATCTCAATAATTTATAAAATTACATTTTTACTCTTTTTATGAGAAAAATGTTAGGTTGGTTTCTACCTCTTAACCCATTATGTTTCAAACATCCAAAGAGTTTATTATCATCAAAACTGCTAATCTATCCTTTGGCTTAACCTAAAATTTAATCAGGGTATCAAAATCCCAAAATTAGCATTTTGCCCCTGGGCCCTCCACCTCATAATTCATCAAATACAACTCAAATGATATTGAAATTTTTATAGTACTCCACTCGTGGGTCAATTAAAACATCAGAGGATAAATTATGATTTTCTAATTTTTATTTAGTTTTTAATAATTATTTTATTCAAAAATAAGAATTTTCAACATTAATTATTTAATTATTCAACGTAAAGTTTCTGTTAATGGGAAAATTATTAGAGGTTCACCTAGGTCAGAGAACCAATTGGACCAAATTTCATGATTTTTAAATTATATTTTAATTATTATAATTATTTATTTATTTTAGGGGTTAATTAAATAAAAAATATAAATTAATTTTAAAACTTACTTTTTATTTTTTATTAAATCTCTCTAAGTCCACAGAACTTAAAGAAATAAACCTATCATTTTTATGATTTTTATTTTATTTTTTATAATTATTTTTAATACAAAATTAAGAAAGATATATTTTTATCATTTAAAAAGACATAACTATATTAGAAAAATTAGGAAAAATATTTTAAAGGGTTCCAAATGATCAGGGAATAATTAGGAGCATGTTGGTACCATTTTATTTTCTTGCAATTTTTAACTATTTTTAATTTAAAAAGTAGCTCAAAATGAACTATTTATTTTAATATCAATTTTAATTTTCATGGGTTCCCCTGATTACAAGGAACACTTAAAATCACTTTCCATAACTTTCCTTATTATATTTAATTTATTATAATTATTTTAATGCAAAAATCTTGTTTTACTTGAAAAATAGATTTTGATGTAAAATTTATTTCAAATAGGTTTCAAATTTTTACAGAGGGTTAAAATAGTCATTATTTATAGTGTGAAACAAATTTTAACTATTTTTGGATTATATAATATTTATTTAAATTTTGATGAATTTTAATGACTTAATTAGTTATAGTAATGTACATAAATATTTAAACTTATTTTAGATTTTTGCTGGAGTCTTCTAACCACAGGGAACCTATTAAAGCAAATCCCACATTTTTTTGATATTTTATTTTAATTTATATGATTATTTTAAGCAAAAATATGCAACTAGACTTACAAATTAGGGCTTTTAGGGTTAGAGGTGTTTTCTGAATTTGGAAAAATTAGAGAATATCTCTATCCACATGCAAAATATGCCCTCCAAATTTCAAGCCAATATGATTAATATTTAATTAAATATAATTAAAATAATCTCTAGAGTATTTAATTAATTAAAAATAAAATATATAACAAAAAATTTTTATTTTTAATTCATAATTTTCTCCTCTATTCATTGAGTAACATGATATTTTTATTTTTTTTTTATGATTTTGCTACACATTATGAGTTTTTAAAGTTTCATTATTTAAATAAATCAAAAATACCCTATTTTCCTATTTATCCACGCGGTGCTGACTCAACCTACGATGGCTCTGAAAGGCCACGTGGCGTGCTCTAGTTTGATGCCACGTTCCAAGTCAGCTGCCACGCGGCCAGCGCTTTATATCTAATCAACCCATCTGACACATTCTCAGTTGTCCATCCAATACACGGGCGATTTAACAGTCCTCCATCTTCATCCCAACTAGTGTGAACCGAGAACCGTCCACCTTCTAGACCTAAGATCTCACCCTATACTCAACCAAATCACATGGGTTTTGTTCCTACACCTTCATCTAGTCCAGATGAACACATATATATGGTTAATCATGCATGAATTTAAAATTTTCTTCATCTTAATTTTGGGGAAAATGGTGTGTACCTGAGCACAAGAGGTGTGGCCTTGATTGGTGCTTGTAGAAGATTCAGTAGAGTCTGGGAAATCTCCTCGAAGTGTCACCTTGTTCTGGTGATGGGTCTGAGTAAGAGTTCTTCCAATAGGTGGTGCGGCCTTGATCAAAGTCTAGTGCAGAGAGCTTTGGAATTGGGATTTCAGTGGGGATCTTTCTCATTTAGCCTGGGGAAGCTCAGTTGCAGTTCAATTTGGGGATTGGTAGTGGTTTATGGGATGACCGAAAAATGTCATATTTTGGGTTACTTTTTGGTGGAAAAATTGGTCTATAGCAGTGAGGGAGATGGCTGGAAAATTGTGGCTTGTGCTTAGGAAGGTATGGAGAAGCTCTAGAAGGATGTTGGCAGAGTCTCCCCAAGGAATTTGCTCCTCTATGCTTAGCCATGAAGAGGTGGTGTTTAAATAGAGGGGGAAAGAGTGGCCAATTGGGTTGGCTACTGGGTGCAAGGTAGTTCTTGGGTGGAGGTTTGAACGTCACAAGTAACCAATGGGGGTGATCCACATTGGATGAGTGAAATTAGATTTGATTCATGGAGAATTCCTTCTTGATTTTGGGTTTTCCGGTCACTAGGCCAGTCGGCCATGGAAGAACTGGTGGCTAGCCGGGTCAGAGGAGCTAGAGGAAGGTTTAAATGTGATTAGTTGGGAGGTTTGATGGTTGATGGCAAAGATTGGGTCATTTGGCCAAATATAGGAAGATATCCCCCAAGGGCTAGGTGGGTCTTGGTTGCTTCTAAGAGTCCAAATTGTAGTTGTGGTGGTCTAAGTGGGCTAGACCAAGTGGTTCAAGTGGGTTTAGTTTAGGTTCAAATTCTTAGATTTAGCTTGGACTTGCGTTTAGGCTTGTCTAGAGTTTGTATTTGGCTCAATTGATTGGCTAATTTGATTTAGATGATTTTCATGAAGAATTGGGAAGTCAATTAGGTGAAAATTAAGAGGCTATGAGGTTCAATTTGGCGAGATTTGGATTTATAGGCAAAATTGGCGATTTTGGTTTAAATTGGATTTAGGCTAGGTATGAGCTTAGGTCTAGACCTATTAAGGGTTCAAAATGATCTAGGGGAGTGTTATGAAGGGTATATGAACTGAATTTTGTGAAATTTAATGGGTTAGGGAGTTCAATTTGATGGAATTTTGGCTTAGGGTCAATTTGGGGCATTTGGATTTGGCTTGAGATTGTCATGAAATTGGGTAGAATTTGGTTTCAATTGGGCCTAGACATGATGAAAATTGATTTGGGGTTGAAATTCAGTGAGTTTGAGATGAATTTGGTTCTAATTGAGGGTGATTTAAAGAATTTGGGCACTTAGGGGAAATTGGGACTTTTAGCAAATTTTGGTAAATTTTGGTGGATTTGAGTGAAATTCAAGGTATGGGGCTGTTCAAATTAATTTTGGGGACATTTTGAGTGAATTTGGAGATTTTTTGGAATTTTTGGGATATGAGGGGCATTTTGGTAATTTTGGCAAACTTGGGGGTATTTTAGGAATTATAGGTATTTTGGTGTGTTTTGAGTAATTTGAGTGGTTTGGAATGGTTTGAAATGATTTTTCAATGGAATTTAAGAATTTGGATAATTTTGGAAAAATTAGGGTTTCAGAGGCATTTTGGTAATTTTGGGAAAGTTTAGAGGTAAAAGGTCAAAATTGGGAATTTGGCAAAATTGGGATCAATTGAGAATGTTAATCATACAAATACCCCTATTGAGCCATAAGATCAAGAAAGATCCCATTTTGGATCCTCCATGTGTTGGTCTTAGCCAAACCCTAGCCTAGGGCTAAGGTTTTGGGAGACTACCCACATGAGTTTCCAAAGGAGTGGGGAATCAGGCTAAGGGTGATTGGTTTAGGGTTGTGAGTAAAGGTAAGGAGTTGTGTGTATGTGCAAGACTGGCCAAAGCCACACCACCTAGGATCAACCCTAAACCCAAACAAATCCTATGGGAACCCTTCTTGAGCTCCCTCATGCTTGGCTCCATCCTACTAAGTGCTAGAGATTAGAACCAAACATATATAAGTCCAAGAAGAGTAAAGAAGTGTTTAGAATTTTTAATGAGGTAGGGTTCCATGACTAGTCTTCTAGGATACTCAACAGGAAGTTCTATGGCTAGATCCTAGGCACCTAAAGAAGGAAGACTAGACCTCAACAAAAGTGAGGTCAACACAGATTTATTATATGGTTATGTATATTTTTATTTTAAGGCACATGTATTTGATATTTCTTTTACAGCTCTTAATACATTTTGATTTTATTTATTTTTAATTTATGATTACCTTTATATGATTCTAGATCAAAAATCATATGAGTTTAGTTATACTAGATTTTGTGATAGATATTCTAAGTATTATTGTGATATGATTACATGCATTAAAATTTTAATGGGCTAAGTAGGTTATAAATTTTTTTTCTGGTATAGTTTTCTAGTGGCATTCTTACGGTACTTGACTATCACTTATGCTAAAACTAATGGGTATGTTCATCATTTAAGAGATACATGATGAATGGATGTCGTCACCCGTCGTAATTCTTTTTATGACTAAGTACCATCGAAACACTACGACTCACTAGAATAGCTGTCATAATTATTTTCTAACCAAGAAAAAGCAGTGGTCCTTATGCCACCGGAAAGTCATCCCAAATTTTATTAACTGATGGAATAATCTATTTGACCGACGAATTTGCAGTCACTTTCTTAAAAAATTTCTGTAGTGTGTGCGCTTGCATGATTTTGTAAGCTTTTGTACATTTACCTATATGAATTTATATATACGCATGCATTAAGGGTTTCTGTTAGTAGTTACAATCAATCTAGCTTACTCAGAGCCTAGACTTACCTATTCCACCATTTTTTAAATTTCAAACTCAATTTGGTACTTTGATTGGGCTCAATTGGGTCGCTATAATCAATTTTGAGTAAATTAGAAGAGTTTGATAATTCAATAAATTCTACCGCAATCAATGTGTTGACTTCAATAATGGCTTAAATTATGATCGATGAGTTCTCATATTGTTCATGGCTATGTGGAGAGATCCATATTAATGCTTACGAGCAATTGCATCTTATAATTTTTTTAATTAATGGCCTATGCCTGCAATTTTTCGAGAATTTAATGAATTCATTCTAATAACAAAAATTTTGATGTCAAAAACATGAGATTGAAGGATACATTGTCAACAAATACCTAAAATCAAGCGCTAATCTTAATGCAGTATTTGAGTAAAATTTTTTTGCGGGCTAATTTATGGTCATTTATGATTTTATTATCTGCAAATTTATAATTAAATTGTCTATTTCAATGAGAGAAATACAAAAAGATTAAAAGTGGTATAATTCGACTCCAAGTTAATCCAAAATACATATCTAAAGTATAGTTTAAAATTTTGATATGATAAATAAAGGATTAAATTGTCTCCAAAATTTACATACTTTTAATTAATATGAGCATCTCAATGAGAGCAAACTAACGAGTCCATGCCCTTTCAATTTTAAGGTAATTAATGCACTTTAAAACTAAAAAATATTTTTTAATAATTATAGAAATCAAAACAGACGATCTGATAAAGCTTTTTGACACATAAAACTCTAAAAAAAGTATAAATAAATTCATATGCTTAACATAAAGAGAGCTTAAGCTTGAGTTAGTTGAGAGCTTAAAATCATAAGAATCCTAGAGCTTACTTGACCATTATCATTTGTTTACTATAACCCCATCATTTTTCGTTCGATAATTATCACTTAAATATCATTATCCAACAATCAAGTTTTAATAATTATTGCTCAAAAATCATCTCCCAATCACTATCACACAAACATTATCACCTAAGTGTTATTATCTAACTCCAGTTACTGATTGTCAATATCGTCATTCTATCATAATCAAATGTTCATTAACATCTAAGCACCTTCATCTTACAATCATCACTTGACTAACATATTAGACCACCATCACATGATCGTTATCGTTTGATGATAATTTTTTATTATCATTACTTGACTATTTTTCCTCAATCATTATATTCAAATTATTGTCATTCAATTATTAAACATGACCATTGCCGCTCAAATCTTTTTTTCAACTTCCGCCACTTCACCACAAGCACCAAAGAACAAGGTATTGTAGAATGCCTTGGTATTATTTAGTTAATGGAAGAGCAAACATTTTAATATCCATTAACATTTGTATTTTTATTAGGGTCTTTTTCCCTTAATGGGTCATCCATTTAAAAATTTTGGTGTTCCTTCTTCTCATTTCATCAATCTATTTGTGTGTAGGATTTTTAGACAAAATTAGGACATAAAACCCTACTTTACTATCACAATTTTTTTAGCACAAAATAGTATTATATTTATTTTGGGAGAATTGAGCCATAATGATAAAACCAAAATTTGGACGTGAACTTAAGAATCACAAGAACACTAGACACTAGATATGAGCTCAGGAATGGATTTAATAAGGATTTAAAGAGACTAAGTAATGACAACATGAGCATGCATGATATTCACAAAAATGCGACCAATGGATTAGGAGGGGGCTGCAAAGTTTGGGATGGATGCTAAATGAGCTTAAGGATAAGGACAATAACCTTTGAATGGGAACAAAGAGATTGGAGAATGACAAAATACTCGATGTGAGCAAGAGGTGAGCCTTAAGGAGAATGTAGAGTGCTTGGGGATGGGGATAAGTAAAAAAATATTAAGAATTAAGAAAACACTTATTTTCCTGGTTCCTTTATTCTAAAATAGCTAAATAATGTTTTAAAACAAATGAAAAGCACATCAACAAATCAATAATATTTTATCTTAAAAAATAAATAGTATGCCAAACATAATGTAGATTTGAATTTCTTATAAGATGTCTTTAGGTTTATACTCAAAATGGGTGAAAAGTATTTATAGTGCAAGAGTTATGGAAATTGATGTGTGCTAGAAAATTGGGGCAGTAGAGTAGCGGATTATCGTCTTAGCATTGTATGAAAATTGAGCACCCACACAGATGAAAGAGTAAATAAGTAATGATGACTCTAAAAGTTTTTACGTGAAAAACCCGTAAAGGGAAAAACCACGAGGCCTAGCCCAGTTGTAAAAATCTACTACTGATTTATGATTACAAAAATCCCATGTCCCACAAACGGGAGAGAGTAACTATCTTTTTCATAATACAGGTTCAAATAACAGTGTCTGGTTAGTGGTGATCAACGATGATTGATGGAGGTCCACGGTGACGGAGGTCGATGAAAGCCAGCTGTAGTTGATGCACTAAAAATATATACGGTTTTTTCTATGTAATTTTACCCATTTTTTGTGATATTGCACTTTAAGGAAATGTATTTTTTAATGATTTGTTGCAGATATGATGATTTTAGGTGATTGGAGTGAAAAGAAGCAAAAAGAAACGAATCCGGAGCAAAAAGGAGCAAATTGGTGGAAAATGTGTTCTGGCGCTACCGGCGCCCAAATCCAGAGACTTCGGTATTTAATTGGCACGATAGAGCACCGCCGGCGCCCGAAGTCGGTGGAGTTCAAATTTGAAGAGTTTTGGAGACTTTTTGAAGGGATGCCTATGGAAACTCTTGAGATTTCGTCCCCATCTTATAAGTGACTATTTTTGGACGAAAAGTGAGGGGAGTCTAGTGTCATTAGTGTCTCTTGTGTGTAGTTTTAGTGAGTGTTAAGTGTTAGGGTTTAGGAGAAGAGTGTGTAGAGTGAGGATTTGAGAGGAATTCTTCTCTATGGAGTGAAGGAGAAGAGGTAAAGTGAGAGATTGCTTCTTTCTTTCCATTCTAAAGAGAGAATCAAGTGTTGTAAAGAAGAGAGAAGAGGATTCAAAGGAACTTTAAGGGAATTGCATTGGGGAAGAGAAAGAGATAAGTTGTATTTTCTTTTGTGGTTTGTATGACTTTTCTTATATATATAAAATCCATGTTTTATTATATCTTCTCCATGAATTCTGAGTAGTCTCCCTTGTCTTTCTTCTTACATAGAGATGTGATGATGGATTGATGTGGATTTGATGAGCCTGTAATGTAATGAAGAAATTGTGATGGTTTTTCATTTCAAACTTAATTTACTTTTCGGTTTGGCCAATTGAAATGTTAAAATATGTTGTTTAACATTAAGTGTGAAAGGATTTAATGTCCTACAATAATAATGAAAGATCCATTCAATTTCTATGGATGAATTGCGTATTTCATGGGAATTAAGTGTAAATAAATAGGGAAATATGTTGTGATGGACTTCAATGTGGAGATTTCAGGGTGACAGGTTGAAATCCCCAAATTGGTTCTAAGATTAGTAACTAATATCAAAGGTTAGCCTTCAGGTGAAGGTTGAGTGGGAGCTCTGAAGTGAGAGCTGGTATCCTCCCAGCCTAGCCTTAGATTTAGTTACTAAACTTAGGATATGTCTATGTTCTTTTCTTATTTAGAAGAGGGGGTACTCTTTTAAGGTAAAGAATCATCTATGCTCCTATTTAGCACAATAATATAAATATTTGTTCCATATCAATCCACACATCATATTCTCATTACAAGAGGAAAGATACTTTTCTCATATATAAAAAACCATTCAAATACTTAGTTTAGTGTGTTTGTTAGTTAATTCTATTTTTAAAAGTTGTTAGAAGTAATTGTGGTTAGTTAATTGTTACTGTTTCCTGCATAGTAGTAGTAAGTAGAAAACGTTAATTGCAAATTAAATATCGGATTTTAGTGCTACGTTATCTAGATTGTGAACGCTCTCTTCTTACATTCCAAACTTCCTTATGGGATCGATAACCAGGACTCCATTAGAGCCCTGTATTACTTGATATGATATGTATACTTGCGTTGAATGCTTAGACTTAACAAAATCATTATAAATATATAAATTTGAGTTCATAAATTCTTGCAATATAAGTCCGACGCATCAAGTTTTTGGCGTCGTTGCCGGGGAAGGTAACGGAGTAAAGAAAGTAAGTAGGAAGGTAACGAAGTTAAGAAAGTAAGTAGGAAAGTAACGTAGTAAGTAAGTAAGCATAAACATTATTTATTGATAATATAGTAACAAAAAACCTTTATTTTATAGTGTGTATTTGTGTGTTTGTTTACTTTATTATAGTATTTGTGTTTGTATATGCGTAGTAGCAGATCTATAGGTTTAGTGCCTTACGATTCGAAGTTAGAGCATACTGTAAAAAAAAATAGAAAACGACAAAAAAAATTGAAAATCCTCGCAAAATAGCGAATAATCAAGATAATCAGAGAAATGATATTGGAAATTTGCCAAGACTTTTAAGAGATTATGCTAACCCAACAACATATGAAATTCACATAACTATTCAAAATCCTGATGTTGCTGCTAATTCATTTGAACTTAAACTTGCTATTATCCAAATGGTACAAAATAATCATTTCGGAGGAACACCTAATGAGGATCCAAATTTACATTTCACTAGTTTTCTAGAACTGTATGCTACTTTTAAATATGACGGAGTGTCTAGTGACGCTGTTAGACATAGACTTTTTCCTTTTACATTAAGGGATAAAGCTAAGGCGTGGTTAAACTCGTTAGCACCAGGATCTATGTGGTTAAACTCGTTAGCACCAGGATCTATTAGAACTTGGGGAGAATTATCTCAAAAGTTTCTATCAAAATATTTCCCTCCATCAAAGACTGCTAAACTAAGAAATGATATTACATCTTTTTGTTAGTTTGAAGGAGAGTCGATATATGAAGCTTGGGAGAGATTTAAAGATCTTCTTAGGAAGAGCCCACATCATGTTTTACTACATTTGTTAATAATTCAAACATTTTATAATGGATTAGTGGGATCATTGAGATCTATTATAGATGCTGCTGTTGGTGGATCATTAATATAAAAACCTTTCGATGAAGCATACACATTAATTGAAGAAATGGCTACTAATAATTTTCAATGGCCCTCTGAACAGGTAAATCCTAAGAGAGTAGCTAGTGTTCATGATTCAGATAAGATGACTATGGTAGTTTCTCAAATTGCAGCCCTTTCAAAAACAATAGACCAATATGGAATGAATTATTCTCAACCACCTCAAGTATTTGAGAAAAATTCATTAAGACAGATAACAGAATATCAAACACCTTATGAGAATTTAAATTCTATTAATAAACCTAGTAATCCTTATTCGAATTATTATAATCCTGGTTGGAAGAATGACCCAAACTTCAATTGGAATAATAGCAATGCTAATGTTAATCCGCACTGGGCTAACAATTATATAAATCAAATTGGAAATTTGAACAATCAAGGAAATACTAATTTTAGACCATCTTATCCTTCTGGATTCAATAGTAACCCACAATTTAAGGATAAGAAGTTGTCTACTGAAAAAATGATTTTGAATATTGAAAATCAATTACAAGCTCAAGGTATTGTTATGAAAAATATTGAAAACCAATTGGGCCATATTTTCACTGAACTTAATAATAGACCTTCTGAAACACTTCCAAGTAATGTTGAGATCAATCCAAAAGATCAAAACAAGGAACAACTTAAGGCTATTCAATTAAGGAGTGGAAAATAATTGGAAACTAGAGTGCAAAAAGAAATTGAAACAGAAAAGGAGAAGGTGGAAATCGAAAAAGGTTCAAACAAGATTTATCCAGACTTGGATTATTCGCTTGAGCCAATGAATATAACTGTTGAAAAACCACCACCTCCATTTCCTCAAAGATTGAAGAAACAAAAAGGAGATAACAGATTTGGAAAATTTTTGGAGATCCTTAAGAAGTTAACGATAAATATTTCTTTTGTTGAAGCATTATAACAGATGCCTGACTATTTATGAAGGATATTCTGAGAAAGAAAAGAAAGTTTACAGATCATGAAACTGTTGCCCTTAGCGGAGAGTGTAGTGCAATTATTTAGAATAAGCTTCTGGAAAAACTTAAAGATCCTGGTAGTTTCACTATTCCATGTGCTATAGGTGAAAAATTTTTTGGAAAAGCTTTATGTGATCTGGGTGCTAGTATTAATCTTATGCCTTTATCAACATTCAAAAGGTTGGGAATAGGAGAAAATTTTCCTACATCTGTGACTCTTCAGTTGGTCAATCGTTCCATTACTTACCCTAAAGGAGTGGTGGAAGATGTGTTAGTGAAAGTGGATAAATATATCTTTCCTATGGATTTTATTGTACATGATATGGAGAAAGATAAAGAAATTCCAATCATTTTGGGAAGACCATTCCTTGCTATTGGAAGAGTGGTAATTAATGTTCAAAAAGGAAAATTAACAATGAGAGTTAATGATCAAGAGGTGACCTTTAATATTTTAAAATCTATGAAGTATCCCTCAATGGAAAAAGATAATGACTGTTTTAGGATGAATGTCTGTGATTACTTGATAAACGATCATTTTGAAAATATATTTGAAAAAGAAGAAGATTATAAAAATATGTTTGAAGAAGAAAGTGAAGATGAAGAAAATTCAGATAGTAAGAAGAATGAAGATTTGGAGTATGTTCAGGAGAGATTCAAAGTATTAGACACTATGGAAGGTGGAGATAAAAGCTTAATTCCATCTATCATAAAACCTCCTGAACTTGAGATGAAAATTCTCCCCTAACATTTAAAGTATATGTTTTTAGGAGAATCATCTACCTTGTCAGTTATTGTATCTTCGAAGTTGAACAAATACCAAGAACAGAAGTTGTTGGAAACTTTTAAAAGAATCAAGAAAGCTTTTGGATGGACTTTGGCAGATATTAAAGGAGTTAGTCCTTCGATTTGTATGCACAGAATTTTATTAGATGAAGAACATAAACTGAGAGTTGATCCGCAAAGGAGATTGAATTCTATAATGAAAGAAGTAGTTAAGAAAGAGATTTTAAAATGGCTGGATGCTGGAATTATTTATTCTATTTCGGATAGTGCTTGGGTGAGTCCTATACATTGTGTATCAAAAAAGGGAGGAGTGACTGTTGAAGAGAATGAATGTAATGAAATTATACCCAAAAGACAAATTAATGGATGGCGAATTTGTATTGACTATAGGAAATTAGATGCCGCCACCAGAAAAGATAACTTTTCTCTTCCTTTTCTCGATCAAATGCTAGATAGACTTGTTGGACACAAGTACTACTGTTTTCTAGATGGATATATTGGCTACCATCAAATACCTATCACTCCTGAGGATCAAGAAAAGATAACATTTACTAGCCCTTATGGAACCTTTGCTTTTCGAAGAATGCCTTTTGGACTGTGTAACACACCTGCAACATTTCAGAGATGTATGATGTTTATCTTCAGTAGTATGATAGATAATGGAATAGAAGTTTTTATGGATGATTTCTCTGTATTCGGGACTTCATTTGAAATTTGCCTGGAAAACTTAGCAATAGTTTTGGAGCTTTGTGAGAAAATAAATCTAATTCTGAATTGGGAGAAATGTCAATTTATGGTTGCAGGAGGAATTGTACTTGGGCATAAAATTTCTGAACATGGTATGGAGGTTGATCCTGCTAAAATTAGAGTGATTGAGAGATTGCTGCCACCCACTAATGTGAGAGAGGTGAGGAGTTTCTTAGGACACGCTAGATTTTACAGACGATATATTAAAGATTTTTTTAAAATTACTAAACCGTTGTGTCGACTTTTAGAAAATGATAGAAAGTTTGATTTTAATGATGAATGCTTGAGAGATTTTGAATTATTAAAAGAAAAACTAATCACTGCACCTATAATTGTTTCACCTTATTGGGAGAAACCATTTGAACTTATGTGTGATGCTAGTGATTATGCGATCGGAGTAGCATTGGGGCAAAGGCAATGTAAATTTTTCAAAGTCATTTACTATGCTAGTAAAAATCTTAATGATGCTCAAATTAATTATACCACTACTGAAAGAGAGTTATTAGCTATAGTATTTGCTTTTGAAAAATTTAGACCTTATTTAATTGGAGCTAAAAGTATTGTGTATATAGACCATTTAGCTATCAAATATTTAATGCAAAAGAAAGATGCGAAACCTAGACTAATTAGATGGATACTTCTTCTACAAGAATTTGATTTTATGATAGTTGATAGGAAGGGAGCTAATAATCAAATAGCTGATCATCTATCAAGAATAGAGTATGATAAATTATCTAAATTTGAGAAAGAAATTACTAAAATTTTCCCTGATGAGCAACTCTATACTATTATGGGAAGTAATTTGCCTTGGTATGTTGATATTGTGAATTATATTGTAAGCGATATTGTACCACCTGAATTAACAAAGTAACAACAAAAGAAGTTTAAATATGATACAAAATAATATTTTTGGGATGAGCTCTATCTATATAAACAGTGTAAGGATCTGATTATTAGGAAATGTGTGTCACAAGAAGAAACTAATTTGATTATTCAGAGAGTAGATAATATCTCTAGAAGAAATGAAATGACTCTAAATTATAATTTGTAAATTGAAATTTTTGATGTATGGGGATTAGATTTTATGAGACCATTTACTACTTCATTTGGAAATTTATATATACTGGTTGTCGTTGATTATGTCTCAAAATGGATTGAATCTGTTGCTTTACCTAGATGTGATGCTCGGAGTGTTTCAAAGTTTTTAAAGAAAAATATATTTACAAGATATGGAATGTCGAGAGTGATCATAACTGATGGTGGATCCCATTTCAGGAATAATCAAATTAAGAGATTAATTGAGAAATATAATATTATTCATAGAATCTCTACTACTTATCATCCCCAGACTAGTGGTTTAGCAGAAGAGTCTAATCGTGAAATTAAAAGAATTTTGGAGAAAACTGTGGATAATCATAAATTAGGTTGACCTGCTCGATTAGATACTGCTTTATGGGCTTATTGGACTGCTTTTAAAACCCCTATTGGAATGTCTCCTTATAGACTAGTGTTTGGTAAGACTTGTCATTTACCAGTTCAATTGGAGCATAAAGCATATTGGGCGATAAAAGAGTTAAATTTTAATTTGAAAAATGCTGGAGAGAAAAGATTTATGCAATTGAATGAATTGGAAGAGATTAGAATTGCATCTTATCACAATGATAGGATTATAAAGAAAAAAGGAAATTATGGCATGATCGGAAGATATTGAAAAAGAACTTGGAATTTGGACAAAAAGTTTTATTATACAACACAAGATTGAATTTATTTCCTGGAAAGCTCAATTCTAGATTGTTAGGACCTTTTACAGTTGTAAAAGTTAATTCTTTTGGAGCTGTTGATATTACAGATCCTGATACTGAAAAGATTTTCAAGGTTAATGGACATCGATCAAAGCCTTACTTTGACGAGTTTCAACCTGACTTCAAAGAGATTTTAATGTTGAGTCATCTCTATTAACTGAATGGTTTGTCGGGCTGACGACGTTAAATAAAGCGCCTTATGGGAGGCAACTCATATGTACCTTTGTGGTGTGTTTGCTTGTTTGTTGTAGTGGTGCATTTTAGATAGTTGTTTTTCAATCCTAATTACTCCTAAATACTTTAAAAATTGATAAATGATGGATCAAATCGAGATATTAGAATATTTTAGGCCAAACAAAGTTCGGTGAGAATTTTTTACCACTGGCGCCGCCGGCGCCAGAATGGGCGCCGCCGGTGCCCTATCACATACCATACACTGAACTTGCCTGTTTGAGTGCTGTCGGCGCCCAAAATTTGTTTGACGGTTTTTAAGTTTTAAAAAGTGAGTTTTGGCAGTTTTTGGCAGGATCTTTGTCCTTATAACTCCCTAAACTCCATTTTTGACTTCTTAACTCCATAAAACGAAAACCACTAATCCTAGTTCATATCCTATGGATTCCTTTCCCATTGAAACCCCTCGATTTTGTGTTTTCAACCGAAGGAAGTTCATAAGTTTTGAAGCGCGGCGTTTGTTCAACAAAGTGATGATGAAAAGAAGGATTATCAAGGAAAGAGGCTTCATTAATCGAGGTATGGATAATCCTACTACTAGAATTGAAGAGATTATTAAGGAGAGACGTTGGGAAGTGCTTTGCTACACTACCGCTGACGTTGTTGTTCCCGTCGTGAAAGGGTTTTATGCAAATCTTCATGGGATCAATCAAGGGTTCGTATTTGTGCGTGGTAGATTTGTACAATTCACTCCTGCACAGGTTAACGATCTCTTTATGATCGAGAACGTACCTATTTGCCATTATTATAATTTCAATGCACGAGGTATAATATGAATGATGTGTATCGATATCTGACGGATGAGAATGAAGAATGGGAAGTTAGAGAGAATGGATACATTAGTTTCCCATCTGCATCTCTCAATCCAGTATCGAAGCAGTGGCACTACTTTATTTCGACAAAGTTATTTCCGGCATTGAAGATTAGCAAGGTAACTGATCACATAAAAATACATTAAGAAATTCATATCTATTTTTGATGAAATTGCACTTTAAAGAAAGGTATTTTTTTTATTTTACTGCAGGAACGAAGATTTATAAGTGATGGAAGCAAAAAAGCATGAAATGGAGCGAATTTGGATCAAAAAGGAAGAAATTCATGCAAAATGAACTAAGTCGCCGACGGCAAGATCTAGGCCGCCGACGAAGAGATCATGAGGAGAATTTCTGAATGAATTATAACTACCTCGCCGACAGCGAGCCCGAGCCCGCCGACAGCGAGATCGCACGGTTTGAAGACCTTCTAGAAGCCCTGCTGACGGCGAGGTCGTTTCTCGCCGACGGCGAGACAGTTCAAAATGCAAATACATTGAACCTGGATGCTTTTTGAAGAGGTGTTTAAGCATCCCTTGGACCTTTGCCTACCTCTACAAATAGAGGATGAATTTTAGTATGTTGTGTGTCTTTTGTGTGTCATTTTTGTGTGTCTCTGGAGTCTTCAGTGAGTCTATTTAGAGAGTCTTAGTGAATCTTTAGTGAGCTAGAAGTGTGTTGTACTAGAAGGAAAAGTCAAAGGAACTTCAAGGAGTCTGCTTGGGGAGGAAATTAAGATAAGTATCTTTATTTATTGTTGTTGTTAACTTTAAATGAAATCCATGCTTTGTTTTATTCCCATGCATTCTGAGTAGTTTCTTAGTCTTTCTCCTTGTTTATGAAAATTATGCGAATTGATGAAATTTAATAGAAGTACCTAATATATTAAAATAAGTTATGATAATTTTTACTTAAAACTTAATTTACTTTCAATCTGGCCAATTGATTTGTTAAAATATGTTGAATTATCAACTATAGTAAAAATTACATCCAATATTCAGGGAAGTCAAAAGCCTTGGAAGGAGGGTGCAAATAAATAGGGAAATATTATTTATCGGACGTAGAATTGGACATTTTAGTGTGACAGACTAAAATATTCAATTTGGTCCTATTGTTTGAGGGCTGAAGTGTAGATGTTAGCCCTCAGGTGAGGGGAACGTGGGAGCTCTGAAGTGGCAGCCAATATCCTCCCAGCCTAGCCCCAGATCCAGTAATCAAATATAAGATTAGTCAATGTTCTTTGCACCTGGACCAAAGGGTAAAGAATAGGAATGCTCCTATTTGTCACAATACAATTCAAGAATTCTATTTAGATTCATCATTCACTTAATTTTCTAAAAACAAGGAGAAGGTTACTTTTTTTGAATTATTTAAATCAACTTTATTTCAAGCATTAGTTTACTTAGTTTGTTGTAGTTACTTAAAATTTCTGATTACTATTTTAGTAAGTAATTCCATTAAATTTTAGCTAAGACAAATCTGTTAAAAACTTCCCGGTGGGATCGATAACCAGGACTCCATTAGAGCCCTGTATTACTTGATACGATACGTACACTTGCGTAGAATCCACATTAAACATTCAATCATAAAATCAAATATATATATATTAAAGCGGAATCAAGTTTTTGGTGCCGTTGCTATTAACATAATTTGCAAACATATAAAAAGTGGGTTAGGTTTTTGGCGCCGTTGTCGGGGAACTAAAGAAATTATTTACTAGAGTAACGGACTATTTTATAATTTATTCGACAAAAATTGTATGCGAAAATTTGGAAACAAAAATTTAATACCTTACGATTCAGAATTAGAGCGTACAATTAAAAGAATTAGAAAACAAAAAAGAGAAATTATAAATTTAACACAAATGGCAAATATTCCTGAAAATGAAAATATCAATCAACAAAGACCATTAAGAGATTATGTCAATCCTACATTAGATGAAATTCATTTAACTATTCAAAACCCTGATGTAGCTGCTAATTCATTTGAACTTAAACCTGCAATTATCTAAATGGTACAAAATAATCAATTTAGTAGTTCACCTACTGAAGATCCTAATTTACATCTTGCTAGTTTTTTAGAACTATGTGCTACTTTCAAATATGAAGGAGTATCTAACGATGCTATTAGACTTAGACTTTTTTCTTTTTCTTTGAGGGATAAGACTAAAATGTGGTTAAATTTGTTAGCACCTGGATCTATTAAAACTTGGGGAGAGTTATCACAAAAATTTCTATTCAAATATTTTCCACCATCCAAAACTGCTAAGCTTAGAAATGATATAACTACTTTTAGTCAGTTTGATGGAGAATCAATATATGAAGCTTGGGAGAGATTTAAAGAACTTCTTAGGAAATGCCCACATCATGCGTTACTAGATTGGTTAATTATTCAAACTTTCTATAATGGATTAGTAGGATCTCCAAGATCAATCATCGAAGCTGTTGCTGGAGGATCATTAATGTCAAAACCATTTGATGAAGCCTATGCACTAATCGAAGAAATGACAACCAATAATTTTCAATGGCCTGCTGATAGAATGAATCCAAAAAAGATAGCTAGTATTCATGAAAGTGATGCAAAATCTGTGTTAGCTTCGCAAATCGCTGTTGTATCTAAAAAACTAAATCATTTTGGAATGAATTACTCTCCAACTATATTAGAAGAAAATTCATCTGGACAACTTATAGAATCTCAATCTCAATATGAAACTATAAATGCAATTAATAACAGACCCAATAATCCTTATGCAAATTATTATAATCCTGGATGGAAAAATCATCCTAATTTTAATTGGAATAATAACACAACTAATCAACCATGGATGAATAACATAACACAACCATTAGGAAATCCCTCTAATCAAGGAAGTTCTAATTATAAACCTAATTATCCACCTGGATTTAATAATAATAACCCACAATTTAAAGATAAGAAATTATCTGTAGAAGAATTAATATTAAATATGGGTCAACATTTACAAAATCAAGGAAATCAATTACAAATACAAGGAAACCAATTACAAAATCATGGAACAGCTATTAAAAATATTGAAACTCAACTTGGACATATCGCTAAATTCCTCAACGACTAATTCAACATAAAAAAGATAAACAATTTGCTAAATTCCTTGAAATTCTAAAGAAATTAACAATAAATATTCCTTTCGTAGAAGCTTTAGAACAGATGCCAAACTATGTAAAATTCATGAAAGATATTTTAAATAAAAAAAGAAAATTTACGAGATAATGAAATGGTCGCACTTAGTGAAGAGTGTAGTGCTTATTATTCGAAAAAACTTCCTGAAAAATTAAAAGATCCTGGTAGTTTCACTATACTCGTGCTATTGGAGAAAAATTCTATGGAAAAGCTTTGTGTGACTTAGGAGCAAGCATCAATCTAATGCCTCTATCAATTTTTAAAAGATTAGGATTAGGAAAAATTTCACCTACTTTAGTAACTTTTCATTTAGCTGATCGTTCTGTTACATATCCTAAGGGAGTTATTAAAGACGTATTAGTAAAAGTGGATAAATTTATCTTCCCTGTAGATTTTATTGTTTTAGATATGGAAGAAGATAAAGAAATTCCTATCATTTTAGGAAGACCATTTTTAGCCACTGGAAAAGCTATGATTGATGTTCAGAAAGGAGAATTAACTATGAGAGTAAATGACCAAAAAGTAACTTTTAATATTGCTAAATCAATGAAATATCCTGCGCTAGAAAAAGATGATGAGTGTTTTCGGATGGAAGTACTTGATCATTTACAAAAAGAACATTTTAAGGAATATTATGAAGAAAAATTAGAAAAAGAAAATACTGAATTAATTGAAAAAGCCAAAATAAATGAAGAACTAGATTATATTCAAGAGAAATTTGAATTTTTGGATAACACAGAAAACTCTGAAAAAAATATAGTTCCATCGATTATTAAACCTCCTGAACTTGAGTTAAAAATGTTACCTTATCATTTGAAATATGCTTACTTAGGTAATTCTTCAACTCTACCAGTTATTATTTTCTCTGAATTAAATGAATCTCAAGAACAAAAACTTTTAGATACATTAAAAAAATATAAGAAAATTTTTTGTTGGACTTTAGCAGATATTAAAGGAATTAGTCCTTCAATCAGTATGCACAGAATTATTTTAGATAATGAACATAAGCCTAAAGCAGATCCGCAAAGGAGATTAAATCCGATAATGAAAGAAGTAGTCAAAAAGGAAATTTTAAAATGGTTAGATAATGGTATTATATATCCTATTTCTGACAGTGCTTGAGTAAGCCCAATTCACTGTGTACCTAAGAAAGGAGGAGTGACCGTCAAAGCTAATGAAAATAATGATCTTATTCCTATAAGACAAGTTACTGGATGTCGAATATGTATTGTTTATAGAAAATTAAACACAGCCACCAGGAAAGATCACTTCCCTTTACCATTTCTAGACCAGATGTTAGATAGATTAGCCGGACATAAATATTTTTGTTTCTTAGATGGATATACCGGTTATCATCAAATAAAAATTGCTCTCGAGGATCAAGAGAAAACTACATTTACTAGTCCTTATGGAACTTTCGCTTTTCGAAGAATGCCTTTTGGATTATGTAATGCACTGCAACATTCCAGAGATGTATGATGTCTATATTTAGTAAATTAATTGATAATGGAATAAAAGTATTTATGGATGATTTTTCTGTATTTGGAACAACATTTGACACATGCTTAAATCATCTTGAAAAAGTATTTGAAGTATGTGAGAAAACTAATTTAGTTCTTAATTGGGAGAAATGTCAATTTATGGTTACAGGCGGTATTGTATTAGGGCATAAAATTTCGGAAAAAGGCATGGAAGTAGACCATGCAAAATTCAAGTTATAGCTAAATTACCACCTCCAACTACGGTAAAAGGGGTAAGAAGTTTTCTTGGACATACTGGATTCTACAGACGCTATATTAAAGATTTTTCAAAAATTACTAAACCTCTATGCCAACTTCTTGAAAAGGACAAGAAATTTGAATTTACAACTGAATGCCTAAATGCTTTCGAATTATTAAAAGATAAATTAATTACAGCACCTATAATAGTTTCACCTAATTGGGAGAAACCATTTGAGCTTATGTGTGATGCTAGTGATTATGCTATAGGAGCAGTTCTTGGGCAAAGATACGATAAGATTTTCAAAGTTATATACTATGCTAGTAAAACTCTAAATGATGCTTGAAATAAATTATACGATTCATTGAAAGAGAATTATTAGCAGTTGTATATGCTTTTAATAAATTTCGGCATTATCTAATAGGAGCTAAATGTATTGTATATACTGATCATTATGCTATAAAGTATTTAATGCAAAAGAAAGATTCTAAACCAAGATTAATTAGATGGATATTATTAATGCAAAATTTTGATTTTGAGATCGTTAACAAAAAGGGAACTGATAATCAAATTGCGGATCATTTATCAAGATTAGAAAATCATGAATTATACGATGCCGATAATGAAATTTTAGACAGTTTTCCTAATGAACAACTTTATAATATAAATGAGTGGAGAATACCTTGGTATGCTGATATAGTAAATTATTTTGTAAGTGATATTTTACCACCTATGTTAACTTTACAACAACAAAAAAAATTCATTCATGATACTAAAACATACTTTTGGGATGAACCATATTTATATAAGCAATGTAAGGATTTAATTATTAGAAGATACGTGCCTTATGAAAAAACTTAACCAATCATTCAAAAATGTCATGATTCTGATTTTGGAGGACATTTTGGGACAGATAAAACTGCTTATAAAATTCTACAATCTAGATTCTATTGGCCAACTCTGTTTAGAGATGTATATAGATATATAAAAACCTGCGATAAATGCCAAAGAGTAGGAAACATATCGAGAAAAAATGAAATGCCTCTGAATTTTATATTAGAAGTTGAATTTTTTGATGTTTGGGGATTAGATTTCATGGGACCTTTTATTCCTTCATTTGGAAACTCATATATATTATTAGTTGTTGATTATGTTTCCAAATGGATCGAAGCACAAGCTTTACCTAGGTGTGATGCTAAAAGTGTTTCAAAATTTTTAATGAAAAATATTTTTACTAGATTTGGAATGCCGAGAGTGATTATCACTGACGGAGGAACTCATTTTAGAAACAAATATATTCACAAACTAGTAGAAAAATATAATATTATGCATAAGATATCAGCTGGTTATCATCCACGAAACTAGTGGATTAGGTGAAGTTTCTAATCGAGAGATTAAGCGTATATTAGAAAAGTCACGTAAACCCTAATAGATCGGACTGGTCTATAAAACTAGACAACTGCATTATGGGCATACGGGATTGCTTATAAAACTCCGATTGGAATGACTCCTTACGAGGCTTATATATGGAAAAACTTGCCACTTACCCAGTTGAATTAGAACATAAAGCATATTGGGCGATTAAAGAATTTAATTATAATATGAAAGAAGCTGGTGAGAAGAGATTGATACAATTAAATGAATTGGAAGAATTAAGGAATGAATCATATGATAATGACAGGATTTATAAAGAAAGGATGAAATTATGGCATGATCGGAAGATTAATCAGAGAAATTTTGAACCAGGACAAGAAGTTCTACTATATAATACTAGATTGAAATTATTTCCTGGGAAATTGAAATCTTGATGGTTAGGACCTTTCACCGTAACTCAAATATTTTCATATAGAACTATAGAAATTGAAGATCCAAAAACAGGACATAGATTTAAGGTAAACGGACATAAATTAATACCATATTTCGAAGGTAGAAGACCAAATTTTAAAGAGGTTTTAATGCTTAGTCAACCTGATTACTAACTAAAATTAGGTCCGGCTCACGACGTTAAACCAAGTGCTTTATGGGAGGCAACCCATAGTAGTCTTTTATTTTAATCATCTACAAATTAGTAAGCTATATTATTAAAACAAATCTTACTACTCAAATTTTTAATTAGAATCATCACAAATTCGAACCTATATGATGAGATCAGAAAATATTCGGACCAGAGCAAAAATGGGCGATTTTTATGAATCTCGCCGACAGCGAGCCCGAGCCCGCTGACAGCGAGATCGTGTGTCATGACTTAATTCAGTTTTATAACTAGCTCGCCGACGGCGAGGCAGTTGAAATTTTGGTTTCTTAAGAATTTTCGTGCGGTTTTGGACGGATCTAAGCCATTTCTTTGTAGGAAATTATCCCAAATCCAATTTTACACCATTTTCTTCCTTAGAAATGACTAGAGACCAATCCTTTCATTCCAAAATGGCCACCAAACTCTTAGAAACCACAAAAACTGAAGTTTTCAACCGAAGAAAATTTGTCAGTTTGGAGGCGCAGCGTATCTTCAACAAAGGCTTGATGAAGAAAAGACTTATTAAAGAAAGGGGATTTGTCAACGAGAGGAGTAGAGAATTCCACCACAAAAATCGAAGAAATGATCGCACGGCGGCATTGGGAGGTATTTTGTTATACAACATCCGCTGTAGTTATTCCGGTAGTTAAAGAGTTTTACTCTAATTTACATGCGATCAACAATGGAAATGTCTACGTCAGAGGAAGATGGGTAACATTTACTCCTTCAAGGGTAAATGAATTATTTTCTATAGAGAATACCTCTGTTTGTCATTATTCCAACTTTGTACCTTCAAGATACAATATGAACGAGATCTATAGATATCTGACGGACGAACCTGATGATTGGGAGTTACGCGAAGACGGGTATGTCAGTTTTTCTGCATCACTTTTTAACCCTGTCTCGAAGCATTGACATTTCTTTATCTCATCAAAATTATTACCTACTATGAGGTTAAATAAAGTTTCAAAGGAATGCGCTATATTAAACTACTGTATTCAAATTGGACTACCTATCGATGTTGGATCAATAATAGTAAAGTCTGCATTGGGATTGATTGTGCATGGGTCAGTTCATGGACTTGGACACCCATCGACTATATTTGCTTTATGCAGTCAGTACCAAATTTCTTATGAGGCTTGGGAAAAAGTAATTTTGCCATGGAAACCACTTGATCCTATGGATATATTTCCAACTTAGGATAACAATGATGAGATTACCATTATTTCTGACAGAGCATCACAAAGCAATCCTTTAGCAAGGCCCCTTACTGATAAAACAAATTTCATTCTGAAGAAGATTAAAGGATTGGAGAAAGAATTGCAAAATGTGATGAATTCCATCGACAATATCTCTGATATGTTTGATCACATTGACTGGAGGATGAAGGAGCACTTTGATCATAATGGTGCTGACCTCATTTTTGATGAGGTCTTCTCTTCCCTCTTTAGTGTTTAGGATCTAGCCTTAGGCTTTTCCTTTGACTATCTTAGAGGACTAGAATTGGGACCCATCCCTTAGAAATTTAAACAACTTCTTTTCTCCCTGCAAACCCCACAAGCTTGATTGTATACCCCTAATCACCTAGAGGGTTGAGATCAAATGTGGAGGTTTAAAGGATGAGTTCCCTATAGGACTCTTTGGCCTTAGGACTACCCTGGGTGGCCTGGTCTGGTGAGGGTTGACTTACACACTCACTACACTCACACTCTACACTCTCACACACACAATCCAAATCCTAAAACCACACCTATACCCAACTTGACTCCCTGACTCATGTAGGTAATTCATATGGATGGACCTTAACCCCTAAGTCTCTGGCTAAGAGGGTTAGGAACAACATAGTGAATGCCTCCAATGAGTCCTCTCATAGCTCATATGGGCTTAATATGGCTTCATGGATCAATCAAAGTTATTCCATTTCACTCACATTTGATCAATCTTCATTCTTCCAAAATTTCAATTTTTGACCCCCAGGACCCTACACCCATCAAACCTACCAAAAGCCCTTGAAATTGCCCAAATTTTCCAAAATCTCCAAATCACCCAAAATTCCTCAAAACCAATCCCAAACATTTCCCACCACTCAAAGTGATCATCCATAGCCAAATACACCAAAATTTCCAAAAATACACTCCAAATACACTAAAAATACACTTTTGGCCAAACTTTTATAAATTCCAAAAATTCCCAGAAAATTCCAAAAAATCCCAAATATTCTCAATTTCATTTTGTTCAACTACACCATGGGCCAATTTTGCAAATTTACCCCACTTTTACCAAAACCCCCACTTTGACCCATTTTTAACCTAAAGTGAACCCAATGTCAAACCAAATCAACCCAATTGACCCCAATTTTCGTCCAATACAATTCTAAACTTCAATTAAATATTTCTAATGTCAATCTAGACCAAATCCAAGCCCAATTTGATTGACATTTGAATCCAATTTCACTTTTGACCTTAAAGCCCAATTTGGACCCATGACCCAAACTTAGCCCAAACTAACCCAATTTAACTCCAATTGACCCCAAACTTTCTCTAAACTTTCCCTAACATCCCCAAAAACAAAACACTAACATGATTTGCCCAAAATTTGAACCTAAACTCCAACCAAATCCAACCCAAAGCCAAAATTCCCACTTTTGACCTAAACCCAAACCTAACCCAATTGGGCCCAAATCCCAAAATTAAAGCCCAACCAAAGTTGAAAACTCTTTTTAGTACCCCCATAAACATTTCCCAACATTAATTTTACATCAATTTCAACCCTAGCCCAACATTGGCCCAAATTAGCCCAATTTGACCTATATTGGCCCCTTTACCAAAGAAGCCCAAATCCAACCCAATTCAAACCCAAACCACCTCAAATTTATTTCAAATTACTCATGACACATTTCTAAACCAAACCCAACAATTATTTGGCCCAACCTTTTACAAAATTCCCATCCATAAATTTATTTTAAAACCAAAGGCCCACTTCCTTAGGCCTTCCTAAAAAGCCCACTCCAAAATGATTCCAAAAGCCCAAACTTCATGCTAAAGCCCATATGACAAATTCTTCTCATCATACCTTTAATTGAAATCATCCCTAAGTTCTAATTAAGCCATCAAATTTTTCTAAATTAAGCCATATGCCAAATCCTATCAAATCACCCCTAAATTACCAAAATTCCTAAAAAACCTCTTTCATGAAAGTTGACTTAGCTTCTCCCAAGCCAAAGGTGAGCCATGAAGCGATGCATGAGCCACATGGGAGCCATGATGGCTTTAGGCACCTCACCATACCCAAGATAGGAAAGGAGGGAGGCTCTTTCCATAATTCCTAAAAGTCATTAGCCTTAATCATGTCTCCCTTAAACCAAAATCTAATTTAAATATTCTTAAGAAAGGGACCTCACCACCTTTGACCTGCTAACCTAACTCATTCCATCAGCCTAAAACCAAGTCATGGGAAGGTGAACCCAACCCAAATACATGAGTTGACCAAATTGAGCCAAAATTAGCCATGCCCCCATTCCATTTTGATCCAACTACTTTACACTTGGCAACTACCAATTGAATACACAAAACCCCAGCCCTGACTCACCTGAACCCGAGGGTGACCCATGCTGCCGGCCGGCCGCTACGGATCGCGAGGAAAACACCACACCCTAGAGCACCATGTGAGCTTAACATTGAAATTCTCCCCTGCTGAGCTGCCCCATGCCCAATGGCCACCATGGCTGTTCTTCTCTTCCCCTGAGCAGTCGATTCAAGCATTCAAACCCCCCCTGGGAGGCCCTCCAGCCTCTCCTATTTAAACCCCACTTCTCTCGGCCATGGAAGAGGCTGAACAAAAACCATACAGAAACTCTGCCAAAATCATTCCAGACTCTTCTCCACACCTGGAGAACTTGATCCCCACTGAAATCCCCCTGCCATTTCTTCTCTGTAAGCTCAATTTCAGAGTTGAAATTCAACCCCAAAACCAGGACACTTCACCACAGTGAGTCAATCCTCAAATTGATTGGCTCTACACCTTCACCAGACCAAGAGGAGAAGTTTCCCAGTAAAAGCCCCTTCACCGGGCCGGCCATTGCTTCCGGCCTCCAAGCTTTGTGATCGGCTGTGGTCACTTTTGTACCTAGGCGATTCACCGGGCCAAGGGACTTCATCTGGAGCTTGCTTGGACCCAATCGAACGTGACACAACTCTCAGATCGAAGCTTCACTTCTCTGAGCAAAGGTATGAACTCTCTCTTCTTCCCAAGCTTCTGGAGATTCTCCATTTGATATGAATCGATTTCAATGCATGATTACCATATGGATGTGTTCGTATTTTCAAGAAGAATCCATAGAGCATAAGAACACAAAAATCCGTTGAGAATCGAGTGAGTTCTTAGGGTTTTAGTGTGGACGGTCACGGGTGCACACCAGTCGTAGACGATGACCAGGAGTCGTCGGATCGAGCGTGTATCGAGCGGACGGTCGAGATCGAGCAGGACAGCGCAATGGTACATGAACCGCGGGCCCCTGGAGCGCTGAGTCGGATGGCGGCGTCGAATAGGAATGCGCCGCGTGGACGTTCGGAGCTGCCGAGGATTGCGTGGCGCCGCGTGGATAAGTAGATAAATAGGGATTTTTCTTATTTTTTAAATACCTAGAACTTCAAAAATGCATAAGTTTGTGTAGAAAAATCTTAAAAATAAAATAAAAATACCCTTTTGCTCAGTAAACAGAGGAGAATAATGTGGAAAAGAAATCAAGTAATTTCATTGAGTATTTTATTTTTAATGATTTATTTACTCTCTGCATTGTTTTAATTCTCCATGCACATAGACAATTCACCATGGCATGAGACCATAGGGCTTTTAAAGCCTCTGAACTTGGGAACATTCCCTGAATTTTCCAAGGTCAGAGGGCATCCCTATGAGAAGTTATTGATTTCTCAATTGCATGTTACTGTTTTGAATATTTTAATTCCAATAATTAGCATATTGAGAAATAAATTCTAAGAAAATTTGGTGATGTTTCTTATGACCAGAGGAACCTAGGAAAAATAAGTTTTGAGTTAATTCACTTGGAATAACCCTAATTGGTCTAAATACCCAAAATTGAATTTTAATTAATTAGGGTTAACTACACATAAAATTAACTTAAAAAAAAATTCTCCACTGATCTTTGGGATTAGAGGAACATCTCATAAAAATTTGAAATCAATTGGACTTGATAAACCCCACCAAATGGGTTGATTAAGCCTCTTAAGCAAAATGGGTAAAATTAAACTTTAAAAATTCATAACTCACAAAAATACTTTTCAAAAATTCACAAAAATGGTTTTGGAGCTTCTTTGATATCAGAGGAACTTAGGAAAATTAAAATTGTAATTTTCTAAAAAAGTTGATTTTTATCATTATTTTAATATTTTTAATAATTAAAAAATAATAAAAATCATAAAAATATTAAAAATCACCAAAATGTCACATTTTGAATTCTAATTACTTAAGAACAAACCAAATATTTTTCTTAAGTCCCTAGGATAAGATATTGAATTTTAAAGGCTTAATGTAATTTTTAATATTAAAAAATGCATTTTTTAACCTTTTCACTAAAATAATTCTAATAAATCAAAGAAAAATCAGAAAAATATAAAATTTATTTCTCTGAACTCCTTGAGGTTAGAGAGATTTAAGAAAAATATAAAATTCATTTTCAACTTTAAGTTTATTTTAAAATTAATTAATACTCCAAAACTCAAAATAATTCTAATAAATAAAATATAATTTAAAAAATCACCAAACTTGGTTCAAATGGTCCTCTAGTCATTAGGAACATCCCATAATTTTCTTAAGGACAGAAACATTGCCTTGGTGAATTTTCGTTGAAAACCCCTATTTTCCATTAAAAATAATTACATAAATAAATTAAATACAGAAAAATCACATTTTCTCCTCTAATGTCTTAATTGACATGTGAGTGAGGTTACATAAAAATTTCAAATTCATTTGAGCTTAATTTAGTGAGTTATAAAATTATTAAGCTTGAAGGGCAAAATGGTAACTAAAAAAATTTCAACCTTTAATTAAAATTTTAGGATTAATTAAAAAGGGGAGAGTAAAATATTTGATTTTAAACTGATTTTGGATGATTAAAACTTAAATCATTGAGGGTAGAAACTTACTAACCATTTCAAAAATAATTAAAATAAAACTTTAATTAATTAATTAATTGAAATTTTGGGAAAATAATAGAAATTGGAATTATTAAAGCAGGGATAATATTAAGAGGATATTTATTCTTTAATTTAAAAAATCCCTAAATAAATCACTTCAATAATACTTAATTCTTAATTAAAAATTAAAATAATAGTCCAAATTAAAATTAAACTAAAATTAAATTAAAAATAAATTGAAATTAAATTAAAATTAAATTAAATTAAATTAAAATTAAATTAAATTAAAATTAAATTAAATTAAATTAAATTAAATTAAAATTAACTTAAATTAAATTAAATTAAATTAAATTAAAATTAAATTAAATTAAATTAAATTAAAATTAAAATTAAATTAAATTGAATTAAAATTAAATTGAATTAAATTAAATTAAAATCATTTAACAACAAACCTAAATAAAATCGTTAAGAATTAAATCTAAAATAACTTGAACACTATTCCAAACTTAAACTAACTTTTTATAATTAAGTCAAAATTAAAATTAAATCATTAAGTTTAAATCATTAAAATACTAAATAATTTGATTTGCCGCTTTTTAAAGCTATTATTATTATAACTCTTAAATGAGGCATCAAGTGAAGTGTTACTTCACTTATAGGATATTCAAATGTCCTAGTTCACTGAGCAAGAGAACAAAACTTAAACTCCTGGATGATTAATTCACTTGTATAATTAAATTCTCTTGGACTTAAAACAATCCTAGAGGTATTGAAAAGATGTTTAAGACTCGTCTTAAGCACTTCCTTAATACGATAGGATGTTTATAAGAACAACTGGATTTAATTGTTCTTGGGTGAAGAAAGTTATCCTTAAACCAAAACACAAGAACCTAGAAGTCATAGGAGATGATTAGCTATAGGATTAGGACTTTGGTAGATAACCAAAACCTTTCCCTTAGCTTTACCTAGGTACTTGTTGAAATATTTAAATGCCTTAACATGTGTTTTAAGTGCGGCTCGGGATGACGGGAAGACCCTCCAGGGTACGCTTTTATTTTATTGCAATTTACTTTATTGCGATTTACTTACATGCTATCGTACTTTACTTTTCTTGCATGATAAACAATCGTTGCATGAAAACCAAAACCTTTAGGATAGTCCACTGAACCGAAACCAAAACTAAATTAAAAGTCATTACAAGATAAAAATCATTGCCACAACATTTCAAAATATAAAACAACTCAAAATTTAATCACAAACAGAACAACAAAACTACAATTGCAACTAAATTAAAACGTCTCGTTGAATGATCGGGAATACCTTGGATGATGTAACCTACGTGTTGCTAACGGGATTTCCCACGGTCTAAATGAAAGTGTGGAACTCATTTAGTTGAGTTTAGCAAATTCATACGGACTAAGTGAATTCGATGAAAATAACGGTGCGGGATGACGGAACCGTGGGATCTTAATCGGTTCTGTTTAAACAACTTTAAGATTTGTTTTAAGTAAAATATTAAAAACACTTGGATTTTAAGATTTCTAAACCAAAACACTTCTCTCACCTCCTGATTTATGACTTCTAAAACTAAACCTCTGCAACAACAAGGAGCTTGGAGCATAGTGGGCAGCACGGCCATCTTCGTCAGCAAAACTCGGATCTACATCAACTAAACATTTCTTAGAATTAAAATAACAAAGCCATAGGATTTCGAGGTAGTTTGCCTAGTGCAACATAAATCCTCAACCCTTTCGTTAGGCATTTGCATAATCATATTATACAAATTAAGCCCTAACCGGTCTTAGGATTCCGAGGTAGTTGTTTGGTGCGACATAAACCCTCACATCTTTGAGGCTATTTGTATGATTTTATCATACAAATATAAGTCCTAATTAATTAAAATTGGCAGGATCGAAACATTAAATTAACTCCCAAATTGAAGCCAAACAATAGGATAGTTTGAGAAGTTGCCAAGATTCTTCTTGGATCCTCAGCTTCTCCTACTTCTCTTTCTTTGGACTCCTAAAATAAATTGTTCCAAACACTATCCATTCCCTTTTGAAATTCCAAAATTCAAATCCTTTGAAAACCTTAAACTTTGTAATTCTTGAGAGAAAAACCACTAATCATTATCGAGAGTTTTCTTAAATGATTCCCGTCATTTAAGATGTAATTAACTATAGGGGCTTGCCCTTATAGGGAACTTTAAGAACCCAGGTAATATAAACCCTGCTTAATTCATTTATATTAAGCAGGGGAACTTGTCGGCTTATAAAATTGGTTCGCAGACCAAACGTATGTCACAAATCTTCTAGTTTATTTAATCGAGCCCCATCGCCAAACAGTGTGTCTATTCTTCGGGATAGATACACGGTTTGTGATGCGGTGCTCGTTTATATAAACTATTTGGGATGTGAGATCTGTTTGATATTTCATATCTTAAAATTTTCAAACTCAAAATCATTTTCAAAATCAAATACTACTTTCTAAATTATATATATATTTAAATTAAATTTAAGATTCGCCGACAATTTCTGTTAGGCGACCCCTTTTCAAAATACAACACATAACCTAAAAATATGCCGACAACTGGACATCTAGAAGCCAGTTTTATTCATTTACTAAGACAGAAAGGATGGATTAATGAAGAATCTACTGCAGAATTCCCTTTCAGGCCTTTCTACAATTTATTTGTGCACCTGCGTCGCATCGGGAATATCAGAGTAGATGATAGTTCAGACACTGAAGAGTAGGAAAGATTTCTATTTTATGTCATATATTTGTGTATATATGTGTTGATTTGGATTTAGGTTTTATTATGATTTGAATTTTAAATTGATCATCTCAGATTTGATGAGATTATTTGTAACTTGTTATGTCTCAGCATTTAGAGTGTTGTGGTGTGGATTACGATGCTGAGTATTATGGATTTGAACATTTAAGTTAAATATGTTGTTAAGTTGTTAGTGTGAAGTTTGTAAGTCTCATGGATTTCATATATAAAGTTATATTATTTGTGTTGTGTGAACTTTTTCTGAGTATAAGTATCTAATCTTCATACTATTATTAAATTAAGTGATCGGAAGATTGATTAAGGGCAAATTGAGGTTAAAAATGATTGACGAATTTCAAAAATTTAAATTTTTTGGGATCTCGCCGACGGTGAGAATTATCTCGCCGACAGCGAGAAAAACCGCTGACAGCGAGACCGGCTCGCCGACGGCGGATTTTTCCTGAAACTTTTGCCTTATCAAATTAATTAGACAGCGAGATCGTGAAAAGACCTATATTTGACCATTCAACCGACACTATTCATCATCCCCTTCCTCAAAACTTCGAAAAAACCGACCTAGGGCTTGAGAGATCTTGGATTTGAGGCGATTTCAACACTTTTTGACACCATATTTCATCTTCCCTTGGTAAGAGCTTCACTCCTATGCAAAAATTTTTGATTTTCACTATGGATTTCTTCTACATTGGGAAATTTTGAAAAATTTTGAAATGTGGAGAAAATATTTGGAAGAATTTCATGGAAATTGATTTTAGATGTTGTAGGAAGCCTTCTTAGTAATATATGAGAGTTTAGTTAAAATTTTTGCAAATTTCACAGATCGAAAATGGCTCCACGACAAAAGCGACGGATAGATTACGACAAAACCCGATTCATAAACGCAAGAGCACAAACTCGATACTTTCAAAACATACAAACAAGAAAATGCATTCAAGATCGAGTTTTCAAGAATCCTGGAGGAGAAGTTGAGAGAATCATTAAGGAACGAGGATGGGAAAACTTCTGCTTCGTGACCAACAGAGCCGCTGTAGAAGTGGTAAAGGAATTTTATACGAACTTAACACGGGCCGAAGATGCACTGGTTAAAGTTAGAGGATTTTTTGCGGAATTCAACGATGCTAGAATAAATGCTTATTACGAGGTTAGAGACACCTACACCAGCGAGTATGAAACTTTTGGAACTATGGAAGGACCACTGGAAGAGGTGATTGACTTTCTCACTGATGGGAAAGGCGTCTGGAAGATAAAGCAGCGAGAACGGGTAAACTTCCCTCTTTCTATGCTAAATGCAACATCTAAAGCCTGGCACTATTTTATTTGTTCTACTTTGTTACCTACCTACCACCATAGTGAGGTAACAAGAGATGAAACGATTCCGAATTTCGTATTCGGAACCAAAAGAGTATTAATGTGAGAAATGTAATTTATAAGAATATATTAGCCACCTCAAGAAATGAAAGTGGAGGAGGACTAGGACATCCTGGTCTTGTCTATGCACTCTGCCAATTATCTGGGGTAGAGGCAAGAGATTATGAGGAATGGGTTGAACCTATGAAACCCATTACTCGGGCTAATATAAAGAAATATGAATCCCACGAAGGATGGAGATGCGGGACGAGGGATTATGTACCTTCTTCGAGTAGAGATATACCCTCTACTAGTTATGAACCCCCTCGGTACACCACTCCTACCCTTCAAGATCCGATGAATGAATTAACCTCGCGTAGAAAGAGTTTTGAGCTATTTGGAGAAAATATGGAAAGAAGATTTGAGCATATAGACCAAAGGATTGGAGGCTTGGAAAGAAGACACGATTATGATAGCGAATATCTCCAGTGACATTCAGAGTACGAAATTGCATATTATGAGGTTGAACGTCGATATAAGAGTGGTGATTTAGATGTTGTATTTCCTGAGTGCCCCACTATACACAGTACCAGCCTGCTCAGCCTTCTTAGCCTGGAGATCAGGGAGATGATATAGCCTGGGATTTTGATGCAGAAGATTAGAGCCTTTGTTTAGTTTGTTTGGTTTGTTTAGAATTATTATTATTTTGGAAACTTTATTATTCTGTGTGTAATTATTTTGTACTTTCTGTGGACTGTGGATGTTGGTATGTTTGCTTATGCTATGATGTTAGACTTCTTATGTGTGTTAAATTAGTTTGCAATTTTTTTTTTTTAGATAGGATGTTAGTCTTTCTTTAATGTGTTGTTTAAATTTTTATAAGTTATGAACTTTTAATATTGTTTAGATTGTTTTAATATGTTTTAAAGTAGGTTAGTTGATTGTATGTGTAGTAATAGATTAAGTTTTCATTTGTTATGTTTGATACTTATTTTAAAATTTCATCCCTGCACTTTCTTTTAAATACTATATGTGGAAGAATACTAACGATACGAGTTACGTAAGTAATGAAAAATCCTGCAAAAATTTCAAAAAAAGAAATACCTAAAGCTCGAAAGGTATGATGAACTTTACTATATACTTTCCCTTTTCACTATTTAGTATAGATAGAAAAATTTAAGTTTGGGGGAAGGTAAAAATACAAATTTAATTATTAAATTGTTCTCAATTTCTATTTTCAAAAATTATTATCAAATGATTTTCTATAGTAGTTTTTCAATTCAATAAACATGAATTACTTTATTTAATTATTATAGAAAGTTAAATAAAATGTTTCTAGTAATTCAATTAATTAATGGAATAAGATATTTAGTTAAAAGGAATAAGAATATAATAAACTATTTAAAGTAAGGAAAACTATATTCTAAAAATTGAAATTCTTAAGTATTTAAGTGAAAAAGAAAGGATTGAAACTCAATGAAGTAAAGACTATGAAATATATATAAGCAAGGAAATATTTTAAGTTTCAATTTTAGGAAGAGAAATTGAAGTTCAAAATTATTGACAGGCTATCCAGATACAGTAATCCTCACTTGGAAAAGAAAAAAGAAAGAGAAAGATTGAAAATCAATCCAAAAAAAGAAAAGAAAAGAAAAGAAAAGAAAAACATAAGTGAGGAGAAGCTTGAGGAGATGCCTTATCAAAAATTGGCTTCAATGGATTCAACCTAAAGGGTAAAACTTAATTATATTTCTAAACTTATATATATGGATTAGTATTTTACTAAATAGTGTTTTCTTGAACTTCCTATCATCTAAATATCTTAAGTAATTTAATCTTTTTAAATATAATCATTCCTGAAATAAATAGAAAGCTAGAAATCTTAGACCTGATAACTAAATAATCTTATATCTATAAAGTTAATTTAATTACTTAGAAATATTTCTATTCAACTTTACTATAATGTTATTTAAATTTAATTCATATTATATCTGAATTGAAAAATTCTATTACAGAAATCATTATTTTTATTTAGTATTAAAATTACTTGAGGACAAGTAATAATTAAGTTTGGGGGATTTTGATCACAGAAAAATACATTAAGAAATTCATATCTATTTTTGATGAAATTGCACTTTAAAGAAAGGTATTTTTTTATTTTACTGCAGGAACGAAGATTTATAAGTGATGGAAGCAAAAAGAATGAAATGGAGCGAATTTGGATCAAAAAGGAAGAAATTCATGCAAAATGAACTAAGTCGCCGACGGCGAGATCGAGGCCGCCGACGGCGAGATCATGAGGAGAATTTCTAAAGGAATTATAACTACCTCGCCGACAATGAGCCCGAGCCCGCCGACAGCGAGTTCGCACGGTTTGAAGACCTTCTACAAGCCCCGCTGACGGCGAGGTCGTTTCCCGCCGACAGTGAGACAGTTCAAAATGCAAATACATTGAACCTGGACGCTTTTTGAAGATGTGTTTAAGCATCCCTTGGACCTTTGCCTACCTTTATAAATAGAGGATAAGTTTTAGTATGTTGTGTGTCTTTTGTGTGTCATTTGTGTGTGTCTCTGGAGTCTTCAGTGAGTCTATTTAGAGAGTCTTAGTGAATCTTTAGTGAGCTAGAAGTGTGTTGTACTAGAAGGAAAAGTCAAAGGAACTTCGAGGAGTACGTCGAGGAGGAAATTAAGATAAGTATCTTTGTTTATTGTTGTTGTTAACTTTAAATGAAATCCATGCTTTGTTTTATTTACATGCATTCTGAGTAGTTTCTTGGTCTTTCTCCTTGTTTATGAAAATTATGCAAATTGATGAAATTAAATAGAAGTACCTAATATATTAAAATAAGTTGTGATAATTTTTACTTAAAACTTAATTTACTTTCAATCTGGCCAATTGATTTGTTAAAATATGTTGAATTATCAACTATAGTAAAAATTACATCCAATATTCAGGGAAGTCAAAAGCCTTGGAAGGATGGTGCAAATAAATAGGGAAATATTATTTATCGGACGTAGAATTGGACATTTTAGTGTGACAGACTAAAATATTCAATTTGGTCCTATTGTTTGAGAGCTGAAGTGTAGATGTTAGCCCTCGGGTGAGGGGAACGTGGGAGCTACGAAGTGGCGACCGGTATCCTTCCAGCCTAGCCGCAGTTCGGTAATCAAACATAGGATTAGTCAATGTTCTTTGCACCTGGACCAAAGGGTAAAGAATAGGAATGTTCTTATTTGTCACAATACAATTCAAGAATTCTATTTAGATTCATCATTCACTTAATTTTCTAAAAATAAGGAGAATGATACTTTTTCTGAATTATTTAAATCAACTTTATTTCAAGCATTAGTTTACTTAGTTTGCTGTAGTTACTTAAAATTTCCGATTACTATTTTAGTAAGTAATTCCTTTAAATTTTAGCTAATACAAATCTGTTAAAAACTTCCCTGTGGGATCGATTACCAGGACTCCATTAGAGCCCTGTATTACTTGATACGATATGTATACCTGCGTAGAATCCACATTAAACATTCAATCATAAAATCAAATATATATATATATATATATATATATATATATATTAAAGCGGAATCACGTTTTTGGTGCCGTTGCTATTAACATAATTTACAAACATATAAAAAGTGGGTCAGTAACTAAGGAAAGCGCTATTTTGAATTTTTGTATTCAAATTGGGAGGCCGGTTGACATTGGTAATATCATTATGAAATCATTTCTTGGATTAATTGTGCATGGATCTAAATATGGGCTTGGACACCCGTCCACCATATTTATGTTATGTAGTCAGTCACAGGTTCCTTATGAAAGTTGGGAAAAGGTTTTTCTTTCATGGAGTTCTATTGATCCAACTAATCCCTATGACCACTAGAAAGTTGGAGATGAAGATGACATGAACTTGCTCGCTGATCAACCTACACAGACTTCACAACCGATTCAACGCTATTTTCCTGAAGGTTCGAGAATGATATTGAAGAGGATCAAACAGTTGGAGACTGAGGTAAGAAATGTTATGAATGCGATCAATAACATTTATGATTTATTCAATCATATAGATTGGAGAATGAAAGAACAATTCGATCGCACTGGTCGAATTGAGATGTGCTTGATAAATCTGATGAAGAAGAACACGGCGATTACTGAGGAATCATCTGATGAATTTCCAATTCTTCCATTCTATAACTTTTTTGTGCATCAGCAATCAATTGGAGACATTAGATAAGAGGATAGTTCTGAAACTGATGTGGAGTAATTGATGGATTCTAATTATGTTTGTTGTGTGTTTAGTTTGCTTTGCTTAGTTATGTTTGGTTTGTGTAGTATTTGCTTTGAATTTGGATTTAGATTTTTTTATTTTCATTGTGTGGTTAGATCTTAGTGTTTGGTTATCGTAGAGTACTTGCTGCACTAAATATGTAAGAGTTGTTGGTTTGAATGAACATATTTGGTGTCTATTATGTAATTTGGATTTTATATATATAAGATTGTTGTGTTTTTTTTGTGTGAAGAATTGTGTTGATTATTGCTAATGAGAGGATGTAAATGTCTATTGAAGTGTTAAACATCATTGTGGACGTTGAAACGATCGAAAATAAGAAAAAATTTTCAGACCCAGAAAATATTTTGGACTGGCGCCGTTGGCACCAGAATGGGCGCTGCCGGCGCAAAAATTCAGAGAATTTGGCTATTTTCTTAAATAGAGCGCCGCCGGCGCCCGAACCCAGTAAAAGCCCAAAAACCCTCATTTTCGGAATTTTTACTCTGGGACCCACAAAATTTTCCTTTTACTTCATCTTCCTCCTCCATTTTCGTGGTTTTGAAGATCTTGGGCATGCTAGATCTCAGATTCAAGGAGATTTCAAAGCTTTTCGACACCGGATCTACACTTCTCTTGGTAAGAGCTTCACTTTAAGTTAAAATTTTTGGATTTTTACCATGGAAATCTCTCACATTGCTTATGGTGGAATTGTTTGAGTTTTAAAGAGATTTTAAGATTTCCATGATGAAATTTGCTCTTACTTGTTTAAAATAGTGTTTGGAGTTTGTTACATTGTGAATTTGGAATTTATTGGAATTTTCTTGCAAATTTTAGAAATTCACATGGCTCTAAGGTTGAGTAAAGGGAAGAGGAAATTAGATTTTGATGAGGAGAAATTCGTTAACATCAAAGCCCAATTTTGCTATAACTCTTACCTCTACAACAAGAAGTGTATCCAGGATCGAGCTTTTGATAGTCCTGGAGGATCTGTATAACAATTAATTGCATAGCAGAATTGGGAGCGATTTTATTATTTCACTGCGAATACTATTATGGGAGTGGTTAGAGAGTTCTATTCAAATATATCCTGGACTGAGACTGAGTATGTGCTAGTTAGAGGAAAAATGGTTGAGTTTACTCCTCAACGTATCAATGCTTTATACCAGACTCGGGAACCATTCGTGTGTGAATACAAAAATTTTGACACTCGAAGGGAGAATATGAGAGAAGTTATTGCTTTTCTAACTGACGAGCTAGGAGAATGGAAAGTAAGTCAAATAGTTGATAAATTTCCCCGCCTCTACATTGAATATTATTTCAAAAGTTTGGCATTATTTTATTTCTGCGAGATTATTACCATCTTATCACCATAGCGAAGTTACTAGAGATAGAGCGATTCTGAACTATTATATTTAGAAGATGAAAAGGATTGATATTGGGACTATTATTTACAAGAATATTTAGACAATTGCTAGAGGCGAGACCACCGGAGGATTAGGATATCCTGCTTTAGTTCATGCCCTCTGTGTTCAGTCTGGAGTGGAGTTCAGTAGTTCTAAAGAAGTGGCTATACCTTTAAGACCAATTACAAAGAATATTATTCGTACTTATGACTCTCATGTAGGAGCCAGAGTTGAGCGTAGGAGTACTGATATTCCTACTACGAGTTATGATGTTCCATCTACATCTGAGCCGCCTACCTTATCTGATATTATGGAGGAGCTGAGATTACAGAGTGCTAGTGTAGATAGACTCCATGGTCGGATGTATGTATTTGAGGCAAGGAGTGATGTGAATGAAGATTATCTGCAGAGGAGAGTTGAGTTCGATATTGCTTATTATGATGCTCAGGTCAGATTTATTAGGGGGGAGTCTGATGTGATATTTCTTCTTGCCCCAGCTATACACCATATAAACCTGACCCTGCTGAGGACCCTGCTGATGACCCTGTTGATGACCCTACTGATCCTGGTGATGGAGACTGGTAGATTGTTTGTTTTTATTTCTGTTGTTCTTGTTGTGTTGTGTTGTACTGATGTGATATAGTAGATATTTGCTTTTCATATGATGTGTAACCTTGTTGTGTTATACTATTGTGTTGTAGAATTTATTTTCATATGTTGTGTAACTCTGTTGGTGTATTGTTATGTTGTACTGAAACATTAAAATTGTTAGTTGGACTGTGAAGTACTGTGATAGTTTGTTTCATGTTGTAGTTTTCTGTTGATGTTTAGATGTTTAATGTTAATTTCTCTTTACCCATGCAATTATTTAAAATTGTTATATCACTGCTACTAATTGTTTTATGCTTGCTAGTTGAAAATTTTGACTAATACCAGATAGTTGTTGAAGATTTCAAGATCCCATCACAGAGAGGTTAGTTTTCTTCTACTCTAAACGGTTTCAAATTTATTGAAAAATTTTAGTTTGGGGGAGGGTAGAGAAATACTAACTTTTATTTGTTCTCAATTATTATATTCTAAAAAATTATTAGAATAACTTCTGGCAGTTGAACCTCATTATAAGAAAACTAAAATTTTTCATTTCAGTTGAATATTATGGAAGGATAGGATGAAAATTTTTAGTGATAAAGGTTGATTTTATAGAAGTAAGATATTTGGTATGAAAGGATTTGATTATAGTCAACTATTTAAAGTAAAGAAAACTGTATTTTTGAAATGTTAAGGGACTTAAAGTATTGTGTGTTAAGAAGAGATTGTAACTTTATGATGAATAATAAAGCTTATACTTAACTATAAAGTAAAGAGATGTTTCAGGTTTGAACTTTAGAAAGAGGAAAGTGAAGTTCAAAATCATTAAAGGGCTATCCGGATATAGTAATCCTTAATAAAAAAGAGAGAAAAGAAAAGAAGGATTGAAAAACAATCCCTAAAAGAAAAAAGAAAAAGAAAAGAAAAGAAAAAGAAAGAAAAAATGTTTATGAGGAGAAGCTTAAGGAGATGCCTAATCAAAAGTTGGCTTCACTTGAATCACCCTAAAGGGAGAGCTTGATTTCATTTCTAAATTTATGTTTTAAGTATTGGCCTACATTCTAATAAAGTTTGCATGAACTCCTTTTTCACATAGTTTTTTGAGGCACTCTTAATATGACAAATTATGGTTCATCTTGAAATAAATAGAAGACTAGAACTCTTAGACTTGATTGCTGAATATTCCTATACCAGTAGCGTTGACCTGAGTTACTAAATTTCTTTCTGAAAATCTAACTAATATATTCTTTTGAATGAAAAATTTTAGTGTCTTACTGTTGAAAAGTACATTGCCTAGAGTTATATTTTATGTAGTAAAAGGATTACTTAAAAACAAGTAATAGTTAAAGTTTGGGGGATTCTGATGCACCAAAAATATATACAGTTTTTTCTTTATAATTTTAACCATTTTTTATGATATTGCACTTTAAAAAAGGTATTTTTTTATGATTTGTTGCAGGTATGATGATTTTAGGTGATTAGAGTGAAAAGAAGCAAAAATGAACGAATCCAGAGCAAAAAGGAGCAAAAAGGAGCAAAATGGTGGAAAAGGTGTTCTGGCGCCGCCGGCGCCAGAATGGGTGCTGTCGGCGCCCAAATCCAGAAACTTCAGCATTTAATTGACACGATAGAGCGCCGCCGGTACCATATCTGGCGTCGTTGCGCCCAAAGTCGGTGGACTTCAAATTTGAAGAGTTTTGGCGACTTTTTGAAGGGATGCCTATGGAAACTCTTGGGATTTCGTCCCTATCTTATAAGTAACTGTTTTTAGACAACAAGTGTGTGGATTCTAGTGTCTTTGGTGTCTCTTGTGTGTAGCTTTAGTGAGTGTTAAGCGTTAGGGTTTAGGAGAAGAGTGTGTAGAGTGAGGATTTAAGAGGAATTCTTCTCTAAGGAGTGAAGGAGAAGGGGTAAAGTGAGAGATTGCTTCTTCCTTTCCATTCTAAAGAGATAATCAAGTGCTGTAAAGAAGAGAGAAGAGGATTCAAAGGAACTTCAAGGGAATTGCATTGGGGAAGAGAAATAGATAAGTTGAATTTCTTTTGTGGTTTGTATGACCTTTCTTTTATATTCAAAATCCATGTTTTATTGTATCTTCTCCATGAATTCTGAGTAGTCTCCCTTGTCTTTCTTCTTGCATAGAGATGTGATGATGGATTGATGTGGATTTGATGAGCTTGTAATGTAATGAAGAAATTGTGATGGTTTTTCATTTCAAACTTAATTTACTTTTCGGTTTCGCCAAATGAAATATTAAAATATGTTGTTAAACATTAAGTTTGAAAGGATTTAATGTCCTACAACAATAATTAAAGATCCAATCAATTTCTATGGATGAATTGAGTATTTCATGGCAATTGAGTGCAAATAAATAGGAAAATATGTTTTGATGGACTTCAATGTGGAGATTTCAGGGTGACGGGCTGAAATTCTCAAATTAGTTCTAAGATTAGTAACTAATATCAAAGGTTAGCCTTTAGGTGAAGGGTGAGTGGGAGCACCGAAGTGAGAGCCGGTATCCTCCCAGCCTAGCCTTAGATTTAGTGACTAAAGTTAGGATAGGTCAATTTTCTTTTTTTACTTAGAAGAGGAGGTACTCTTTTAAGGGTAAAGAATCATCTATGCTCCTATTTGGCACAATAATATAAATATTTGTTTCATATAAATCCACACATCATATTCTCATTGCAAGAGGAAAGATACTTTTCTCATATATCGAAAACCTTTCAAATACTTAGTTTAGTGTGTCTGTTAGTTAATTCTATTTTTTTTTTAAGTTCTTAGAAGTAATTGTGGTTAGTTAATTGTTATTGTTTCATGCATAGTAGTAGTAAGTAGAAAGCTTTAATTGCAAATTAAATATCGGATTTTAGTGCTACGTTATCTATATTGTGAACGCTTTCTTATATTCCAAACTTCCCTGTGGGATCGATAACCAGGACTCCATTAGAGCCCTGTATTACTTGATACGATACGTATACTTGCATTGAATGCTTGGACTTAACAAAATCATTATAAATATATAAATTTGAGTTCATAAATTTTTGCAATATAAGTCCGACGCATCAGTCACTGGGACATACAAGAAGGAGAAATGCTAACCGATGTAAACACCGTTTGTTAGAAAGAAGGAGGAAAGCACAGACCCTCCAACTGGCCGCCGAGTTAGCACCGATGCCAAAAGAAACTGCTTATGAGCAAGAAATGCAAGAGACAGATGAAAATTCTCCGCTCACAGATACAGTGCCAGAGTTCATTGAAGTGTCAGAGCCCGTGTAGGACCTGATAGGGGAGATTTTCATAGGGTGTCAAACTTGAAGTACGGATTTCCCCAGGCAGCTGACAGTCTCAGGGGCATTCTCAGTTTACCCAGATTGCAACGTGCTATGGTTAGAAGAGTATGGGACCTATGAGGCGTACGCCGCCACCATACTGAGAAGACAGCTTAGAGAATGGTCTGATGTCGAACCATACGTACCAGAATTCGTTCAGCTACCACCACCGCTGCCGATACCAGATTACATCATGTCAAACATCAGAAGAATTCACAAGAGCAATTTTGAAAGTTACGACATTATTCAAGGAAAGGCCGTTAATATCCTGGAAGACCTTGAACTTTGCACCAATGTTTTCTCGAAAAGAGATGAGCAGAAAATCCAAGCCTGTATTTGGGCCCTCCAAGATAAAGGCAGGGAGAGACTACTAAAGAAAAAGACTTATTCAGAAACAGAGAAATAGAAAAGAGGTAAGGGCAAAGTCACAATTCAGTGTGGCTGCTCCTACAACTTTGCAAAGGACAGAAAAAGTAATCCCCAGGGATCCTACAGCATGATGAGGTGGACAAAATGCCGCCATAAATTAAAGGAATGATCAAAAGGATGGTTGAATGACACATCCTCCCTGTGAGCTGTGTTCCGAACAGATGCATTATCAATATCTACGAGGATGGGGACTGCATTCCTCCTGACATTGATAATCACGACTTCTTGAGTCCATTCTGTACAGTCTCATTTGTAAGTGAAAGCGACATTCTATTTGGCCACGAGATACAGATCGTTGGAGCAGGAGAGTTCGAGGTTACAGCGAGGATCACTCTGCCGATCGAGTTAGTTCTGATTCTACAAGGAAATGGGGCCAATCTGGCCAAACACTGCATTCCAAGAGTTTGTGGACAAAGAGTCTCGGTTACATTTAGGAGAACGGATGAAGACAAGACACCTTTCATTTACGAGCCTGATCCAGATATAGAAGGTTACCGCTCGTTACCACTTTGACAGCCATACCTTCAGGCAATCGCGAAGGGACTTCTGTCCAGGAGCGTAACTTTTGGCAGGTTGGCTTGTCCACAGAACAGTTTTGCATCAGCCTACAACAGCCAGTAGTTTCATGGATGTTTCAGCTTACAGCATTTAGATATGTGTACCTGATCAGTTTGGAGATGCTGAGAGCATTTGATCAGTTGTATCTACATTTTTAGTGAAATAAATGAAGATTCTTGTTTCTTTCAGGATGTTCCCTTTTCGCGCAAGGGTTGATAAGCCACGGGACCGTATTCGAGTCCTAAAAAATGAACGAACAAAGAACAATATAAAATGAAAGTAAAGCTAAATCATAATTAAAACACCAACAAACCAATCAAACGGAACAAAATGAAAAAGATATGTACAATGAACATAATGATAATAAGAAAAGAAAATCAAAATTAAGTAAACCTGAATAAATTCAAAAATTAATTCCTTCTCAAAATTCTGAGTTTCTCACTCGTCCTAATAATTCTGCGTTCTGAAAGCACTTTTCACAGTATCACACTCTACGAACGTCATAAATCTAAGCTCCTTGAGTTTTTTTTTTAAACTTATCTTTGCAGTTTGATTCCAGGATAGGTTCAGGATCGTCTGATTTCTTCAAATTTCAAATTGCTTCCCTAAATTTTCATCTTCGCTTCCACATATTTTTCCACCTCCATATAATTTCAGGGATCGGTACACGCTCATTCGATTCGTTCAAATTTCAAATTGCTTCCCTAAATTTCCACATCCGCTTCCACATATTTTTCCACCTCCAAATAATTTACAGCATCGGTGCAGGGTCATCCGATTCCTTCAAATTTCGAATTGCTTCCCTAAATTTCCATCTCCGCTTCCACATATTTTTCCAACTCCATATAATTTTCATGATCAATGCAAGGTCGTTCGATTCCTTTCCATATATTTCTCGGAATTGATGCAGTGTCATTCAATTCCTTTCCATATAATTCTCGGAATCGATGCAAGGTCGTTCGATTCCTTTTCATCTAATTTTCAGGATCGATGCAAGGTCATTTGATTCCTTTCCATATATTTCTCGAAATTGATGCAGGGTCATTCAATTCATTTCTAAATAATTTTCGGGATCAATGCAAGGTCGTTCAATTCCTTTCCATATATTTCTCAGAATTGATGCAGGTTCGTTCAATTCCTTTCCATATAATTTTCGGGATCGATGAGAGGTCGTTCGATTCCTTTCCATATAATTTTCGGGATCGATGCAAGGTTGTTCAATTCCTTTCCATATATTTCTCGAAATTGATGCAGGGTCGTTCAATTCCTTTCCATATATTTCTTGGATTTGATGCAGGGTTGTTCAATTCTTTTCCATATAATTTCGAAATCGATGCAAGGTCATTTGATTCCTTTCCATATAATTTTCAGGATCGATGCAAGGTCGTTCGATTCCTTTCCATATATTTCTTGGAATTGATGCAGGGTTGTTAAATTACTTTCCATATAATTCTCGGAATCGATGCAAGGTCGTTTGATTCCTTTCCATATAATTTTCGGGATCGATGCAAGGTCGTTTGATTCCTTTCCATATATTTCTCAGAATTTATGCAGGGTCGTTCAATTCCTTTTCATATAATTCTTGGAATCGATGCAAGGTCCTTTGATTCCTTTCCATTTAATTTTTGGGATCGAAATAAAGTCATTTGATTCCTTTCAATATATTTCTCAGAATTGATGCAGGGTTATCAATTTCTTTCCATATAATTCTCGGAATCGATGCAAGGTCGTTCGATTCTTTTCCATATAATTTTCAGAATCGATGCAAGGTCATTCGATTCCTTTCCATATATTTATCGGAAATGATGCAAGGTCGTTCGATTCCTTTCCATATATTTCTCAAAATTGATGCAGGGTCGGTCAATTCCTTTCCATATAATTCTCGGAATCGATGCAATTTTGTTTGATTCCTTTCCATATAATTCTCAGAATCGATGCAAGGTCATTCTATTTCTTTCCATATATTTCTTGGAATTGATGCATGGTAGTTCGATTTCTTTCCATATATTTCTCAGAATCGATGCAAGGTCGTTCAATTCCTTTTCATATAAATTTCAGGATCGATGCAAGGTCATTTGATTCCTTTCCATATATTTCTCGGAATTGATGCAGGGTCGTTCAATTCCTTTCTATATATTTCTCGGAATTAATGCAGGGTCGTTTGATTCCTTCCAAATTTCATTACTGAGGTTGGTACCTAAATTCCAATCCTTGCTCCTTTTCAAACATCATCAGTTTGTAAAACTTCCAATCATTATAAATTCCAAAACCTATCTAAAATTGAACTTTAAATTCAAATTCAAATTAAAATTCAAGAAAATGCGAACAATCCACAAAGGAGATTGAACCCTATTATGAAAGAAGTAGTTAAAAAAGAGATTTTAAAATGGTTAGATGCTGGAATTATATATCCTATTTCGGACAATACTTGTGAATGAAAATGAGGAGTAACTGTTGAAGCAAATGTTGAAGCAAATGAGAATAATGAATTAATACCTATCAGACAAGTTAGTGGATGGTGTATTTGTATTGACTATAGAAAATTAAATGCTGCCACTAGAAAAGATCACTTTCCTCTCCCTTTTCTAGACCAAATATTGGATAGGCTTGTTGGACACAAGTACTACTGCTTTCTGAATGGATATACCTGTTACCATCAAATTCCCATTGCTCCTGAGGATCAAGAGAAAACAACAGTTACTATTCCTTATGGAACTTTTGCTTTTCGAAGAATGTCTTTCGGATTATGTAATGCACATGTGACATTCCAGAGATGTATGATGTCTATATTTAGTAAGTTAAATGATGATGGAATAGAAGTATTTATGGATGATTTCTCTGTATTTGGAACATCATTTGACGCATGCTTAAATCATCTCGAAAAGGTTTTGGAGTTATGCGAAAGAACTAATTTAGTTCTAAATTGGAAAAAATGTCAATTTATGGTTACGAGAGGAATTGTATTAGGGCATAAAATTTCAGAAAATCCCATGGAAGTAGACCATGCAAAAATTCAAGTTATAGCTAAACTACTACCTCCTACTACAGTGAGAGGATAAGAAGTTTTCTTGGGCATGCTGGTTTTTATAGGCGTTATATTAAAGATTTTTCAAAAATTACCAAACCTCTATGCCAACTTTTGGAAAAGGATAAGAAATTTGAATTTACTGAAGACTACTTAAATGCCTTTGAGTTATTAAAGAAAAAACTAATTACAGCACCTGTAATAGTTTCACCTGACTGGAAGAAACCATTCGAATTAATGTGTGATGCTAGTGATTATGCTATTGGAGCTGTTCTTGGACAAAGATATGATAAGATTTTTAAAGTTATATACTACACTAGTAAAACTCTTAATGATGTTCAAATTAACTATACGGTTACTGAAAAAGAGTTACTAGCTATTGTGTATGCTTTTGACAAATTTAGATCTTACTTAATTGGGACTAAATGTATTGTGCATACTGATCAATCTGCTATTAAATATCTGATGCACAAGAAGGATACCAAACCAAGATTAATCAGATGGATACTTTTAATGCAAGAATTTGATTTTGTGGTAATTGATAGAAAAGGAACTGATAATCAAATTGCTGATCATTTGTCGAGACTAGAATATCATGAATTATCTGACACCGAAAATGAAATTACAGACAGTTTTCTTGATGAACAATTTTATAATATTAATGAGTGGAAAATACCTTGGTATGCTGATATAGTTAACTATATAGTAAGTGATATTTTGCCACCTAAGCTAACGCTGCAGCAACAGAAAAAATTCATTTTTGATGCAAAAGCATCTTTTTGGGATGAACCATATTTATATAAGGAATGTGACGATCTTATTATTAGGAGATGTGTACCTTATGAAGAAACTGAACATATCATACAAAAATGCCATGATTCTGAATTTGGAGGACATTTTGGGATTGACAAAACTGCACACAAAATCTTGCAAGTTGGATTTAATTGGCCTACTCTCTTTAGAGATGTTTACAGATATATCAAAATTTGTGATAGATGCCAATGAGTAGGTAAAATATCTAGAAGAAATGAAATGCCTCTGAATTTCATGTTAGAAGTTGAGATTTTTGATGTTTGGGGATTAGATTTCATGGGACTATTTATTCCTTTGTTTGGGAACTTATATATTTTGATTGTGGTTAATTATGTTTCAAAGTGGATTGAAGCGCAAGCTTTACCTTGTTGTGATGCTAAAAATGTTTCAAGATTTTTAATGAAAAACATTTTCACGAGATACGATATGCCGAGAGAGATTATCACTGATGGAGGGTCTTATTTTAAGAATAAATATATTCAGAGATTGGCAAAAAAGTTTAATATTATTCATAGATTCTCTACTGCTTATCATTCTCAAACTAGTGGATTAGCTGAAGTTTCTAATCGAGAGATTAAACGATTTCTAGAAAAGACTGTAAACCCTAGTAGATTAGATTGGTCTACAAGACTGGATACTGCATTATGGGCATACAGGACTGCTTATAAAACTCCTATTAGTATGACTCTTTACAGACTCATTTTTGGAAAGGCTTACCACTTACCAGTAGAATTAGAGCATAAAGCATATTGGGCGATTAAGGAATTTAATTATAATTTGAAAGATGCTTGTGAGAAGAGATTATTACAATTGAATGAATTGGAAGAATTAAGAAATGAATCTTATGATAACGACAGAATTTATAAGGAAAAACTGAAGTTAATGCATGATCAGAAGATTAACCAGAAGAAATTTTAACCAGGACAAGAAGTTTTGCTTTACAATACAAGGCTGAAGTTACTTCCTGGGAAATTGAAGTCTCGTTGGTTAGGACCCTTTACTATGACTCAAGTTTATACTTATGGAGCTGTTGAATTTGAAGATCCAAAGACTGGGAATAGATTTAAAGTAAATGGCCATAGATTAAAACCATATTTTAAGGGTAAAAGACTAAACTTTAAATAGGTTTTAATGCTCAGTCAACCTGAATAACACCTGAATAGATCGGGCTGACGACGTTAAACCAAGCGCTTTATGGGAGGCAACCCATAATTATCTTTATTTGTTGAGTGTGTGTTTGAATATATCATTAGTTTGTGATAGTATTGAATTCTACTGCTCATATTTACCCTTGATTATCATAGAATTTGGATCCATAGAGAAAATTTCGAACTTATTCGGACCACGATGTTTTTGTGCAAATTTTACCTTAGACGCCAACGACACGCTCGACGCCGCCGATGGTGGGTTTTTCCTGAGGGCCCTAACATTTAATTGCACAAAGCTTGCCGACGGCGCCATCGAGGCCGCCGACAGCGAGAACGGCAAGTTGACGGTTTTTGGAGTTCAAAATGGCGATTTTTAGCGATTTTAGTTGAATTTTTTCCCCTATAAACTTCCAAGGGCGGTTCCTAGACTCTCCATTTCTCAAAAATGAATTGAAACTCCCTTGAATTCTTCTCTAATGGCTTTCAATTCAATAGATTACCCTAGATTTCGAGTGTACAACCAGAGAAAGTTCGTCAGTGCTGAGGCACAACAACTCTTCAACAAGGTATTGTCAAAGAGGAGGCTAATCAAGGAAAGAGGTTTTGTGAGTCGAGGATTAAACAATTCTTCGACAGTAATTGAAGAAATGATCTTGCGGCGATGATGGGAAGTATTTTGCTACATTACTGCCATAGTAGTCGTTCCTATGGTGAAAGAGTTTTACGCTAATTTGCATGGAATCAACCAAGGAAGCGTCTTTATGCTAGGTAGGTGGATAACTTTTAACTCTGGATGAATTAATGAATTGTATATGCACGAGAATGTTCCTGTCTACCATTATTCCAATTTCGTCTTGACGAGAAATGTGATGAATGAAATATACCAATATTTGACAGATGAAACTAAAGACTGGAAAGTTAGAGAAAATGGGTATGTCGATTTTTCTGCTACACTTTTAAATCCTGTATCAAAACATTGGCACTTTTTCATTTCTGCAAAGTTATCACAGACGATGAAAATGGATAAAGTTACCAAAGAAAGTGATATATTGAATTACTCCATTCAAATGGGATGGCCAACTGATATTGGATCAATAATTGTGAAATCTGTTATGGGCCTGATCATTCAAGGATCATCTCAGGGGCTTGGACATCCTTCAACAATTTTTTCAATATGTAGTCTGTTCCAAGTTTCAAACAAGATTTGGGAAAATGTACTTCTACCTTGAAAACCTTTAGACCCAACCAGAATCTTCCCAACTAATGAAGAGGAGAATGATATGGGCGCTATTATAGATCAATCATCACAAAACTCAATTCCAATTCGACCTCTAGTAGCAATCGAAATTAAATTAAATTGAGCTTGCCGACGCGTGAACAACCCTGCCGACAGCGAGATCCCAAAAATTACCTTTTAATCACGACTTTGACTAGTCAACCACCACTATTCATCATCTTCTTCCCTTATTTACTGAAAATTTTGACCTAGGGCTTGAGAGATCTTAGATTTGGGGCGATTTCAACTCATTTTGACACCGGATTTGATCATCACTCGGTAAGAGCTTCCCTCCTATGTAAAAATTTTTTATTTTCACCATGAATTTCTTTCACATTGAGGAATTTCAGAAAAATTGAAAATGTGGAGAAAATACTTGGAAGAAATTCATGGAACTTAATTTAGAACTCTTTAAGTCACTTTTTGAAGCCATTTTATCTTTATTTTGTAGTTTAGTTCAGATTTTTTATAAATTTGATAGATCAAAAAATGGCTCCCCGACAAAAGAGGCGACTTGAATTTGACGAGACTCTATTTATAAATGTTAAAGACCAGTCAAGATAATCTTCAATCTTCCAAGGAAAGAAATGTATTTAAGATAGAGTTTTGATAATCCTGGAGGAGAAATGGAACGAGTTATTAGAGAAAGGAAGTGAGAGAACTTTTATTACTCTACAAACAAGGCTGCTGTTGAAGTTGTGAAAGAGTTCTATGCCAATCTGACTCGGCTTGAGGACGGGCCTGTAAAAGTAAGAGGATTTTCTGTTGATTTTAATGCTGCCAGCATAAATTCTTTTTACGAACTTCATGATTTTTACTCTAGCAAGTATGAGACATTTGGAACTATGGAAGGTCTGTTAGACGATGTTATTAACTTTCTCACTGATGGGAAAGGAACATGGAAAATTAAACAGTGTGAACGGATAAATTTTCCTCTTTCTATGATGAATGCCACAGCTAAGGCATGACATTATTTCATATGTTCTACTCTACTACCTACCTACCATCATAGTGAAGTATCGAGAGATAGAGCTATTATGAATTTCTGTATTCAGAACAATAGAAGTATAAATATGGGGAGTATAATTTATAAGAATATTTTGGCCACAACAAAGAGTGAATCAAGTGGATATCTAGGACATCCTGGCCTTATTTATGCACTTTGCCAAATATCGAGATTGGAGGCTAGAGATGATGAAGAATGGGTTTACCCTATGAAACTCATTAGTAAAGCTAATTTGAAGACATATGAATCCCATGAAAAATGGAGATCTGGGAGTAGGAGTAAAGCACCTTCTACCAGTAGAGATATCCCCTCTACTAGTTATGACCCTCCTACCTCCAGCTCCCCTACTCTTTATGATTTGATGAATGAGATGACCTTGCAGCGGAAAAGTTTTGAAAAGATAAATGGAAGACTTGAAAGAATAGATCAGAGGATTGAAGGATTAGAGTGAAGACATGATTATGATAGTGAGTATCTTCAGCAGTATTCTGATTTCGAGATTGCTTATTATGATGCTCAGGCTAAATACTATAGAGGTGAGCCTGATGTTACTTTTCCTGAATGCCCCTGTTATACTCGCTATTAGTCCATTCAACCTGCTGACAGGGAGATGAAGACATAATATGGGATTTTGATGCCTGATCTTTAAATTTGATGACTGTGATGTGATGTATGTGTGTTTAGTTTTAGTATTTTTATTTTGTTATTTGTATTTTGTGTACTGTATTGTTTCTGAGATGTGTGTTTTGTCTTGTAGTTTGTATTTTAATTCTGGATGGATTGTGATGCATGATTGTAATTGTAATTGTGGACTCTAAGTTAAAATATAAGACTTTTTGTTATTGAGTTGTGAAATGCAAATGTTGTTTGGTATTGTACTGTGTAGTATAATTGTTGTTGTTAAAATGTTTGTTTTATGTACTTGTTTCCAATTTTCATTACCCCAGCAAATTCTCTAATTTGTTATATGTGTAGAAAAGTTCCTAATATTACAGGTCAATTGAAGTTAAAATTCTTGAGAAGAACCTGCAAAAATTTTAGAGAAACGAAAATGCCTAAAGTGCAAAGCTATGATTTATATTTAGAATTATTTTTTCCACCCCGTATTATTTCTACTATTGAAAACATTAAGTTTTGGGGGGAGAAAAATATTAACTATTATGTGTTCTTAATTAAAATATTTTCAAAATTTATAATATGATTTTTGTGATAAAATTTAATTCAGTTAACTATATTTAGATTTAATTTAAATATTATAGAAGATTCAAAGAATTATTTTTGGTAATGAAAATTAATTGTGTAGGTTAAGATATTTAGTATAAGAGGATAAGACTGTAGTTAACTATTTAAAGTAAAGAAAACTATATTTTGAAATATTAAGAATCTTAGGAATTTAGTTGAGAATGAAAAGATCGGGGCTCAATGATGTAAAGACTATGAATTACATATAAGGTAAAGGAATGCTTTGAGTTTCAAATTTAAGAAAAGAAGAGTAAAATTCAAAATTATTAACAGACTATCCAGATATAGTAATCCTCGCTTGAAAAAGAAAAAAAAAGGATTAAAAAATAATCCCTGAAAAGAAAAGAAAAATATATACAGGATTGAAAGCATTCCAAAAGAAAAGAAAAAAAAGTAAGTGAAGAGAAGCTTGAGGAGATGCCTTATCAAAAATTGACTTCACTTGGATTAACCTAAAGGGAAAACTAAATATATTTCTAAACTTATATTTATGGACTAATTTCTTTACTAGTAGTGTTCTCATGAATTTCCTATCATCTGAATATTCTAAGTGAATTAATATTGCCTCGGAATATAGTCATTTTTGAAATGAATAGAAGACTAGAACTCTTAGACTTAATGACTAGATAGCCTTATATCTGCAGAGTTAATCCAATTACTTGAAAATCTTTCTAAAAAGTATTACTATAATATTTATTTAAATCAAAATTATAGTATTTCTGAATTAGAACTTACCACAATGAATCATAACTTTTATGTAGTATTAAAAATTACTTGAGGACAAGTAATAGTTAAGTTTGGGGGATTTTGACCCACTGAAAATATGTTGAGATTTTCATACCTATTTCATAATAATTTTGATGATATTGCACTTTAAAGAAAGGTATTTTTAATGTTTTGTTGCAGGTATGTTGATTTATGGACATTGGAGCAAAAAGATGCAAAAAGGAGCAAATTTGGAGAAAAAAGGACCAAAATATGAAGATTTGATTTAGGGCACCGACGGCGAGATCGACGATGCCGACGACGGAATTTTCCCAAGTGTTCAGAAAATATATTATAAGGAAGGTCGCTGATGGCAAGATCGAGGCCGCCGACAGCAGGCCTTATGAGAGAGCGTCCAAAGCCAAGTATTTTAGAAGTCCGCCGATGGAGAGATTGAGGCCACCAACAGCAAGTAAGTTAGTTATCTCACGAGATACATCGAATGTGGATGATTTTTGAAGGGATGCTTGGGTAACTCTTAGAAACTCTTCAACTACTTTAAAAGAAACAATTTAGAGCTGAAAATGTGTGTCCATCATGTCCACCGTGTCCACCGTGTTCTCCATGTCCACCGTGTCCACCAAGTCTATAGTAAGTCAGTAGTGTGTCCATTGTGTCTATTAGTGTTGGTGGTTCCATTAGAGTATTAGATAGTGAGTTCAATTAGTGTTATTTGTGAGGAATTCTTCGAGAGATTGTAAGAGTAGAAGGAAAGTGAGAGATTTCTTCCTCCTTGTCATTTTGAAGGAGAAATCTGTGTGTTGTAAAGAAAGGAAGAAATTCAGAGGAACTTCAAGGAGTTTGCTTGGGGAGGATTTCAAGATAAGTTGTATTTACTTGTTTTAGTTTGTATAACTTTGCTTTTATATATGAAATCCAAGTTTTGTCGTATCTTCTCCACGAAATCTAAGTAGTTTCTTTGTCTTTCTCCTTGTTTTGACATTTTTGTGAAATGGTGATTTGAATTAGTGTGCCAAGAGAATGCTAAAGAAGTTGTGATAATATTTGCACTTCAAACATAATTTACTTTCAATCTGGTCAATTGATTTGTTAAAATATGTTGATTTTTACAACTAAAATGAAGATTACATCCAAGATTTAGGGAGGTCAAAGTCCTTGAAAGTAGGGTGAAAAAAAACAGGTAAATATTATTCATCGGGCGTAGAATTGAAGATTTTAGAGTGACGGACTAAAATCCTCAATTCGGTCCTATCGTTTGGGTGCTGAAGTGTAGATGTTAGCCCTCAAGCGATGGGAACGTGGGAGCTCCGAAGTGAGAGCCGGTATCCTCCTAGCCTAGTCGCAGATTCAGTAACCAAACATAGGATTAGTCAATATTCTTTATGTCTGTACTAAAGGGTAAAGAATAGGTATGCTCCTATTTGGCACAACACAGTTTTAAACTAAATTTAATTATCCATTCACTTAAATTTCTTAACAAAGAAGAAGGATGCTTGCTTATATATTGAACCTCACTTTATTAGTTAAAGTAGTTAATTGCTAGTAGAATTAGTTTATTCCATCTTATTTACGATTGTATATTAGTGACAGATAGGTAATTCGATTTACAAAGTTGTGATTCTGAATTAGTTTCTATAATCCTAGTCCGTAGCCTCTGAACTATCCCTGTGGGATTGATATCCAGGACTGCACTAGAGCTCTGTATTACTTGAGTGATACGTATACTTGTGTTGATAAAAGTAACTCCGCAATTATTAAATATTTTATACACTTCTTACAATATTAAGATTACGCTAAGTGGCGGAGGCTAGTTCACATCCCCTACCTTTCTTTATTTAGATTTCTAAAATAATTGCTCCCATTTTGTCCTCTACCACTTGACTTTTTGATGTCCAATTTTAAAAACTTTAAATGTTGAATTCTTTAAGACAGATACCTCTGATCATCATCAGGAGTTTTCTTAAGTGACTTCGGTTATTTAGGATATAATGAACTATAGGGGCTTGCCCTTATAGGGAACTCGGCACCCAGCTGAAATAAACCTTATCTAATCTTCAATTTTAGGTAGGATAACTTGTCTATCAATATATGAAAGGTTCGCAGACAAAAAAGATGTCATAAATTTTTTAGTTTATTTAATCGAGCCTCGCTCCCAAGCAGTGTGTCTATTCCTTGGGATAAGTGCATAGCTTGTGGTGTTGTGCTCGTTATTTAAACTATTAAATGAATTATATTGTGTTAGTCTCATTTTTCAAAATTAAGACACTATTTTTGAAAATAAAAAATTACATACATATTAAATTAAATATATATATATAATTTTTTAAAACAACTGACAGACTCCCATCTAGCGACTGACGACTTCTGGGGACTTCGCTAGGGACTAGTTTCTCTCTCCATTATGATCAAGAGGTTTAGTCTTCATACATCGGTAATGTGTCCATGCCCCTCATGGTCTACAGTATCATTATTTCGTTGGCATGCTTTGCCCATTTCTTTCTTGGGCAAGTATGGTCAAGTCTTTTCGTTTTCATTACCATTTGTTTAACCATCCTTAAACAGAAGGGTTCAAGAATCTCTAAGATATATTTTTGTGGGGTCGGACCCCCAATAGTTGCTTTGTTGAACGAGGTTCACCTAAGAAAAGTGCACTGTGAAGCCAGTCCCGGACTAGTCCTATACTTCACCTTTACTTTATTTCTTTCGGGTCTGATTTATTATTTGCAAGTTGGACCAAATCTTTGCGTTCTTAACTTTTATTTAATTCTCAAAATTAAGTAAAATATTTCACAACCATAATTTTAAAAAATATAATAAATTCAAAAAATATAAAGCAAAACAAAACAAAATAAATAAAGCAAAGTAAAATGAAAGTAAGAAAGATGTACCCTGTTTAAAGAATGGCCTTCATTAATTTTAGTGTTTATACTAGAATTACGAGATATAAGTTGTTATTAACCCTCAGAACTTTTCAAATGACAGCTGTAATGTTCTCCCTAACTTTGACCTTCTCTTGCAACTTTCCTACCAGTCGAGAGTCCTGTCACATGTGACCCATGATTAAGTTTGAGTCTGGGTTTGACGAGTTCAAAGTAGTACCCGGCAAGGCACTGCTCGTCATCATGAAAGTTACTGCACCAGGCATTCAAGTGTTGCTCACTGAGTTCAGTTTGAATTATTGCTAGGACTTCTCTTTTTTTAAAAAGGTAAGAGTCGAGGTTGCCCCTGTTAAGTCCACTACTCCTGTTACTGCCAAAGCTGCCCTAACACCCATCAGGTCCATCATTCTCACACCCGCCAGGTCTGCTGCTTTTATGCCAACAAGAGTCATCACCCCTATCACTACTAAATTTGTTGTTACTATGCCGACTGTCTTGTCTGCTAAGGGAAAGGAGATATTGTTTGATGAAGATTTATCTGATGTGTTTACCGCCCCACCGTCAGTCTTTGAGAATGTTTCTAGTTTAAGAGTAGCACCATTGACTAGGTCGCAGAAGAGGAACCATAGCCGAAAGATCCTGAGGGCTGTCAGTGCTAAAGCCGCCAAGTTAGCTATTACCGAGGAGACTCCATAATTGAAAAAAGTTGAAGTACTTGAAACCTCACCTCTCCTTCAAGGGAGTGGGTTTCACCCCCAGTCTAGTACTACCGGAGAAGAGAGCATTCATGGGATTGTTGTGCATTACCGCTACTTCATCTAATTACTTTAATATAGTTTGTATTTGAATTAGAAGAGAGAATTTGAGTCCTTAGAGTTGGGTGCCACCCTCTATGGAAGATTGTAAGGAAAAGCAAAGTTTTCAAAGGAACTTCAAGAGTTTGGTGGAGAGAATTTTCAGATAAGTCTTTATCATTGTTACTATATTTGGTTTTTAATTAAGATTTCTTGTTTTTTGGCTATGATTTCTACTTTAAACTAAGTTATGATTGTATTTTCTCAATGAATTCTGAGTAGTGTTCTTTATCTTTTTCTTTAAAATATAAAGTAATTAAGTTATGGATGAAAGTTGTGTGAATTATAGGAAATCAATGTTGGAAGAAGTAACGATGATTCAAAACCTTGCACTTCAATTACTTCTTGATTTGGCCAATTAATATGTTAATATATGTTGTGAGAACATGCAAGAACCGGTATGGTATTGTCTCAGTCAAAAATTCGTAAGAATCACATGAGATTATATGGGTGAGAATGTAGTTCATATGGTTGAGTGCAAATAAATAGGGAGATATACTTTGATGGGTGTAGAATTAGAGGACTTTAGATTGACAAGGTAAAGCCCCCAATTCGATTTATTGTTTTATGTCTTGATACGAGATGTTAGCCCCCAGGTGAAGGGAGTAGAAGAAAGTCTAGAGTGAGAGCTAGTATCTTTCCTGCCTAGCCCGTCTTCAAGATTACTAAAATAATGGATTAACCTATGTTCTTTATAGCATCTCTAATAAGGGTAAATAATATAATTGCTCCTATTTGGCACAACACATTTTAGATACTTCCACAACAGAATTCCATGACTTGTTACTGATTCATAGTAAGGAAAAAGATATTTTATTTACATTTGCTTTAATCTTACAAAAATACTTAAAGTAGTTTTTTTTTTCATTTCAAATTATAAAAATTACCAAAAAGAATCAAACTTTCTTTCCTATAATATTATCTTTAGTTTGGGTAAGATCTTTCTTAAAAAGTAAAAAGTTATTTTTCTGTATTCTTTCTTTTAAGAAAATTTAACATTTTGCCATGTGGGTTCGATATATCAGGGCTTAATCAGAAAGTCCTATATTACTTGATAATGATACGTATACTTGCCTAGTATCCCATTTTATAATAATAACAATTAAATCACCCATTTGCATTGGCATTAAGTTTTTGGCATCGTTGTAAAGAAGGAGATATCATTAAAAGAACTATAAAGTATAAAATTTTATAATAAATGTAAACACAAATATCAGGATCACACAACACATTTTAATATCTCCACAACAGAATTCTTGTACTTATTACTCATTCATGATAAGGAAAAAGATATTTTCATATATACTTCTTTGATCTTATAAAAATCTCGCTATAGTAAGTAAATTATTTACTTAATTTCATAATTTAAGAAAATACAAAAAGAATTGCATTTCTAAAAGTTATCTGATATCCAAAATTGTTTAAGTAAGAGTCTTTTCTAAATAGAAATTGTGATTCAAAAACCTTTTTATGTTTTAATATCTATAAATTTTCCATGTGGGATCGATATTTCGGGGCTTACTCAAAAAGTCATATATTACTTGATAATGATATGTATACTTGTGTAGAATCCTTAAATTAAAGTATCACTATTGTATTCTTATTTACATCATAATCAGCTTTTTGGCATTGTTGTAAAGAAGGATATTTTTATATCAAAAATATATGTATAATCTGATTACCACAAGCATAATTTTACCAGTATTCACCTGGCAGTACAAAAAATCAGGATCAGTCGTCCAAGCTAAGAGGTTTAAATCTCTCTACAACAATAGATTTTTATTTAGGAATCCCTACTCACCTTCTTTTTCACTAGAAATGAGAAAAGTGTGAAGAAACCCTAAGTAAGAATCCTACAACTTCTTACTCTCTAAACTCTGTAAATACACACTAATTCTACTTTCTAACAACCTCTCTACACACACACACACACACACTTCTCTTTAAGTCTTTCTTTTATATTTTCTCAAAAGGTGCCTTGGTGTCTCTTCAAAATGTGTCAATATTCAATGAATCTACCCAAAAAATGCATCATTTCAAGTGAAATTTGAATGTCTTCTAACGCCCTTGATCAGTTACCCACGTTTGTACCAAAATATGCCTCAAACACCTCTTCAAAATTCTCAAAATATTCTTTAAAATTGAAGAGTAACTACCTATTGCATAAGCGCGAGGTTTTGACGCTTAGGCTCGGTCTTCTATGTCTGTTAGCACTTATGCGCCAAACCTGGGAGGTTAGGCTTCCCAGTTCATTTTCACACCTTCATTTTTTGCTCCAAATTTGATCTTTTTTCACTCCTTTTGATATATTTGGTCCATTTAAGTGTATCTGAAAGAAAAACACACAAATAGCTCTGATTAAAGTACAACATCATCAAAAATAGATATAAAATTGTACATACAAATATTATATATTTTAGGTATAACCGGGTGTAAACGAGCCAAGCTTGAGTGAGTCCAGAATCGGCTTGTTAAAATATATCATTAATCATGTTCGATTTGTTTATATATCGAGCTCAACAAATTTGTTTGTGTTTTGCTCGCTTGCTTATCAAGCCGAACATGAGGTATTCACAAACTATGAGCTATTTTGAGAAACCTTATCACACAGTCGTAGAATGTTCATGGTAGGGCGAGATTCAAAATATCATTATTGAAATTAAAATATTCATTTGAAAAGAATTTAATATATATTTTATTCTATTTTTATTTAGTAATTTTAATTGATTATAAATCTTTGTAGCATTGTAGTCAATTAATTATTAAAAAATAATTCTCATTATTTCTACATCTAATTATTTCGAGCCAAAACGAGCCAGACATGAATGAAAAAAAAAATCATCTTTGGCCAGTGTATATATCAGGCACAAAAAAATTATTTATGTTCGTCTCGTTTGCTTAGCGAGGGAATCAACAACGAGATACTTAACGAGCCGAGTTCAAGAACAATGATCCATTTTGACAGCTCTAGGCGAGGGTGTGCCTAAATCTAGGCACGAGTTTTCTACCCGCTTGGTTTCTCAAGGTAGGGGCAGTGCCACCATGGTGTGAGCTCGCCAGAAATGGGCAGGCGTGGGTGCGCTGCCCTACTGGTGCAGGACACCAGGCTAGCCTAAAGCGAGTGCACCCAAGCTAAATTTTACCATGTTTCCTTATGCATGCATCAAAAATTTCAAGTGGATATTTATGAGCTAGGGGGTATTACATATGAGTATAATATAATCTCTCATGCTTAACAAGATGTCCCAAAGATTTAACATTATAAATCAGTGGCAACAGTGACGTTAACATGAAGAAACTTTCAAAATTACACTAAAGATTCCTCCTAATCCTGAGAAGTTTTCATAGATTTATTGTCTGAATAGGATGTGGGAAGACTATCTCACTACATTCATGCCCAAAAAGTTTATCTGAATGACCTTTCGAGAATGGAGTGAAGTTTGTCCCTTACATAGAAGAAGGCTTCCTAAATGTTCTTCAAGACGTGTAAAGAAAGCTCCTTCACTACTTGAATGATGTATATGGTGTGACTTTTTTAATTTACCAAAATTTATGAACTCGGATTTATATTTATATTGATTTAGTTTTCTATTGAGTCACACAATTAAACACAATTATGCATATCACTTAAGTAATACAGAGCTCTAGTGGAGTCCTGGATATCGATCCCATAAGGAGGCAATTAATTTTATGGTGGAGCACAGAAATCACTTCTCGAATCACAGCACAATTTGCAATAATTATAATTCTAAAATATAGACAAACAGTTGTAGTTACTAATTCTACCAAAGTACGTTCTAACCTTCTAGCAAGTTAAACTAACACAAGACTAAATTTATAATAAAGTTCAATTGTAAGAAAGAATCTTCCTCCTCTCCAATTATAATATGATGATTTTTGCGAGATAGATCAGTGATGCAAATGTATTGTGCCAAATAGGAGCATTCCTATTCTTCACCATTTTCCATGCGCATAAAGAACATTGGATAATCCTAAGTTTAGTCCCCAAATCCGTAGTTAGGCTGGGAGAATACTGGCTCTCACTCCAGAGCTCCCACTTCCCTTCCCCTGAAGGCTAACTCTCGCTTTGGTTTCCAAACCCTAGGACTAAATTGAGGATTTCAACCTGTCACTCAGAAATCTCCAATTCTACACCCATCAAAGTATATTTCTCTATTTATTTGCACTCAACCCCCATGAACTACGTCACTCATTCATGGATATTGAATGTGACATTCACTATTGTTTTGGAATTCATAATCCTTTCCAAACATATGTTTCCCAACAAGTTTTAACAATTTAATTGGCCAGATCAAAAAGTAAATGAAGTTCGAAGTGAAAAGATCATCATAAATTCTCCATAATAAATCAGCACATCATTTCCATATCACAACATCAACACATCAAATGAAAAGGAGGATGACAAAGAAATCTACTCAAGACTCATGAGGAAAAGATGACAAAACATGGATTTTATATATAAAAGCAACGTCATACAAATAGAGTAAGGAAAAGACATCTTATCTCAAACTCTTCCCCAAGTGAATCTCAAGGAATTCCTTTTACTCGTCTTCTTTCTTCACAACAACACACAATTCTCTCTTTAGATAAGTAAGGAAGAAGAAATCTCTCACTTTCCCTCTCCTCCTACACTCCTTAGAAGAGAACACACAACCCTTAGATTTCCTAAACAAATGAAAAGACACACTCACTCTTCACTCTCTCTACACACTAAACTCTCCCTCCCTCTCTAAATTTTGCTCCAAAGTAGTTTAAATCCGGCCATAACTGATTTCCCAAGAGTTTCCTCAAAAATCTCTCCAAAATCCAGTCAAATACATTGAATTTAGTTTGAATTCGGGATAGAGCGCAGTCCGGCGCAGGATAGGGCACCATCTGGCACTATTTTCTACCTTTTGAGTCCAAAGTCTCTGTAAATTAGCACAGTCCAGCGCTGGTGACAGTGTCGTTCAGTGTTAGTTCAATAAAATGCACTTTTTCCCCATGCTCCTTTACGCTTCCTTCTCCCAAGGCCTAAAATCATTGTATCTGCATGAAATCATGAAAAATACATTTCTTTAAAGTGCAATATCATCAAAAATAGGTATGAAATGGACAAAAAAAGATATCAAATTTCAGTGGATCAAGATCCCCCAAACTTAATTATTACTTATCATCAAGTAATTTTAGTTAATGCAGAAAATAATGATCCACTACAATGAACTTTCTTTCTAGAATACCATAATTTTGACTTAGATAAGTACAATAGTAAAATTTTTAGAAAGATCTTTGATTAATTCAAGTAAATTCTGTAGCTGTAAGACTATCTAGTAATCAAGTCTATGAGTTCTAGCCTTCTATTCATTTAAAAAATGACTGTAGATTTCCTATTAAGGAATTTAAAAGTATTACATGAAAAGAAGTTTATGAGAACACTACTAGTAAAGATGCTAATCCATACATATAAGTTCGGGAAAGTAATCAAGTTCTTCTCTTTAGGTAGGTCCAAGTGAAGCCAATTTTTGATTAGGCATCTCCTCAAGCTTCTCCTCACTTTTCTTTCTTTTCTTTTCTTCTTTTCTTCTTTCTTTCTTTTCTTTTCCATTCTTTTGGTTTTTGCTTTTTTCAAGTGAGGATTACTGTATCTGGATAGCCTTTAATAATTTTGAACTTCACCCTTCTCACCCTAAATTTGAAACTTACCACAATCCTTTACCTAATAAGCATTTCTTTAGGTTATTATTTATTCATCATAAAGTCTCAATCCTATTCCTTCAAAAAAATTTTAGGATTCTTTATACTCCAAACATACAGTTTTTCTTACTTTGAATAGTTGACTATAGTCTTATTCTCTTATACCAAATATCTTAGCCTACAAAATTACTTTTCATTACCAAATACTTTCATTCAATTTCACAAAATACTTAAATAAAATCAAAATACAATTATCTGAAATTAAGTTCTATCACAGGAAATCTTGTTAATAATTTTAAAAATACTTTTAAATGAGAACAATAAATAATTAATTCTTTCCCTCCCCCAAACTTAAATTTTTGAATATCAATATAATTAACATGGGAAGAAAGGAAAAATATAAATATATATAATTAATACCTGAATATGTTGGGCTTTTCATATCTTTGAGTTTAAGCAGGTTTTCCTTCATAAATTAGAACAGTAGACCTGAAATAATTAATAGTGTTTCTATACACAAATATGGGTTAGAAATTTGCAAGGGAAGAAGTTTAAAAACATAAAACATAAACTATGCACACAACATTAACATCCAATTGTTACTATCACAGATTAAATTAACATACTAAATGTATGCAAACTCTATTATCACATCACATACATCATAATTCAACATAAAGTTTACAACAAACACAACCGAATACAAAATCAAATCACAGATACAACTCAGAGAGAGTCTCAGGTACATCACATATACATAATACAAATACAAAATAAAATGAAAATAAAACTATATAAACTATCAATCATCATCTACAAGAGCTCCACCATCATCAGGTTCATCAGGCTGGTATAAAGTATACTCAGGGTATGTAGGAAATGCAGCACTAGTGTCTCCTCTGAAAAATCTCATTTGTGTGTTATGATAAGCTATCTCATATTCTCATGATAAGCTATCTCATAAAGCATCAGGTTCATCAGGCTGGTTTTCAGATTTAGTTTACTAACGGGATTCAGGAGATGGACTACATCATCATTATTTTTAGTTGCTACACTTGATTGAATACATAAGGCATGAATCAGGCTAGGGTGTCATAGTCCACTTGTAGTCTCTCCTTTTGAATTTGCCAAAATACTCTTATGAATAATAACCCCGATATTAATATTCTTCACGTTCTGAATACAGTAATTCAGAACAGCTCTATCTATAGTAACCTCGCTGTGATGGCTGGTAGGCAAACGTCTTGCAGAAATGAAATAATGCCAGAATTTCGATACAGGATTCCAAGTAGAAAAGGAGAAATTAATTTTTTGTTTCTTTTTAATCTTCCATTCCCTTTTTCCATCAGTCAAAAGTTCATAATCGTATCCAATGTTTCATTAGTAACAGGAAAATTTTTGTATTCACATAAAAAGGGTTCTCTCAACTGATAGAATGCAGTGATGCGGGCGAGGGTAAACTCAACCATTTGTCCTCTAACTAGGATATATTCGCTCTCAGAGTAATACAAGTTTTCATAAAACTCTCTCACAATTCCCAGCATCACTTCAGTAGTAAAATAACAGAAAATTTTCCATTGACGATTTGCAATAAGTTCTTCAATAACACCTCCACGATTTTCAAAGGATTTCTCTTGAATACACTAGAAATGTACTGAAGCAGGAATAAGCCTTGAAATTCACAAATTTATTCTCATCGTAATCAAATTTTCTCTTCCCCTTAGCCATTCTTAGAGCCATTTGTCTAAAAATATCAAATTTATCTAAATCAATTTCAAAATTGCAATGTAATTGACTCCAAGGTAAATTTTAATAGATAAGAACTCAAATACCATGAAAAATCTCTAAATTTTCTCTAAAACCCTCAAAATTTAAATCTCCCTAATGTAGGATATTTTTACAGTTAAAATCAAAAAAATTTAGGTTAAAGTGTAGCTCTTACCAAGAGAAGATGAATTCCGAACTGTTTCGGCCACAAAATCGCTTCAAATCCAAATGCAAATGAGCCCTACGTGTGAAAATTAGTCTTGGCTGGAGGTAGAAGATGATGGTTTGGGCAAAAATGGTGGGTCCCAGAGTTAAATAGCGAAATTTTGCAGTTTAGGGCCTTTTTCTGGTCGAGCGCTGTCGGCTCTATTTTCTGCTCTTATGTCTAAACTCTCTATCTTTTGGCGTGGTCCAGCGCTAGTGACAGCGCCGTTTGGCGCCAATTCAAAAATTGGGCTTCTGACTTTCTTTTGTGATTTTGATCTTTTCAAGCTCGCTCTGACGTCTAATTAGTCCAATTAAGCATTAAAAAGCATTCTAAAGCTATGGCAAATAATATTTCTAAACAAAAACAACACAAAACATCACTTTGATATATAAAATCCAAATTACAAACACATACAAATAACACTAAATGCTACATATCGTCAAGCCATAAAATTCTAAAATTCAGCGTCGCTCACAACCACAACACAATAACGCTGAAAACTAAACAAGAAAGCAAGTCCAAATATAACATCCAAACAAAGCAAAGTAAAGCAAAGCAATCAGTTCAAATACACAAACATACAAATACAATAATCAAGTCTTCAATCTTTCTCAGAACTATCATAAATTCTTAAATCTCCAATTGATTGAGCGTGAACAAACATACTACAGAATGGACGAAACGGAAATTCTCCGGTAGAATCCTCCTCAATCCAACCTTTCCTTTTCATCAACCGTATTATACTTCCTTTGAGATACCCAGAATTATCAAAGTGCTCTTTCATTCTCCAATACAGATGATCAAAGAAGTCAGATAGATTGTTAATTTCATTCATCAGGTGTTTAACTTCCTTCTCCAATTTCTTAATTTTCTTCAAAATGATCTGTGAACTTTCAGGAAAGTAAGGAGCAATAAGTGTTGACCTCTGAGATGGTTGATCTTCAATGATACTCATGTCATTCATACCACCAATTGCCTGGTTACTATGTTCATTTGCTGGGTCTATAGGCTTCCATGGTAGAAGTAATCTTTCCCAATTCTCATATGACACTTGTGATTGACTGTAGAGGAGAAATATGGTGGAAGGATGTCCAAGCCCACACTTTGATCCATGAACGATCATTCCTAAAACAAACTTAACAATTATTGAACCAACATCAATAGGCATCCCCTTTTGAATACAATAGTTCAAAATTGCAAACTCCTTAGTTACTTTACTGATTTTCATAGTTGGGAACAATTTTGTACATATGAAATAATGTAAGTGTTTTGACGTAGGATTTAATAGTGTGGTTGAAAAACTTACATATATGTTATCTCTTATCTCCCATTCATCACTTTCATCCATCAGATATCTGTATATATCATTCATGTTGTCCTTCATTGGGGTAAAGTTTGAATAGTGGCAGATCGACACGTTTTCAATCATGTATAAATTGTTAATCTTTGCAGGAGTAAATGTGACAAACCTACCTCACACAAAGACTGATCTTTGGTTGATTCCATGAAGATCTGCATAAAAATCCTTCACAACCGGGACAACTATGGCGGTAGTAGTATAGCATAGCACTGCCCAACGTCTCTGAATAATGATTTCATCAATTCTAGTAGTAGGAGAATTCGTACCTCGATTCATAAAGCCTCACTCTTTAATCAACCTCAACTTTGAGAAATTATTGTTGAATAGACGTTGCGCTTCTAAACTGACGAACTTTCTACGGATGAAAACTTAAAATCTTGAAGTTTCTATCGAGTCAGAATTCATTTAGACGAGATTAAGGATCTTCCTTTTCGTTCCTCTGGTAGTACCTGCATCTAGATGCGATTTTTTGGAGTTCAAGTGGAAGAATTTCAGCCTAGAATCGCCAAAACTAAAGAAGAGAAACTATTTTCTGAACAGCGGCGCGGTCCGACGCTGATAACAGCGCCGTTCGGCACTAGTTCAAATTTTACCAAACTTTGTTTCGTCTAAATTCATTTCAAACTTCGATTTGATTCATTTCTTAAATGTTGTTAATGATATTTAAGGAATGGTGGGACTAAATTAAGTAACAAACAAACACAAATAACACATCAAACAAAGCAAACACTAAATAACTGTGGGTTGCCTCCCACAAAGCGCTTGGTTTAACGTCGTCAGCCCGACATAACTTCAAGTTATTTAGGTGGATCCAACATTGAAACCTCTTTAACTATTACCTTCAAAATATGGTTTTAATCTTTGTCCATTAACTTTGAATATTCTTCCAGATTTAGGGTCTTCGATAATCACAGCTCCAAATTGATAGATTTTTACGATAGTGAAAGGTCTTGTCCATCAAGATTTCAGTTTCCCAAAAAATAATTTTAATATTGTATTATATAATAGAACTTTTTGTCTTGGTTTAAAGTCTTTTTCAACAATCTTCCGATCATGCTATGTTTTTCTTCTTTCCTTGTATATTATATCATTATCATATGATTCATTTCTGATTTCTTCCAATTCATTCAATTGTAACAATCTTTTCTCACCAGGGCCTTTCAAATTAAAATTCAATTTCTTTATCAACCAATATGCTTTATATTCTAATTCAACTGGCAAGTGACAAGTTTTTCCAAAGATTAATCTCTAAGGGGACATTCCTATAGGAGTTTTATAAGCAGTTGTGTATGCTCATAAAGCAGTGTCTAATCTAGCAGACCAATCTAATTTCTCAGGATTAATGACTTTCTCCAAAATTTGTTTAATTTCACAATTAGATAACTCTGCTAAGCCATTAGTTTTGGGATGATAAGCTGTAGAGATTCTATGCATAATATTATATTTTTCCACCAATCTTTGAATCAGATTATTCTTAAAATGGGATCCTCCATTAGTGATGATTACTCTAGGCATTCCATATCTTGTGAAAATATTTTTCATTAAAAACCTCGAAACACTTCTAGCATCACACCTAGGTAAAGTTATTGCCTCAATCCATTTTGATACATAATCAACAACAATCAGTATATATATATATATATATATATATATATATATATATATATATATATATATATATATATATATATATATATATCCAAATGAAGGTATAAATGGTCCCATAAAATTTAATCCCCAAGCATAAAAATTTTCAACTTCCAAAGTAAAATTAAAAGACATTTCATTTCTTCTAGATATATTACCTATTCTCTGACATCGATCACAAGTTTTGATAAATCTATAAACATCTCTGAAAATATTAGGCTAATAAAATTCAGATTACAAATTCTTATGTGCAGTTCTATCAATTCTGAAATGTCCTCCAAATTCATAATCATGACATTCTCGAATAATTCTTTCAGTTTATTCATTAGGCACACATCTCCTAATAATAAGATCTTTACATTGCTTCTATAGATAAGGATCGTCTCAAAAATAAAATTTAGCATCATGCTTAAATTTTTTCCGTTGTTGCATAGTTAATTCAGGTGGTAAAATATTACTAACAATGTAGTTTACAATATCAGTATACCACTATTAATTTCCTTCAGTAATATTATGTAATTGCCCATAAGGAAAGTTTTTGGTTATTTCCCTTTCAAATTCATCCAAATTAGATTGTTCAAGTCAAGCTAAATGATCAGCTATTTGATTATCGACCACTTTTTTTATTAACGATCTCAAAATCGAATTCTTGCATTAAAAGTATCCATCGAATCAGTCTTGGCTTAGCATCCTTCTTTTACATTAAATATTTAATAGCAGAATGATCAATATGCACTATACATTTAGCTCCAATTAAGTAAGATTTAAATTTTTCAAAGGCATAAACGATAGCTAATAACTCTCTTTTTGTAATGGTGTAATTAATTTGAGCATCAGTAAGAGTCGTACTAGCATAGTATATAACTTTAAAGATTTTGTCGTGCCTTTGCCCTAAAACCACTCCAATAGCATAATCACTAGTATCACACATTAATTCAAATGGTTTCTCCCAGTCAGGTTAAGCTATTATAGGGGCAGCGATTAATTTTTCTTTTAATAGATTGAAAGCTTTTAATCATTCATTGTTAAAATCAAACTTCCTATCTTTTTCCAAAAGTGGGCATTAAGGCTCAGTGATTTTTGGAAAGTCTTTAATATATCGCTTGTAGAATCCTACATGTCCCAAAAAGCTTCTTACCACTCTCACAGTTGTTGGAGGTGGTAATTTTTCTATAATTTGAATTTTCGCAGGATCTACTTCTATGCCATATTCAGGTATTTTATGCCCAAGCACAATTCTTCCTGCAACCATAAATTGACACTTTTCCCAGTTTAGAAAAAAATTTGTTCTTTTGTATACCTCTAAAATTTTTTCTAAGTTACATAAGCATGCATCAAATGAATCTCCAAATACTGAGAAATCATCCATAAACACATCTATCCCATCATCTATTAATTTGCTAAATATGGACATCATACATCTTTGAATTGTTGCAAGCGCATTACATAATCCAAAGGGCATTCTTCTAAAATCAAAAGTTCAATAAGGGCTAGTAAATGTAGTCTTCTCTTTATCCTCAGGAGCAATAGGGATTTGGTCATAACTGGTATTGATCCACTGAAAATTTGATAGCTTTTTACTATTCATTTCATACATGTTTTTGATGATATTACACTTTAAAGAAAGTTATTTTTCATGATTTCATGAAGGTACAATGATTTTAGGCCTTTGGAGCAAAAGGAAGCAAAAAGGAGCAAATTTGGAGCAAAAAGGGACAAAAGCTCATTTTATTGAACTAGAGCCAAACGACGCTGTCACCAACGCCAGACCGCGCTATTTTATAGAGAGTTGTGACCGATTGGCAGAATAATGCGACAAATAGCACCCTATCCAGTGCCAGATAGTGCCCTATCCCGATTTCAAACTAGATTCAATGTATTTGGCCGGATTTTGGAGGGTTGCTAGAGGAAACTTTTGGGAAATTAGTTTTGGCCAAATTTAAACTTCTTTGGAGCCAAGTTTAGAGAGGAGAGAATAGTTTAGAGTGCAGAGAGAGTGAGGAGTGAGTGTCTTTTCATTTTGTTTAGGAAATCTAGGATTTGTGTTTTCTCTTCTAAGGAGTGTAACAAGAGAGGGAAAGTGAGAGATTTTTCTTCCTTACTTATCTAAAGAGAGAATTGTGTGTTGTTGTGAAGAAAGAACAGCAGTCAAAGGAATTCCTTGAGATTCACTTGGGAAAGAGTTTGAGATAAGTTCTCTTTTCTTTACTCGGTTTGTATGACGTTGTTTTTATATATATAATCCATGTTTTGTCATCTTTTCCTCATGAGTCTTGAGTAGATTTCTTTGTCTTTCTCCTTTTCACGTGATGTGTTGATGTTGTGATATGGAAATGATGTGCCGATTTATTATGGAGAATTTGTGATGACATTTTCACTTTGAACTTTATTTACTTTTTGATCTGGCCAATTGAATTGTTAAAACTTGTTTGGAAACATATGCTCCGAAAGGATTATGAGTTCCACAACAAAAGTGAAGGTCACATTTAATGTCCATGAATGAGAGACGTAGTTCATGGGGATTGAGTTCAAATAAATAGGGAAATATACTTTGATGGACGTAGAATTTGAGATTTCAGAGTGACACGCTGAAATCCTCAATTTGGTCTAAATTTTTGGAAATTAAAGTGAGATTTAGCCTTCAGGCGAAGGGAAGTGGGTGCTATAGAGTCAGAGCCAGTATCCTCCCAAACTAACCATGGATTTGGGGACTAAACTTAGGATTAACCAATGTTCTTTATACGCTGAAAAAGGGTAAAGAATAGGAATGCTCTTATTCAGCACAATACATTTGCATCACTGATCCATGTCATAATAATCATCATATTATAATTGAAAAGGAGGAAGATTATTTCTTACAACTGAACTTTGTTATAATTTTAATCTTGTGTTAGTTTAACTTACTATAGTTTAGAACGTACTTTAGTAGAAATAGTAATTACAACTGTTTGTCTTTATTTTAAGAATTGAACTTACTTGCAATTGTGTTGTAATTTGATAAGTGATTTCTGTGCTACGCTGACACGCCTAAAATATATTTGTTTTTTTACTATATATTTTTACTCATTTTTGATGATATTACAATTTAAAGGAAGGTATTTTGTATATTTTTTGGTTTTAGGTACAAGAAAAGGTGATTGGAGCAAAAGGAAGCAAAAATGGTGTAATTTGGAGCAAATACGACCAAGAAAGCAAATTTTGGCTTGACACATTTCGATAAGTCTTTCTATGTTTAATCACTATTACACTTCTTGCATATTTTTGAATGAGATTACACTTTAAAGAAATGTTGTTTTTATGCTTATTTTGTAAGGCTAACTGTTAGGAACGCAATGAAACTGAAACAGGGCAAATCAGAGCCAAACAGAGCAAAATGGTGGAGCTACGCAGAATGGGCGGCGGCGCCCGATAGGACGCCTGCGGTGCCAGAAACCTGAGGGCACAAAATTTGGGCACCGGCAGCGCCCAAATATGGCGCTGGCAGCGCTAGGAGCGATTATTGGCCATATACATTGAACCTGAATGCTTTTTGGACGATTTCTTCAAGCACCTCTTGGGAAATTTGTCCCAACACTATTTTAAAGTGAATTTGAAGCCAAAAATGGGGAAGATGATAAGAAAAACGTGGAGAATAATTAGAGATCTTAGAATAGATGTAGAAATGTATATTTCTATCTTTTTAGAGAGATTGGTGAGGAGAATTTGAGAGAATCTGTAAGGGAATGTTCTAGCATTGCATGGATCTGCAGGAGACTTGATGGGAGAGATTTTCATCTTTCTTTCTAGGGAAAAAAAGCTTAGTATTGTGTTCTTCATTATCTTATGATTTTGTAAACACTTATTTTATGGATTTGCTTTGAAATGAAGTTTTCTGTTGTGTTTTCTTCGTGCTTTGTGATTTCTTCTCTTACTCTTTCATCTTGTTTGGAAATAGTGGCATAAGAAAATTATGTCATTGTTTTCATTCTACTTTTCTTTTGCAATGAGTAGGATTCATGTTTAGGATATTGGAATGCTTTCTAAAATAAGTTTAATTATAAATGTGATGGTTTTTACTTGCGCTTCATTTACATTACAAAAAGAGCTCGTTGTAGTGTTAAAATTTGTTGTAATTGCATTGACCCAAAAGGGCAGTGTAATTCTCAACAAAGTGGAACCACATTCAATGTCCGTAAATGAATTGCGTAGTTCATAGGGATTGAGTGCAAATAAATAGGGAAATATGATTTCATGGGTGTCGAATTAGAGGTTTCAGGGTGACAGGCTGAGATCCCCAATTTGGTCCTAAAGTTTGGTAACTAAAGCTAGGGTTAGCCTTCAGGTGAAGGGAAGTGGGAGCTCTGAAGTGGCAGCCAGTATCCTCTCAGCCTAACCTTGGATTTAGGGACTAAGCCTATGATTTGCCAATGTTCTTTATAGCACTCTAAAAAGGGGGTACTCCGAAGAGGTAAAGAATAGGATTGCTCCTATTTGGCACATACAATATTTAATGCATCTCATTCTTATATATTATCCAATTTGTTACATGAGAATAGTAGTTTTTATTTTCACCAAAACAATTTCCCCAAAAAGTTTTATCTTTAGTATTAATATTTGCATTAGAGAGTAGTTATTATTCTTACATATAATCATCTGCATTTAGGAGTAATTGTTAGAAAAACCACTTATATCACCCTTCCAAACTAAGGTTGTTAATAGTAGACTAGAATTTGACTAAGAACCCCTTACATTGCTTCCCTGCCGGATCAATAAACGGGACTCCATTAGAGCCCTGTATTACTTGATACGATACGTATACATCATTGTGACTTTATAAAAATTATTATATATTTATTGTTTATAAATCCTTGCATATAAAAAAGTCGCATCATACACCATAAAATTAAAGCCTTCCTGTGGGATCGATATCCAGGACTCCACTAGAGCCCTGTATTACTTGAGCGATACGTATACTTGTATTTAATTGTGTGACTCATTATAAAACTAAATCAATATATATATCTAAATCTGAGTTCATAAACTTTGGCAAATTTAAAAAGTCGCATCAAGTTTTTGGCGCCGTTGCCAGGGAGGTAAGGAAAGGTAACAGTTAAAATTTTATTTTTTAGTATTCGAAATCTTATATTTGAATTGCAAGTCATAATTGCGTGTGTTTGTTTATTGTTAGTGTGCTTATTTTGTTTGTATGCGTAGTATCAGATCTATAGGTTTAGTGTCTTATGATTCTGAATTAGAGCGTACTATTAGAAAAATTTGAAAATAACAAAAACAATCTGCAAATCCTCATAAAATGGTGAACAACTTAAACAATCAAAATGAAAATATACCAAGACCTTTAAGAGATTGTGCTAATCCAACAGCAGATAAAATTCAATTAACTGTCCAAAACCCTAATGTTGCTACTAATTCATTTGAGCTTAAACCTGCTATTATCCAAATGGTACAGAATAATCAATTTGGAGGAAAACCTAATAAAGATCTTAACTTACATCTCACTAGTTTTCTAGAACAGTGTGTTACTTTTAAATACGATGGAGTGTCGAATGTGTTGTTAGGCTTAGACTTTTTCCTTTTTCATTAAGGGATAAGGCTAAGGTGTGGTTAAATTCGTTAGGACCTGGATCGATTAGAACTTGGGGAGAGCTTTCACAAAAGTTTTTGTCAAAATATTCCCTCCTTCCAAAATTGCTAAGCTGAGGAATGATATCACATATTTTAGTCAGTTTGATGGAGAATCCATATATGAAGCTTGGGAAAGATTCAAAGATCTTCTGAGAAAGTGTCTACATCAAGCTTTACCAGACTGTTTAAAACTTCAAACATTTTATAATGGATTAGTGGGATCTTTGAGATCGATTATCGATGCTGCTTCTGGTGGATCATTAACGTCTAAACCTTTTGATGAAGCATATTTGTTAATTGAAGAGATGGCTACTAATAATTTTCAATGGCCCACTGAGCGGGTAAATCCTAAGATAGTAGCTAGTATTCATGATTCTGATGTGATAACTATGATAGTCTCTCAAATTGTTGCACTTTCTAAGAAAATAGATCAATATTGAATGAAATATTCTGCAACACCCCCAGTATCAGAAGAAAATTCATCGGGACAAATGATAGACTCTCAAATGTCTTATGAAACATTGAATGCCATATATAAAAAATTCAATAATCCTTATTCGAATTATTATAATCCTAGTTGGAGGAATCACCCAAACTTCAACTGGAATAACACCAATGCTATTGTTAACCTGTAATGGGGAAACAATCCTATGAATCTAGTTGGAAATCTGAACAACTAAGGAAATACCAATTATAGACCTTATTATCCTCCTGGTTTTAATAGTAATTAATAATTTAAGGAAAATAAGTTGTCTACTAAAGAAATGATTTTGAATATGGATAATAAAATTCAAGCTCAATATGTTGCAATGAAGAACATTGAGAATCAATTGAGACATATCTTTACTACGATTAATAACAGCACTTCTAGGAATCTTCCTACCAATGTTGAGATCAACCTAAAATATCAAAACAAGGAGCAAATTAAGGCTATTCAATTAAGGACTAGAAAAGAATTGGAACCACGAGTTCAAAAAGAAGTCGAAGTTGAAAGAGAAGAAGTGAATATTGAGAAAGGTTCTAATAAGACATATCCAAACGAATATCTGCTAGAACCAATGAAGATAACTGTTAAAAAACCACCTCCTCCTTTTCATCAAAGACTAAAGAAACAGAACAGGGATAATAAATTTGCAAAGTTTTTGGAAATTCTTAAGAAATTAACGATTAATATTCCCTTTGTTGAAGCATTAGAGCAGATGCCTAATTATGCAAAGTTTATGAAGGATATTCTTAAAAGAAAAGAAAGTTCAAAGACCACAAGACTGTTGCACTTAGCAGTGAGTGTAGTGCAATTATTCAGAATAAGCTTCGTGAAAAACTTAAAGATTCGGGTAGTTTCACAATCTCGTGTGCTATAGGTGAGAAATCTTTTGGAAGAGCTTCATGTAATGTTGGAGCTAGTATTAATCTTATGCATTTATCAACTTTTAAAAGATTGGGAATAGGAGAAATTTCACCTACATCTGTGAGTCTTCAACTGGCTGATAATTCTATCACTTATCCTAAAGGATTTCTGGAAGATGTACTAGTAAAGGTGGATAAATTTATCTTTCCTATGGATTTTATTGTATTAGATATAGAAGAAGATAAAGAAACTCCAATTATTTTGGGAAGACCATTCCTTTTTGTTGGGAGAGCTATGATCGATGTTCAAAAAGGAGAATTAACTATGAGAGTTAATGACCAAGAGGTAACTTTCAATATTCTAAAAAAGATGATGAGTGCTTTCGAATGGAAATCTGTGATTATTTGAGAGAAGATTATTTTAAAGAAGTATTTGAAGAAAATCTGGAATGTGAGGATGAAAATGAAAGTGAAAGTGAAGATGATTTGGATGATAAGAAAAATGAAAAGTTAGAATTGTTCAGGAAAAATTTGAAAGATTGGATACTATGGAAAATGGAGATAAAAGTTTAATTCCATCTATCATTAAACCCCCTAAACTTAAGCTAAAAATTCTCCCTAATCATTTGAAGTATATGTTTTTAGGAGAATCATCTACTTTACCAGTCATTGTATTTTCTGATTTAAATGAATATCAAGAACAAAAATTATTGAATACTTTAAAAAGATACAAAAAGGCTTTTGGTTGGTCCATAGCTGATATTAAAGGAATTAGCCCATTGATCTGTATGCACAGAATTTTGTTGAATGAACAACATAATCTTAGAGTTGATTCACAAAGGGGACTAAATCGAATAATTAAAGAAGTTGTTAAAAAAGAGATTTTAAAATGGTTAGATGCTGGAGTTATATATCCTACTTCTGATAGTGTTTGGGTAAGCCCAATTCATTGTGTTCCTAAGAAAGGAGAAGTGACTATTGACTTAAATGATCGAATGAAAGTATACTGACAAGACAAGTCACTGGTTGGCGAATATGTATTGATTATAGAAAATTAAATGCCACCACCAGAAAAGATCACTTTCCTTTACCATTTTTAGACCAAATGCTAGACAGACTTGTTGGACACAAGCAATATTTCTTTTTAGATGGATATACCGATTATCACCAAATACCTATTCTTTCTGAGGATCAAGAGAAGGCTACATTTACTATCCCTTATGGAACTTTTGCTTTTAAAAGAATGCCCTTTGGATTATGTAATGCACCTGCAAAATTTCAAAGATGTATGACGTCCATATTTAGCAAATTAATTGATGATGAAATAGAAGTGTTTATGGATGATTTCTCAGTATTTGGAGATTCATTTGATGCAAGCGAATGCAACTTAGAAACAGTTTTTCAGCTATGTGAAAGAACCAATTTAGTCATAAACTGGGAAAAGTATCAATTTATGGTTACATGATGAATTATGCTAGGGCATAAAATATCTGAATATGGCATGGAAGTAGATCCGGTGAAAATTCAAATTATAGAAAAATTACCACCTCCAACAACTGTGAGATGGGTAAGAAGCTTTTTTGGGACATGTAGGATTCTACAGGCGATATATTAAAGACTTTTCAAAAATCACTAAGCCTCTATGCCAACTTTCAGAAAAAGATAGGAAGTTTGATTTTAACGATGAATGCTTAAAAGCTTTCGATATATTGAAGGAAAATTAATGGTTGCCCCTATAATAGTTTCACATGACTGGGAGAAACCATTTGAATTAATGTGTGATGCTAGCGATTATGCTATTGGATTTGTTTTAGGGCAAATACATGAAAAATTGTTTAAAGTTATATACTATGCTAATAAGACTCTTACTGATGTTCAAATTAATTACACCACTACTGAAAGAGAGTTGTTAGTGATCGTTTATGCCTTTAAAAAATTTAGATCTTACTTAATTGGAGCTAAATATATAGTGCATATTGATCATTTTGCTATTAAATATTTAATGCAAAAGAATGATGCAAAATAAAGATTGATTCGATGGATACTTTTAATGAAATAATATGGTTTTGAGATCGTTAATAGAAAAGGGGTTGATAATCAAATAGTTGATCATTTATCGAAACTTGAACAACCTAATTTGGATGACTTTGAAAAGGAAATCACTGAAACTTTTCTTGATGAGAAATTATATAATATTATTGAAGGAAATTTACTGTAGTATGTTGATATTGTAAACTACATCATTAGTAATATTTTACCACTTGACTTAACAATGCAACATCAGAAAAAATTTAAGCATGATGCTAAATTTTATTTCCGGGATGATCCTTATCTATACAAGCAATGTAAAGATCTAATTATTAGGAGATGTGTGCCTTATAAAGAAATTGAAAGTGTTATTAGAGAATGTCATGATTCTGAATTTGGAGGACATTTTGGAATTGATAGAACTGCACATAAGATTTTACATTTGGATTTTATTGGCCTACAATTTTTAGAAATGTTTATAGATTTATCAAAAATTGTGATCGATGTTAGAGAATAGGCAATATATCTAGAAGAAATGAAATGCCTCTTAATTTTACTTTGGAAGTTGAAATTTTTTATGCTTGGGAATTCGATTTTATGGGACCATTTATACCTTCAATTGGAAATATATACATATTGATTGTTATTGATTATGTATGAAAATGAATTGAGTCAATAGCTTTACCTAGGTGTGATGCTAGAAGTGTTTTGAGGTTTTTAATGAAAAATATTTTCGCAAGGTATGGAATGCCTAGAGTAATCATTACTGATGGAGGATCTCATTTTATGAATAATCTGATTCAGAGATAGGTGGAAAAATATATTATTATGCATAGAATCTCTACAGCTTATCATCCCCAAACTAATGATTTATCAGAGGTATCTAATCGTGAAATTAAACGAATTTTGGAGAAATTCATTAACCCCGAGAAATTAGATTGGTCTGCTAGACTAAACATTGTTTTATAGGCATACAGAACTGCTTATAAAACTCTTATAGGAATGTCCCCTTACAGATTAATCTTTGAAAAAACTTATCACTTGCCAGTTGAATTAGAATATAAAGCATATTGGGCGATAAAGAAATTGAGATTTAATTTGAAAGATGTTGGTGAGAAGAGACTGTTGCAATTGAATGAATTGGAAGAAATCAGAAATGAATCATATGATAATGATAGAATATACAAGGAGAGAAAAAAAATATGGCATGATCGGAAGATTATTAAAAAGGAATTTGAACCAGGACAAAAAAGTGTTATTATATAATACAAGATTGAAAATATTTCCAGGGAAACTGAAATCTAGATGGACAGGACCTTTCATTATTGTAAAAATCTATCAATTTAGGGTTGTGGTTATCAAAGACCATTAAAGTTAATGGACAAAGATTAAAATAATATTTTGAAGGCAATAGACCTAATTTTAAAGAGGTTTTAATATTGGATCAACCTGAATAACTTGAATTTATGTCGGGCTGACGACGTTAAACTAAGCACTTTGTGGGAGGTAACCTACAGTTATTGAGTGTTTGCTTTGTTTGATGTGTTATTTGTATTTGTATGTTACTTAATTAAGTCTTATTCTTCCTTAATTATCATTAAAAACATTTAAGAAATGAATCAAACCGAAGTTTGGAAAGAATTTGGGCAAAGTGAAGTTTGGTGAAATTTGAACTAGCGCCGAACCGCGCCACTGTTCAGAAAATAGTTTCTCATCCTTAAATTTGAATTTTTGCGGTTCTAGGCGGCAATTCTTCCATTAGAACTCCTAAAAACCGCCTCTAGATTTAGGAACTACTAAAGGAACGAAGAGGAAGATCCCAAATCTTGTTCAAATGGATTCCAACTCAATGGAAACTTCAAGATTTCAAGTTTTCAACCGTAGAAAGTTCATCAGTTTCGAAGTGTAATGTCTATTCAACAAAAATATCTCAAAAATGAGGTTGATTAAGGTACGAATTCTCCTACCACTAGAATTGATGAAATTATTATTCATAGACGTTGGGCAATGCTATGTTATACTACTACCACTGTAGTTGTCCCAATTGTGAAGGAGTTTTATGCAAATCTTCATAGAATCAACAAGGATCAGTCTATGTGCGAGGTAGGTTTGTCACATTTACTCCTACAAAGATTAATGATTTATACATGATTGAGAAAGTGTTAATCTGCCACTATTCAAATTTTGCCCAAACGAAGGACAACATGAATGATATATATAGATATCTGACGGATGAAAGTGATGAATGGGAGATAAGGGATAACATGTATGTAAGTTTCTCAGCCACACTATTAAATCCTGCATCGAAACACTTACATTATTTCATAACTATGAAAATCAGTAAAGTAATTAAGGACTGTGATATTCTAAACTACTGTATTCAAATGGGGATGCCTATTGATGTTGGTTCAATAATTGTTAAGTTTGTTTTGGGATTGATCGCTCATGGATCAAAGTATGAGATTAGACATCCTTCCACCATAATTCTCCTCTGTAGTCAATCACAAGTGTCATATGAGAACTGGGAAAGAGTACTTCTACCTTGGAAGCTTATAGACCCAGCAAATGCATATAGTAACTAAGCAGTTGGTGGTATGAATGACATGAGCATTATTGAAGATCAACCATCTCAGAGGTCAACACCTATTCCTCCTTACTTTCCTGAAAGTTCAGAGATCATCTTGAAGAAAATTAAGAAATTGGAGAAGGAAGTAAAACACCTGATGAATGCAATCGACAATCTATCTGATTTCTTTGATCATCTGGATTAGAGAATGAAGAAGCACTTTGATCATTTTGGATATCTTGAAGGAAGTTTGACACTGTTAATGAAAAGGAAAGGGTGGATTGAAGAGGATTCTACTGAAGAATTCTCATTTCATCCATTCCACAATCTGTTCATTCACACTCAATCAATTAGAGATCTTATAGTTGATGATAGTTCGGAGGAAGAATGAAGACTTGATTATTAGATTTCAGTGTTTGTGTATTTACTTTGCTTTGCTTTTCTTTGCTTTGTTTGGATGTTATATTTGGATTTGCTTTCTTTTTTAGTTTACAGTGTTATTGTGTTGTGGTTATGATTGACGTTGAATTTTAGAATTATATGGCTTGACAATGTGTAGTATTTAATGTTATGTGTATGTGTCTGAAACTTGGATTTTATATATGAAAGTGATGTTTCATGTTATTTGTGTTAAAAAATATTATTTCTCATGGCTCTAGAATGTTATTCAATGCTTAATTAGACTAATTAGACATCGGAGCAGGCTTGAAAAGATTGAAACTACAAAAGAAAGTCAAAAGCCTAGTTTTTGAACTGGCGCCAAATGACACTATCACCAGACGGCGCCAAAAGATAGAGAGTTTGGCCATAAGAGCAGAAAAATGCGCCGAACTGCGCTGTCGCTAGCGTTGGACAACGCTAGACCAGAAAAAAGACCTGAAACTCCAAATTTTCTTGATTTAACCTTGGGACCCTCCATTTTTGCCCAAACCATCATCTTCTACCTCTAGCCAAGGCCGATTTTCACACCTAGGGCTCACTAACATTTCGAATTGAAGTGATTTTGTGGCCGGAAAAGTTCGGATTTCATCTTCTCTTAGTAAGAGCTACACTTTAACCTAAATTTTTTCGATTTTAACCGTGGAAATCTCCTACATTAAGAAGATTTAAATTTTGAAGTTTTTAGAAAAACTTTGGAGATTTTTCATGGATTTTGAGTTCTTATCTTTTTAAATTTACCTTGGAGTCCATTACATTGCAATTTTAAAATTGATTTGGATAAATTTGATATTTTTAGACAAATGGCTCCAAGAATTTCAAAGGAGAAGAGAAAATTTGATTATGATGAAAGTAAATTTGTGAATTTCAAGGCTTATTCGCACTTTAGTACACTTCTTAGCAATAAGAAATGTATTCAAAGAAAGCCTTTGAAAATCCTGGAGGTATGCTTGAAGAACTTATTGTGAATCATTAATGGGAGATTTTCTATTATTTCATTGTTGAAGCGATGTTGGGAATTGTTAGAGAGTTTTATGCAAACATGTATTATTCTGAGTGTGAATACATACTGGTTAGAGGACAAATTGTTGAGTTTACCCCTACTCGCATTAATGCATTTTACCAGTTGAGAGAACCTTTCTTGTGTGAATATGAAAATTTTCCTATTACAAATGAAGCATTGGAAATGGTTATTTGACTGATGGAAAAGGGGAATGGAAGATTAAACAGAAACAAAAAGTTAACTTCCCCCTTTCTACATTGAATCGAGTATCGAAAGCCTGGCATTATTCCATTTCTGCAAGACTTATGCCTACCAGCCATCATAGCAAAGTTACTGTAGATAGAGCTGTTCTGAATTACTGTATTCAGAACATGAAGAAGATCAATATTGGGGCTATCATTCATAAAAGTATTTTGACAAACTAAAGAGGAGAGACTATATGTGGATTAGGATACCTCAGCCTGATTCGTGCCTTGTGCATTCAGTTAGGTGTAGCAACTGAAGATAATGATGAGGTAGTCTATCCCATGAAGCCCATTACTAAACTAAAATTGAAAACTTATGAAGCCCATGTAGGATGGAAGTGGAGTAAGAAAGCTGATGGGCCTTCTTTTAGTCATGAGAGACCGTCTACATCTAGAGAGCCTACTTTGCATGATGTTATGGATCAGTTGGAAAGGTTGAACACCAGAGCAGAGGGACTAGAAGTAAGAAACAAGGTAAACAATGATCATCAAGTGAGGTGGAGAGAATATGAGATAGCTTATCATGACGCACAGATGAGATTTTTCAGGGGAGACAATAGTGTTGTATTTCCTACTTACCCTGAGTATAATCCATACCAGCCTGAAGAATCTGTTGATGGTGGAGCTCCTGCAGATATGGATTGGTAGTTTTTATAGTTTTATTTTTATTTTATTTTGTATTTGTGTTTTGTATATGTGATGTACCTGAGACTCTTTCTGATTAGTATTTGTGATGTCATGTGTATTTGGTTGTACTTGTAGCAGACTTTATGTTGAATTGTGATGTATGTGATGTGATAGTAGAGTTTTCATGTGTTTGATTTGTTAGTTTAATATGTGATAGAACCAGTTAGATGTTAATGTTGTGTGCACAGTTTATTTTGTATGCTTTTAAACTTCTTCCCTTACAATTTTCTAACCCATATTTGTGTATAGAAATGCTCTTAATTATTTCCAGGCATACTGTTCTGCTTTATGAAGAAAACCCCGCTTAAACTCAAAGGTACGAAAAGCCCAACATATTGAGGTATGAGTTATATGTTTATATCTTTTCTTTCTTCCCATGTTAATTATATTGATATTCAAAAATCTAAGTTTGGAGGAGGGAAAAAATTAACTATTCATTGTTCTCATTTAAAAGTATTTTCAAAATTATTAACATAATTTTCTGTAATAGAACTAATTTCATATAACTGTATTTTGATTTTATTTAAGTATTTTGTAAAGTTGAATGAAAGTATTTGGTAATGAAAAGTAATTTTGTAGGCTAAGATATTTGGTATAAGAGAATATGACTATAGTAAACTATTCAAAGTAAGAAAAACTGCATGTTTGAAATATTAAGAATCTTAAAACTTTATGTGGTAGGAAAGGATTAAGACTCTATGATAAATCATTAATAAGCTAAAGAAATGCCTATAAGGTAAAGAAATGTGGTAAGTTTCAAATTTAGGGTGAGAAGGGTGAAGTTCAAAATTATTAAAGGCTATCCAGATATAGTAATCCTCACTTGAAAAAAAAACAAAATGCAAAAGAAAAAAGAAAGAAAGAAGAAAAGAAGAAAAAGAAAGAAAAAATAAGTGAGAAGAAGCTTGAGGAGATGCCTAATAAAAAATTGGCTTCATCCTAAAGGGAAGAACTTAATTACTTTCCTGAACTTAATTACTTTCCTGAACTTATATGTGTGGATTAGTATCCTTACTAGTAGGGTTCTCATAAACTTCTTTTCATGTAATCCTTTTAAGTGCCTTAATAGGACAATTAGAGTCATTTTTGAAATGAATAGAGGGCTAGAACTCTTAAACTTGATTACTAAATAGTTTTACACCTGCAGAATTTACTTGAATTATTCAAAGATCTTTCTGAAAATCTTACTATTGTACTTATCTAAATCAAAATTATTGTATTCTAGAAAGAAATTTCATTGAAATGGATCATTATTTTATGTATTAACTAAAATTTCTTGAGGACAAGTAATAGTTAAGTTTGGGGGATCTTGATCAACTGAAAATTTGATAGCTTTTTACTATTCATTTCATGCATGTTTTTGATGATATTGCACTTTAAAGAAACGTATTTTAATGATTTCAAGCAAGTACAATGATTTTAGGCCTTTGGAGCAAAATGAAGCGAAAAAGAGCAAATTTGGAGCAAAAAGGGACAAAAGTGCATTTTATTGAACTAGCGCCGAATGGCGCTGTCACCAGTGCTAGACCGCGCTATTTTACAGAGAGTTGCAACCGATTGGCGGAATGATGTGTCGAACGACACCCTATCCAGCTTCGGACCACGCCCTATCCCAATTTCAAACTAGATTCAAATTATTGGCCAGATTTTGGAGGGTTGCATAAGGAAACTCTTGCGAAATCAGTTTTGACCGAATTTAAACTCTTTGGAGCTAAGTTTAAAGAGGAGAGGAGAGTTTTGAGTGTAGAGAGAGTGAGGAGTGAGTGTCTTTTTATTTTGTTTAGGAAATCTAGGTTCTGTGTTTTCTCTTCTAAGGAGTGTAAGAGGAGGGGGAAAGTGAGAGATTTCTTCTTCCTTATCTAAAGAGAGAATTGTGTGTTGTTGTGAAGAAAGAAGTGGAGTCAAAAAAATTCCTTGAGATTCGCTTGGGGAAGAGTTTGAGATAAGTTATCTTTTCTTTAATCTATTTGTATGACGTTGTTTTTATATATAAAATCCAGGTTTTGTCATCTTTTCCTCATGAGTCTTGAGTAGATTTCTTTGTCTTTCTCCTTTTCATGTGATGTGTTGATGTTGTGATATAGAAATGACGTGTCGATTTATTATGGAGAATTTGTGATGACTATTTCACTTTGAACTTCATTTACTTTTTTATTTAACCAACTAAATTGTTAAAACTTGATGTAAAACATATGTTCTGAATGGATTATGAGTTCCACAACAAAATTGAAGGTCACATTCCATGAATGAGAGACATAGTTCATGGGGATTTAGTGGAAATAAATAGGGAAACATACTTTGATGGGCGTAGAATTGGAGATTTCAGAGTGACAAGCTGAAATCATCAAATTTGGTCCTAATGTTTGGAAACTAAAGCGAGAGTTAGCCTTCATGCGAAGGGAAGTGGGAGCTCTGGAGAGAGAGTCAGTATCCTCCCAGCCTAATGACCCGATATAAATATATGCGTACTAAAATCTTCTTCCCTAGCAACGGCGCCAAAAACTTGACCCGAAGTCCTCTGAAGATCAACGTAATAATTAATGATATATGTTATAAATAATAATAGCGACTAGTGTATATAAATATAATTTTATGGAAAATATTTTACACACTAGGGGTACTACGCAAGTATACGTATCGTATCAAGTAATATAGGGCTTTGAAACAAAAACCCCAGTATCGTTCCCACGAGGAGAGAGTTATAGATCTTTAAATATTTTTATTTTAAAGTATTTCTTTTATAGTCAAAAATAAAATATCTTTAATTTACTAGATGCAATAATAAAGCAGAAATAAAATGATTGATGTAAATAGCAATAAGAAAGCAACTTTCTCCCTTTCAATTAATCCAAAATTTCCTGAGATAATAATAATATTCGTGGAGAATATAAATTTAAGGTATTGTGCCAAATATAAGCATTCCTATTCTTTATCTTCGCTCGATAGTATAAAGAACATTGGCTAGCCTGTAGATCAGGTCCGGATGTATTGTTAGTAGAATGGGTTAATCTAGGCTCACACTACTAGATGTCCAAGGGTGGCTATGGTCGGTCCTACTAGTGACCCTTTCCTTTTCTATAAACCGAATCATAAGAATTTAGTCTGTGACTCTAAAAACTTATCAATTCTACGCCCAATATATAATATCTTCCTATCTATTTGCACTTCACCTTGAATAACCCCCACAAGTCCTTCGACTACCCAAGGATTCATGTGATATCTACAAGTTAAGAATTCATCTCCTTCTAGGTCTCAAAACTCTTCAACAGGTTTTAACAATTTAAATGGCCAATTTAAATAGTAAATTAAGAACCGGTATTAATATCATCACAATGTTTTGAGAATATATGATTTTTAATTCTCCGACGAATTTTGTATTATCTTATTTATCTTTTCATAATTGAAAGGAGAAAGTAAAGTAACTACTCAGAACACATTGAAATTAAATAACAAAACATAATAAATAAACTTTGAATCAAAAAAAAATACTTATCTAAGATGTTTCTCCTACTGAACTTCTGATTCCTACTGACTCCACAGCGTAATGAACTCCAGATGCACCAACTCTTTCAAACTCTAAATACAAACACTAAAATAAACTCACTAATTTATGAAGGAAAGTAAAAATGTGACCCTAATATTATCTCTCTAATTCTCTCTCTAAGTTGGGCGTTTTTCTCTGAAGCAGTACCCTCCTATTTATAGTTTTCATAGGTTGCCTCAAGGCACCTCTTCAAAATGTGTCCAAATTCAATGAATCTTCTAGAAGGTGTGTCTGGCGCCTAGGTGCCGGAATCTGGCGCCTAGGCACCGGACACCTCGTCCAGTTCTTCGCACCTCTTCACAATTAAAACTGTTCTGAAGAGTCCAAATACATTGTATAATATGTCCTATAAACCAGGGACAACTGCCAGTCTTCTAGAAGGTCCAATAACCACTCACACCGTCAAAATAACCACCCAAAAATCGTTAAAAACTTAGCAGTTTTCTGTATCGAGCTGGCGCTTAGGCGCCGGACTCTAGCGCCTAGGCGCCAGGCTAGTAATTTCGACAATTTTGCATTTTGGCTCTATTTTTGCTCCTTTTTGCTCCTTTTTCATATTTTTCTCCTGCTTGAACATTTTTGCATCACCTACATTCAAAAACACAAAAATACCTTTCATTAAAGCATAATATCCTTAAAATTTAATAAAATCAAGGCATAAAAATAGGTATTTTTTCTTGGATCAAAATTCCCCAAACTTAAACGTTACTTGTCCTCAAGTAACCCTTTTTACTATGTAAAATGTATAGCATTTGGAATAAAAGGTAAATATTTAAGATTCCTTGTGATTTTTGATTTTATAAAGGCTTTAGTAAATCATTAACCAAATTTCACTAACTAAGTTTAATTTTAAGAATTTAAAGAATATTCTAACTACCAAATCATAAGACTTCAAAAATCTTTCATTCACTTCAAAAATAATTGAAGTTTATTATATTAAGATCACATAAATTTTTTACAAGAAAAAGATCTTCATGAAATTCTTTTCTAATAAAAATACATGCATAAAAATTAAGTAATATATGTAATCAGTTTTCTTTTTATAAGTTAATTCAAGTGAAGCCGATTTTTTATTAGGCATTTCCTCAAGCTTCTCCTCTCTTTTTCTCTTTTCTATTTTTTCTTTTTTCTTTTTTTTTTTAAAGAGAGGATTACTGTATCAGGATAGCCTGTTAATGGTTTTGAACTTCACTATCCTTAACTTATATTTTCAAACTTATACATTTTCACTTAATTATTATAACATGAATAGATTCCAACAAGAATTTCAATCTATTCTTTTTCAAGTTATAATTTTTTATTTCTTAATACTTCTAAAATTCAATTATCTCTACTATGAATAGAAAAATTTCTTAATCTTATTCTTCTTTAAGTTGAATAATTCTATTCTTAAAATCAATCAAAGTTATTAAAATTTTTGGTTAAGTCCACTAAATTATTTATAATTTCAAAAATTTAAGTGATCTTAAATAGATTCTCCATTCCTCATGTTATGTTAAAATTTTTATTTTAAAAAAATATTAGTTCTTTAAGGAGAAATAAAATTTAAATTTAAATGTATTTTCCCTTTCCCCCAAACTTAAGTTTTTGTCTATCATGAAATTTTTTTTAAAGTATGAGAGAAAGAAAAACATAATTTTAAAAAGGAATTTTTATAAGTATGTAAAAAAAAATTTAGAATGAAAAATTTACTTCTACACATGCTTTTATGAATAATACTGAAATAATGAAGCAGGTATAAAAGTAAGTAGGCTCATTAATAATTAAATTAAATGACTATACTACTTATAATAACAGAAATAGAACAACAATACTAACTACTAAACAGTAGGCTGAAACAGAAATAAACATAAATTCATCCAAATTTCAATCTTAAACACCATACATTAAAAATACTCTAACAACAGTCTCAACACCAAACAATTCACACAAAGTACATAAACAAATCTAAATTAGCAAACAACAAACAACAATCAATACTAGCAAACAAACTAAACTAACAACAGACTTAGCATATCTCAGAGGTAAATCAGGCTACTAATCACTGTCTGTAGCCTCATCATCGTCATCATCACCAAAAGAAAACTCAACATCCTTAGAATCAACATATGGTGAGAATCTAGGAAAGGTAGGAAACTGAACATCATGCTCTTCCTTCAGGAATCTAACGAGAGCTTCATCATACTCAGCATCGTAACTACTCTTCCTCTGGGTATACTCAAATAAATGATCAATTTTCTTATCAATAGAATCAACTTTGTAGCGAGTTTGAAATAACTCATGCTGTTGCTCTATAAACTGATCATGCATCGATTCCCAAAAACTAGATGGTGGCTCAGCAGTAGAAGTAGAAGGTCTACCTTAAGTGGGTGTAGAAGTAGAAGGAGCGGTCGATCTCTTCCCTCGAAGACGATCATATATGCTAAAACTCTCCTGCCCAATAGGTTTGGTAGTTTTCAGCTTCTCCTCAAAAAATATCAACAGTAACTCCATTGCTAACACATAAAGAATAGATAAAAGATGGGAATCCCAGTCCCACAAAAGTGCTGGATCTAGCAGTAGACTCCACAGAATCATAAATGATACTGCCAACATCTATCAGCTTCCTCTCCTGAATGCAATAGTTTAAGATAGCACGATCTCTTGTGACTTCGCTCAGGTGGTGGGAAGGTAGAAGTCTAGCAGAAATAAAGTAATGTCATGCCTTGGAAATACCATTTAACTTAGAAGATTTGAATTTTACCCGTTTTTCATTCCGGATCTTCCAGGCTCCAGTGTCTTCAGTCAAATAAGCAATGATCATTTCAAGATCTCCCTCAGATGAAGATAATCCAGAATAGTGGCACTCAATGGTAGGTGGCAGTCCATAAAACACATTGATCCTCTCCAGAGTAAATCCAACTTCGACACCTCTAACGAAGACTTCGTAGTCTTCCGCATCTAAAAAGTTAGCATAAAATTTGTGAATGACTGGAATAACAGCAACAACAGTGAAATAACAGAATCGTTGCCAATTGTGCGTAACGATTGTGTTCTCGATCATCTCACCCAGATTGTAAAAGCTTCGCTCCGAGATAAACTTTCTCGACGTCGCAAATTCGTGATATCGAAAATGCGCTGCCGCAGTCGCGAACTTGCTACTGTCAAAATTTTCTCGTGTCTTCCCTCGCTTAGATTTCGGTGCCATCTAAACGTGAAAGAAAACAAGAACAAATTTAGGAATCAAATATTTAAACTCTTTTTTAAGTTTAAGCAACTTAAAATAAGTTTAAAAATCCAAATAGAATAATTAAAAAATCAAAATTTTTCTCAAAATTTCGGTTTTTAGCAAAACATAGGAAAAACTATGGTGAAAATCGAAAATAAATGGATTAGAGTGTAGATCTGACCTCGAGACAAAGAAATCAAGTGATTTCGCGCCCAAATACTTGATGGTTTGACCTCAAAATGGATCTAAGAGGTGTATTTTCGCTACAATGGGAAGGAGATGAAGCTTAGGCGTCATCCATGGCTAATGGGATTTATATGTTAATTTTTGTTTAAGCAGGCCGAACCGGCGCTTAGGCGCCGAATTCTGGCGCCTAGGCGCCAGACTCGTCTTTCACAAAAATCACTCTAAAAATTTTATTTTCCACCAAAATTCTTAAATTCAACTTCCAATTACTCATATTAGAGTAGGGCTTCAGTTTCTAACTTCCAAAACATTTTCCAAAAATTTTAAATATGAAATATTAAATCCACCAATCAAATACAAGGTTTAAATCAAACTCCTCTAATTTCCATTTATAATCTTCAATATTGGCTCAATACACTTCAGATAAGTATAACATAATAATTCAAGTCCTAACACACAATCAAACAATACAATTTGAAAACAAATACAACACACATTGAATATGAGAGCAAATAAACAAACAAACACAATCGATTCACTAAATCGATACAACGGCTCACTAGATAAATCACGATCCCACCAAATCACTATCTAATTTCCATTATCTTGGCAAGGAAAACTATTCAGCCCACTTGGGAAGAACACTAATGCTCTCGGAAAATCCGTAGCCGTCTTCTCGTCAATCCATTTGTTCTTCACATACATTTCAACTTAAGCATCTTGATAAGCCGCTAGATGATCTAATTGCAGTTTCGCTTGCCATTCCAGATGTTCAATCTGATGATACATCTCATGAAGGCGATCTCCAATACTCTTGAAATCCGCTTCAAATTTATCAAGACGACTAGAAATTTTCTCTAAACTTATAGCGATGAAACCATTGAAGTAGGGTTGAGGATCTTTTGGACCTTTGTCTCTAGCCTCTTCTCTAAGATTTCACCTCTCCATTTCTTCAAAAATCCTCTCTAATCTCTCAAGAATGAAGTGAAAGGGTCGAAATAGTGATTGCTTTGGGATTGGGGACGAAGATGGGTTAATTTAAAGGTGAAAATCGTGTGAAGAACTGAAAATTTTCGGTTTTTACACGACCCAGTAACCGTGGAGCTTAGGCGCCAAATCTGGTGCCTAGGCGCAGGACCCATCGACACACAGCTTGTCTGGCGCTTAGGCGCCTAGGCACCTGAACCATGTTCGACTCCGTTTTACCTAACGTCAAATTTCAAAGTTTCGTTCTCCAAAAATAGGTAAATTATAATGGTAAGATCAATATAGACTCGGTAACACAATTATACATAATCTCAATGAAGTTAACTTGATCTCCTTTTTACTCACATATGAAATGGAGTGATCCAAAGTCCAAACTTTATATACTTCAAGATAATTTTTAATTTTCTGAAGTTATATAAAATTAGTCAAGACCGAGGCATAACCTTACATTAAAAATGTAAAAACACACTAAAAATAAAATATATGGGTTGCCTCCCATAAAGCGCTTAGTTTAACGTCGTCAGCCCAACCTAAGTAATTCTTTAATCAGGTTGACTTAATTCATAAGCCTCTTTATAAATCTTTTTAATGTCTCCCAAATAAGGCTTCAATCTTAATCCATTAACTTTAAAAAATTTTCTCGTTTTGGGGTCTTTAATATCCACAACTCCATATTGGTATACTTTTTCAATTATATATGGTCCCATCCATTTTGATCTCAATTTTCCAGGAAAAAGTCTTAAACGAGTATTAAATAGTAATACTTCTTGTCCAGGCTCAAATATTTTTCCTAAAATCTTTTTATCATGTAATACCTTCATTTTCTCTTTATAAATTTTTGCCTTATCATATGATTCATTTCTTATTTCATCCATCTCATTTAAGTGCAATAATCATTTTTCTCCTACAGTATTCAAATCAGAATTAAACTCCTTTATCGCCCAATAAGCTTTATGTTCAAGTTCAACAGGTAAGTGACAGTGTTTACCAAAAACTAACCGGTAAGGTGACATTCCGATTGGTGTCTTATAAGATGTTCTATAAGCCCATAATGCAGAATCAAGTCTATCAACCCAATCAGTTCTTTTAGGATTAACAGTCTTCTCTAAAATTCTTTTAATTTCTCTGTTTGATACTTCAGCCATTTCACTTGTTTGTGGGTGATAAGCAGTTGCAATTTTATGTTTGATTCCAAATTTTTGCAGTAATGATTCAATTCTTATATTTCTAAAATGACTTCCACCATTTGTGATAATTACCTTAGGCATTCCAAATCTTGAAAAAATCATCTTCTTTAAAAATTTAGATACACTTCTAGAGTCATAGTTAGGTAAAGCTACAGCTTCAATCCACTTTGAAACATAATCAACTGCTAATAAAATATAAATTTTTCCAGATGATGGTACAAATGGTCCCATAAAGTCTAAACCCCATATATCAAAAATTTCAACTTCCAATATATAGTTTAAAGGCATTTCATCTTTCTTAGATAAATTTCCCATCCTTTGACATCGATCACATGTTTTAATGTAATGTCTCACATCTCTGAATAAGGTAGGCCAATAAAATCTTGAATTTAAAATTTTAAATACAGTTTTATCTACTCCAAAGTGTCCTCCAAAATCGGAATCATGACATTTTTGAATAATAGCAAATGTTTCTTCATAAGGTACGCATCTTCGAATTATAGAATCTCTTCCTAACTTAAATAAATGAGGATCTTCCCAAATATAATATTTAGCATCATTTTTAAATTTCTTAATAAATTTTTAATCCAATCCATAAGGTAGAATATTGTTATTTAGCTATATCCGCATACCAAGGTGTTTGGCATCCTTGAATAACATATAAATGTTCATCAAAAAATTTCTCATTTATGTTTTCTTCAGTAATAACATCAGTCTTAATTCTAGACAAATGATCAGCAATTTGGTTGTCAGTTCCTTTTCTATCCACTATTTGAAAATCAAATTCTTGTAAAAGTAAAACCCATCTTATTAGTCTAGGTTTAGCATCCTTTTTTGACATTAGATATTTAATAGCGGAATGATCAGTATGAACTATGCATTTAGTAATAAGAAGATAAGGTCTAAATTTATCAAAGGAATATACTATAGCTAGAAGATCTTTCTCAGTAGTAGTGTAATTTCTTTGTGTTTCAATGAGAGTTTTACTAGCATAATATATAACTTTGAACATTTTCTCATATTTTTGTCCCAATACAGCTCCAATTGCAAAATCACTTGCATCGCACATTAATTCAAAAGATTTATTCCAATTAGGTGCAACAATGATTGGTGCAGTTATTAATTTTTCTTTTAAAATATTAAAAGCATTAACACAGTCTTTGTTAAATTCAAATTTAACATCTTTTTCCAATAAATGACAAAGAGGTTTAGCAATTTTAGAAAAATCCTTTATATATCTTCTATAAAATCCAGCATGACCTAGAAAACTTCTCACATCAGTAACAGTAGTAGGTGGTTGTAATTCAGCAATAATTTTCACTTTTGCTTGATTGACTTCCATCCCTTTTTGTGAAATCTTGTGACCAAGTACAATGCCTTCTGTGACCATGAATTGACATTTTTCCCAGTTAAGAACTAAGTTTGTTTCTTCACATCTTTTCAGAACTTTGGAAATATTTTCCAAACAAGATTCAAAAGAAGTTCCAAAAACTAAAAAATCATCCATGAATATTTCAATTCCTTTGTCAATCAAATCAAAAAATATTGACATCATACATCTTTGAGAAGTTGCAGGTGCATTACATAAACCAAAAGACATTCTTCTAAAGGTAAATGTTCCAAAAGGACTTGTAAATGTTGTTTTCTCTTGGTCCTCAGGAGCGACAGGTAATTGATGATAACCTGAATATCCATCTAGAAAACGAAATATGTGTGTCCAACTAATTTATCGAAGCATTTGATCCAAGAAAGGTAAAGGAAAATGATCCTTTCTAGTGGCGTCATTTAATTTCCTATAATCAATGCAAATTCGCCATCCAGTAACTTGTCTTGTAGGAATTAGTTCATTTTTATCATTGACAATGACGGTTACTCCTCCTTTCTTTGGAACACAATGAATAGGACTTACCCATTCGCTATCTGAAATAGGATAAATAATACCAGCATCTAATCATTTAAAAATTTCTTTTTTAACAACCTCTTTCATGATAGGATTTAATCTTCTTTGCGGTTCAATAGTAAGATTAAAATTTTCTTCCATTAAAATTTTATGCATACAAATGGACGGGCTTATTCCTCTTATGTCAGCAATTGTCCAACCAAATTCTTTCTTATAATTCTTTAACACTTCTATCAATTTTTCTTCTTGATCTTTACTTAGCTCAGAAGAAATAATAACAGGTAAAGTTAATGAATTTCCCGAAATACATACTTTAAATGTGAGGGTAACATTTTTAATTCCGAGTTCGGGGCTTTTTTAATTGAGAGTAAAAGTATATCATTTTGAGTTATGTCCAAAGTTTCCCCAATTATCTTTAATATAATGAGTTTCTTCTTCTTTTAGTTCTTCATCTTCATCGGTTAATAATTCCAATTTTTCTTCAGAAATGACTTTACATTTTTCTTGATAATGTTTCTCAATTAAATAATAAATTATATCCATTCGATAACATTTTTTTTTGTCAGGGTACTTCATTGATTTAAGGACATTAAATTTAATCTCTTAATCATTAACTCTTATGGTTAATTCTCCTTTTTGCACATCAATCATAGCTCGTCCGGTCTCTAGAAAAGGTCTTCCTAAAATAATAGGTATTTCTTTATCTTCTTTCATATCTAGTACAATGAAATCTACAGGGAAGATAAATTTATCTACTTTAACAAGAACATCATTTATAACTCCTTTAGGGTAAGTGATAGATCTATCAGCTAACTGAAGGGTTACAGTAGTAGGAGTAATCTCTCCTAAATTCAACCTTCAAAAAAGGGAAAATGGCACGAGATTAATACTTGCTCCTAAATCACATAAAGCTTTTCCACAAAACTTTTCTCCAATAGCACAAGGTATAGTAAAACTTCCAGGATCTTTAAGTTTTTGAGGTAATTTCTTTTAAATTATTGCACTACATTCTTCACTTAATGCAACAGTTTCAAAAGCTTTAAATCTTCGTTTCTTACTTTAAATATCCTTCATAAATTTTGCATAAGTTGGCATCTGTTCCAAAGCTTCAGCAAAAGGTATGTTTATAGTAAGTTTCTTAAAAATTTCAAAGAACTTAGAAGATTGATGATCAAGCTTCTGTTGTTTAAGTCTTTGAGGAAAAGGTGGTGGTGGTTTTTCAACTTCCATATTAATAGAAATATCTGTTTGATCTTTATTAGGAGAAGGAGTTTCTTTAGATTTTTCAATCTCTTCAACCTCAATCTCATTTTCAATTTCATTCTGCATTCTTTCTTTTAATTCCTTTCCACTTCTAAATTGTACAGCTTTAACATGTTCATATTCTTTTCCAGTTTCTTTTGGATTGATTTCAACATTACTAGGAAGTGTTCATGGGGGTCTATAATTAATTAAATTAGCGATTTGTCCCATTTTATTCTCAATATTACGAAAAGCAGTTTTTTGATTTTGTAATTGATTACTTAGTTGTAAAATTAATTCTTCTATTGATAGCTTTTTCTGTTGATTGTTAAATCCAGGTGGTTTATAGTTTGAAGTAACTTGATTATTCCAATTTCCAGTGAGATGAGATTGATTATTACCCCATTGTTGTGAATTATTCCAGTTAAAATTAGGATGATTTTTCCATCCAGGATTATAATAATTTGAATAAGGATTATTTTTACTAGCAATAGCTTGTAAAGTTTCAATAGTTTGAGAATCTTCAATATTAGCAGAGTTATTATGTGATATATTAATAGCAAAACTATCTAATTTATTAGACATTGCTGCTACTTGTGAAGCTAAAATAGAAAAGGCTTCATTATCATGAATACTTGCCATTCTTTTAGGATTAATCCTTTCAGAAGGCCATTGAAAATTATTTTTAGTCATTTCTTCAATTAAAGTGTAAGCTTCTTCAAATGATTTAGACATTAAAGAACCTCCAAGAAATGACGATCAATAATTGATTTTAAAGATCTAATTAATCCATTATAAAATGTTTGAATAATTAACCAATCAGGTAAAGCATGATGAGGACATTTTCTTAATAGTTCTATAAATCTTTCCCAAGTTTCATAAATTGTCTCCCAATCAAATTGACTAAATGAAGTAATATCATTTCTTAATTTAGCAGTTTTAGAAGGAGGAAAATATTTAGCAAGGAATTTTTGTGCCATTTCAGCCCATATTTTAATAGAACCTGTTGCTAATGAGTTCAGCCACATCTTTGCTTTATCTCTTAAACAAAAATGAAAGAGTTTAAGCCTAATAGCATCATCAGAAACATTGTTATATTTAAAGGTAGCACAAAGTTCTAAAAAACTAGCAAGGTGTAAATTTGGATCCTCATTTGGTGTTCCGCCAAATTGATTTTTTTGAACCATTTGAATAATAGACGGTTTAAGCTCTAAAGAATTAGCATCTACAGTGGGTATTTGAATACTAATATGAAGTTCATCAACTGTAGGGTTAGCATAATCCCTTAATGGTTTATAAACATTTTGATCATTAATTTCAATTGGATTTTGTAAATTGTTATGTAAATTAGTCATTTCTTGAAATTTTTGAATTTATTTTCCTTTTTTAATTCTTCTAACCGTACTTTCTAATTTAGAATCTAAATGTAATAATCCTTCAGGTCCGGAACTACGCATAAAAAGTAAATTAGCAAGAATTAAAACAAATATTATTATTATATATATGTTTTTTTATAATAAAGAAAAATGAATAAAATAAAAATACTTAAAATCTAAAAATTTGCCTCTGCTCTCCCCGGCAACGGCGCCAAAAACTTGACCCGATATAAATATATGCGTACTAAAATCTTCTTCCCTGGCAACGACGCCAAAAACCAAAAACTTAACCCGAAGTCCTCTGAAGATCAACGTACTAATTAATGCTTTCAAAAATATATGTTATAAATAATAATAGCAGCTAGTGTATATAAATATAATTTTATGGAAAATATTTTACACACTAGGGGTACTACGAAAGTATACGTATCGTATCAAGAAATATAGATCTTTGAAACAAAGACCCCAGTATCGTTCCCACGAGGAGAGAGTTATAGATCTTTAAATATTTTTATTTTAAAGTATTTATTTTATAGTTAAAAATAAAATATCTTTAATTTACTAGATACAATAATAAAGCAGAAATAAAATGATTGATGTAAATAGCAATAAGAAAGCAACTTTCTCCCTTACAATTAATTCAAATTTTCCTAATATAATAATAATATTAGTGGAGAATATAAATTTATGGTATTATGCCAAAATGAAGCATTCCTATTCTTTATCTTCGCTCGATAGTATAAAGAACATTGGCTAGCCTATAGATCAGGTCCGGATGTATTGTTAGTAGAATGGGTTAATCTAGGCTCACACTACTAGATGTCCAAGGGTGGCTTTGGTCGGCCCTACTAGTGACCCTTTCCTTTTCTATAAACTAAATCATAAGAATTTAGTCTGTCACTCTAAAAACTTATCAATTCTACGCCCAATATATAATATCTTCCTATTTATTTACACTTCACTTTGAATAACCCCCACAAGGCCTTCGACTACCCAAGGATTCATGTGATATCTACAAGTTAAGAATTCATCTCCTTCTAGGTCTCAAAACTCTTCAAAAGGTTTTAACAATTTAAATGGCCAATTTAAATAGTAAATTAAGAACCGGTATTAATACATCACAATGTTTTGAAAATATATGATTTTTAATTCTCCGACGAATTTTGTATTATCTTATTTATCTTTTCATAATTGAAAGGAGAAAGTAAAGTAACTACTCGAACACATTGAAATTAAATAACAAAACATAATAAATAAACTTTGAATCAAAATAAAAATACTTATCTTAGATGTTTCTCCTACTGAACTTCTGATTCCTACTGACTCCACAATGTAATGAACTCCAGATGCACCAACTCTTTCAAACTCTAAATACAAACTCTAAAAAAAACTCACTAATTTATGAAGGAAAGTAAAAAGGTGGCCCTAATATTATCTCTCTAATTCTCTCTCTAGGTTGGGCGTTTTTCTCTGAAGGAGTACCCTCCTATTTATAGTTTTCAAGGGTTGCCTCAAGGCACCTCTTCAAAATGTGTCCAAATTCAATGAATCTTCTAGAAGGTGTGTCTGACGCCTAGGCGCCAAACACCGTGTCTAGTTCTTCGCACTTCTTCACTTTGGATCGCACATCTTCACGATTAAAACCATTTTGAAGCGTCCAAATACATTGTATCACATGTGCTATAAACCAGGAACAATGCCCGTCTTCTAGAAGGTCCAATAACCGCTCACACCGTCAAAATAACCGCCCAAAAGTCATTAAAAACTTAACATTTTTCTGTATCGAGCTGGCGCTTAGGCGTCGGACTCTGGCGCCAGGCCAGCAATTTCGACAATTTTGCATTTTGGCTCTATTTTTGCTCTTTTTTGCTCCTTTTTGCTCTTTTTCATATTTTTCTCCTTCTTGAACATTTTTTCATCACCTACTTCCAAAAACATAAAAATACCTTTCATTAAAGCATAATATCCTTAAAATTTAATAAAAATCAAGGCATAAAAATAGGTATTTTTTTCTTGGATCACCTAACCACGAATTTGGGGACTAATCTTAGGATTAGTCAATGTTCTTTATACGCTGAAAATGGGTCAAGAATAGGAATGCTTTTATTTGGCACAATACATTTGCATCACTGATCTATGTCACAATAATCATCATATTATAATTGAAAAGGAGGAAGACTCTTTCTAACAACTGAACTTTGTTATAACTTTAATCTTGTGTTAGTTTAACTTGCTAGAGTTTAGAACGTACTTTTGTAGAAATAGTAATTATAATTTTTGTCTTTATTTTAATAATTGAACTTACTTGCAATTGTGATGTGATTCGATAAGTGATTTCTGTGCTACACCATAAAATAAAAGCCTCTTTGTGGGATCGATATCCAGGACTCCACTAGAGCCCTGTATTACTTGAGTGATACGTATACTTGCGTTTAATTGTGTGAATCATTATAAAACTAAATCAATATATATATCTAAATCTGAGTTCTTAAATTTTGGCAAATTAAAAAAGTCACACCAGGTATATTCATCCAAAAAGTAATCGTACTTGTGTCCAGCAAGTATGTCTAGCATTTAGTCTAGAAAAGGTAAAGGGAAGTGATCTTTTCTGGTGGCGGTGTTTAATTTTCTATAATCAATACATATTCGCCAACCAGTGACTTGTCTTGTCGGTATAATTTCATTTCATTCATTTATGTTAACAATCACTCCTCCTTTCTTAGGATCAGAATGAATTGAGCTTACCCAAACACTATCAGAAATATGATATATAATTCCAGCATCTAACCATTTTAAAAATCTCTTTTTTAACCACTTCTTTCATTATTGGGTTCAGTCTTCTTTGTGGATCAACTCTAGATTTATGTTGTTCATTCTACAAAATTCTGTGCATACAGATCGATTGACTAATTCTTTTAATATCAACTATAGACCAACCAAAAGCCTTTTTTGTATCTTTTAAGGTGTCCAGTAATTTTTGTTCTTAATATTAATTTAAATCTCAAGATACAATGATTGGTAAGGTAGATGATTCTCCTAAAAACATATAATTCAAATGATTAGGGAGAATTTTCAGCTCAAGTTCAAGGGGTTTAATGATAGATGGAATTAAACTTTTATCTCCATTTTCCATAGTATCCAATCTTTCAAATCTTTTCTGAACAAATTCTAACTTTTCATCCTTTATATCTTCCAAATCATCTTCACTTTCACTTTCATTTTCATCCTCACATTCCAAATTTCTTCAAATACTTCTTTAAAATGATCTTCTTTCAAATAATCGCAGATTTTCATTCAAAAGCACTCATCATCTTTTTAAGTTGAAGGGTATTTCATAGATTTCAGAATATTGAAAGTTACCTCTTGATCATTAACTCTCATAATTAATTCTCCTTTTTGAATATCGATCATAGCTCTCCCAGTAGCAAGGAATGCTCTTCCCAAAATAATTGAAATTTCTTTATCTTCCTCCATATCTAATACAATAAAGTGCACAGGAAAGATAAATTTATCCACCTTCACTAATACATCTTCCACAACTTTTTTAGGATAAGTGATAGAACGATCAACCAACTGAAGAGTAACAGATGTAGGTAAAATTTCTCCTATTCCTAATCTTTTGAAAGTTGATAAAGACATAAGATTAATACTAGCTCCAAGATCACATAAAGCTCTTTCAAAAAATTTCTCACCTATAGCACACGAGATAGTGAAACTACCTTGGTCTTTAAGTTTTTCACAAAGCTTCTTCTAAATAATTGCACTACACTTATCGCTAAGTGCAACAGTCTCGTGGTCTTTGAACTTTCTTTTCTTTTTAAGAATATCCTTCATAAACTTTGCCTAATCAGGCATCTGCTCTAATGCTTCAACAAAGGGAATATTGATCGTTAATTTCTTAAGAATTTCCAAAAACTTTGCAAATATATTATCCCTGTTCTGTTTCTTTAGTCTTTGATAAAAAGGAGGAGGTGGTTTTCAACAGTTATATTCATTAGTTCAAGTGGATATTCGTTTGGATATATCCTATAAGAACCTTTCTCAATGTTCACTTTCTCTCTTTCAACTTTGACTTCTTTTTGAACTTTTTTTTCCAATTCTTTTCCACTCCTTAATTGAATAGCTTTAATTTGCTCCTTATTTTGATCTTTTGGGTTGATCTCAACATTGCTAGGAAGATTTCCAGAAGGTCTACTATTAAGCGCAGTAAAAATATGTCCCAATTGATTCTCAATGTCCTTCATTGCAACATTTTGAGCTTGAATTTGATTACCCATATTAAGAATAATTTCTTTAGTAGACAACTTTGTTTCTTTAAATTTTAGGTTATTATTAAAACTAGGAGGATAAGAAGGTCTATAATTGGTATTTCCTTGGTTGTACGGATTTTCAACTGGATTCATAGAATTGTTTCCCCATTACGGGTTAACAACAGTATTTGTGTTATTCCAGTTGAAGTTTGGGTGATTCCTCCAACTAAAATTATAATCGTTGGAATAAGGATTATTGACTTTATTATTTATGGCATTCAATGTTTCATAAGGCATTTGAGCGTCTATCATCTGTCCTGATGAATTTTCCTCTAACACTGGGGGTGTTGGAGAATAATTCATTCCATATTTATCCATTTTCTTAGAAAGTGCAGCAATTTGAAATACTATCATAGTTACCGGATCAGAATCATGAATACTAGCTACTCTCTTAGGATTTACCTGCTCAGAGGGTCATTGAAAATTATTAGTAGAAATCTCTTCAATTAACAAATATGCTTCATCAAAAGGATTAGACATTAATGATCCACCAGCAGTAGTATCGATAATCAATCTCAAAGATCCCACTAATCCATTATAAATTTTTTGAATTATTAACCAATCTGGTAAAACATGATGTGGACACATTTTTAGAAGATCTTTGAACCTTTCCCAAGCTTCATATATGGATTCTCTATCAAAATAATTAAAAGATGTGATATCATTCCTCAGCTTAGCAGTTTTTGGAGGGAAATATTTTGTCAGAAACTTTTGTGAAAGCTCTACTCAACTTCAAATAGATCCAGGTGCTAACTGACCGCTATTTTTAATATACTTAAAAATTTAAGAATTCAACACCACTATTAGAAGATCTAAATCCTCAGCAATAGCATCAAATAACTTGACTTGGAACGTAATTTTAATTTTAGTAACAATTATATTATAATCTTTAAACGCAGAGTTACCTTTAAATGCAAGTATACGTATCGCTCAAGTAATACAGGGCTAGTGGAGTCCTGAATATCGATCCCACAGGGAATATTTTAGAGGCTACAAACTAGGATTATAGAAATCAATTCCAGAATTACAACTAAATCGAATTGCCTATCAGTCACTGATACGCAATCGACACTATTATGAAATTTATATTAAACTATTTTTACTAACAAATAACTAATACTACTAAGTTAAGTTCAAATATATATAAGCAAGAATCTTTCTCCTTTGTTAAGATATTTAAGTGAATAGATAATTAGAATTAGTTTTTAATTGGTGTTGTGCCAAATAGGAGCATACCTATTCCTTACCCTTTGGTCCAGGCATAAGGAATATTGACTAATCCTATGCTTGGTTACTGAATCTGCGGCTAGGCTGGGAGGAAACCGGCTCTCACTTCGGAGTTCCCACGTTCCCCTTTCCTGAGGGTTAACAATCTACACTTCAGCACCCAAACGATAGGACCGAATTGAGGATTTTAGCCTGTCACTCTAAAATCTCAAATTCTACGCCCAATTAATATTATTTCCCAATTTATTCGCACCCTGCTTCCAAGGATTTTGATCTCCTTGAATCTCAGATGTAATCTTAACTATTGTTGTCAAACTCAATAGATTTTAACTTTTCAATTGGCTGGATTGAAAGTAAATTAAGATATAAGTTAAAGATTATCACAACTTATTTAAATCTTTTATGACACATTAATTCTATTTATCATATCACAAAAATATCAAAACAAGGAGAAAGATAGAACAACTAATAAGAATTCATGGAGAGGATGCAATAAAACTTGGATTTCATATATAAAAGTAAAGCATTACAAACTAAAGTAAATAAACACAACTTATTTTAAATTCCTCCCTAAGCAAACTCCTTGAAGTTCCTCTGAATCTCTTCCTTCTTTACAGTACACGGAATTCTCCTTCGAAATGGTAATGCAGAAGAGATCTCTCACTTCCCTTTCACTATTACAATCCTTCGAAGAATTCCTCATAATCTCTATTTGAACTCACTAATTAACACTTACTAATAATAATAGACACTAGTGGACTCTCTAATTGAACACTAAGTAACTATTAGAAGACTCTAATAGTACTTTTTTACATACTCTTAGTGACTTTAAGAGGACTCCAAAAGGACAATTTTTCGGTCTAAAATGGTTCTTTTTAAAGTTGTTGAAGAGTCTCGAAAGTTTTCCAAGCATCCCTTCGAAAACCATCTAGATTCGACGTATATTGTGAAAGAACCGCCGATCCCGCCGTCGGCAGCCTCAAGCTGCGCCTTCCGTGACCTTCTAGAAGCTACACTTTAAACTGACCTCACCATCAGTGGCCTCGAGCTCCGCCGTCGGCGGCCTCCCTTGCAATTAATTCTGAACTCTCTAGAAAATTATTTCGTCGGTGCCCTCGACCTCGCCGTCGGCGCCCTAGGTCAAATTAGCATGATTTAGCCCTTTTTGCTCCAAATTCATTCCTTTTTGCATATTTTCGCTCCTTTGTGCGTAAATCTTCATACCTGTAGAAAAATACCAAAAATACCCTTCTTTAAAGTGCAATATCATCAAAATCAGTATAAATAGGCATGAAAACCTTAACCTTTTTCTTTGGATCACTAAAGAGTTTAACCACGCCTTAGCCTTATCCTTTAACGAAGAAGGAAAAAGTCTAAGCCTAACAACATCGTTTTACACTCCATCTTATTTAAAGGTAGCACACAGTTCTAAAAAACTAGCGAGATGTAAGTTAAGATCTTCATTAGGTGTTCCTCCAATTTGATTATTTTGTATCATTTAGATAATAGCAGGTTTAAGCTCAAATGAATTAACAGCAACATCGGGATTTTGAATAGTTAAGTGAATTTCATCTGTTGTTGGATTAGCATAATCTCTTAAAGGTCTTGGTATATTTTCATTTTGATTGTTTAAGTAGTTCGCCATTTTGTGAAGATTTTCAAATTGTTTTTGTTGTTTTCAAATTTTTCTAATAGTACGCTCTAATTGAGAATCGTAAGGCACTAAACCTATATATTCGATACTATGCATACAAACAAAATAAGCACACTAACAATAAACAAACACACACAATTATGACTTGTAACTCAAATATAAGATTTCCAATACTACGAAATTAATTTTAGCAGTTACCTTTCCTCCCCGACAACGACCCCAAAAACTTGGATGCGATTTTTTTAATTTGCCAAAATTTATGAACTCAGATTTATATTTATATTGATTTAGTTTTCTATTGAGTCACACAATTAAACACAAGTATACGTATCACTCAAGTAATACAGGCCTCTAGTGGAATCCTGGATATTGATCCCACAAAGAGGCAATTAATTTTATGGTGTAGCACAGAAATCACTTCTCGAATCATAGCACAATTTGTAATAATTATAATTTTTAAAATAGAGACAAACAATTGTAGTTACTAATTCTACCAAAGTATGTTCTAACATTCTAGCAAGTTAAACTAACATAAGACTAAATTTATAACAAAGTTCAATTGTAAGAAAAAATCTTCCTCCTCTACAATTATAATATGATGATTTTTGTGACATAGATCAGTGATACAAATGTGTTGTGTCAAATAGGAGCATTCCTATTCTTTACCCTTTTCCAAGCGCATAAAGAACATTGGCTAATCCTAAGTTTAGTCCCAAAATCCGTAGTTAGACTGGGAGAATATTGGCTCTCACTCCAGAGCTTCCACTTCCCTTCAGCTGAAAGCTAACTCTCGCTTTGGTTTCCAAACCCTATGACCAAGTTGAGGATTTCAGCCGTCACTCTGAAATCTCCAATTCTACGTCCATCAAAGTATATTTCCCTATTTATTTGCACTCAACCCCCATGAACTACGTCACTCATTCATGGATATTGAATGTGACCTTCACTTTTGTTATGGAATTCATAATTCTTTCGAAACATATGTTTCCCAATAAGTTTAACAATTTAATTGGCCATATAAAAAAGTAAATGAAGTTCGAAGTGAAAAGGTCATCACAAATTCTTCATAATAAATCGACACATCATTTCCATATCACAACATTAACACATCACATGAAAATGAGGGAGACAATGAAATCTACTCAAGACTCATGAGAAAAATATGACAAAACATGGATTTTATATATAAAAGCAACGTCATATAAACAGAGTAAAGAAAAGACAACTTATCTCAAACTCTTCCCCAAGCGAATCTCAAGGAATTCCTTTGACTCCTCTTCTTTCTTCACAACAACACACAATTCTCTCTTTAGATTAGTAAGGAAGAAGAAATCTCTCACTTTCCCTCTCCTCCTACACTCCTTAGAAGAGAACACATAAACCCTAAATTTCCTAAACAAATGAAAAGACACACTCACTCTTCAGTCTCTCTACACTCTAAACTCTCTCTCTCTCCCTCTCTAAATTTTGCTCCAATGTAGTTTAAATCCGCCCATAACTAATTTCCCAAGAGTTTCTTCAAACATCCCTCCAAAATTCGGCCAAATACATTGAATCTAGTTTGAATTTGGGATAGGGCGCGGTTCAGCGCAGGATAAGGCACTGTCTGGCGCTATTTTCCGCCTTTTGAGTCCAAAAAGTCTCTGTAAATTGGCGCGGTCCGGCGCTTGTGACAGTACCGTTCAGTGCTAGTTCAATAAAATGCACTTTTGCCCCATTTTTCTTCAAATTTGTTCATTTTCGCTTCCTTTTGCTCCCAAGACCTAAAATCATTGTACATCCATGAAATCATGAAAAATACCTTTCTTTAAAGTGCAATATCATCAAAAAAAGGTATGAAATGGATAGTAAATAGCTATCAAATTTTTAGTGGATCAGTATATCATTAGAAAACAAAGCATGAGCTCATAATCTCAAACTTGAAGATTATGCGAAATGGGACATTGTTTCACATAGACAGCAACAAACTAATGTGTGTTGAAAAATCTGCAACGGTGGAGTAATGAATTATTATCTTACCATTGCACGAAAACCAAACACATGCTCTTAAAGAGAAGTAAGTGAGATGAGATACTTCAATTTTATGTGAAAAATCTTTGAAAGGGAAATGAAACACGAGGCCTAGTTTAGTTAAAATAATATATTATAATTTGTGAGTACACAGATCCACTATTCTCCTGAATTAGGGAAGATGGAGTTACAAAGTTGACCATTGTAAATGCACAAAAATAGTTCATTGAAAATTGCGATATACAAATTGTAATAAATGTTGATCTCAGTGATATTATGCTGCAAGGACTATAGTTGACTATGGAGGTAGTAGTTAATTGTGAATTTTGTAGATGGCGGCTGTAGCGCCAGTGTCTTGTATATGTCATAAGTGAAAGCCATGATAGAAGTTGGTGGTGTGGGCATCAGATGGTTGCTTTCAGGAGCATCGGTTGGCCGCAAAGGCAATAGTAGAAAGCTATAGAAGTTGTGATAACGCCCATGAGTTGTAGAGGCCAGAGTTAAGAGTTGCACTAATTGTGATGACGCTCGTAAATTTTAGAGGCCAAAGTCAAGAGCTACATAAGTTATGGACCACGAAGGTCATAGTTGGTCACATTGGTCGTAGTCGTGAGCTGAGATGATGTCCATAGGTTATAGTGGTCAGAGTTGGGAGTTGCATAAGGTGTGGACCATGTAGGATGTAAAGGTTAGAGTTGAGAACAACAACACTATTTGTGGACCAATAGACTATTGTTGGTCATGTATCACGTGATTGTGAGTAGTGACTCAGTTTGTAGGTTGTATAGGCCAGAGTTGGGAGCTTTAGAAGTTCGGAGAAAGTAACCGTCAATGGGATGCATTGTTATACCTTCTTTGAGAGATCTCATTGTATTGTATGTAGGGTGCATTATTTTACCATATTGAGGTGTGTTGTTGCATTGAATTTGGGTCATTGCACAGTTTACTGGATGATATATTGCTCAACTGGGTGTTTCACTGTTCGAAATGTATGCTAATATTCTTCAATAAATATTGTGAATCCATAAAAGATGCCACTGCAAGGACCAGGTGGTAGTCAATAGTGGTCTACAGCGGGCCACGTGTGGTGGATGACATTAGTTGGCGGCTATAAGTGCGGGAAGAATGCGCTAGATTTTCATGCATAAATATGCTGAGCTTCAGGTCCATCTCCAAGAATTGTTCTTCTGGCTCCAGGTCTAGGTATATTCTCAAGAGATATATATGACTCTATCTTTAGAGTCTAAGCTGCAAATAAGGAAAGAATCCATACGACGTTGATTGGACGCCCTGAGGAGCTTCCCTCTATCAGATGAGTTATGTGGACATTTAAGTGCCTTAATAATGTCATAATTGAGTGAACTTGAGCTTGTTAGATTCATCTTATTGAGACCCGATTAGATTAAAGCTTGTCTGATTTGGAATTCATTTGACTTTCCAATTATGCACTAAAACATTCCAAATGTGGTTTAATGGCTTGATTTCGGCTTGATTTGACTCAAATTTGACCAATTTTGGTATCATCGAGTCCATCTCGTCAAGTTAGTTGGTTTGACTATAACGTTGCTTAAATCAGAGTTTTGGAAGACTTTTAATCAAAATTTGAATATTTTTTGCTAAAAAATTACACCGAGATTCATGTAATGCCACGAGATTCATGTCAAATGATGAAAAATTATTGACGATCTATCAATTAGATGAAATTTATGTGAGATAAGTATCAAAATAGTTAATAGACTCTTTGGAGGGATCTCATAATATATAAAACTGTAAATTTAATATCTAAGTTCTTTTAATATGGGCTAAAATAGTTCTAAAATAGTTCTCACAAATAACTATTTCAACCACTGTTAAAAGAATTTATGGACTAATAAAAATTCATTTATAAAATCTTATATTAAGATAATCATGTTAGATAAATATTTTGACACAACTCGAACTTAATTATTATTTTCTTAAACATAAGTGACATTTTATAGTGTTGAATTCTAATTTGTCATTTGGAACACATCTTGATGGATAGAGCTTTAGAAAGAAGAGAGAAAAGAAAGTGAGAGAGTGAGTATAGGGTATAAGATGCATAGTCTTGAGGAAAAAAGTCCGTCTTTTACCTATAAAATTATCCTTATTTATAATCTTAGGGACTCTTGATAAAATTATATGCTTACTTTCACTTCAATGTGGACTTATAGGTCATTATTATTCTCATAAATTTGGCCATTCTTTATTAGGGGCGTCACAGATCAACATTTCCTTCATTTGACACATTTTCTTCATTATATGTGATACTAGCGTCTTGTCGTATGTATAACTAATATTGACATCATATCACATCCATAAATGATCATTAACTGATATTGACAACCTTCTGTACGTCTAAATTTTCTGATTTACAGGTCTTTGGGTCGGACGACTTAACTGGTTCGGGTGATTATTTTTTTTGGGTACTGATCAACATTCTCTCTGAGAAATCGGGCAGCATTGAGAGTGGTAGCCGGTCAGCCTTTGGGTGATTGATGTAGATGTCTGTGCCTTGTTGGCCTTGGTAGCCCTTCGGTAGGACGGATTTTCTGTCAATCGGTCATTTTTCGGTCGGATGGTGATATTCAGCTGATCAGTTTCACGTGTACCTATAGCTTCTTGTGAGATTGTTGATCTTTATTTTTTTATTTCTAATTTAGACTGTTTGTTTTCCTCGAGATTCATGTTGATAATTTTTTTTATACATGTAAATAAACTATAGCCCATCTTAATCTTTGATTTGGAGCCCAAATATTTCTACCAAGAAATTAAAGAATTTATAATTAAATTTGCTAAAATATATAAACTAACGTATACGTTTACGAAAACATAAAAAACATTAGATAAATAAAATGGGATTTTTTTTTTAAATAATAACGAGGCCGTAATCTGACCCGAACTCAGTGCAAGGCTGTGTGATTCACCTATCCCAGAATCTCGACCCGGAACCTTTGAGCCCTATGGTCCCTGCTCGGGTATCTGGCTCGCAGGCCAAGGCTGCACGCGAGGCCGAGAAGGAAGTACCCGCGCTGCATCGCCGCCGGTAGCGTCAGCGATCCGGCTAACGTTTTTTCGCCACGGTATGCCCCTTTCATTCGAAGTCCTCTCTTTTTCTTGCAGTTCCGCTTTTTCTCTCCTCTTTTCTATCGTCAACGGAGCGAGCAATTCTGTATTTTGCTGCTTGTTTTTTTAAATTCAATCTTCCTTCGTTATTAATGTTCGATTTCTTTGATCGTTGTAACAAATTGCTTCTACATCGTTCTGATCGCATGTGGATCGCACAATACCTATAGTAGGTTGGGCATCTTACGCTTCTATTTTTTATTTGCTCTGTGTGTGCGTGTGTGTGTCCATTTATGATTTATTTGATTGCTGTAACAAATTTGTTTCAGTTTTATTTGCAAGTCTAATCTGCCTCTCCGTTCCTCGGGGAATAAAAGGAACAGAAATAGTGTAGGGTTTCTAGGACACGGTAAGGACGAAAAAAAGAAAAAAGAAAGAAGAGATGGACAAATATAAGTGATCTGTAAGCAATAACTCGTGAAGAATTCATTTATCAATAGAATATTAGAATTAGTCTAGAATTTTATTTATTGGATGTTTAATTATTCCTGTTAAAACCTAAAAAATGGGAATAAATTTAGGTCTTGATTCCCAAAAGCACTTGATAAATGGTCTAGATAATAGGATGTAATATAATATTATATTGGATATTTTAATATGAATTAAAGGTGATATTCGAGAATGTCTCATCAAGAACATATTCGGTCACGTGTGAAGCAGCTGCATCTCTATATTATCTTGTTATTATTTGAATTCTTATCCATTCATGTGCATCTGTAAGATCATTGAAGCAAGGTCTGGCGAGAGGATTCTATTGCTCTTTATAGATAGTTGACTTCTTATTTTGCATTATAAAGTTAGCTGCTTGCCTTACAGCATAAATCTGATATTTATTTATTTTATTTTATTTTTTGTGTTCTAACTTTTAAAACTTAACAAAATGCTTGCCTTACAACATAAATCTGATATTGATTCCCACATCTATCCCAGAATCTTGACCCAGAACCTTCAAGCCCTTTGATCCCTCCTCGGGTATCAAGCTCGCAGGCCAAGGCTGCACGCGCGGCCGAGAAGGAAGCACCCATGCTGCATCGACGCTTGTAGCGTCAATGATCTGGAGAATTTGTTGGTGAGACCTGCAATACTCTATGGGGTTGAATGTTGGCTTTAAAATAGAAGCATAATACTAAGTTAGGTGTTGCCGAGATGAGAATGATTAGGTGGATGAGTGGCTTTACACTTATAGACAAAATGTGAAATGAATATATTCGTGATAGGGTTGGTTTTGCTCCAGTGACGGACAAAATTAAAGAGAGTCGCTTTAGATGGTTTGGTCATATTAAACATCGACCATTTGATGATCTGATTAGGGGAGTAGATGTTTTAGATTCTGACTTATGTTAAGAATGGCAGAGGTAGACCTTGGAAGACTTGGGCTTATTGTATAGGAAATAATCTTAATTTATTGTTGTGGGATTAAGGCTTTGTTGTTGTTGTTGTTGTTGTTGTTGTTGTTGTGACTTTTAAATCATTCTCTCAGTATTTTGAATACCCTTTTGATGTTGAAGATGTAAGCGTTTTGTTGAAGCCATCAATGAAAGATATCACTTATGCTACCTTGCATCGATTGGTGAACATCTTATTTATCTGACTAGACTTAGTTTTTTCTTTGGATGTTTATCAGCTTTATCTCTATGTTTTTGTCCTTTAGCCCTCCCAAACTTTTTTTTATTGTTATTCCTGCAGATAACTACCGTTTTTGTCGCATTCTCTCAATTTGATGAGAGTATGAATCTTTCATATTATTTTTTCGCCAATGGTTTTGTTTTCCATTTAAATGAGTTTTTTTTCTCTTCTTACAGTGGATTGGTATGTTTTTAGAGGATAAACTGAAACTAATGAAGTATGAACTTTAGCCAATCATTAAATGTTGCTTTCTTATGGAAAAATTAATTTCTTTTGCAAGTCACAATTGTTTGATACGCAACTATCACTAATCATATTTGATATGATTTGATGTCATTGTAAATGCATATTCAAAGTTTTGATGGAGTTGAGGTGGCATAAAGAAAGAACATGGGTGAGAAATATTAGTTAAAAGTCGGAAAAATGTTTGAATTTTGGGTTGAATTGAGATTAATGTAAGTCTTTTCGAGTCAAGTTACAAGTCTCATTTTTGGCTAAAAAAAAAAATCCTATTTTGAGCTTAGGCTACTTATTAGAAAATTGATTTGAATCAATTTTATTATATTTAATTGCATATGCAATAATTTTTTTAATAAGAAAACATTTCTATAATGTTCTAAAAATATTAATTTTTATATTTCATTTAAAATTAATTTATTATGTTGAAAAATCAAAATAATCATAAATTTTGTATGCTACTTAAGGCTCACCTTCATGTTTAAGTGACAAATATTATATGAGTTGTTTTTAGTAATTTTTAACCTAACTAGAAATGATTTTGAGCAGCCTCATTGTCATTCTATTTTGAGTTGAGATGGTTTCAGTTGAACTAAAGCTCCAATTAGAGTTTATTATAACATGAAAATTTTTAGTTCCATTTAGGGGTGTAAATGAGTCGAGTTGAGCTCAAGTCACCGTCGGCTTGAGCTTGAGCTTGATTAATTTTATCGAGCTCAAGCTCGATAAGTCTACGAGTTCTAGCCAGCTCACAAGTTGGCTCGTTTAATATGAATGAGAAAAAATATTATTAATTTAAACTAGCTTTATAATAAGATGACAAAATGAACAATTAGAAGATTAATAATAAGAAATCGCCTAATATATAATACAAAATATTATTTTCTTAACATTTTTAATATTTTAAAGATAAAGTATTGAAATTTAATTTATTTTGAGTATATTTTATATTAATTTGTATTTAACAGAGCCTGCTCACGAGCTTACGATTCGAGTCGGGGCTGGCTTGAGCTTGGCTTGTTAGCTCATCGAGCTCAGTTCTTGAGCCACTTATCGAGCCAAGCTCAAGTCGATTCACAAGTCCGCTTGACTCACTTACACTCCTAGTTCTAGCCTTATTTGACTTGGTTGAACTCAATTAGGTGCCATCGCTAAGCAAGAATGTGAAAGATGGAATGTACAACAACAACAACAACAAAACCTTTATCCCACTAAGTGGGGTCGGCTACATGAATCCTTTTTCTCCCTTGCGTCATATTTAGTGTCATATTTTCATTTAATTCTAATAAATTAAGATCATTTTTTAATTTGGAATGTAATACAACATAAAAGAAAGGCCACAGAAAGCACTAGGCCCTGGTTTGTACTCAACCTTTTAAAACATGCAAAAGTTGTTTTTCATGGTCATGGCATCCTTGTTTATTGAATGCAGCTTTAATGTTTTTACATAAATCTGCCTACTAATGCAACCCAAAGTAAAGGAGGGTTAATAAAGCCTATGCAAAGCTTTTTATGGTTAGAAAAGCCTTGTATTTGGTCCATGAGAAGTGGAGTGAGTCAATTGGAACTTCTACTATAGAAAAACTTCTGACTTCCTAAGTCACATAATAATTTTCGAGAAAATAACTCATGGATAAGATGTAATGATGATAAATTCCAAATTGTTTTGATGTTATCCAGACTTGATATTCCAAGCACATCATAACACTGGACATCACATTTTTGCTTGTATGATTATCTTGATAATGGTTTTAACCTGTTAGGCATAAATCTCAAAGATGCATCTTCTCCATGCATTCTCGGTCATTTGTGTATCTGGGCTAACTTTATCTTTTGATTGATGGCTAATATTTGTCATTCAAACAATCACTTTTGCCTTGAATAGTAGAACTCAATCATATTATCAAAATATTTTTTTTGATCCTATTTTACTCTTCAGCAGAAACGTGGGAAAAAGAAAGGCTTATTTTTGTGTGTAAGTTCATTCATAGGTTTGTTAGGGGGTTCTTTTGTTTGGTCTTGGAGTAATATCGAAACAGATTTATAATGAGCCATGGTGTTGGTTTACTATTTGAAATTGTGGGACTTTTGTTTGCTTTGTGTTGCTCTAAAATGATGGTTTTAACATATCACATTATATGAGTTTCTGTTTGTCTTATAAATGAAAACTTGGTATTAAAAGCTACTCCTTTGTTTTTCTATGTAGATAAGAATATGTGGGATGTCATTGGAGAAGGTTCTTTTTGCTGATATTCATTTTAGGGATAGTGCTTGTGCGCCTATTCAATTTTTTGAAAAAGGATGGATTCAGATGAGAACGTCCTTCCTAAAGGTACTTAATTTTTTTCCATTATGTGTTCATCTTCTAATGGTTTGTTACGATAGTGATGGACATGTTATTGCATGTTATGCATGCTGTTCTGTTGAGTTCAGAGCAACTTGGTGCAGCTAATCAAATTTTCACATGATGTATTTTTGCTTTGTTTTTGCAGAGCAAGGATTATAGGCTATTTTCTCTATGAATTTTACATTTGGATGGTAGCTTTTCTAAACTTAGAAATGTTTTTGTTGATTCCTAGCTATGCATAAAATATGGTGCCAAGAATAATTTACTTTTAGTGTTGTATGGAAATAATGGGATTACTGTTGCTGTAATCCATATTTCCTTACAGGTATAATGATATGATGAGAGTTTGGATTGTTTGTCTTTCATTTACTTTTTCATTGTAAGCTTGTTGTGTGATCCTATCCATGTTTTCATAAATGGAGAAGTCTCGCCTGCCAGTCTTTATCTGACATCATATAGCATCTTTGTATTGTTTTCACATGTTTCTCTTGTAATTACATAAATTAAGCTCAAACTTTGTTTAGTTTAAAGGTATGTTTTACACAGTTATCTCAATGCGGTTCTTTCTAGATCACCGTCATAGTTGTGTTTGACAATGGCTTTGTAGAAAATTTCATTATCGGAAGCAGTTTTTTACAATCAGATTTGCCAAAGTGCCATAATTATAAGAAAGTTGTTAACTTGCCTTTACAAGAAAAAAATTTATAATTTATACAATTGCTTTATAAAATATTTTTTCCCCATAATAGGTTCACAACCATCTTTGCAAAATGTTGCTGCTCAAACGGACACTAAGTTTCTGACTAATAATCCATATAAAACTATCTTGAATTGACCTCGTATGCCATAAGCATGGATTTGTTATTTGTTGCCAACCTTTTGTTAGTGCTCATTGATTGTGGTTGGAGCTTGAAACTTTTAATGGAGTTGAGAAGTTGAAGGATACCATTACATTTTGGAGTAGCATGAAAAGATGGTTGATTTAATTATATATCTCTATCAAGCCCTTTCCTTTTTGTATTAGTTGGTCTTTGTAGATTAATCCCATGATTTTAGGGTGTATCATCATCTAAATAATCGAAGACATAACAGACGCACTACATGCTAATTTGTTGGTTGTAATCCACATGTTTGGTAGGTATATATTTATTACTTGTTATTAACTTTTGTTCCCTCTTTATTCTATCATTATTTCTTTCCTATTTATTTTATTCTGTTTTATTTATTTTCTTTATTGTATTCCACTGTAATTAGGTTTAAATACCCATCCTTCTATCAATAATATGTGTTGCTTTATTCCAAATCTCAACATGGTATCAGAGTTGGACCCTAGATCTAGGTCGCCACTGGCCTCCTCTGCAGATGCCGCCTGCAGTTGCCTCCTCTAGTGTGGTTTCCTTTGCAGTGTGTCCCCCTCCCCACCCCTCCCTCCCTCCCTCCCTCCCTCAGGAGATTCTCGCAGAGGTCTCCTCTACAGCATGATTTCTCCTGGGAAAACTTCAACTGTCTCCTCTATAGCGTGAATTCAACATGGTTCTACAGACTGCTTCCCGCCATTCTAGCAGCCGATCAGATCCATCCACCCTCTTCTACAGTAGCCACAATTTCCTACAGTCTATTGCCGTAACCCTACCAGATTTCATCAATGGCTCAGAATCTCAACATCTCCTTTGGCTTAGTTGGAATTATGGCGGATTTTTCCAACTCCGAACCACCTTCAGAAGGTGTTCTTTGTTCTACTGGAGGATCAACTCCGATTTCCACTTGCAGTCCGGAGGATCGAAAACTAAAATGAATTTTTTAATCACAACCCATAAACTGAACGCAATAACTATCTCCAATGGTGCGAGCAGTGCCTTTTTTCATCCAGTGATGTAGGAAGTTTGGTTACCTAACATGTATGGTTTGTGAGCATCCAAAGACGGCTTATGGAAGGAAGTAGAGAACTCCATGGTCATGTTGTGGCTGATCAACTCCATAACTTCGAATGGTCATATATGTTCCTCTCTTTCAGCTAGTTCCCTCTGGACTGTTGTCCCTGATACCTACTCAGATGTAGGAAATTCCGGCCAACTCCATGAAGTATCTAAGAGAATCCGGGAGGCAAAACAGGGGTTAAGGACCGTGACCTAGTACTATAAGGACTTTGTTGCACTATGGATGAAATGCGTTATACTTGGGATTCTCCGACTGACCCATTCCTCTTCCATAAGATTGTAGAAAATGATCGCATGTTCTAATTCTTGACTAACTTCAACAAAGACTTTGACGAAGTCAAGGGCCGTATTCTTGGTCGGGATCCTCTTTCTTCTGCGTGGTAGCTTTCACCGAGATTTGTTGGGAAGAAAGCATAAGGTTTATCATGCTCGAACTTCTACTACAGTCGAATCGTCTGCCTTGATCTCAAAAAGTACTCAGTCCTCGTCCACGCCTTGATCTCGGACCAGACACCCACTTGCGATTACTTCCACAAACCCGACCACACTTGGGAAAGTGTTGGAAACTTCACGGTAAGCCGACGTACAGACCATCAGCCAAATTCTTTGCTACAAAAGGTCTCACGACGATGTTCGAGCCTACCACGACTCAACCGACTCCTACCTAGAATATCCAGAATCCTCTGAATCTCTGAAAAGCTAGATGGAGCAATTGATCAAACTTCTTGGAGCTAATTAAGTATTTGCGGGTCCATCTACCTCCCATGTCCGACAATGTACACTTCCTATGGATCTCATGATTTATTCCTCCTCTAGTTCGTGGATTATTAATTTAGGTGCCTTCGCATTTTGGGAAAGATACAATCAGAATTGCTAATAATTCCTGTAGTTCCATTGCTGGTAAATGGTCAGTTATACTAATGATCAGTCTAACTCTAGAGTATGTTTTACAAGTTTTTCTATTACAATGTAAGTTGTTATCTTTCAGTAAGTTGACAAATGATATTGATTGCGTTTCTAATTTCTCTTCTGATGGTTATGTTTTTCAGGATTGTCATTCGGGGAGGATAATTGGAACTGTTAAGAAGGTAGTTGGATTTTACTACTTTCAAGTGGAGGCACAGAGAGCGAGGACATGCTTCTCTGAAGTTGTAGCTTATCTCGAGTCATTGAATGTCCCACTATGCTGTTACATTGCCATTTCAATCATTATAATTTTTAATATTTAAAAAATTTGTATCTTTTAATATTTCCTAATAAAAATTTTTCTATCAATTGTGAGACATGTTAGTTAGCTAAACACCATCGGGTCTATTAATTTACCCCACACACACTTTTCGCTCATTTCTTCCTCATTTACAGGGACATATAGGCACCATCTCGTACTTCCAGCTATACCAATAAACGGCGGTTTCTAACCTTTATTAATGACCACACTCGAATGACGTAGGTCTACATTTTAAAAGACAAATCCGAAGTTGTTGTCACCTTCCAAAAACCCGACCACACTCGGGAAAGTATTGGAAACTTCACGGTAAGCCGATGTACAGACCTTCTGCTAAATCCTCTGCTAGAAAAGGTCTAACTCCACACACTCTTCTGATGGTTGCTGTCACCTAACTTCTGCACTTTTGTTTGATCCCGATACTTTAGACCAACAATGACCGTGGGTTTTATAACTTCTTGTATGGTGAATTCTTGGTAAGCAATGACATCCTCCATCATAGCTCATGTACAGATACATTTCAACAAAATGGTTTGGCCGAAAGCAAAAACTATCACCTCCTCGATGTATTACTCGCTCTATTATGTTTCAATGTGATGTCCCGAGATGTTTTTAGAACGATGTCATTCTGACTGCCACATATCTCATAAATAGTCCCCTCCAAAATTCACAAATTCTGAACCCCTTAGCCGTCCTGATAACATGCTTCCCTACCAAATTGGTTTTCTCCATATTATATCACAAGATTTTTTGGTGCACGACCTTTTTTCAGTTTACTACCCTCACTCGAAGTAAAATTGATCCCAAATCCATAAAATGTCTATTCTTTAGTTATTCCACAACTCAAAAGGGGTATCAATATCTTGATCCTACCACCGATGAAATCTATGTAAGTGCTGATGTCTCATTCTTTGAAAGTGTTCCCTATTTTTCTAGCTCGGCTTCCAGTGAGGGGAGCCTGAGTTCTCTGACACTATTCCATATCCTACTCTTATAGATGTTCCCCCTATTGTTCTTACCACTAAGGAGTACCCTGTTCCGTTGTGTACACCATCTCCTCCTCCCACTGTTTGTGTCTACACTCACTCGTTCTAATGCATCTATCCTGGAGTCCATTACCTTCTTACAGGACGTTAACTCCACTCCAGGTGACATTCTCAGCACGACCCCTCCTCCTAATGGGGAGTGAGTTCTTCAAGTAAGGTACGCAATCATACACGCTCCCTCTATTCTATTGACAATGTCTCTTTACACAATCCATCGCCGACCTACAGAGCGTTTGCTACCGCTCTGATGGGCTATCAGATCTCTGCTACTATTGAGGTTACTCTTGCTCATCCAACATGGAAAAAGATAGTAATGAAGGAGATGAATGCCCTTCAGCGGAATCACTCATAGAACGTTGTGGATCTTCCTCGGGGTAAGAAAGCTGTAGGGTGCCAATGGATTTTAACACTGCGTTTAAATCTGATAGATCTTTTGAACGCAACAAGATACAATTGGTCGCTAAAGGATACTCACGGACCTACAGAGTTGACTATGAGGATACATTTGCTCCAGTGGCAAGTTAAACACTATTCGGATTCTTTTACCACTGTGGTGAATCTGGATTGGCCTTTGTTCCCACTAGATGTTAAAAATGCATTCTTGAATGAAGAGCTTACAGAAGGCCTAGTTTGACAAGTTCAAAAACATGGTTGTGGGCCACGGTTTTACTTAGTCTCAATCGGATCACAATTATCTTCTTCCGACATTCCTCCAATTGTCAGGTAGCTATTCTTATTGTCTATGTTGACGATATTGTTCTTATAGGTGATGATCTCCTAACATTGAAATCCTTAAAAGACATTCTTGCTACGTCCTTTGAAATGAAGGAGTTGGAATCTCTCCGGTACTTCTTAGGCATGGAAGTGGCTCAGTCGTCTCGGGGCATTTGCCCATCTCAACACAAATATGTTATTGATCTCTTGACAAAGAACAATCTTCTTCTATGCCAACTTGTTGCTGTCCTTATGGATCCTAACGAAAATTAACTGACCTTTCTAATGTTGTGCCTGTCTATAGGACTCATTGCGCCGCCTTGTTGGAAAACTCATCTACCTCGCCTATACTCGCCCCGACATATGCCATACAGTTGGTATAGTGAGTCAATTCATGCATGACCCCTATGACATCATCTCCAAACTGTCCACTAGATTCTTCATTCTTAAAAGGAACGCCGAGCTTATGTTTATTTTTCTCTCGTCACACCTCGTGGTCTATTGCTGTTTATACAAATGCTGTTTGGGCCTGATCGGTTCATGGTTGATGTTTCACTTCGAGGTATTGTTCATTTATATGGGGCAATCTTGTCACATGGAAAAGTAAAAAGATGCGATCACGATTGCCGAAGTAGTCTTAGGTCGAATCCGATCCATGCCTTTGAGAATCTGTGAAGCTCTCTGGTTACGCATCATGCTCCGCAACCTTCGTATGCCAGCATCCATCCCGCTGTAGCTATTCTGTGATAATAAGCTTGCAATCAGCATTGTTCACAATCCAGTCCAGCATGATCGTACCATACATGTGAGGATTGACATACACTTCATTAAGGAAAAGATTGAGTTCAAGGAAATTTGTGTTCCTTTTGTGCCCTCCAGTAATCAACAAGCGACATCCTCACCAAGAATCTTTTTATTCCTTTGTTTGATGACTCCAAATCCAAGTTCAACATGACTGATATCTATGCCTCAACTTGAGGGGGGTATTAGATTTATTACTGGTTGTTAACCTTTATTTCAACACTGCCATTGCCGGTCCCAAGCCCGGATGTGAAAAGTGGAGAGTTACGTTAGGTAGTCGACAGCCAGCGTAAAACTTGTCGAAAAAAAGTCATGACATTAATCATTTTAATCATTGTGTACGTGCTGTAGGCGTCCCTGAAGCGACACGTCGTATGCTCGAATACAGTGGAAAGTGTGCAAGGGCCACTACACCGGTGCTCGGGTGTAGTGTCAAATAAGTAAGAGTTCCCACATTATGGACGAATGCGGGTAAAGAAGTTAGTCCATGATACTAGTATTAGGATAAGATCTTGGAATATAGGTACCTTCAATGGTAAATTAATGAAATTAGTTGATATTATGATTCATAGAAAGATAAATATCTTATGTATTCAAGAAACTAAATGGGTTGGAGAAAAAGCTAAAGAGATTGATAATTTAGGTTTTAAACTATGGTATTCTGGTACGAGCCACATTAGAAATGGTGTAGGTGTAATTGTTGATAAGAGTTTGAAAGATAATGTTGTAAAAATTAACAGAGTTGGAGATATAATTATAACACTTAAGATTATTATTGAAACTAAAATTTTTAATATTATTAGTGCTTATGCTCCTCGAGTTGGTCTAGATATAGGCTTTAAAGATGAATTTTGGAATGATTTAGAAGATTTAATACACTTGATACCTCTTGAATAAGGAATTTTTATTGAAAGAGATTTAAATGGACATGTCGGTAGAGTGGTAGAAGATTTCAAAAATATTCATGGTGTCTACGGTTATGGAGAGATTAATGAAAAAGGTAGAGTCATATTAGATTTTGCTTTAGTGTATGATTTCTTTATTACTAATACTTTTTTTAAGAAAAGAGATGAGCATCTTATTACTTATAAGAATGGATCTAATAAAAAAAAATTGATTATTTTCTTATGAGAAGAAGAGATCGTTGAGATTGTAAGTATTGTAAGGTCATTCCAAGTGAGAAATTAAATACCCAACATCGATTATTAGTTCTAGATTTTAAGATGAAGAGTTGTAAAATAAAGAATACTATGATTTAACATTGTAGAATTAGATGAGGGTATCTAAAAGACACAAATAAAATTATTTTTACGAGTAAAATTCAAGATTTAAACATTTGGGATGCTCATGAAGAAGCAAATACTATGTGGGAAAAAATAATAAATACTATTAAGCAAGTGACAAAAGACGTACTTGGATAATCAAAAGAAAAAGTTTCTATAAATAAAAATAGTTGGTGATGAAATAATAATGTGTAAGAAAAGATAAAATATAAGAAATTATGTTATAAAAATTGGTTTAAATGTAAAAACGTAGAGAACTGAGAAAAATATAAAACGGCCCACAGGGAGTCTAAGGGCCTGTTTGGTTCCGCTTTTTGGAGTGTGGCGCGGCGTTCTGCCGTGATGTTTGTTCGCGACCGTTGTTTGGGAGTCTACTTCGCGGCCTTCTGCCGCGAAGTTTGGGAGAAAGCGGGCCGCGAAGTTTGGGAGAAAGCGGGCCGCGAAATAACCCCCGCGGCCTCGACTTTCTTCGCGTTTTTTTCTAGAATTTCTTGCGCTGCCCTCGACCTTTCGCAAGCTTGAACTTGTCCTCTCCTCTTCCGCCCTAGAATTTCTATCCCCTTTCTCGACCAAGCACGAGGTAAAAACGTAACGCCTCTCTTCTTCCTCGCAAGTTTTGATGAATGTCTCTTTCTCCTCTCCTTCCCTGCACGAATCTCTCTTCTCCTCTCATTTCCTTTCACTTTTTATGTATCAGTTGCTTTTCAGGAAGAATCTGACAGGACATTTATTTAGTTGCAATATTGTTTCACAATTTTTATGTTTAACTTGCATTTCACTATGAATTTGCCATGATATGTACATCATTTGCAGAGCATGTTTCACACTATAATTTCATACATGAAGATGCCTCATTTGGTGGGGTGCATAGAAAGAAATGATAGGAGATGAATTTCACTGTAGGTGATAGATGAATCAAAACAACCATGAATATCGTCATCCTCCCTGTTTTTATGTTTCACTTGCATTTCACTATGAAATTGCCATGATATGTATATCATTTGCAGATCATTATGTAACACACTATAATCTTATACATGAAAAAACCCTATTAGGTGGGGTGCATAGAAGGGAAATGAGAGGAGAGCAATTCACTGTAGAGACATTATGTAAAATAGATGTTTTTCACCCATCAACTTTGCCATTCTCCCAGTTTTTATATTTCTCTTGCATTTCACCATGAATCTGTCAGAATCTATAGATATCACTGACAGATCAAGATTGTATCACACTTTAATTTGATAGATGAAACTGTCCCATCTAAGGACAGGCTGACACAAGAGCTACGACGTGTCATTGTAAAAAATAATATTGTTATTATCTTACTCGTCATTGTAATAGTTTTACAGTTTTTTTTCACTCTACAACTAGCTAGTGCTTGAGATGTCTTCATGTACATCTGGACTATTTCGTAATGTCAAAACTCGTATAAATTGGATGTATTTATTTACGAAAAACTCTAGTAGTATTTGGCTTGAGATGTTTTTATATATGTTTATTTACGTCACTAAAAATATATGTTTATATGTTCACAAAATTTAAAATTATTCTTAAAAACATATATGTTTGCAAATTTATTTTTATAAGAAATCAATCAAACATTTAAATTTAAAAAATATCATTATTTTAAATATTTTTTATAAACACAACATATTTTTATTTTAAATATTTTTTATAAACACAAAATATCAGTATTTTAAATATGTTTTATAGGAATTTAAAAAATATACGTAGTATTTTTAAAATTTTTTCGAATATTAAACCTCCCTACACATAAATATATCAAAATTTTTAAACAGATTTAACAAACAAGTAGCGTTTAGTCATTTAGACGTAAAATTCGCTTGATAATGTTATCACATACTGAACCAAATGCAGACAACAAGGTTCTCCATACTGCTTCTCGTAAGAAGCTTTCTGAAAGCAATAGATTGCTAGTCAAAAGTTCGAGAATCTGCAATTGCGCTAAAACAGCCTTAAAAGAATAATCTGTGACGCTAAAAATTCTGTTTTTAATGATCTTTATAACATGTTAGATACTAAGAAGAGTGAAAATATATGTATAAACTAGCCAAACAATGAGAAAAAAAACAAAGATTTAACTAAGTAAAGTGTATTAAAGATGAAAATCAAAAAGTGATTTTCTTAGAATAAGATATGCAAGATAGGTGAGTGAGTTATTTTGATAAACTATTTAATGAATATTCTGAAAATACGATCGACCTTAGTGATCTTAGTATCGTTAAATCGTTTCATTTTTACCGTTGCATTAGTAGAAAAGAAGTTGAGGTGGCTTTAAAGAAAACCAATGGTGGAAAGTCTGTAGGACCTGATGATATCCCAATTGAAGTGTGAAAATATTTAGGTGATTTGAGAGTTTCTTGGCTTACCAAACTTTTTAATATTATTTTAAAAACTAAAAAGATGCTTGAGGAGTGGAGGAAGAGTATTTTGGTCCCCATTTTTAAGAATAAAGGGGATGCACAAGAGTGTGCAAATTGTAGAGGAATTAAATTGATGTGTCATACTTTAAAATTATGGGAGAGGCTAATTGAACATAGGTTAAGACGAATTACCAATATTTCTCATAATTAATTTGGATTTATGCCGGGCAAGTCTACTATGGAAGCTATACATTTATTGAGAGGTTTGATGGAGAAGTTTAGAGATAATAAGGAGGATCTATATTTGATTTTTATTGATTTAGGAAAAGCTTACGATAAGGTTCCAAGAGATGTTCTTCGGAGAGTCTTTGAGAAGAAAGGTGTTGATATAACTTATATTCAAGTCATTAAAGATATGTATAAGTTGCTACATGTGTTTGAACTGATGGAGTATTGACCATTTATTTTACTATTTTTGTTGGTTTACATCAGGGATCGGCTTTAAGCCCATATCTTTTTTCTTTGTGGATGGTCTTACTGGACATTTACAAGAGGATGTACCTTGGTTTATGTTTTTTGCTGATTATATACTCCTTGTGGATAAGACGAGAGAAAAAGCCTAGGAAAAACTTGAATTATGGAGGTCTACTTTCGAGTCTAAAGGTCTTCGTTTGAGTACATGGAATGTAATTTTAGTAATAGTAGCTCTAACGACAAAAGTGTAACTTTGGGTGATCAAATTATTAAAAGGTGTGAACGATTTAGATATCTCGGTTCTATTGTTCAAAGCGATGGTGATATAGATGGCAATGTTTATAGTATAATTCAGGTTGGTTGGTTAAAGTGGAGGAATACGTCCGGTCTGTTGTGTGATAGAAAAAAACCACTTAGACTGAAAGGAAAATTTTATATGATCGTGGTGAGACCTGCAATGCTCTATGGCGCGGAATTTTGGCCTTTAAAAAAGAAGCATATTGCTGAGTTAAGTGTTGCCGAGATGAGAATGATTAGGTGGATGAGTGGATTTACACTTAGAGACAAAATGCGAAATGAATATATTTGTAATAGGGTTGGTGTTGCACCAGTGACAGACAAAATTAGAGAGAGTCGCCTTAGATGGTTTGGTCACATTAAACGTCGACCACCTGATGATTTGATTAGGATAGTAGATGTTTTAGATTCTACTTATGTTAAGAGAGACAGAGGTACACGTAGGAAGACTTGGGCTTATTGCATAAAAAATGATCTTAATTTATTAGAACTGAATGAAATTTGACACTAAATATGACGCAATGGAGAAGAAAGATTCATGTAGCCGACCCCACTTAGTGGGATTAAGGCTTTGTTTTTGTTGTTGTTGTTAACCTTTATTCCTTTTTTATTCTATCATTATTTCTTTCCTATTTATTTTATAATTTTTTATTTATTTCTTTTGTTGTATTCCACTGTAGTGAAGATTAAATACCCCTCCTATTAATAATATGTGCTGTTTCTATTCCAAATTTCAACAGTATACATGAGAACATTTTTGGGAGTTAACGTATCCAAAATTTGACTAACACTTCTGTGCTTGATTACATGAGAGGGATCAATGACTAATTTTAATGGACTGGGCTTTAGGTACGACTTTAATGGCATTCGGCTAAATTGGAGGTCCCAAGTCTATGGAAAAATTGTTTGTGCGGACTCCGGACGTAGAGCTATGCTCGGAGTTCTATAAAATGTTGCCACATGGACTACACCGGGCCCACCTCTTAATGGATCCGCGAAGGTTATTGCAGGGTTATTGGGAGTTAAACTACAGAGGTTATTGTTGGGTTATTGATGAGTTATTGCGGGTTATTGGGGGTTATTCCGGAGGTTTTTGAAACAGAATCGTGGAGGTTATTGAGGGGTTATTTCCGGGTTATTGCGGTGTTATTGGAGTTAATACCCCAATAAAACCGAAGAATCCCGCACTAATCCGGCAATAGCCTCCGCGGTTTCCACTTCAATGGAACCACAGAGGTTATTGCCGGGTTAGTGCGGGGATATTGGAGTTAATACCTCAATAAAATCAAAATAACCCCCCAAAAACCTCCGCGGTTTCACTCCGAAAACCTCCGCGGATTCATTATAAGGTAGGCCCGGTGTAGGCCACATGGTAATATTTGATAGGACTCCGGAAGTAGAGCTACGTCCGGAGTCTGCACAAAAAATTTTCTCCAAGTCTACATACTAAAAAGCTCCAGATATCTAAATGCAGGATTTTAAAAATGTGGACCCAAGTAAAGTGCACCCTAAATCTAGGGGTGCTGGAAGTGATTCTAGTTGTTTTCTGCATTTATGATGTATTTGTGTTGTGATGAGGGTTTTGCATTGTAAAAGTCAAACATGGCTCAGATATAGGTTTTTGAGTCCAGTGCGTAGATTTTTTTCATCAATCTCTTGCTTCAGAGAGTTTCTTCTTGAGTTGTCTGGGGCGTATAACAAAACCCCCTATCTTCTAGTTTGCTGCTCTTAATAGTTGTTGAATCTGCTCCTTGTTGAAGCAAATCATGCTTTAATACCAAATTTTGACTTGTGAAATGTTAGCGCTGCTTGCCCTTTGGAGCTGATATTGTGATTCTTATGCGGCGGTATTTCCTCGTTATTACTTTTTTTCTCCAATGAGTTTGTTATTAATTGCTTGGTTTCTAAATTTCATTCCACACATTTTTTGTTTTAATGCTTTCCATGCTTTTTTAATAATTAGTTACCTTGCGATCCTTCTCCAAGCAGGAGGGTCGCACACATCTTCTAGTGCTATAAGCATTCCCGAAGAAAATGGAAATACAAATGAGTTTAACAAGGCTCAAAGTTCCCACTTGTTCCTCAAATCCTGTTCTAAGGTGGAACTTGTTCATGCAACTGTTGAGAAAGAGAAGAAGCAACCGAGTTGCTCAAAATTTAAGATTGGAGATGAATTATCAAAATCAATTGGCAAATGCAAGAAACAGGACTTTAAGAGGCACACTTCGAATCATTTAGCTTACACCTGCAGCCAAACTTCTAAGCAACCACCCAGAAAGGATGAGCATCCTGTTCAGCTTTCTACTGCAAATGCCTCTCTGGAACATGCAAGCACTTGGACCTGTAAGAATTCAGCTTGTAAGGCTATTCTTAGTTCGGAGGATATATTCTGTAAGAGGTGTTCATGTTGCATTTGCCACCTCTTTGATGACAACAAGGACCCCAGTCTTTGGTTGGTTTGCGCTTCTGAATCTGGTGGTGGAGATTGGTGCGGTTTGTCTTGCCACATAGAGTGTGCACTTCAATGCCAGAAGGCTGGGGTTGTTGATCTTGGGCAATCAATGCAGCTTGATGGAAGTTATTGCTGTGCTTCTTGTGGAAAGGTTTCTGGCATAATAGGGTATGTATGTTCTTCAACATATGAATCGATAAGTTTATTTAGATGTTGCCTCAGAAGGATTTTATTTTTGGGAAATTTACATACCTAGCAAACAATACTTATATAGTAACATACCCCGCACCTACACGATCATATTTACACGAATAGCATTTTTTTGGTATTTTAAAGCTATGCATGAAAAAGTATATTTCACTTTTTAAAACTGGTAATAGTGCTGTTTATGTGATATTAAAAATTTGAGTGCTATGTGTGTAAATATGAAAGATTAGGCATTGAGATATGTAAATATATAAGAATTATGTGCTATGTATGTAAATGACTTTTGTTTTATTGAATAACTTGAAATTGCATCTTCAATGCCTTTGTGCAAGTGCTTCCAATTGCCTGTGAATTAAAACACAGATTTTAACAAAATCCCACATAAAATTACTGTGAGAACTTTTGTCCCATATGCCACTCCTGATAGATTGGTGTGGAAGGCATTAGTTGATGCTTTGATTGAAAATTTTGATTGAGGGAAGATAATATAAATTCACCCAGAAAGCAAGGGCGGTATTTCACACGAGCTTGAAGAACGACATGTAAAAGTGTCGGCTTCCTTCCAAGTTTGCGATTGAAAAGATCCCACTAAGATCGCTTGTTAATGTGGAAGCACTTGACCTTACACTTCATTTGACATTGGGGGAAGAGTCTTGATCTTTTTGGTCTATGGATCAACCCTCTCAAATTGTTCTAATATGTGCCATTACTGAGAGAGGTATAGAGAATCAAATTCTAGGGAAACTAGCTTAATTAAAAAAAAAAAAATGAAATGTAGAAAGATATTTACTAAAACTTGATTTCCGCATTTTGACTTGCTAAGACCTACAAAAGAACTTTTTTTTTTGTTGTGAAGTGTGAAGCAAGTTAAAGTAAGGTCAAACTCTTAAAAGGAAGATTAAGAAGAAAACATGGAATGATACTCCCACCAAGTGAGCCTTATAAGCTCACAAGCACTTTACAAGAATTATTCAAATGAAAAGCCATAAAGGACTCGAGAGGAGCACGAGCTTGCTAGGCTAATTGGATGCTCTGGTTGAAAAAAATACTTTTAATGAAAATAATCTAAATCCACACTTAATAAAAGTTTTAACCTTGTACAGATTAATTTATAAATTTAAATTAATGTGGGATTTAATGGCAAATTTATAACTTAAATTTTAAATTATAAGGACTGATTATGGATTCATGCAGCCAACCCCACTTAGTGGGATAAAGGCTTGTTGTTGTTGTTGTTGTTGTTGTTATTGTTGTAAGGATTGACAATCGAAGGAGGAGAGAGAAATTGGAGAAAATCAAGAAATTTGTCAAAATTATTTAATCCACAACATGAATCATGTTATTAAATTTATTTTTTTAGTACAATTTTTAATAGCTTATTTTGATGATAGTCAAGTACATAGCCAGAGTAGAGATGGCATTTGGTACATCTTAGGAAGGTCTTTGAAAAGTTGCAATTTGAAAATTTGTGTATAAATTTGAAGATAGGTAACTTTGTAAGATCATTTATCATATTATTGGTTCATTGTGTGTTGTGTCCTCTAATCAATTATTGATATCAATAAAGTTGAAGAGATTAACTATTTGTTAACACCTTCTAATTCTAGAAGATTTAAGTTCCTTTAAAAGATGTGATTATAAAGCTTTAGAGTGTGGCATATGGGCCATAAAACTCTCAAAGATTTGTCCTCAGGTCTCATCGACCAACTCTGCCAATGCCTTGAATACCTATAGTTGCATATTGAGCATGGAGACATGACGTCTAGGTTGTAAGTTTCTTAAAGATATGTTGTCTAAAGCTCCCGATAGGGCACATAGGGCTTAAAGAGGTCAAATTTTTGAACTAACAATTGTGATATTCAGAGTTTTATTGTTTAGTTTGTTTTTAAGGACATGATTTATTAAGGGGTCTAGTGTTATTATGATTCTAATTACAAATTGCCCTAGAGAAGGGATAATTAAAATGGGAAAAAATCTGCCGAGTGTGCTTAGGCTTGCTAATACACGTATGCTTAGTGATTTAATTTTGATGAATTTGGTGATGTTTAATGTGATGTTTCTAATGAAGGAATTGGTGCGGGTTTGGGTTGACCTGTACTTCTAATTGTCTATTTTAATAAGAAATTCAATCAGACAAAAAAAATATTTCATTATAATATAGAATCTTTTGTTGGTGCCCTAGGATTTTCTATTTTTGCATGCCTACAAATATTTAAAATCTGGAAAAAAATTTAATTCAGTCATGATACAACAACAACAACAACAACAACAAAGCCTTAATCCCACTAAGTGGGGTCGGCTACATGAATCATTTTTCTCCATTGCGTTCTATTTAGTGTCAAATTTTCGTTTAATTCTAATAAATTAAGATCATTTTTTATGCAATAAGCCCAAGATTTCCTAGGTCTACCACTGCCTTTCTTAACATAAGTTGTATCTAAGACATCTACTCTCCTAATCGAATCATCAGGTGGTCGACGTTTAATGTGACCAAACCATTTAAGGCGACTCTCTCTAATTTTATCCGTCACTGGTGCAACACCAACCCTATTACGGATATATTCATTTTGCATTTTGTCTCTAAGTGTAAAGCCACTCATCCACCTAATCATTCTCATCTCGGCAACACTTAACATTATGCTTCTCTTTTAAAGGCCAACATTCAGCACCATAGAGCATTGCAGGTCTCACCACCATCTTATAAAATTTTCCTTTCGATCTAAGCGGTACTTTTCTATCACACAATAGGCCGGACGCATTCCTCCACTTCAACCAACCAACCTGAATTCTACTATTAACATCTCCATCTATATCAACATCGCTTTGAACAATGGACCCGAGATATTTAAATCGTTCACACTTTTAATAATTTGATCACCCAAAGTTACACTTCTGTCACTAGGTCTACTATTACTAAAATTACATTCCATGTATTCAGTTTTAGTTCTACTCAAATGAAGACCTTTAGACTCCAATGTAGACCTCCATTATTCAAGTTTTTCCTGGGATTTTTCTTTCATCTTATACACGAGGAGGATATCATCAACAAAAAGCATACACCAAGGTACATCCTTATGTAAATGCCGAGTAAGACCATCCATAAATAAAGCTAAAAGATATGGGCTTAAAGCCGATCCTTGATGTAAACCAACAGAAATAGTAAAATTATTGGTCAATCTTCCTTCAGTTCGAACACATGTAACAGCTCTAGCATACATATCTTTAATGACTTGAATATAAGTCATATCAACACCTTTCTTCTCAAGGACTCTCCAAAGAACATCTCTAGGAACCTTATCGTAAGCTTTTTCTAAATCAATAAAAATCAAATGTTGATCCTCCTTATTATCTCTGTACTTCTCCATCAAACCTCTTAATAAATGTATAGCTTCCATAGTAGACCTGCCCGACATAAATCCAAATTGATTATGAGAAAACTTTGTAATACGTCTTAACCTATGTTCAATTACCCTCTCCCATAATTTTAAAGTATGACACATCAATTTAATTCCTCTATAATTTGCACACTCTTGTGCATCTCCTTTATTCTTAAATATGGGGACCAAAATGCTCTTCCTCCACTCCTCATGCATCTTTTTAGTTTTTAAAATGATATTAAAAAGTTTAGTAAGCCAAGAAACCCCCAAATCACCTAAACATTTCCACACTTCAATTGGGATATCATCAGGTCCTACAGACTTTCCACCCTTGGTTTTCTTTAAAGCGTCATCAACTTCTTTTTTACTAATGCGACTGGAAAAATGAAAAATTTTATTATTATTAACGATGTTAAGATCACTAAGGTCGATCGTACTTTCAGCATCTTTATTAAAAAGTTTATCAAAATAACTCACCTACCTATGTTGAATATCTTTTTTCTAAGAAAAACATTTTTTGATTTTCATCTTTAATACACTTTACTTGAGTTAAATTTTTACTTTTATTTTCTCTTTGTTTGGCTAGTTTATACATATATTTTTCACCGTCCTTAGTATCTAATATGTTATAATGATCACTAAAAGCTGAATTTTTACATAGCTTCCATAGCAGTTATGATAAATGAGTTAAATTTTTATAATAATATTACATTTGTTTACTTTGTTGGAATTAAAATTAAATCTATTGATGCTTCAAGTATAGTTACTGTTATTTCACACGCTATATTGGGGTTGGTGGCAACTTTGATCATAATAAAGAATATTGGCAAATATATAGATTTCAGTGAAATATATCTTAAATTAACTTGTGACTTCTCTCTGCTTAAGAATTTTATCATTACCGATGACCTTTTTAAGGGGAACTACAATTTACATTTGCGAGTTATCCTTGGTAGACATTTTTTGTCTCTTGTGGGTGGTGTAACAATATATTTTGGCTGTGATAAAACTTTTGTTATGACCAAGGAAAGAATTTACTAGTCAAGTTTAAAAGGAAATGTTACACTCGTAGATTCAAATTTTTGGTGGATGTTTGTATGAACTATGTTTTAGGATTATGACGAATCTAAGGAATAATGTTTTTATCCTTTATTTATTGATTGCTTCTAAAATGGTTTATTGTGTTAGAATAGAACCCAAAGTGAACTTATTGATGCAAAGAGGGATATTAATATCCATTACAAGATCTACTAGTAAGGAAAGAAATAAAAACTGAATAAAAACTCAAAATTCTTGGTGCGATCATGCACGACTGGGTTGCGAGTAATGCTTTTGGCAGCTTTGTTATTACAAAATAACTATAGGGGAATGGAGATTGCCATGCGTAGTTCATGGAGCATTATGCGTAAGTTGAGAGCTTCACAAATTTTCAGGGACATGGACTGAAATTTGACTTCCGTACCGCTTCGACTACCGATTGCTTCTTGCTTTCCCACATGATTAGGTTGCCCCACACTATTGAGCAGTACCCCGAGGGTAGATCGCCGATCATGGATGGACTTGACCCAATTTGCATATGTGTAAACTGTAATAGAACGAGAGATGCGGCGGAAAAAATAAAAAACCTAAGCTCGATGCGCCTTTTAAATAGTGGAGAATCCGACGGACAGCTTGGAGGTGGCATGAATTGACCGACTGTCCCGATTGCGTAGCATATGTCCAGGTGTGTAGGGGCAAGGTAGTTGAGTTTCCCCACAAGGCGCTGGTAGTGAGCCTTGTTTACTCGAATTGCATTGAGAACATCAAGAAGTTTTTTATTGGGATCCATCGGGATAGCTACTAGTTTACACGAGAAGATTGTTCTCTGATAAAAGCTCAATCACATATTTTTGCTGGCACAGTCAAATACCCTGTGATGATCGAGTAACTTTCATGTCTAAGAAGTACCGAAGAGATCCCAAGTCTTTCATTTCAAAGTAAGTATCAATAACGCCTTTCAGAGATTCCAATGCTTGTAGATTATTACCTGTGAGAATAATATCAACATAGATGATAATGACATCAAACTAGAGTAAGGGTCAATCTAAATTCACTGCAACGAATAAGAGGACTTGAATGATGTGTAATTTAGCAACTGGAGTAAATGCCTCCTCATTGCCAACTCTGTAGGCCCGTGAATGCTCTTTGACGACCAACCGTGTTTTGTTGAGATCAAAAGATCCATTAAATTTAAACTTGATGCTAAAAATCCATTGGCATCCCACCGCTTTCTTGCCTCGAACAAGATCAATAATGTCCCAAGTATGGTTCTGTTAAAGGGCATTCATTTCCTCCATGACGACAACTTTTCCGAGCAAGATCAATAATGTCCCAAGTACATGACAGCTGATGATTGGTTAGGGTCATGACAAATGCTTTGTAGGTTGATGATAATTTGCGAAGAGTGACATAGTTTGCTATTGGATAGAGAGAGCATGTCTGATTGCGTGCTTTGCCAGAGAAACTGATTTTATCATTTCGAGGAGTAATGTTGGGTATGTTGTCCGAATGGGATTCAGGGTTCAACAGGAATTAGCAGCTCCAGAGTATATGCATCAGAACGAGTGCGTCGAGTGTAAACACAGAGAGTGGGAGGATGTGCTAGTGGAACCAAATGGACAAATAGTTCCTGGTGGTAGGAGGAGTGGGTGGAACCAAAGGAGTAGAGGGTTCCTCGATGATAGGTAATGTGGGGGGAACATCCACAGGAGTAGGGTAAGGAACGGTGTCCAAGAACTTTAGCTTTCCCTCACTGGAGGCCAAGTTAGGAAAGTATGGAATATTTTCAAAGAAGGAGACATCAACACTCACATAGACTTTATTCGTGGTAAGGGCAAGGCACCGATACCCTTTTGAGTGGCAGAGTTTCCAGAGAAAACGCATTTTATGAACTTGAGATCAAGTTTACTTCGAGTTAGGGCCATGTTCCGAACAAAAACGGTGCACCCAAAAATTTTAAGATCTGAAGTGGAGAAGATTCGATTGTTAGGAAAGAACGATCTCAAGACTGCTAAAGGGATACATGAGTTATGAATTTTTTAGGGAACTCTTTTGATGAGATAAGTTACGGTAAGAATGACATCATTCCATAAATATTTTTGAGACATTAGATTAAAACATATGGAGCGAGTAATGTCAATCAATTTTTTTTTTGGCTATCCCATTTTGTTGAGTGTTGGTACACAAGCTATGATGGAGGTTGCCCCTACATAAAATTGTCCTAATATAGAGTTAAAAAATTTACGACTATTATCAGTCCGAAGCACTTGAATATGAGCTTTGAATTGGGTCAAAATTAAGGTGTGAAAGTTGTTGAAAGTGACAACAGCTTTAGTTTTATCTTTTAAAATATAGACCAACGTCATTCCAGTGCGGCCATCAATCATAAGAAACCACTGTTCCTTATAGCTAGGAGTGCGAGAGGGTCCCCATAAGTCACCGTAAATAAGAGAGGAAGGAGTGTAATGCGTGTAATTGTGGAGTGGATAAGAAACATGGTGATGTTTAGCTAACTGACAGGTACTTACATTTGAAATTAGAAGGATTTTTATTAGTAAACATGAATGGATACAATTATTTTAGATACTGGAAATTAAAATGACCCAAATGACAATGTACAACATGAGACGATATTCAACGAATTGAGATAAACTACAACTACTGGTAGAGTGCCATCGTTCTTCGTTCTTTTCTCTTATTTGAAGTAGAGTCAGTCTACCCGCTTAGCAGTTCCAATCATCATCTCTGAATAATGATCCTGAAAGACACAAACATTAGAGGAAAAATGAGCAATGCAGTCAATGTCATATGTCAACATACTGATAGATGAAATGTTACACTCTAACAGGAGTACATGTAACACAGGTTCCAGAGTTAGACATGTTAACACAACGAATTCTTTACTGGCAATAAAACTTTGTGACTTGTCAGCAATTTGAACAGTATATTTCCTTGAGCAAGGATAATATGCCGAGAAAGCTTGGGAGCTTCTAGTCATGTGGTCCGTGATACTTTAATCAATGATCCATAGATTAGAAGGGACAAAAGAAATGAGTGCCATAGGATTGGTACCTTGACGAATATGGGAGGATGGCAGACAGAAGAGAGTGGACTGGATCCATGCACCTTGGTTAAGTTCTCCATTTGAACTTTAAGAGATTTGAAGGATTCCAGATTGCACTGGGTAGAGGTTGGCTGTACCATGTTGGATTCAGATGCTGTAGCAAGACCCCTGACAGCGAAAGATTTTGCTGAAGGTTTTGATGCAGGTTTCCTTTGGAGCTTCCAACATTTATCACAAATGTGGTTGGGTTTGTGACATTAATCTCATGTGGGGTGACCAACCCAGGGTTGAGCACTATTAGAAACCAAAGTGGACAGTTGGAGTGGAAGTACCAAGCATGACGAGTCTCCGGCCGAATTTCAGTGAAAGCAGGGCGAGTAGAAGGAAGAGGGTCTAAGCCAAGTACACGGTTCCGGACTTTGTCAAGATCTTTATTGAGGCCTACCAAAAATTGGGATAGGTTGGCCGGAGATTTCCAAGTGTAGTCATAATATAGGCCGCATTCCATTCATAATACAACTAGATCATTGCAATATTGGGTCACCGTTTTCGATCCGTGTTTTGCCTCTCTAATTTTCTTAGATATCTCATAAAGTTGGCTGTAATTCCCTACATCTAAGTAGGTATCATGGACTGCCTTCTAAAGGGCATTAGCTGAAGGAACATATATGATCGGCCAGGACATTTCTTTGATCAACCACGACATGACCATGAAATTTTCTACTTCCCAAGCTCCATATGCTGGGTGGTCAGTCTTCGAAGGTTTACGAATCACACCAATGAGATGATCGAATTTTCCACGCCTTTTAATGAACAAGAACACAGATTGGGACCATTGAAGAAACTTACTGTCATTTAGTTCATGGCTTGTAATCAAGAAGTTCATGTTGTTTTCCCGTCCTCCGATTTGAAGAGGAACGAAGATTGTAATTAATCCTCCGATGGAATCAAGAACATCTTTTGATGATGGCTCAGTATTGGAGGAGTTCGCCGTGACTTCGATTGAGCCAAATGAGATGTTAGGTTGTCGACATTGTAAAGTTCCGGCTGCTGGAGGAATATGGCTTTTGGAAGAAGGTTCCAGGAGGAGCTCCGACAAAGCTGGAGGAAGGTCGATCCATTACTGTAAATGTCGGCTGGAAAGAGCAGTAGGCAGAATAGAGCAGAAATGCTGGCTGGGGAGAATTGAGAGAAGAGTGGTGGACAGAACCAGACTGGGAGGTCTTGCGGGAAGAATTGCGGGAAGAACTGCAGCGGGAAGGAAAGCTGGGAAGAATCGCGCTGTAGTGGCGGTTCCAACTGGGAAAAATCACAGGAGGAAACCTTAGAAGGAGATCCGATCGGCTGTAAAAAGGTCTGGCGGCTGTTAGGGTTAGAACCATAGCTCTGATACCATGGTGCTAACATTTTAATACATTATATTCCATGATTTAAGATTGTTAATACATCTATTAAAAAAATTATTTTTTGATATAGTTGATCTACATGGATTACATAAAACCATTGTATCTGAAAGAAATATAAATTTATGTGGTACTTTTGGAATCCCTGCTGAATAAAATTGGGAGCACAATTAAAAGTTTCAAGTACTTATCATCCTTGCTGAATAAAATTGGGAACACAATTAAAAGTTTCAAGTACTTATCTTCTCAAACTGACGAGTAAATTGAGATAGTTACTAAGAGCCTTGGTGATTCGTTATGCTATTCAATTGCAGAACATGCATTTGGTTCAGATTTGATGCCACCTATAGCTGGATTTGCATAAAATTTATTTGTTAACAAGTCTACATGCATGAAGTTATTTAAAATTGTTCTGGGCTATTGACTAAGTAAACCTATATATGTTATTGATTTTTATGACAAGTCAAAATCTACTAAATTCATACAATTATTTACTCAACATATGCATAATCTACATGAGGATATTCACACAAAAAACAATATGTTTGTTATATAGTTATAAGCAGCTGCTGATATGACCAAGAGACATGACGTTCTACCTAGGTAATAACGTAATGATGCATTGTAATCCTGAATGGTTTTTTATGACAGCCTTCAAAAAAATTTGTGGCAAGGAAAGTAGAACCATATAAAATTTTACGCTTCAACTGGATGAATAGTTGTAAACTGTAGATATTGAGAATTGTTATCAATTTAGTAACCAGTTATCTGATTTGACTTTGTTTTTTGAAACTACTATTTGAAGTGGAAATATTTAGGAGATTTGGGAGTTTCTTGGCTTACTAAACTCTTTAATATTATTTTAAGAACTAAAAAGATGCCTGAGGTGTGGAGGAAGAGTATTTTGGTCCCTTTTTTTTAAGAATAAAGGTGATGCACAAGAGTGTGCTAATTATAGAGGTATTAAATTGATGTGTCATACTTTAAATTTATGGAAGAGGGTAATTGAACATAGTTTAAGACGTATTACAAAAAGTTCTCATAATCAATTTGGATTTATGCCCGGCAGGTTTACTGTGGAAGCTATACATTTATTGAGAGGTTTGATGGAGAAGTTCAGAGATAATAAGGAGGATCTACATTTGATTTTTATTGATTTAGAAAAAGCTTACGATAAGGTTCCAAGAGATATCCTTTGGAGAGTTCTCGAGAAGAAAGGTGTTGATATGACTTATATTCAAGTCATTAAAGATATGTATACTAGAGATGTTGTGTTCGAACTGAAGGAGGAATGACCAAATATTTTCCTATTTCTGTTGGATTACATTAGGGATCGGCTTTAAGCCCATATCTTTTTGCTGTAATTATGGATGGTCTTACTGGACATTTACAGGAGGATGTACCTTGGTGTATGCTTTTTGATGATAATATCCTTTTCGTGGATAAGACTAGAGAAAAACCCCATGAAAAACTTGATTTATGGAGGTCTACACTGGAGTCTAAAGGCCTTCATTTGAGTAGAACTAAAACTGAATACATGGATTGTAATTTTAGTGTTAGTAGCACTAGTGATAGAAGTGTAACTTTGGGTGATCAAATTATTAAAAGGTGTGAACAATTTAGATATCTCGGATCGGTTATTTAAAGCGATGGAGATGTACCTTGGTGTATGCTTTTTGCTGATGATATCCTTTTCGTGGATAAGACTAGAGAAAAAACACATGAAAAACTTGATTTATGGAGGTCTACGCTGGAGTCTAAAGGCCTTCATTTAAGTAGAACTAAAACTGAATACATGGATTGTAATTTTAGTGGTAGTAGCACTAGTGACAGAAGTGTAACTTTGGGTGATAAAAAATTATTAAAAGGTGTGAACGATTTAGATATCTCGAATCTGTTGTTCAAAGCGATGGAGATATAGATGGGGATGTTAATAGTAGAATTCAAGCTGGATGGTTGAAGTGGAGGAATGCTTCGAGCCTTTTGTGTGATAGAAAAGTACCGCTTAGACTGAAAAGAAAATTTTATAAGATGGTAGTGAGATCTGCAATGCTCTATGACGGTGAATGTTGGCCTTTAAAAGAGAAGCATAATACTAAGTTAAGTGTTGCTGAGATGAGAATGATTAGGTGGATGAGTGGCTTTACACTTAGAGAAAAATGCGAAATGATTATAGTCGCGACAGGGTTGGTATAGCTCCTTGTGACAGACAAAATTAGAGAGAGTCGTCTTAGATGGTTTGGTCACATTAAACGTCGACCATCTGATGATCCTATTCGGAGAGTAGATGTTTTAGATTCGATTTATGTTAATAAAGGAAGAGGTAGACCTAGGATGACTTGGGCTTATTGTATAAAAAATGATCTTAATTTATTAGAACTAATTGAAAATATGACACTAAATAGGATGCAATGGAGAAAAAAGATTCATGTAGCCGACCCACGTAGCGATACAAAGGTTTTGTTGTTGTTGTTGTTGTGCTATTGATGTTGTGAATTATTCTTTAATCACATATCCTTATGATTTCATATTGAATACTTATTTAAATACATATACTGATCTTGTTGCTAAAACTTTTTTGGTGTTGTATGTGGAGTTTGATTGGGCTAGAAGTGCCCTGCAACCGAACACACCATCTACGGAATGAAGTCTGGTGCCAGCAATGGAAGTCCAGCGCCAGATTTTTGGCGTCCCATTTGCCAATTGGGGCGCCCAGGCTCCAAGCATCAAAGCACTTATATTCATGGCGTCTGGAATGGCTCCTAGGTGCCTAGAACTTTCATATAAAATCCCAACTTTCGGAATTCTAACGCCGAAGTGGGTCGCAGTTGGGCCGCGGTATGTTCGTTTCTCAGTTCAGAAACAACAACGAAAACTCCGTGCTTGGGACGGACTATCTAGCGCTTGGAAGAATGACTCCATACAAAGTGCGTTGAAAGGCGGTGCCTAGGAATGATGCTCCAATGCCAGGAGCTGTTTGTCTTCCAATTGAATTTTATGTTCTTGACTTCTATACGAGGAAGACATCTCTCGGCAGTATGTGTATTAAGAGCATGACAGAGTGAGCAATGCAGCGAGTTCTGTGTTGGATGTTTGCGATTTTCTCTTGTGCAATTGAGAGAGGAGCACTCGTGAGTTCCAGACTTGTAGAGAGGAACTCTGAGTGGTGTAATCTATACATTTCTCCTCATTTTATAGTAGAGTTTTTTGGTGTGGTGCGACTCTGTTTTTTTTTCCAGTGCTCACATTTTGTTCGTTATGTGCTTTTCTAGATTTTTTATGATGCGCGGTTTTGTTCAATTTTTTGTTCCAGATCTCTCGAATCAGTGATTTTCTGTGGTGTGAGTTGATTGTGAATCAATCAAATCTGATTTCTCAATCCTAACAATTGATATCAGAGCCATTGTTTCTCAAGATCTTTGATTCGAGTGGGAGCAATGGACGATGAAGCGAGGCAAAAGCTGGAGAAGTTCAACTGTTTGAGCTTTGCGTTCTTGAAAATGCAAGTTGAAGATTTGTTGTATAAAAACAAAATTGTATTTGCCAACCGAAGAATCACTAAAAAGCTTGAATCTATTACTCTGGAAGAATGAGAAGTGTTTGGTCTAACAACGTTAAGCTCGATTAATTATTTACTTTCCTCATATGTTGCTTTCATTATTGTTAATAAGAAAATTACAATAGATACTGTGGTGCACTGACAATGATGTATGAGAAGCCTTCAACTTTAAATATGATTTTTCTGTTGAAGAGATTGTTCAACAAGAATATGATTGAAGGTACTTCGATGGATGAATATTTAAATAATTTCAACGTTGTGACAAACCAATTGTGTTTTGTGGGCATCAAGTTTAATGACGAGATCAAAACACTGTTAATTCTATTTTCATTGCCTGACAGTTTAGATTATTTAGTTATGACGGTGAGTAACTCTTCCTATATTATGAAGTTAAACTTCGATACATCATAGATTAGTGCTGAATGAAAAAGTTCGGAAGAAGACGAGCGGTGAAACTTCAAATTCTACATTGAATGTCGAAAAAAGAGAAAATGAATCTGAATAAGAATACATGCAGAGACAGGTTTGTCCAATAGAGGGAAGTCCATGTTTGGAATAGAAAATGACAGGAGAATGTTGGATTTGTGAGAAGAAATGTCATTTCAAAAAGGACTGTAAGGCTTCGAAGAAGGCGGGTAGAGATCAAGAGAAAAATCTCTCTACAAATGTCCTCACAGGTGAAATTAAACATAACTTCCTAATTTTATTCCTAGACAATACTGAATGTTGTATAGTAGATTCATGTGTCTTTTTTCATGCCTGTACCAACAAAGAAGTGTTTAAAAACTTCTTTCGAACTGATATAAGATGTATTTGAGAGTTATTGTGGCCTGCACTATTGTAGGAAAGGGTGATATCAGGTTTCAAAATAGAATAGTTTGGCAGTTCAGTGAAGTTAAACATATTTCATGTTTGAAGAGAGATCTGACCTTGATGAGCAGCTGCAAGTTCACAATACATGACTACTTTCTAAGATGATTTGTGAAAGGTGACCAGGGAGGCAATGTTGATGACTCTGGGCAACATTGAAGATATTCTTTTTATGATCAATGAGATGACAATATCTATTGATGTGGCTGGAACGAATGTGAATACATGCCTTTAGCATCACAGAGTTGTCCATATGAGCAAGGAATGTATGAAGTCCCTACTTTTTAAGAACAAACTTCAGGGTTTAAAATCTTTATATCTAGGTATTTGCGAAGACTGTGTATACGAAAAACAAAAGAAAGTTTTTTTCTTCAAATATGGGTCACTGATGAAGTCCAAAAAGCTGGAGTTAGTACATACTGATGCATGGGGTCCTACTCTAGTTCAGTCCATTGGAAGTTCCTACTATTATGTCCATTGGAAGTTCCCACTATTTTGTCACTTTTATATATGATCACACCAAAAAGATATTGGTTTACTTCGTAAAACATAACTTTGATGTATTTGAGATATCTTAAGTGAAAAACTACGATAGAAAATGAGACAGACTTGAGGTTGAAATATCTTTGATTAGATAATGGTGGCGAGTATCGTGATTAGAGAGATATGAGTTATTAGTGGTTTAAGGAGCATGTTAGTCATTTTGTTGGTAATAATCTTCTTAATTGATCTTCTAGTTTTGCTGAAGATATATCATCCAATTCATGTGCTTAGCTTATTGCAACTTTGTTTGCGTTGTAAGTATTAACGTGGTCTATGATCAGTAAGTAACACAATCTCTTTATTCGAGAGGCATACACTAATGCTGTACTGTTTATTATCATGTCTGCAACTCTGTCACAAGTATGATAATTCTTTTGCGCTCCTTAGAACACTTCTGAGCATTATGCAATGGGTCTTTCATCTTTCATGTTCCCATTGCATAACTACTTTCATCATTTTGCATAACCGTTCAACATGCATAACAATACTAAAATAAGAAAAGGTTATCATAGGCTTAACGAGCATGTTAGTCATTTTGTTCGTAATAATCTTCTTTTAATTGATCTCCTAGTTTTGTTGAAGATATATCATCGAATACATGTGCTTAGCTTATTGCAACTTTGCTTGTGTTGTTAAGTATTAACGTGGTCTATGATCAAGAACAAAATCTCCTTCCTTAAGAAGCATACACTAATATTGTTGTATTTATTTTCATGTCAGCAACTCTTTTTGTCATAAGTATGATAATTCTTTTGTGCTCCTTAGAACACTTCTGAGCATTATTCAATGGGTCTTTCATCTTTCATGTTCCCATTGCATAACTACTGGAATCTTTTTGCATATCTGTTCAACATGCATAACAATACTAAAATAAGAAAAAGTTATCAGTGGTTTAAGGAGCATGTTAGTCTATCATCCAATACATGTGCTTATAGCTTATTGCAATTTTGGTTGCGTTGTAGGTATTAACGTGGTCTATGATCAGTAACGCGATCTCCTTCCTCAAGAGACATACACTAATACTGTTCTATTTATTATCATGTCAGCAACTCTTTGTCATAAGTATGATAAAACTTTTGCGCTCCTTAGAACACTTTCAAGTGTTATGCAATGGATCTTTCATTTTTCATTTTCCCATTGCATTACTACTGGTAACCGGTCTTCAGCTTGAATCATCTCTGCAAATTTAGCTAGGCAAGAATTGACACTTCATTTATCTTCTTCTTTGACTGGAACAACATGTAATAACCGTTTAATAATAATAAAAAAGATAAAGTTGAATCGGTGCAATGGTTGATTAATCATCAACATTTACGAGATAATTGAGAGACAGAGCAGCGAAAAAATAAGAAGAAAGTGGAGAAGGAGAGAGCCTTTGTGAGAGACAAATCTAGAAAGAAGAAGAGGAGCATTGCAGTTTCTTGTGTAGAAGAAGAAGAATCGAGTGTATGTGGTGTGGCTTCGAGCAGGAGGAAGGAGCGAGCCTCTATGCGCGAAGTGGAAGAAGGAAATAAGGAGAGGAGACGAACTCTTGTGGGAGAAAGTGATGTAGAGCAGTTGAAGGTGATGAAGCACTAGGGTAGTTCGGTTGGCTTTCGCATTTGAGGAGAGGATCAACATGCTATTTTTTCTGGAGAGTGTTTGCATTGAAGTTGAAGGAGAAGTTTTTGTGTGCTTCTTGTGCAAGGAAGGGAAGCAGACGGCTCGCATGTGACATCGTTTGACGAAGTTCTATTCGACGAAAGAAATGACTTTGCTTGTGGGTTCATCCAAAGGAAGAGAAGGAGCCTCGAAGCCGAGCGGAAGAAACTCAGTAAACCAAACCGAAGGGGAGGAAGTAGCTCGTGCCCTATGTACGGGGAAGAATGATTGTGTGCAGGAGAAGCTTCGCGTAAGTACGGATCTTAACCAAAGGCTTTAAAAAGGTTAGCGTTGATTTATTTATTTTGGGATTTTATATTTAATTGAAATGATTTAATTATTATTTATGAAAAAAAAATCAGAATATTTGAGTAGGATTGAGAAAAGTTTACTGACAAGAAACAAGTTATAATTAAATGCAACCTATACTTTGATTTGTGTTCACATATAGGGAACCCAAAATTTGAAGAATCAATTACAACATCAAAAATGAGAAATTTTATTTACATTTTTTTAACGAGGCGAGTACTTTTACATTTAAATTATATTAGTATTTGGTTTCTTATAAATCTTGTTAAAAATCATAATAGGAAATAATATATAGATTTCTAAAAGTTCTGAAGATTTGATTTGTTTCCTTAGATTTGAATTATTTTTTTTCCCATTTTAGATTTATTTCTTTTCCTATTTTAAGCTTTTTGTTTTACGTCATTTGCTATTTCTTCAAGTAATTATTATGAATTAATTAATTGAAGATATATATGTGTTATATCTTTCTTTTTATGTTATTTTTTTCTAGTCTATACCCCATTATCATATCAATAAAATAATTTCGTTGAATTTTGAAAATCAATATAGTATCAGAGCCTTGAAAGAAACCCTAGAGTCTCCTACCACTTTAAACTTTCTACTCCCTATAGCCGAAAATCTTTGCTGTGCTCTAGGCCCTTCTTCCACATCCTTTTTTTCAATTTTTCTGCTATAAACATCCTCTCCCTGCAAGCCCCGCCAATGGAATTTCCTTATGTAGCCTTTCTAGCTGCCGATATTCCTCCTACAGCCTTTCCTATCGTTGGAATTCTTTTAAGCAGCTGGAAATCCTCTGTGCCGGTTGGAAAAATTCCAGCAAGACAAATTCCTGCCAGCTTTCTTAGTGGAGACGCATCTTTCTGAAGTCTTTCTGCTGCATCCTGATATCTTTCCTGTAGGCGTTGAAATTCATTTTCAAAGCTTGGTTTACTTCTTTATCTTCTTCCAATCGGATCTGTGTTTTAGAGAGTTAAGAATGGCAACGAAGAGGAGCGTTAGTAATATGAAGGGCGCAGATCTGAAGGGGAAGAGCATGTTCGTTAGGGTAGATCTAAATGTTTCTATCAATGAAAGCCTCAAGATCACCGACAACACTAGTATTTGGGTTTTCCAGAGGATGAGAAAGGTCCTTTTGAATCAATGGGATTAAGCATCATCCCATGTTGGAATCGAAATGAGTCATGGAGAGGACGTGGTCCGCACCGCCAGAGGATGTGATAGGTGATTCTCAGCCGACGCGATTTAAGTGTCAACTCGTGCTGGAACCTAAACGGGTCGTGGCGGGGACATGGTCAACACCGCTAGAAGATGAGAAAGGTAATTCTTAGCCGACGGGATTTAAGCGTATCCTAAGTTGGAATTATAAAGTGAGTAGTGGCGGGGAGATGGTCCGCACCGCCAGAAATTGTACCATAAAAAGGTAACTTTAGAGATAGTATAAGTTCCACGAGGATGGAAATCCTCAAAAATATCGAAGGACCATAAGATGCTAATGAACACAAAAGACCGTCATAGCGCATCGCCATCTTGTACGGGCCTCTTCATCGAAGGGAAATTAACATTGATACGAGCTGCTACAACGAAAGAAGTACTGCACGACAATTCCTGCTTTTCAAAGGAGGGCACGTAGGGCCAAGGGCACCTCCTGAACTGGAGTCGAAACAAGTATGGGAACCTTTGGTTGGACATGCTGTTGAATTCATAGCAATCTATTCCCAATCCTCCGGGCCCTCCTATTTAATCTGGTGGTAGGTGGGACCCGGAAGAAGTCAGGACAAAAGTCACACCGACAACTTTCTTTTGCTGATCTCTATGTTAATGTACCTTTTGAACTTCTCACGAAGCTCATGCTTCAATAGAGGGTATTACAAAGTACTTGAAACCTGATGTTGCTGGCTTCCTTATGCAGAAGGGAGTTGCCTACCTTGTTGGGGCTACTGCGAATCCAAAGCGGCCATTTGCTACCTTTGTTGGTGGTTCAAAGGGTTCAACAAAGATTGGAGCGATTGGGTCGCTCGAAGTGAAATTTGATATCCTTCTTCTTGGAGGAGAAATGATTTTCACATCTGCAAGGCACGACGACATGGTTTGGTTCCTCTCTTGTTGAGGAAGATAAATTTGGTCTAGCAATAGCTCTTATTGAGAAGGCAAAGATGAAGAAGTGAAACTCTTGTTACCCTCTGATGTCATTGTGGCAAACAAGTTTGTAACCGATGCCCGACTGCAAGGTTGTGCTAGCATTTGCCACCTCTGATGGTTGGATGGGTTGGTATTGGATTGGATTCCATTGAGACATTCAACGCAACTCTTGACAATGCTAACACCATTATCTGGAATGGGTATCTTTGAGTTTGAGAAGTTCGCTTTTGGAATAGATGCCATTGCCTAGAAATTGAGCAAGCTTAGTGGAGAAGGTGCCACAATAATCATCGGCGGCGACGACTTTGTCACCGCCGTGATGAAAGTCGGCCTGCCTTCATGTTGAGCACATCTCAACAGCGGTGGTGCGAGCTTGGAACCTTTGGAAAAGCATTTTTTCTTTTTTTTTTTAGTTCAGCAAGCCCTCCTCTAGAGTCCTCCGGGCTTTTTCATGCAGTAGACCTTTCTCCAAAGTTTTTTCCTTGTAGCAGGTCTTCCTTCAGAGCTTTTTCCTCCAGCAGGCCCTCCTCCAGAGTTTTTCGCTGCAGCAGGCCCCCTCCTGAGCGTTTCGCGGCAGCAGGCCCTACTGTGGAGCTTTTCCTTGCTGACCATGCCCTGCAGCAGGCCCTCCTCTGCAGTTTTTTTCTTGCTGACCATGCCTTGCAGTTTTTCCTGTAAGTTGTTTACTTCCCTGCAATCATCCTTGCAACATTTCCTGCAACTAAGGACAACCACAGTTTTCTAAAAGTATCTCTAAATGCTTTTGGGGTTGATTACCAAGTACGGAATGAAGACTTCAAGTTCTAACATATAAATAATCTTCTTTGTCCGTTGTTTTGATATTTTCAAATCCAAGTTGAACATGGTTGTCAACCATGTCAACTTGCGGGGGGAGTGTTATATGTTATATTAGAAAATAATTTATTCTTGTTAAAAGTTATGAGGATTAAATTTATTTGTTTGGATTCGATTTATTTCTTTTCTTATTCTACTTTTATTTCCTTGGATTGGATTTATTTCCTTTCCTAGTTTATATCGTTTCTTTTATCTCCAAGTACTTATTATGAATTAATTAATTGAAGAAATAAGTGTTATATATTTCCTTTCATGTTATTTTTTTTTCTTCCTATTCTAAGATTCATGTAAAGATATTATTCCCCTTTTTCATATTAATAAAATAATTCCGCTTAATTCTGAAAATCAACATAAAAATGAGAATTTATTTTTGCATTTTTTTAACAAGGTGAGTACCTGTACTTTTAAATTATAGTAGTATTTAGTTTTAAAATTCGAAGAATCAATTACAACTCAAAAAAATAAGAATTTCTATTTATATTTTTTTAACAAGTTGAGTACTTGTATTTTTAAATTATAGTAATATTTGATTTTTTATAAATCTAATACTCTGTTAATTGTTTAGATAAATATTATACTTCAAGACTAAAATCAAAATGGTTTACTTGTCCTTTAAATTCATTTGATCATATTGAATTGTTTGTCGTTGATATTTGTGTATATCCATCCAATACATAATTCAAGATATTATATTATGCACTAAATGTTATGAAAAAAACAGTAAAATAAGATTTATTATTTTGATTGCTTGCATTTGCATGTTCGATTATGATGGAGTTCACTCCTTTATGGTACCAACGAGGGAACGCTAAGGTAACCGTACACGTAAATGGAAAATGATATTGATATTGATGTCTTTTTTGGCATAATTTTAGTCGGTACTCCTTTGATTGTTGTGTATAAATTAAAAGGATATTGACATGTAAATGATATTATAAGACAATGAATGTCTAAAATTATGTTGAATGATCATGTTGGATAGTACAAACCTTCTAATGCTCTTAGATTGATTACATGAAGTTTATTGACATGCATATTATCTTTATTTTCATTATATTATTAGGATTGAGGAGTATTAGTATTCATTAGTTTTTAGCTTACTGTTGTTTTAAACTAACTTTTCAGTTTTAATTAATTGATTAGAAAATGAACGATAGAAGATGAAATGTTTATCGAAGACACAGACAACCTAATCAAAGGTAAATTTGTAACTGCGTTAATTTAATCTTAATTTATAACTGCTCTTTCATTTTCTATTTTTGAATCGTTAATAGTGAGAAATAAAAATAATAAATTGATTAATATCTTCTAATCTTCTGTTCCCGTCTTGATTGATTTCAAGGTACAGGTCGGGTAATGATTAAAAGTGGTATCAAAAAAAGTGTTAGTATTAGTTAATGCAATCTTGATGAAATAGGCAATAGTATAATTGTAAAGTAATAATAATAATAAAATTAAATATTTAAGTTAACTCTAGGTAATTATGTTAACTTAGTCAAATCGATGCACCAGAGTTATAGTAGAAGGGAGTCCGTTAGAAAATAAAGTATTTTCTACTATTAATGTGAACACAAATGCTCTAACCCAGATGATGGCTACAATGATTGATGATTCAGGAGGTGTGGGAGTGATACAATTGCTGTGGATAAATATTTAAATATATTTCAGGATTTGCATTCACCTTTATTTAAGTGAAGTGAAGATGAGATTTGAAGCGGCGAGCTGGCTGATGAGGATAGAAAATATACTTCATAGCATTATATGTCTAGATGAAAGACGAGTAACTTTAGTACATTTGTGCTTGATGGAGAAGCTGAAAGGTGGTGGCGTGGGTAGCGTTAGGATAGACTATGGGAGATACCCAATGTGATGGTAAGTTGGAAGGAGTTCGTAGAGCTTTTCTGAGAATGATTTGTACTTCGATTCACTCTAAAACAGATGCAGGACAAGTTCATCAAGTTTGTGCAAGGAGAGAAGACAATCATGCAATTTGAAGCAGAGTTCACCGCACTGACAAAGTATGCACCACATCTAACAACAGCTATAGAAAAGAAATGATATAGATTCCTTTTGGGAATGAAGGATTCGATCACGCAACCGTTGGTTTGAGATTGATGACTACTCAATATTAGTAAAGCGAGCTAAGCGAATAGAGATTGATTTTGATGTATTCAGAAGCGTAAAGAGACATAAAAGAGAAAGAGTTTTGATAAAAGAGAGTATGTGCATCAATCAGAGGGACTCGATGTGAATAAACCCAAGTTCAATTCTAATAGATTCAGTGGTGGCACTTCTCGTAGCACCATAGTAACTTGTGGCACAGATCCCGAGGAGGGGTGGTCTTAAGGAGTATCTTGATCTTGAGGGTGAAGCTGATTATGATCAGATTAAGAAGAGGAAATCGCGTGTGATCTAGATTTTAATCTTTGTGTTTGAGGGTGTCAGAAGAAGGAGATGGTGCATGAGGTAAAGGAATGGAGCTTCCGGGGAAGATAGATCCTAAGGTCGTAAAGGTTTTGATCGGGCTCATACAGGGATCTAGAGTCTCAACAGGAGTCACTACCTCAACACGTGTTCTGATGCAAGTGAAGCTAGAGGATCTTTTTTGATGGACTAGTCACATATCTGGGTTGGTCGCGTCGAATTGAGGCCGCTCTAGTAGGGAAGAGACTAGAGAGATATCTGACGGTAGTCAAGACTGAGCTAGAGGGTGATAGCGTTGAGGGGGATTAGTGGAGAACCACACATTTCTTGCTTTACATCTGGTTTCTCAACTCAATCGTTCCATTGATTGCCTCATTAGTGGATGACATTTGAATGGTGAATAATATCTAGCCAAAGTTGAAGATGACTTGTACTGGGACTAAGAACCACATGTGGGTGTTCTAGGTTCAGCATGATAGAGGCAGTGGTATAGGGTGATAGATCGATTCAGCAATACTCCATAGAGCTGGAGTAGCTGTGGCAAGAACTTGATCACTTCTCACCTATGTTGAGTTGTGATCTGGGTTGCAAAAAGGGGGAGATCTTTGCACAGATGAGGATTATGCAGTTTCTGGCTCATTTGAAAATAGTCTTTAATCAAAGGAGATTTGTCATCCTAGCCTTCACTGGGTGAGACCATTGTTGTGATGATATAAGAGGAGAGTCGCATGAGACTACACTCTGAGTCGGGTGGACTTCCAAGTACGCGATTAGCTTTGGTTGCTTCAAGCTCAGCTATGATATGTGCCCAGTGGGAGACTCACAGGTGCTACAGCCGTGGAAAAATGGGACACTAGGGCAAGGCTTGTCTAAAGCCACATAAGGACAGAGAGACAGGTGGATGTGGATAATCTAGAGGTTGTGGTCATAGTCGTGGGATCCAAAGAGGTGAAAGAGTACTTATACTTAGTTAAAGGTACTCGTGATATACATTCTCTAGCCTCTATATCCACTATAAGATCACTAGAATTGATAATATATTTTGGTGCATCTCGACATGTGACATGTACCACGATTAAGTTCTTTTCCTATACTCATCTAATAGTTCCAAAGAGCATTCATATGCTGATGGTACAACCCAACATGTGGTTGGTAAGATATAGTGAGGTGTACGATTCTATGACTTTGTCCAATAGTTTGTATGCTTTATTTCAGTGAACCTTTCATCCATTAATGTCATTATACTCAAATTAAATTGTGTTGTTTTACTTGATATTCCTTAGTCTTTCAAGAGAAGGAGACTGACCAAAGACTTAGGACTGTCATGTGGCATTGTGGACGCTGGTACTTGTATAGAGAGGGGATGGACTTAACCTTGACATCAATAGTAGAAAGTGCTGGAGTAGGAGTGTGGTGGATGTGTTGCTGCTACATCACAGTCACATGAGATATTTTGTCTAGTCTACTAAGTCATTTGTATCTGTCTTTGTATGAAAATGCAAAAAAACAAAAACTTGCGTATGATGCTTGTGAGTTTGGTAAGTATACCTGAAGCTCTCATAGTAATTTTGGTAATAGAAGTTCATGTGTATTTGATTTGGTGCATTCAGATGTATCTTTTGGTAATAGAGGTTCATGTGTATTTGATTTGGTGCATTCAGATGTATCTGGATCTTGTTCTACAACTTTCTGAATGGTTATTGATATTTGTTACTTTTGTTGTTTGTTGTTCTTATGTCACTTGATTAATATTTGATGAGGAACAAAAGTGATGTGTTTGTCTGCTTTATAGACTTTCACAAGGCGATTCAAACTCAATACGGTGTAGTAGTGAAGATATTGAGGTCTGATAATGAAATAAAGTATACCAACAAGATGTTTGTGGAATACCTGATTGTTCTATCCCAGAGGAAATACGTGCTCGATTCCCTCACAGAGACATGCATGTTGAAATACAAGCCTACAATTCACCAATTGATCAGAAGGAAATGTTGAGTGCAGAGGTAAGAGAGCTGGCTGATCATGAGAGGTATCAGAGATTGGTAGACCGTCTCTTCTATCTGAGTTACACTCATCTTGACATATCATTTGTGAACACGATGAGTCGCTAATGGAAATTTGAGGAAGGGCCACATGGATGCAATATATCAAATTTTGAGGTACTTGAAGAGTGCACCAGGGAAGGGGTTGACCTTAAGTAAGAATGGATATTTAGTTATTGTGGGGTATTGTGACTTTGATCGGGCAAGTTATGCTGATTAAAAGAGGTCCACATCAGGATATTGCGTGTTTGTAAGGGCAATTTGGTCTCTTGAAAGAGCAAGAATCAGTCATTAGTTACGAGATTGACGACAAAAGTAAAGGGCCATGACCTTAGGAGTTGCCAAGATGTTATATCTGAGAGCTCTATTGGTGGAGCTGAAAGTGAACCAAAGAGCTCAAATGAAGTTGTGGTGTGACAAGTCAACAATTAACATTGCTAGCAATCCTGAGCAGCACGATAAAGCTAAGCATGTGGAGATTGATAGGTTATTCATCAAGAAGAGGCTGAATGGTGGACTACTGGGGGTAAGTCATGTTACTACTGGATAACAAGTAGCTTACTGCCTCACCAAGGGACTTAACTCATTATATCTATCTAGGTTGTGTGACATGATGGGCTTAGTAGATATCTTTTGTTCATCTTGAGGGGGAGTGTTGAGAATTTTATCTAGTATAGGGTTCTATCGAGTAATAGAGAATATAGAGAATTCTAAGGATTAAGAATATAAAGGTTCTAAATATGCCCAAGTCGTTAATCAATAAAAATATTACCATTACAAATCTATTTGTAGTATTTAGCTTGTTTTAAATATAGTACTTTCTGTTAATTATTTAGATAGATTTTATAATGTAAGACTAATTATGATTTATCTGCTCTTTAAGTTCACTTGATTATGTTGAATTTTATGTCACTAATAATTTTATATGTCCATCAAATGCACAATTCAGATGTTATATTATGTACTGAAGAATGAGATTTACTATTATGATTACTTTCATTAGCATACTTGATTATGAAGGAGTTCATCTCTTTATGTTACCAGTGAGGGACGCTAAGGTGCCCATGCACATAAATAAAAATGTATATTGATTTTGATGTTTTAATTGACACAGTTTTAGATGGTTCGTTAGCGACAATTGTATTCAGATTAAAAAAATATTAATATGTAACTGATACAGTAAGACATAGTAAATATTTAGAATTATATTGAATGATCATATTAGATAGTATAAATCTTAAATTGATTTACATAAAATTTAGCTGATATATAAATTGTCTTCTTTTTCATTTTGTTATTATGCTTTAGGAATATGAATATTCACTCGTCTTTTAGCTCACTATTGTTTTAAACTAGTTTTTTCAGGTTTAATTAATAGATTAAAAGATGAACCTCAAACGAGGAAATATTTATAGAAGATGCAGACAACCTGACGTAAGGTAAGTTTATAGCTGCTTTAATTTAATCTCAATTTCTAATGGCTCTTTTATTTACTCTTTTTGAATCATTAATAGTGATAGAAAATAAAAATATCAGATTTGATGAATACCGTTCGATTGTCTGTTCCCGTTTTGGTTGATTTCAAGTTTCGGGCTGGGTCATGACAGAGCCACATTCAAACTAAGAATTTACTTTGTTGAGGTATTTAGTGGAGAGACTAATATGGAAAAATAGTACTGAACTTATGAACATACTACAAACACTCATTAAACTTATAACGCCGGTAATTGTGCCCAGTCTTGGATACTACTTGAACTTGTTCTCTTTAATTGGGTCAACCTTAATCTCTCCATTGCTCACCTCAAATCCCAATTAGAGAAGGGTCTTCTTTTAAAACTTGTATTTCTTTGGTTGAAGTGGAGTTGATGTTGTTGTAATTTGAGCAACTGACTAGGATGCTTTGGATGCTCCTTTCATGATTTTCTATCATTCAAATAGATAACAGCCGTAGAGGTACAAGTACATTATGTCTTTCATCTATTTCATGAAGGTAGCAATTGTTTAATAGTCCAGGTGGCTTCATGAAATCTTTATGTATGATGAACATTGTTTTCCTAGCGTCTCACACATTAATTCATACTTGGTGATAATCATATTAAGATCCGGTTTGAAGAAGATGAATGAAGGCTTTGTTCATCCAAAAAGTTTTGATCCACGAGAAGGAATAAATGATTTTTTTTTTGTTATTTTAAGGATATGATAATCAACAGATAACCTCTTAATTATGTCTTTCTCAGGAATCATCACAATTATTGATCCATATAGAGAACTTTGGATTCTTCCATTCTTGAGCAATTCTATGAAATATTTTTGTTCTCATTTTTTATAGTTAAAGTTTTGTACATTAGGAGATTAGGTAGCAACACGTCAAAGATGAGTTTGATTTCATCTTTAAAGATCGATGCAAACTCTTCAATCACCCTATGCATTTGCATGTCACTATCCTTGCCTAATGTGGAGAGGGCAAGACTTCTCCTTTTCTCTTCAACACATAAACAAGTAATGATAGAGACTTTTGGTTTGCATTGATGATCTCCTTTGCTTGCCTTGCTACTGCCACAATCACTATGGGAATATCATAATAGTTCTTCAACAGAAGGCCCTCCTATCTTTAGTGAACTATCACGATAAGGTTGCCAGTGCAATATAGAATACCTATCATGAATGTATGTGCTGCCAAAGATGACTTTATTGATTGCAGTGAAACTTTTTTTGCATATTATCTCATCGTTATAGCTCATTGTGATTGTGAATATGTGTTGGTACCAACAATCATCTTTATGTCTGACCCCCCTTCAGAATCCAACCAAGATAACAAGTGTTTGGATGGGATATATTGCATTGCTACAGTAGATTTATAGAAATGAGGTTCTTGTAACTACCAGTGTTATGATGACATTGACCACTTTCTGCTTGACCTACATTCTTAAACTAAGCCACTCCTCCCATGTGTCCATTCCATCTGGCAATCTCGCTACTATACCTTTGGCATTGCCACTAGGCTACTAGAATAGGGATTCCCACACATTGGTTGTGATCAGTAGAGGATTTGCTCATCTTTTTCCATTTTTCTTCTTCTAGTGATAAATTAATCAAAATAGTGATACCTAGATCGTGTTTTCTTACTATGTATTCCATCTCTTAGGTTTGGGCTCTTTTCATATGCATTTATTATTTTTATTTTTACTATTTTCTGGTTGGTAAATAATAGTTTATTTCATTTTTATTTTTTGTTTATTGTAAAAAAACAAAGAAATATTTTTCCTTCATTGTTTCTTGTCATGACCAGACCCTAGACAGCTCGCAACAACAATATTTGAAGTCAGCAGGGGAGGTTGGTGGTGCTTGGAGTTGTAGGAAGTGCTTGTGGGGGATTGCAACCGATACTATGCGGCGTTTAGAACTACAACATGCAACAATTTTTTGCATTGCATAGGCAAAGTATTGAGAGGAGAGAGAGTGAGAAGAGACCTGGGTCCAAAATGAGACTTGAATTGATTTTATAGAATTAAATAAGCATATCTATAGGCAAATCATAGGATATTTAAATTTAAATTCAAGCTTATGATAATTTTGAATTCAAAAATCCTAATTTGGCCCATTTATTGTTGGAATGTTAGGTGTGGCTCCCTCGACTACTTGTGGCTCCTTGGACTACTTGACGGCATCGATTCCTATTTCCTTTTGATTGTCATGAGTTGGTCTAAATATCATGTATCCTAACTTTGAGCATAATACATTATGATGGCATTGATCACTTTTTGCTTGACCTACATTCTTAAACTAAACAACTCCTATGTGTCCATTCCATTTGTCAATCTCACTACTATATCCTTTGGCATTGCCACTAGCCCACATAAATAGGGATTGTTCCCCCATGTCCATTAGGCTATATGATTTGTTTTTCCTCTTTCTTCTTCTAGTGATGAGTTAATCAAAATAGTGATACGTAGATTGTGTTTTCTTACTATAGATTCCATCTCTTAAGTTTGGGCTTTTTTCATATGCGTTTATTATTATTATTTTTATTATTCGCTGGTTGGGAAATAATAGGTTATTGCATTTTTTTCTTTTGGTTTATTATAAAAAAAACAAAAGAAATTCTTTTTCTTCATTCTTTCTGGTCATGACCAGACCTTGGACAGCTCGCAGCAGCAATATTTGAAGTCAGCAGGGGAGGTTGGTGGTGCTGGGAGTTGTAGTAGGTGGTGATGCGGGTTTGCAACATACACTATGGGGCATTTGGAACCACAACATAACAATTTTTTTAATTGGATAGGACAACTGTTGGGAGGAGAGAGTGAGAAGAGATGAGGATCCAAATGAGAGTTGCATTGATTTTATGGAAGTAAACAAGCATATCTATAAGAAAATCATAGGATATTTAAATTTAAATTCAAGCTTATGATATCCAAGCTAACTTTACAAAACAAGCAAACTCCAATTTTTAGTTCAAAAACCCAAATTATGCCCATTTGTTGTTGGGCTGTTAGGTGTGGCTCCTTGGACTAGTTGACGATATCAATTCCTCTTTCATCTTGATCGTCATCAATTGGACTAAATATCTTGTGTCCTAGCTTTGAGCATCATACATTCAATTGATAATCTGTCTTCATTAGTGGACTCCTTGTGGCTTGATCTTCAACGTTAATGATGTGTTTTTGTAACTGACACCATTCACAATCTAAATCTTTATATCTATTCGTTAAAAATCTCACTGTTTTTTATCCCTCTTAGTCTTCATGGTTTAATTCCAAATTGAATCATGAAGATTTGATTCTACATTGGATGATGATTAGTATGAGTGCCTTGAGATAAACTTTCCTAACTAGTGCATTTAGTTTGAATTGTGGATAAAGATAAACATGAATTTAGGACGTAACTATTATGCTTGAAGCAAACTGAATGATTTTCTCGAATCTCTTTATCCCTCTCCATATTTTGGCTAAGAAAAATTTCCTGTCTTACCCTCTTTCTCTTGAGCAAGCATCTTAATGTAGTCCATATTCTAGAGCTTATGCTTTCCAAGAGCAACGTTATCAGCCCCTGTTGATTAGATTAGTAAATGCTATCATACCTTCATAAAATTTTCTTTTCCTAGATTGGATGATATTAATATGATTGGGTGAAGAAATGATATTTTAAAAATATTGATTTAAGAGGTGGTTATTTTCATGTAAGTATGCTGAGAGATGAATGAAAAATAGCTTTTGAAAATTAGAATAGATTGTACGATTGATGTTCGTATTAACTAGCATGCCAAGTATTTTAATGAGGATTGTGAGTGAAGTTATTCATCCATTTGTTTAAAATTATTTTAACGTATATTTTCATAATATAACACTGCCATTGTCGGTCCCAAGCCCGGATGTGAAAAGTGGAGGGTTGCGTTAGGTAGTCGATAGCCAGCGTAAAACTTGTCGGAAAAAAGTCATGACATGAATCCTTTTGATCATTGTGTAAGTGCTAGGGCGTCCTCTGAAGCGACGTGTCAGTATGGCCTAAATACAGTGGAAAGTGTGCAAGGGCCACTACACCGGTGCACGGGTGTAGTGTCAAATAAGCAAGAGTTCCCACATTATGGACGGATGCGGGTAAAGAAGTTAGTTCATGATACTAGTATTAGGATAAGATCTTAAAATATAGGTACCTTCAATGGTAAATTAATGAAATTAGTTGATATTATGATTCATAGAAAGATAAATATCTTATGTATTCAAGAAACTAAATGGGTTGGAGAAAAAGCTAAGGAGATTGATAATTTAGGTTTTAAACTTTGGTATTCTGGTACGAGCCGCATTAGAAATGGTGTAGGTGTAATTGTAGATAAGAGTTTGAAAGATAATGTTGTAAAAATTAACAGAGTTGGAGATATAATTATAACACTTAAGATTATTATTGAAACTAAGATTTTTAATATTATTAGTGCTTATGCTCCTCGAGTTGGTCTAGATATAGGCTCTAAATATGAATTTTGGAATGATTTAGAAGATTTAATACACTTGATACCTCTTGAATAAGGAATTTTTATTGAAAGAGATTTAAATTGACATGCTCGAGAGAGTCGTAGAAGATTTCAAAAATATTCATAGGTGTCTACTGAGCTATGGAATGATTAATGAAAAGCGTAGAAATCATAAGTAGATTTTGTTTTAGTGTATGATTTCATTATTACTAATACTTTTTTTAAGAAAAGAGATGAGCATCTTATTACTTATAAGAATGAATCTAATAAAACACATTGATTATTTTCTTATGAGAAGAGATCGTCTAGATTGTAAGTATTGTAAGGTCATTTCAAGTGAGAAATTAAATACCCAACATCGATTATTAGTTTTAGATTTTAAGATGAAGAGTTTTAAAATAAAGAATACTATGATTCAACATCGTAGAATTAGATGAGGGTACCTAAAAGACAAATAAAATTATTTTTATGAGTGAAATTCAAGATTTAAACATTTGGGATGCTCATGAAGAAGCAAATACTATGTGGGAAAAAGTAAAAAATACTATTAAGCAAATGACAAAAGATGTACTTGGATAATCAAAAGAAAAATTTTTTATAAATAAAAATAGTTGGTGATGGAATAATAATGTGCAAGAAAAGATAAAATATAAGAAATTATGTTATAAAAATTGGTTTAAATGTAAAAACGTAGAGAACTGAGAAAAATATAAAACGGCCCACAGGGAGTCTAAGAGCCTGTTTGGTTCCGCTTTTTGGAGTGCGGCGCGACGTTATGCCGTAAAGTTTGTTCGCGACCGTTGTTTGGGAGCCGACTTCGCGGCCTTCTGCCGTGAAGTTTGGGAGAAAGCGGGCCGCGAAATAACCCATGCGGCCTCGACTTTCTTCGCGCTTTTTGCCTGAATTTCTTGCGCTGCCCTCGGCCTTCCGCAAGCCCGAACTCGTCCTCTCCTCTTCCGCCCTAGAATTTCTATCCCCTTTCTCGACCAAGCACGAGGTAAAAGCGTAACGCCTCTCTTCTTCCTCGCAAGTTTTGATGAATTTCTCTTTCTCCTCTACTTCCCTGCACGAATCTTTACTCCTCTCATTTCCTCTCACTTTTTATGTATTAGTTGTTTTTCAGGAAGAATCTGACAAGACATTTGTATTACTTGCAATATTGTTTCACAGTCATTATGTTTAACTTGCATTTTACTATGAATTTGCCATGATATGTACATCATTCGCTAGAGAGCATGTTTCACACTATAATTTCATACATGAAGACGCCCCATTCGTGTAGGGTGCATGAAAGAAATGATAGGAGATGAATTTCATCAGATAAGTGATGTATGAATCAAAACAACCACGAATATCGTCATCCTCCATGTTTTTATGTTTCACTTTCATTTCACTATGCAATTGCCATGATATATATATCATTTGCAGATCATTATGTAGCACACTATAATCTTATACATGAAAAAGCCCCATTAGGTGGGGTGCATAGAAGGGAAATGAGAGGAGAGCAATTCACTGTAGGGACATTATGTAAAATAGATGTTTTTCACCCATCAACTTTACCATCCTCTCGCTTTTATATTTCTCGCATTTCACTCACGAATCCGTCGGAATCTATAGATATCACTGACAGATCAAGATTGTATCACACTTTAATTTGATAGATAAAACTGTTTCATCTGAGGACGGGTTGACACAAGAGCTACGACGTGTCATTGTAAAAACTAACATTATTATTATCTTACTCGTCATTGTAATAGTTTTACAATTTTTTTTCACTCTACTCTTAGCTAGTGCTTGAGATGTCTTCATGTACATCTGCATCTATTTTGAACGCCAAAATCTGTATTGACTTGAGATGTATTTATCTATAAAAAACTCCAGACTATCTTGGAATGCCAAAATTATTCTTAAAAACATATATGTTTGCAAATTTATTTTTATAATAAATCAATCAAACATTTAAATTTAAAAAATATAATTATTTTAAATATTTTTTATAAACACAACATATTTTTATTTTAAATATTTTTTATAAACACAAAATATCATTATTTTAAATATGTTTTATAGGAATTTAAAAAATATATGTAGTATTTTTAAAAATTTTACGAATCTTAAACCTCCATACGCATAAATATATTAAAATTTTTAAACAGATTTAACAAACAAGAAGATAGCTTGATCATTTATGTGTAAAAAGTCGCTTGATACTGTTTTCACATATCAACTAAATAGAACAATCAGCTTTCCCATACTGCTTCTCACAGATAGCTTTCCAGACAATAGCAATGCTAGATGAAAACCGAAAACTTCAACTGCGCCAAACAAGCCTTAAAAGAGTAATCTGTGACGCTAAAAATTCTGTTTTTAGTGATCTTTATAACGATGCTGGATACTAAGCAAGAGTGAAAATATACGTATAAACTAGCCAAACAATGAGGAAAAAAAATAAAGATTTAACTCAAGTAAAGTGTATTAAAGATGAAAATCAAAAAGTGCTTTTCTTAGAAAAAAATATGCAAGATAGGTGAGTGAGTTATTTTGATAAACTATTTAATGAATATTCTGAAAATACGATCGACCTTAGTGATCTTAGTATTGTTAAATCGTTTTATTTTTACCTTTGCATTAGTAGAAAAGAAGTTGAGGATGCTTTAAAGAAAACCAATTGTGGAAAGTCTGTAGGACCTGATGATATCCCAATTGAAGTGTGGAAATATTTAGGTGATTTGAGAGTTTCTTGGCTTACCAAACTTTTTAATATTATTTTAAAAACTAAAAAGATGCTTGAGGAGTGGTGGAAGAGTATTTTGGCCCCCATTTTTAAGAATAAAGGGGATGCACAAGAGTGTGCAAATTGTAGAGGAATTAAATTGATGTTTCATACTTTAAAATTATGGGAGAGGGTAATTGAACATAGGTTAAGACGAATTACCAATATTTCTCATAATCAATTTGGATTTATGCCGGGCAGGTCTACTATGGAAGCTATACATTTATTGAGAGGTTTGATGGAGTTCAGAGATAATAAGGAGAATCTACATTTGATTTTTATTGATTTAGGAAAAGCTTACGATAAGGTTCCAAGAGATGTTCTTCGGAGAGTCTTTGAGAAGAAAGGTGTTGATATGACTTATATTCAAGTCTTTAAAGATATGTATAAGTTGCTACATGTGTTTGCACTGATGGAGTATTGACCAATTATTTTACTATTTTTGTTGGTTTACATCAGGGATCGGCTTTAAGCCCATATCTTTTTGCTTTATGGATGGTCTTACTGGACATTTACAAGAGGATGTACCTTGGTGTATGCTTTTTGCTGATGATATACTCCTTATGGATAAGACGAGAGAAAAAGCCTAGGAAAAACTTGAATTATGGAGGTCTACTTTGGAGTCTAATGGTCTTCGTTTGAGTAGAACTAAAATAGAATACTTGGAATGTAATTTTAGTAATAGTAGCTCTAATGACAAAAGTGTAACTCTGGGTGATCAAATTATTAAAAGGTGTGAACAATTTAGATATCTTGGTTCCATTGTTCAGAGCGATGGTGATATAGATGGTGATGTTTATAGTGTAATTCAAGTTGGTTGGTTGAAGTGGAGGAATACGTTCGGTCTGTTGTGTGATAGAAAAGTACCACTTAGACTGAAAAGAAACTTTTATAAGATTGTGGTGAGACCTGCAATGCTCTATGGCGCGGAATGTTGGCTTTTAAAAGAGAAGCATAATGCTGAGTTAAGTGTTGCTGAGATGAGAATGATTAGGTGGATGAGTGGATTTACATTAGAGACAAAATGCGAAATGAATATATTTGTAATAGGGTTGGTGTTGCACCAGTGACAGACAAAATTAGAGAGAGTCGCCTTAGATGGTTTGGTCACATTAAACGTCGACCACCTGATGATTTGATTAGGATAGTAGATGTTTTAGATTCTACTTATGTTAAGAGAGACAGAGGCAGATGGAGGAAGACTTGGGCTTATTGCATAAAAAATGTTAATTTATTAGAACTGAATGAAATTTGACACTAAATATGACGCAATGGAGAAAAAAGATTCTTGTAGCCGACCCCACTTAGTGGGATTAAGGCTTTGTTTTTGTTGTTGTTGTTGTATATTTTCATAATATATTGATATGTGGCAAGACTAGAAAGGATTTCCTGTGTCTCAAAGGGGTGTTTTTGAATCGTATTTGTGGATTTTTTTAATCCTTCTTCTAGTTGTCAATTTCTAGGCAAAGGGCAAAGGGCAAAGGGCATAGGTCTAACATGGTCTTGCTTGTGCTTACAAATTGTGAGTGTTTATTGTATGATTTGCCACAACTTGTATCATATTTGTATTTAAAACATAAGACCCTGAAACGTACTACATTAGTTCAGCAGTATTCTACAAAATAGAGAGCTCGGGCCATGATCATTTGGTCTAGTTAAATATGAACTTGATCTTATGTGTACTAGAATTGAGTATAACTATTTTGGACTTCTATTAACAAAATCTGAACCATATTTAACTGGTTGGATATCTATGCTAGATATTTCTTGAGTATTCTTGTTTCGTTCCTTATACTAGTCAAAGATCATCATGATCTTTATCCCAAGTTCTTTGAGTTGCCTCATAAATTCTTTTTTTTCTGTTGCATTCATTTTTAAAGCCTTTTGAATCAATGCTCAACAGTTTAAGCATTACATCACCACATATATTTTGCTGCCATTTTACATTGCTAAAACGCTCCTTAACTGTCACTTCCTCTCTATTGCGGATTCACATAGCCATCTCAATTCCTACCTTTTCTCTGCAGTAGTGTCGCCATTTTGTAGTTTAACCGTCACTCCACATCGAATTAACATTCTTGATGCTGTCATATATTGCTTGTCTGTGCCTTGTTTCTTTTCTTAGGGAAATTTACATACATACACATATTTCTTATGTTTTAACTATATATCGAACACCCAAGGTTTTATATTATACTTATGACACCTTGATGTTGTAAACCGATGCTTGAAGCTGTATTACACCTTTAAATAGGTAGTAATTGTGGTATTTTTAATGTGATGTTAAAGATCTGAGTGTTATGCATGTAAATAAGAGTGTTTAGGTGTTAGATATGTAAATACATTAAGAATTTTGTGGTATGTCTGTAAATTCTCCTTCTGAATACCTAAAACATACAAAGTAGGATTGTTTCCAGTTTATTACTGTTTCTCATCAGCATAGTCTCCATAGATGAATTGAGAGGCGCCTCTCTTCTTTGATTCCTATGTCCAATCCTTATATTTGCAGGCAATTGGTTCATTTTCATCGATTCATGTGTTGGTAAAAATTGCATGTAAGAGATTTTATTGTAGAGAAATAGGTTGTATAAAATATGTCTGCAAAAATTCAAAACTAGGAAGTTTGGTGACTCGTATCAAAACATCCTTTGAGCTAGCTGTTAGCGGAACCGCAATAACCTACGTTGTAGTACCGGATATAGTCGAATAACCTATAACCTAAGCGACACTATTTGTTTGCAATTGTTGATAAATGGGAAAGAATAGCGAGCTTACATAGGCAATTGAGTTCAGACATTTTTAAGTTGGGGCATCTACATACCTACCACACAATTCTTATGTATTTACATACGTACCAAAAAATTGTAACACATCAATAGCTGTGAGAATATGTAAATACATAAGAATAGTGTGATTCAAAGTTTAATGTTTTCTTTTTAGGGCAGTTATGCACTGCTCAAACCTGGGAAAAAACAAACCTAATATAATCTAAAACCAAATGATCGCACTCAGCTATAGTTTTGGTTTCTTGTAAAAGCTCTCAGATAAATTGGTTCGGAAGGCAGGCAGTGTAACACATCAATAGCTCCACTAATTCCTGGAGTTATGGTGAATTCTCTTTCTTCTTGCAGATGCTGGAAAAAGCAGCTCGCAGTTGCGAAAGATGCTCGCCGCGTTGATATTCTTTGCCACCGCATCTCATTGAGTTACAGGCTGTTGGAGGGTACTCTCCAGTTTAAAGAATTGCACAACATTGTAGATGATATGAGGGCGAAACTCGAGGCAGAAGTTGGTCCCGTTAATGGCGTGTCGGCTAGGATGGCGCGAGGCCTTGTAAGCCGGCTTCCTGTCTCCAGAGACGTGCAAAAGTTATGTTCTCTCGGAATTGAGAAGGCGGAAGAGTGGCTCAATTCTGCTTGCTACTCGCTTACGAAGCAGAGAGGTACTTCGCTGCAAAATACCATTTTTCTCGGATTTTTGTTAATTTATCCCATTTTAGTTTGAAGTTAAATTATCTTGCAGATTCGCTTCCCGCTGCATGTAGATTCCAATTTGAGGAGATAACATCAACTTCTCTTCTAATTGTTCTGAAAGAACCATTATCTTCCTCGCCTTATGCCATCAAGGGTTATAAGCTCTGGTACTGCAAGAACAGGGAGCAGATTTACCAGAAAGAACCCGTCATAATCCCCAAAGCCCAGCGAAGGATTTTGGTTCCCAACCTTCAGCCGTGTACGGAGTACGCATTCCGAATCATCTCCTTCACATCGGAAGGAGATTTGGGCCACTCTGAAGCCAGGTGCTTCACCAAGAGCGTCGAGATAATTCACAAAGAGATGGAGCAAGCTGGGACAGAAGGATGCTCGACCAGTGGCAAGAGAGATTCCAAGGTCCCGAATACTGGATCGTCTGGATTCAAAGTCCGAAACCTGGGGAAGATTTTACGGCTAGCTTGGGCTCAAGAAGAGGGTTGCTACGATGATTTCTACAAGGATGACCTCGAAGAAGAATCCTGTGATGGGAGTGGTGCGGCCAAGCTGGACAATGGCGAAGAGGATCAAGCGGAACCCTCCGTTGTCCGTCAACTTGATCTGAACGTCGCATCAGTTCCTGATCTCAACGATGATCTCCCTCCACCCATGGAATCCTCACCGGAGAATGGATGCACATCCCAAAAGAATGGTACACTACGGTCGAATGGCAGCGGAGACTCCCAGACTTACTTAATCAGGGTGGGCGGTGGCGAAATCCCAGCTGTTGAGTCTCATCCTGATTGCCAAAAACTATCACAGCGTCGACACGAGGATGCTTGTGATGGTGATAGCACGTTGGTCAGCGGAGCTTCCCTCCGGTTTTCGTATGACTCCGGTCAGCTTGACGACAACTATGAATACTGCGTCAAGGTGATAAGATGGCTTGAGTGTTCAGGACACATCGAGAATGGCTTCCGCATGAAGTTCCTAACGTGGTTTAGCCTCAGGTCCACCGAGCAAGAGCGAAGGGTCGTGGTCACTTTTATTCGTACCCTAATCGAAGAGCCCAGTAGTTTGGCAGGGCAGTTGCTGGATGCCTTTTCGGAGATCGTTAGCTGCAAGAAGCCGCGCAATGGGTTTTGCAGTAAGCTCTGGCATTAACAATAGGAAGTTTACAGTTTACTAACAATTAGAGAACAACGCAGTCTAGGGGTTGAGCACTATAACAGCTTCAACTTATGGCTCGGCCAATATATTTTGCCTGATTGGGATTGTTTTTTTAGTAGTTGCAGCCATTGGTCCTGGAAATAACAGGTTTTTATTTTATTTTATTTTATTTTATTTTATTTTATTTATAAAATTCTGTACTGCTGCATGCTGATTGATAGCTGATTGATGATTTGTAGTTAAATATATTTTTTCAAGTCTAATTGTGGCACTATGTTTTTTTTCTTTTATTCTTTTTTGCAATTTCTTAGTGTTCCGGAGAAACACAGTAGGAGAGTTCAAGTTTTCAAGTCTGTGTGGCGCTGTTTTAATGTGTAGTTATCTAACGCATAACTTTTGCTTTTACATTTATACAGCCCAAAATTTTCGTGTAAATGAAGTGAAATAAATCTTTTCATTCATAGGTAAGATGAAATACATGTAAAAAATGAAGTTTAGGTGATACATATGTAAATACATAAAAATTGAGTGGTATGTATGTTAATCTTTCAATTCAAAATTATGCAGAGTAGGAGATTCAGTTTTTGCAGAGTATTTTAGTGTAGACTACTGCCAGCGAGTAACTATTAACTTCTAACGTTTTATTTTTCAAACAAATGCTGTGAGACCCTCTTGATGAAGAGCTCAAGTGTAATCACCTCGTACAGATCTTGATGAAGAGCTCAAGTGTAATCAACTCATACAGATCTGTTTGGATGATTTTAATTTTAAGGTCCAGCCTTAAGTTTTTTGTAGTAACTATTTCTAAATCATGATAATCAGAAATCAAAACTGTATTTAATGATTGGATTTGTTAACTGCACATGTTGTAATGGTAATTGAGAGCATCTTAAAGTTTATTAATGATTGTTTCTATTGAGCAAGTAGGACTTCGGTTTGTCATATCATTGATGAAATTACTTGTATTTTTTAATTTAATTTTTAAAATATTAATTTATCTTAAAGCACTCAAATAATTTTTCTGTATCGAGTATTTTTAAAATTTATAATCACTGCAAGCCAGTATTGTCTCTATAACTTTATTCATATTGCAGCCTCTGTTATTGTGGACTATTGTTAGCAACGCATAAATTGATTTATTCAATATTTAATAGAAAATACATAAAAAGTTTTAAATCAAACATGTTTTCTTTTAAAAAAAGATTAGATAAAACAAAAAAAATAAATTAGTTAACATTTTTTCTATGGTCTTTAATTTATGCTGTAACTGTATTTTAAGGGATTTTAACACCCGGCTTTTAATTAGTGGTGTTGGCAAAATTTTTATTATTAATATGCTTGAGCTTGATAAAAATTGAGATGCTTGTTATCGATTGTTTAGCTCAAGGGCAATTTGTTCGTTGAGTGCTATGTTGACAACTTGGTCTAATAAGTAAAGAAAAAGAATATCATTTATAAGACTTAGAGAATTATATTTGAAAGATTTTATCTGTATAATCTTAAGATGAATTTCTTAAAATGCATTATTGACATAACTTCTGGGAAATTTTAAAGGTTTATATTACGACATCACGAGATCGAGATAGGCCTAGAAAAAATTAAGAAGATATTAGAATGCCACCACGTAAAACCCTAACCCTGATCATATAGAGATAGGTTGGCATATCAGAGACACTTTATCTCTAATCTTTCTGGCATATGTTAACCATTTTCTGTGTTGACTTAAAAAGATGCCAAATTTATTTTGGATGACATTTATCAAAAAATATTTGAAGACAATACAATACTTAATAAATCTTTCAGTATTAGCAGCACCAATCACGGGTCGACCGTTAATATTATACAATGCTGCTCTAAACGAAACCCTTGATGCCTTATTAGCTTAGGTTATTGAGGAGGTAAAGGAGAATGCATTATATTACTTGAGTCATCGACTAATAAAAGCCAAAAAGAATTATCCTTTTATCGGAAAGCATTGTTTAGCTTTAATTTTTTTAGTCTAAAAACTAAAGCATTACATGCTCTCTAATAAAATCAGTCTTATCTTAAGGTTTAATCCCTGTAATATGTGATGACTCGCCCTACACTATCTAGAAGGTTGCAAGATGGTTGATGATTTTATTATAATTTAATATAACCTTTGTTCCTTTACATGCCATCAAAAGTTAAGATTTTATTGATCTCTTAGCAACACATCTGATTCCTTCCGATTCTCCTCTAAATGATGATATTTTTAACAAGAAAATATTAAGTCTTGAAGGACAAGATAAACCTTATTTGGAACTCTACTTTCATGGTGCCTCATTTACCAAAAAATGTGAACTCACATGTTATTGTCTCTGGCAAAGAAGGAATGGGGTTAATCTTTTAACCCTTGATCGGGGAATTTTGAGATTCTTCTATCACTTGGTCGAGCCATACACCAATAATAAAGCACTAACCATTTGTTTGTATTTGACCATTTAAATGAAAATTAAATAAAAGATTAAAATCTTTAGAGACTCATATTTGGTGATCAGCTAAATGGCTGGGACTTCCGAAATTCTTAAACCCAAGCTTTATCAGTAGTATCGATGTACTATGAAACTGTTTAAGCAAATACCAAATGTCACATTGTATCAAATATCCATCAATTGTAAATAAAACCATTAATGATTCAATTTCCGGCCGAAATAGGGTCGGCTCAAAATCAGCTCGAGAAAACTTTGATAAAAAGTTTTTGTCTTGTAGCTCAACTTATTTATTTTGATCAGATTTTGATGTGAGACAATATTAAAATTGATATTGAGCTATTAATGATTTTTTAGCTAAATTTGCTAAATTCACAGCTCTAACATCAATAGGGTTTTTAATGATCCGATTTGAGCTGGGCTGGGGTCTGCTTGAAATCGGCTTGAAAAAACTCGATCCAAAATTTTAGGTTATAGCTCGGTTCGTTTATATCGATTCAGGCCAACATTTGAATCAATTTTTTAGTGATTAATGATATTCAAGCTAAATTTACAAACTTAATAATAAGACTATCATGGATTCTTTGGTAAGGTTGGCTAGAGAGCTAATCTGCTTAGAAGAAGAATCTATCCCAATTGAAGTCCAAGGATGCCATGTCCTTTCCTCGAAAGTATACCCAATTAATGTTCGAAGATCAAGTTGCTACAACCAACAGTGAAGAACTTTCATATTGGAGACAAATTATGCGTGTGAAAGAAAACTTCCTTAAGATAATCTCTGGCCCACCAGATCAAGTTGAGAGTATTATATTTTACTCACTTAGATGGTACACTCTACCGAAGATCCTTCAATCATTGTTAGTTACACTTTTCGACATGATGTACTTATAGTACCATGTATCTTCAAAGATTTAATTATTTAAATAATAAAACTCGACATCAAAAGTATATACCATCTCAGGAGATAGAAATGCCACTTTACGATGTGTTCGATTAACTAAATTAAGAAATATTAGATATTTGCACTAGTCTATGATTAAAACTGACATGTTTTTTCTATATCTAAGACAAAGAATATATAGGGTTAAATTAAATTTGTATTAAACACTTACGATAAGGACAAATCCTTATAGTTAATTACATCTTAAGCAACCAAAGTCATTTAAGAAAAATCTTGATTAGTGTTATAGTTTTTGTTTTCAAGAATTTTTAAGTTTAGGTTTCCACGATTGATCATCATAATTTGAAATGGGAAAACCTCATTAAGTGGAAAACTTATTAACATAATAAAAAAGAAGAAAATGTAGATGTCAAAGATACTGAGAAATTCAATGACATATAAACTTTTAAATTATTTGAATTTATTGATTTTGAAGATTTATTTGATGTTTAATAATGAAATTTTATTGGAATATTAGGATTTATATTGCACGACACATGATTGTGGGAAAGCCTGGAGGTGAGGATTTATATCATAGATGGGCAAACATTTTATGAGTTCTAACACTAAAGTGGTTCACTAAAAGAAGTGAAACCTCAAAAACCTAGTTTAAGGGAAAGGAATATGATAAACAAAAATGCAATGGAATTATAATCATGCATTGAAAGGATTGACATCTAAATAATCTAATCGTAGTGAAAATCATGCTTGGTCAATCTCAATGAATGCAAGATAGGATTGGTTATTATTAATTATGAGATTTAGGTTTTACAACTTGATTGTAAATTAATTTGTCTAGTATGATTGGTATGCATAATGTCCAAGGACTGGTACAAATATATTCTTGTAATTTAAAATTTATCACTTTTACAACTCACTGCACTAAAGTAGTTCATTAATATTGGTAAAATTTTAGTGCCGAGTAATCATAACAAGTCCTGCAATTAGTTATGCAAGTCCTTGATGATGCGTGTCTTGAAGATTTGTTCATAAGGCCCAATGGTATGTAAAGACATGCTTACTCTATAAGGCAGTGGCCTCACAAGACAGACCACCCCTTTTAGTGTAATGAGTGGGAGCCTGAAAATCATATAATACAAACACGTTATTCATATGCCTATGATGATCATTTCTTGGCTGTTCCTAAATCACAAAGATGTTTCTACTATATTTTATTTAATATCAATTTAGTTGTTTTATATGCATGTTATTTCTAAGGTTGTGAATGTAATATTTTATGCTATTATGCTTAGGTTATAAGTTTCATTTAAATTTTTTTTTTTAAAATTAGGTTAAGATTATTTATTTTTGTTTGTATAGAAAATATAATTCCTAAAAAACCTACCAATAATCCAAGTAAAATGCACAAACAAAGCACCGACCAAAAATTTTTGAAAGACTTATCGAACACAAATAAAATAACAGAGATCACAATGGAGTGCTAATGTTAGATATATATTAGACTCGTTGGTCAACATTATTTAAATATTATTATTGTTTTAATTGAGTTTCATCCTTTGCTTTCATGTATAGGGCATCACAAATGGGTGCAAACCCTATACATATGTCTGACTCATTAGTCAACATAATCAAAATATTGTTGTTGGTTTAATTGAGTTTCATCCTTTGATTTCATGTATCCTCTCTTAGCTAGTCTAAAAGTTGATAGTCGACCGACCATAACATACCCTGACTCTAAAAATAAAAGACGACTTAGCAGGAGAACCTATGTTATTGTGACAACCTAGTTTTAACTATAATTACCCTTTAATATAGAGTTAACACATCCTATGCATACTATGAAATCCTATAAAATTGCAAGAAAAATTTGCAAAAAATTAGGCTAACATGTCAGGAAAATAAAGAAAAAAGAAACTATTTATTCATCATAAAAAATGTCTAATGAGATAACAAAATAATCACAAAATCACAATCTAACCTTATGAGGTCTAAAGGCAATGAATTTGAAATGAGAGGATTAATCAAATTTTATTTATGATGAACCTAGTCAAGATCCCATGGTTTTATCCTCTTAGAGTAGTTAGTGTTTTGGATCTAGTTAATTAGAAAAGGTAGTTGGCCTGAAATGATAAAGAGATTCTTGCCAGGTACCATAGGTTATGTCATCCAAGAGACCTCAATAGACTTAGGGTGGATTTATTATTTTTTAAGTTGCGTTTAGTTTTATTTGTTTATTAGGGAATTACTTTATGTTTAATGTGTTTTAGATTTTATGAGTATTTCTTTTATCTTGGTTGAATTTTAATATTAGATTTTTAAACAGACTGTATTTTAATTAATTAGATTTTTAATAGAATTATCTTTTAATTTAAATATATGATGACCCTAGTCAAGATCCCATGGTTCCATAATCCTGATCAGGAACAGTTGGAGGAGTTCTTGTTAGCAACCTTTGTTACCTCATTCAAGGATACCTCGCAAACCTGAGTTTGTTTAATTAGGTTTATGTTTATGTGTTAATGAATTTTATTATGAGTTTAATAGTTCACTTTATGTTTCAATGACTTATGGGTTTATGAATTTCATTTGCATTTTTAATTGGGTTTAGCTTTTATGACTTATTATGTTTGTTCAATAAATGAAACTTTATTTAATTGATTTGATTATTTGTATATCATGGTTCCTTTTGTTTGCTATTAGTGAAAGTTTTGTTTGATTCAAAATCTTTATGATGAAGTTATTAAGGTTTCAGCTCATTGGGGCCATGTTTTAAATTTGCCACTTTGACTTAAACACGCTCGTCTCAAGTTGCTTATCAAATTATATTTTATGAGTAATTTGTAAGATGATTATATAATATTTTTCAGTCTTTAAATATTTTAATTTTATTAAATTATATTGTGGGAATGGTATATTTATAATTTCGAAGGAAGTTATAAACATATCCCTAGCTTATTATTAAACTTATGAGTCCTTATGTCGATTGTTATCCAATTTTTCACAAATGATTTTTAGTTAAATTTTTTAATCTTAAGTTGATGAGTTTCTTTATAGGGTTTGAAAAGTTTATTATGGCTATATATTAGTAATTTGAGAAATTACAAGTATAGCTCTAGTTATCTTCAAGTTGATCAAATTTTTTATGATTTTTTTTATTTATTCGATTAACAAACTCTTATGTTCAAGTTGTTATAAGTTTTACTTCCTAAAGTTTTAATTTTAAGGGCTTGAGAGTAGGGGAGGCATATTTGCAATTTTGAGATGAAAACAAATATGACCCTTCCTACTTTTGTTAATTATGAGGATTAACACAGTTTTGATTGTCTTATACTTTGTTAATAAATTTCTGTTTGAGTTTTAAATGTTTAGAAGTTTTGGAAATGTTCAAATTACTTCTAAGTGTATATTCTAAATTCTTAAGTCATCTTAATTCTAATTGAATTTTGATTAATTTTGAGTTAATGAGTTTACTAATTCATCCCAAAGTGTTTTAGAAAAGTGAATTAGTCATATTGTTCTTTTATTTGAGTTGATTAAGATTGTTGAATTTTCATAAGGTATGGTTTTGATAACTTAGGATAATTATAAAATTATCCTTTTTGTGATTTTGATGTTTGACTTGTTATTTGACCTAGCCATTTTAATTCTTGAGTTTGTTAAGTACTATTATTAAACTTCCTAAGTTAATTTTTAATTAAGTTTTGGAGAAAAGAGTTTAAATGTAAAATCCTAATTATATAAATTTACTCACCTTTCAGTTTTAAGTGATTTTTAATTTTTAGAGGTTAAAAATAAATTTTTAAATCATAAGATCATTATTTTTAATAGTCCTCTTTAATTTACAATTGATTTTTGTATTTTTTATTTATGTTTTATTTTTTATAATTATTTTCTTCTTTAACTGCCATTTTTCATTAAAAACTAGAATTTCATGTGTAGAGGTAGTACCTGACCTTGAAAAAATTAGGGAAAGTATGTAAGGTTAGAGAACATAAGCACTCAAAATTTTAATTAAATCAGTTTTATATTTTTATTTTAATAATTTAATATCTGATTAAATATTTTTATTTCATTTTAACAATTATGATGAATTAGTTTGCTATGGTTTTTTTTCCTTAATTCCTTTTGTTTATTGAGTTTAATGCATTTTATTTTGTAGTTTTCCTATTTTATTTAAATTGATATGAATTTGGAAGGAATTAGTAGTTTTATGAAACTAAAGAAATTAGAAAATATGAATTTCGTACTTATGCAGCCGCTGCGTCATTATTAAATCTGTTAGTGTCCTACGTAACTTACTCTGGTTGACTGACCTTTCCATCTGATCACAGAAAAATATGTTAAGAAATTCATACCTATTTTTTATGAAATTGCACTTTAAAGAAAGATATTTTCTTTATTTTATTGCAGGAACGAAGATTTATAAGTGATGGAAGAAAAAAAGCATAAAATAAAGCAAATTTGGATCAAAAAGGAAGAAATACATGCAAAATGAACTAAGTCGCCGACGGCGAAATCGAGCACGCCGACGGCGAGATTATAAAGAGAATTTCTTAAAGGTTTGCAACTACCTCGCCGACAGCGAGCCCGAGCCCGCCGACAGCGAGATCGCACGGTTTGAAGACCTTCTAGAAGCCCCGCTGACGGCAAGGTCGTTTCTCGCTGACGGTGAGACCATTCAAAATGCCGGATACATTGAACCCGGACGCTTTTGAAAAGGTGCTTAAGTACCCTTGGACCTTTGTCTACCTCTATAAATAGAGGACGAATTTTAGTATGTAGTGTGTCTATTTTAGGAGTCTTAGAGTATTCTATTAGTGTGCTTTCGAGTCTAAGTTGAAGTTTAGTGTGAGTAAGTGTAAGTAGTGAGTTAAGAAGTGTGTTGTACTAGAAGGAAAAGTCAAAGGAACTTCAAGGAGTCTGCTTGGGGAGGAAATTGAGATAAGCATCTTTGTTTATTATTGTTAACTTTAAATGAAATCCATGCTTTGTTTAATTCCCATGCATTCTGAGTAGTTTTCTTAGTCTTTCTCCTTGTTTATGAAATTATGTGAATTGATGAAATTAAATGAAGTGCCTAATATATTAAAATAAATTGTGATAATCTTTTACTTAAAACTTAATTTACTTTCAATCCAGCTAATTGAAATGTTAAAATATGTCGAATTATCAACTATAGTAAAGATTACATCCAATATTCGGGAAGTCAAAAGCCTTGGAAGGAGGGTGCAAATAAATAGGGAAATATTATTTATCGGACATGTAATCGGACATTTTAGTGTGACGATACTAAAATATTCAATTTGGTCCTATTATTCGAGAGTCGAAGTGTAGATGTTAGCCTTCGAAGTGAGGGGAACGTGGGAGCTCGAAGTGGCAACAAGTATTCTGTCGGCATATTTTTAGGTTTGTGTTGTATTTTGAAAAGAAGGTCGCCTACAGAATTTGTCGGTGAATTTTTAATTTAATTTAAATAAATAATTTGAAAAGTAGTATTTGATTTTTGAAAATAATCTTTAAATTTGAAGATTTTAAGATATGAAATCAAACCGATCCCACATCCCAAATAGTTTATATAAACGAGCACCACACCACAAACCGTGTATCTATCCCGATGAATAGACACACTGCTTGATGATGGGGCTCGGTTAAATAAACTAGAAGATTTGTGACATCCGTTTGGTCTGCGAACCAATTTTATAAGCCGACAAGTTCCCCTGCTTAATATAAAGGAATTAAACAGGGTTTATATTACCTGGGTTCTTAAAGTTCCCTATAAGGGCAAGTCCCTATAGTTAATTACATCTTAAATGACAGGAATCATTTAAGAAAGCTCTCGATAATGATCAGTGGTTTTGCTCTCAAGAATTTCATAGTTTAAGGTTTTCAAAGGATTGAGTTTCAGAAATTTCGATAGGGATTAGCTCGAATTTGGAACAATTTATTTTAATAGTCCAAAGGAAGAGAAGTAGGAGAAATTGAGGATCCAAGAAGAATCTTTGCAACTTCCCACACTATCCTATTGTTTGGCTTCGACTTTAAGAAAATTATTTAATGTTACAATCCTGCCAATTTTATTTATTTAGGTCTTATATTTGTATGACATAATCACACAAATAGCCTTGAAGATGTGAGGGTTTATGTCGTACCAAATAACCATCTCGGAGTCCTAAGACCGGTTAGGGCTTAATTTACATGACATGATCATGCAAATGCCTAAAGAAGAGTTGAGGATTTATGTTGCACTAGAAAAACTACCTCGAAGTCCTATGGCTTTGTTATTTAATTCTACGAAAGTTTTGCTGAAGTAGATCCAAGTTTTACGGATGACTATGGCCATGCTGCCCACTATGCTCCAAGCTCCTTGTTGTTGCAGAGGTTTAGTTTTAGAAGTCATAAATTAGGAGATGAGAGAAGTGTTTTGGTTTAGAGAAAATCTTAAAATCCAAGTGTTTTTAATATTTTAATTAAAACAAATCTTAAAGTTGTTTAAACAGAACCGATTAAGATCCCACGGTTCCGTCATCCCGGCACCGTTATTTTCATCGAATTCACTTAGTCCGTATGAATTCGCTAAACTCAACTGAATGAGTTCCACACTTTCATTTAGACCGTGGGAAATCCCGTTAGCAACACATAGGTTACATCATCCGAGGTATTCCCGATCATTCAACGAGACGTTTTAATTTAGTTAAAGTTATAGTTTTGTTGTTTTGTTTGTGATTAAATTTTGAGTTGTTTTATATTTTAAAATGTTGTGGCGGTGATTTTTTATCTTGTAATGACTTTTAATTTAGTTTTGGTTTCAGTTAAGGGACTATCCTAATGGTTTTGGTTTTCATGCAACAGTTGTTTATCATGCAAGAAAAGTAAAGTACAGTGCATATAAGTAAATTACAATAAAGTAAATTGCAATAAAATAAAAGCGTATCTGGAGGGTCTTCCCATCATCCCAAGCTGCACTTAAAACACATGTTAAGACATTTAAATGTTTCAACAAGTACCTAGGTAAAGCTAAGGAAAAGGTTTTGGTTGTTTACCAAAGTCCTAATCCTATAGCTAGTCAACTCCTATGACGTCTAGGTTCTTGTGTTTTGGTTTAAGGATGATTTTCTTCATCAAAGAACAATTAAGTTCAATTGTTCTTATAAACATCCCATCATATTGAGGAAGTGCTTAAGACTAGTCTTAAACATCTTTTCAATACCTCTAGGATTGTTTTAAGTCCAAGAGAATTTAATTATACAAGTGAATTAATCATCCAGGAGTTTAAGTTTTATTCTCTTGCTCAGTGAACTAGGACATTTGAATATCCTATAAGTGAAGTAACACTTCACTTGATACTTCGTTTAAGAGTTATAATAATTAAATCCTTTAAGGGCAAGTTGGTTTATTGAGAATTTTAATCAAATTAATTAAAAGTTTGAGTTAATGGTTTAAAGTGTTTTAATTTAATTATGAGGTTTTAATTAATAATTTTAAGTTTCGAATAGTGTTCAAATTATTTTAGATTTAATTCTTAATGATTTCATTTAGGTTTGTTGTTAAATGATTTTAATTTAATTTAATTTAATTTAATTTTAATTTAATTTAATTTAATTTTAATTCAATTTGATTTGATTTTAATTTAATTTAATTTAATTTAAATTCAATTTGATTTGATTTTAATTTAATTTTAATTTATTTTAATTTAATTTTAATTTAATTTAATTTAATTTAATTTTAATTTTAATTTTAATTTTATTTAATTTTAGTTTAATTTTAATTTGGATTATTATTTTAATTTTTTTTAATTAAGAATTAAGTATTATTGAATTGATTTATTTAGGGATTTTTAAATTAAAGAATAAATATTCTCTTAATAACATCCCTACTTTAATAATTCCAATTTCTATTATTCTGCCAAAATTTCAATTAATTAATTAATTAAAGTTTTATTTTAATTATATTTGAAATTGTTAGTAGGTTTCTACCCTCAATCATTTAAATTTCAATCATCCAAAATCAGTTTAAAATCAAATATTTTACCTTCCCTTTTTGATTAATCCTAGAATTTTAATTAAGGGTTGAAATTTTTAATTACCCTTTTGCCCTTCAAGCTTAATAATTCTATAACTCACTAAATTAAGCTCAAATGAACTTGAAATTTTTATGTAACCTCACTCACATGTCAATTAAGACATTAGAGGAGAAAATGTGATTTTTCTGTATTTAATTTATTTATGTAATTATTTTTAATGGAAAATAGGGGTTTTCAAGGAAAATTCAATAACATGACCAAGGAAATGTTTCTTTCCTTAAAAAAATTACAAGATGTTTCTAATGATGAGAGGACCATTTGGACCAATTTTGGTGATTTTTTGAATTATATTTTATTTATTATAATTATTTTGAGTTTTGGAGTATTAATTAATTTTAAAATAAAATAAAAGTTAAAAAGGATTTTATATTTTTCTTAAATTTCTTTGACCGCAAGGAGTCCAAAGAAATAAATTTTATAATTTTTTGATTTCTCTTTGATTTATTAGAATTGTTTTAGTGAAAATGTTTGGAAATTCATTTTTAATTCAAAAATTGTTTTAGGCTTTTAAAATTCAATATCTTATCCTAGAGACTTGGGAAAAATATTTGGTTTGTTCCTAAGTGATTAGAAGTTAAAATGTGACATTTTTATGAATTTTAATATTTTTATGATTTTTATTATTTTTTAATTATTAAAAATATTAAAATAAGCTTAAAAATGAAAATTTTTAGAAAATTATAATTTTAATTTTCTTAGACTCCTCTAATATCAGAGAAGTCCCAAAACTAATTTGGTGAATTTTTGAAATGTATTTTTGGAGTTATGAATTTTTAAACTTTAATTTTATCCATGTGACTTAATTAATCCATTTAGTATGGTTAAACATTTCCAATTGATTTCAATTTTTTAATTGAGGTTTCCCTGATCCTAAACATCAGTTGAGAATTGTTTTCAAGTCATTTCCATGTGTGGTCAACCCTAATTAATTAAAATTTAGTTTTGAGTAATTAGGCCAATTAGGATTATTTTTAATGAATTAACTCAAACCATAATTATCCTAGGGTCCTCTGATTCTAACAAACATCTCCAAATTTTCCTAGAATTTTCTAAGTAATATGCTAATTTATGGAATTAAAATATCACAAATAGTGACATAAACTTGGAAAATACCTAACTCTTCATAGAGATGGTCTATGATATTGAAAAAATCAGGGAATGTTCCCAAGATCAGAGGTTTCAAAAACCCTATGGTCTCATCCCATGGTGAGTTGTATACATGCATGGAGAATTGAATGATTGAAAACACTATTTAATTAATTAAAAATAAAATATGCATCAAGTAAATATGAAATCAATTTCACATTATTCTCCTTGTTTCAGTGAGTAAGAGGGTATTTTTATTTTATTTTTTCGAGTTTTCTATGAAAAGTTATGAGTTTTTGAAGTTTAGATTCAAAAATAAATCAAGAAAAATCCATTTCCCACTCAAATGACACGTGTCGCGCTGCTACTGCCTGGTGTGGTCGCCTGTTCACGGATGAAGCTACTGTCCAACTCCATCAGCACCGTCCGTTGGATACATGCCTGATCGGACGGCTGCTGGTCCTCTTTCCTTGTTCTATTCACTCAAAACCGTCCAACATCAAACCTTGATATCTCCCTCGATTCTCAACGAAATTGAATGATTTTTTTTTAAAATGATCGTCTAATCGAGTAGCACACATCTATATGGTGATGATATACTTAAAGCATGTGAATAATTACAGAAAATTAAAACACGCTCGGTTGGAGGAGAAAAAATTTGATACCTTTGTCCAAGAGGTGAGGCCTCAATTGGAAATGGTTGGATTAAGCTTAGAAATGCTTGGAGAAGCTTTGGGAACAATTTGACATGGTCTCCCCAAGGTAAATCTTGCATCTCTTCATCTTGGCCATGGAGGTGGGGTTTAAATAAGGAAGGTTATGGTGGAGCTTTGGGTGGCCATGGGGGTAGATTTGGTTCATTCACCAAGGTTTTCTTTTTGGCTGAGAAAAACTCACATGATTGAGCTTGATCTTGGTGCAATCAATTGGGTTATGCCATGTGTAAAGTCAAGGATTTAAATGGCATGGGTGTAAGGAGCATTTTTGGTCCAATTTGGGTCAATTCATGGTTTTGGCTTCGGTTCACTCACCAAGGCTTAATTTGGGCTGATGTGAGATCATTTGGGTCAGCCTCACAAGTGTGGTGAAGTCCCCATCCAAGGTGAGGTGGCCAATTTTGGTTAAAGTGTATCATTGATGGGGTTAAAAAAGGTTTAGTGAAGGCTTAGGAAAGGCTTTCCCTCTTCTTGCCATAAGTGGCATGGTGATGTGGAAAGGGCTCCACATGGCTTGCATATGGCTTATGCATGGCTCCATGGCTTCATTTTGCTTGCTCATGGCTTGGGAAAATGTTGGCTTACTTTCATGGAAAAGGGTTATTTGGAATTTTGAAAACTTTGGATTCCTTTGATGGGATTTATAATGATGCTACAAATGGGTTGATTTCATGATGGTTTAAGACTTTGGTCAAATAGGATTATCAAAGGAATGATGAAGAAAATGTTTCATGTGGGCTTGGGGATGGATTTTGGGCTTTTGAATTTGATGGAAAGTGGGCTTTTAAAGGCTTTATGGAAGTGGGCTTTTAAGTTTGAAAACAAATTGGTGGATGGAGATTTTGTGAAATATTGGACTAAACAAATGTTGGATTTAGTTTAGGAGTGTGGCATGAGTGATTTGGAGAAGGTTTGGTGTCATTTGGAATTGAAATAGGTTTAATTTGGGCATTTTTGGTAATGGGGCCAAGGTGGGTTAAATTGGACTAACTTTGGCTATCTTGGGTTAATGTTGGTTTAAGGTTGGATTTGATGTAAAATTAATGTTGAGAAATGTTTAGGGGAGTGTTATAAAGAGTTTTCAACTTTGGTTGGGCTTTGATTTTGGGATTTGGGCCTATTTGGGTTAGGTTTGGGTTTAGGTCAATTTAGGGGATTTAGGCTTCAAATTGAAATTGGATCCAAATGTCAATCAAATTGAGCTTGGATTTGGTCTAAATTGACATTGGGGATATTTAATTGAAGTTTAGAATTGAATTGGACCAAAATTGAGGTATATTGGGTTGGTTTAGTGGGACATTGGGTCTACTTGGGTTAAGAATGGGTCAAATTGGGGGTTTTGGTAAAAGTTGGTTAAATTGACAAAATTGGCTTATGGTGTAGTTGAATAAAATAAAATTGGGAATATTTTGGATTTTCTGGAATTTTTTTGGGAATTTTCGGAATTTATGGAATTTTTGGCTAAGAAGGGCATTTTGGGTATTTGGAGGGTATTGGGGGTATTTTTGGAAATTTTGGTATATTTGGCTATGGATGATCAATTTGAGTGGGGGGAAATGTTTAGGATTGATTTTGAGGAATTTTTGGTAATTTAGGTGATTTTGCAAATTTTGGGTAATTTCAAGGGCATTTGGTAGGTTTAGCGGGTGTAGGGCCCCGGGGGTCAAAAATTGAAATTTTAAAAAAATGAAGATTGATTGAATGTGAGTAGAATGGAATTATTTTTGTTGAGCCAAAAAGCCATGTTAAGCTCACAAGAGTCATGAGAGGACTCATTTTAGGCACTCAATATGTTGTCCCTAACCCTCTTAGCCAAGGGCTTAGGGGTTGAGGTCCATCCATATGAATTTCTTACATGAGTCAGGAAGCCAAGTTGGATAAGAGTGGTTTTAGGGTTTGGGATGTGTGTGAGAGTGTGGTGTGTGCCGGCTAACTATCACCAGTGACCGTGCCACCTGTGGTTGTTCTAAGGCTCGACCATCCTATAGAACTCATCCTTACATCTCCACACTCGACTTTCAATCTTCCAAAGGGTTTGGAGGTTTATGGTCATCTGTGGGGTTTAAGAAGAGTTAAGAGGTGTCTGAATTTCTAAGTGGTGGGTTCCATTTCTAGTCCTCTAGGATAGTCAAAGAGAAGTCCTATGGCTAGATCCTAAGCACGAAGGAGAGAAAAGACCTCACCAAAAATAAGGTCAACAGTATCCTCCCAGCCTAGCCGTAGATTCAGTAATCAAGCATAGGACTAGTCAATGTTCTTTGCACCTGGACCAAAGGGTAAAGAATAGGAATGCTCCTATTTGTCACAATACAATAAAAAAATCTATTTGAATTCATCATTCACTTAAGTTTCTAAAAACAAGGGGAAGGATACTTTTTCTGAAATCTTTAAATCAACTTTATTTAAAGCATTAGTTTACTTTAGATCACTTTAGTTAAGTATTCTAAATTCCGTATACTATATTAGTAAGTAAATCCTTTAAATTTAGTCGTTACAAATCTTTTAAAACTTTCCCGTGGATCGATAACCAGTGACTCCATTAGAGCCCCGTATTACTTCGATACGATACGTATACTTGCGTAGAATCCATATTATACATTCCATCATAAAATTAAATATATATTAAGCGGGATCAAGTTTTGATGCCGTTGCTATTTTTGTAAACATTAAAAAGTGGGTCAAGTTTTTGCGCTCGTTGCGCTGGGAAGTAAAGAAATTATTTACTAGAGTAACGATTATTTTAAAATTTATTTTACAAAATTGTATGCGTAAATTTGGAAACGAAAATTTAGTACCTTACGATTCAGAATTAGAGCGTACAATTAAAAGAATTAGAAAACGAAAAAGAGAAATTATAAATTTAACACAAATGGCGAATATTCCTGAAAATGAAAATATCAATCAACAGAGACCATTAAGAGATTATGCCAACCCTACATTAGATGAAATTCACTTAACTATTCAAAACCCCGATGTAGCTGCTAACTCATTTGAACTTAAACCCGCAATTATCCAAATGGTACAAAACAATCAATTTAGTGGTTCACCTATCGAAGATCCTAATTTACATCTTGCTAGTTTTTTAGAACTATGTGCTACTTTCAAATATGAAGGCGTATCTAACGATGCTATTAGACTTAGACTTTTTCCTTTTTCCTTAAGGGATAAGGCTAAAATATGGTTAAATTCGTTAGCACTCGGATCTATTAAAACTTGGGGAGAGTTATCACAAAAATTTCTATCCAAATATTTTCCACCATCTAAAACTCGCTAAGCTTAGAAATGATATAACTTATTTTAGTCGATCTGATGGAGAATCAATATATGAAGCTTCGGGAGAGATTTAAAGAACTTCTTAGGAAATGCCCACATCATGCGTTACCGTATCGGTTAATTATTCAAACTTTCTATAATGGATTAGTAGGATCTCTTAGATCAATCATCGATGCCGTCACGTGAGGATCATTAATGTCAAAACTATTCGATGAAGCCTATGCACTAATCGAAGAAATGACTACCAATAATTTTCAATGGCTCGCTGATAGAATGAATCCGAAAAAGATAGCCGTATTCATGAAAATGATGCAATATCTATGTTAGCTTTGCAAATCGTCGCTATATCTAAAAAATTAGATCATTTTGGAATGAATTACTCTCCAACTATATTAGAAGAAAACTCATCTGGACAACTTATAGAATCTCAACCTTCATATGAAACTATGAATGCTATTAATAACAAACCCAATAATCCTTATGCGAATTATTATAATCCTGGATGGAAAAATCGTCCTAATTTTAATTGGAATAATAATACAACTAATCAACCATGGATGAACAACATAACACAACCATTAGGAAACCCCTCTAACCAAGGAAATTCTAATTATAAACCTAGTTATCCACCTTGATTTAATAATAATAACCCTCAATTTAAAGATAAGAAATTATCCATAGAAGAATTAATATTAAATATGGGTCAACATTTACAAAATCAAGGAAATCAATTACAAATACAAGGAAACCAAATACAAAATCAAGGAACAGCTATTAAAAATATTGAAACTCAACTTGGACATATCGCTACCGCGCTTAATAATATAATACTCGGAACATTTCCTAGTAATGTGGAAATAAATCCCAAAGACAAAGGAAAGGAACAAATTAAAGCGATACAATTACGAAGTGGAAAAGAGTTAGAACCTCAAATTCGGAAAGAACTGGAAAGTCAAAAAGAGGAAGTGGAAATCGAAAAGGAAAATAATCAACAAGATCCAAACTTAGAAAATCCTTTAATACCAATGATAATTTCGTTGAAAAACCTCCACCACCATTTCCTCAACGACCAAATCAACATAAAAAAGATAAACAGTTGCATAAATTCCTGAAATTCTCGAAGAAATTAACAATAAATATTCCTTTCGTAGAAGCTTTAGAACGTATGCCAAACTATGTAAAATTCATGAAAGATATTCTAAATAAAAAAGAAAATTTACCGATAATGAAACTGTCGCACTTAGTGAGGAGTGTAGTGCTATTATTCAGAAAAGCTTCCTAAAAAATTAAAAGATCCCGGTAGCTTTCACTATACCCCGCACTATCGGAGAAAAATTCTATAGAAAAGCTTTGTGTGACTTAGGAGCAAGCATCAATCTAATGCCTCTATCAATTTTTAAGAGATTAGGATTGGGAGAAATTTCACCTACTTCAAGTAATCCTTCGCTTAGCCGATCGTTCGTTACATATCCTAAGGGAGTTATCGAAGATATTTTAGTAAAAGTGGATAAATTTATCTTCCCCGTAGATTTTATTGTTTTAGATATGGAAGAAGATAAAGAAATTCCTATCATCTTAGGAAGACCATTTTTAGCCATTGGGAAAGCTATGATTGATGTTCGTAAAGGAGAATTAACTATGAGAGTAAATGACCAAAAAGTTACTTTTAATATTGCTAAATCAATGAAATATCCTGCGCTAGAAAAAGATGATGAGTGTTTTCAAATGGAAGTACTCGATCATTTACAAAATGAACATTTTAAGGAATATTATGAAGAAAAATTAGAAAAAGAAAATACTGAATTAATTGAAAAAGCCGATATAAATGAAGAACTAGATTATATTCAAGAGAAATTTGAATTTTTGGATATTACGTAAAACATCGAAAAAAATATAGTTCCATCGATTATTAAACCTCCTGAACTAGAGTTAAAAATGTTACCTAATCATTTGAAATATGCTTACTTAGGTAATTCTTCAACTCTACCAGTTATTATTTCATTTGAATTAAATGAATCTCAAGAACAAAAACTTTTAGATAGCTTAAAAAAATATAAGAAAACTTTTGGTTAGACTTTAGCGGATATTAAAGGAATTAGTCCTTCAATCTGTATGCATGTAATTATTTTAGATAATGAACATAAGCCTAAAGTAGATCCCCAAAGGAGATTAAACCCGATAATGAAAGAAGTAGTCAAGAAAGAAATTTTAAAATGGTTAGATAATGGTATTATATATCCTATTTCTGACAGTGCTTGGGTAAGCCCAATTCACTGTGTGCCTAAGAAAGGAGGAGTGATCGTAAAAGCTAATGAGAATAATGATCTTATCCCTATAAGACAAGTTACTGGATGGAGAATATGTATTGATTATAGAAAATTAAACACAACACCGTGAAAGATCACTTCCCTTTACCATTTCTAGGATCTAGATGTTAGATAGATTAACGGACATAAGTATTTTTGTTTCTTAGATGGATACACCGGTTATCATCAAATACAAATTACTCCCGAGGATCAAGAGAAAACTAAATGTACTAGTCCTTATGGAACTTTCGCTTTTCGAAGGATGCCTTTGGATTATGTAATGCACCCGCAACATTCCGGAGATGTATGATGTCTATATTTAGTAAATTAATTGATAATGGAATAGAAGTATTTATGGATGATTTCTCCGTATTCGAACATTATTTGACACATACTTAAATCATCTTGAAAAAGTATTTCGAAGTATGCGAGAAAACTAATTTAGTTCTTAATTGGGAGAAATGTCAATTTATGGTTGCAAGCGGCATTGTATTAGTAGGCATAAAATTTCGTAAAAGGGCATGGAAGTAGACCTCGCAAAAATTCAAGTTATAGCTTAAATTACCACCTCCAAATACGGTGAAAGGGGTAAGAAGTTTTCTTGGACATGCCGGATTCTACGTACGTTATATAAAAGATTTTTCAAAAATTACTAAACCTCTATGCCAACTTTCGAAAAGGACAAGAAATTTGAATTTACAACCGAATGCCCGAATGCTTTCGAATTGTTAAAAGATAAATTAATTACAACACCTATAATAGTTTCACCTGATTGGGAGAAACCATTTGAGCTTATGTGTGATGCTAGTGATTATGCTATAGGAGCAGCTCTTGGGCAAAGATATGATAAGATATTCAAAGTTATATATTATGCTAGTAAAACTCTAAATGATGCTGAAATAAATTATACAAGTCATCGAAAGAGAATTATTAGCGATTGTATATGCTTTTAATAAATTTCGGCATTATCTAATAGGAACTAAATGTATTGTGCATACTGATCACTTTGCTATAAAATATTTAATGCAAAAGAAGGATTCTAAAGCAAGATTAATTAGATGGATATTATTAATGTAAGAATTTGATTTTGAGATCGTTAACAAAAAGGGAACTGATAATCAAATTGCTGATCATTTATCAAGATTAGAATATCATGAATTATCTCGATACCGATAATGAAATTATGACAGCTTTTCCCGATGAACAACTTTATAATATAAATGAGTGGAAAATATCTTGGTATGCGGATATAGTAAATTATATTGTAAGTGACATTTTACCACCTATGTTAACTTTGCAACAACAGAAAAAATTCATTCATGATACTAAAACATACTTTTGGGATGAACCATACTTATATAAGCAATGTAAGGATCTAATTATTAGAAGATGCGTGCCATATGAAGAAACTGAACCAATTATTCAAAAATTTCATGATTCAGATTTTGGAGGACATTTTGGGACGTGATAAAACTACGTATAAAATTCTACAACTGGATTCTACTCGGCCTACTCTATTTAGAGATGTATACGGATATTTAAAAACCCGCGATAAATGCCAAAGAGTAGGAAATATATCAAGAAAAATGAAATGCCTCTGAATTTTATATTAGAAGTTGAAATTTTTGATGTTCGGGGATTAGATTTCATGGGACCTTTTATTCCTTCATTTGGAAACTCATATATATTAGTAGTCGTTGATTATGTTTCCAAATGGATTGAAGCGCAAGCTTTACCTAGGTGTGATGCTAAAAGTGTTTCAAAATTTTTAATGAAAAATATTTTTACTAGGCTTGGAATGCCGAGAGTGATTATCACCGACGGAGGAACTCATTTTAGAAATAAATATATTCACAAAATAGTAGAAAAATATAATATTATTCATAATATATCAATCGCTTATCATCCACAAACTAGTGGATTAGCTGAAGTTTCTAATCGAGAGATTAAGCGTATTTTAGAAAAGTCTCAGTAAACCCTAATAAATTGGACCGGTCTATAAGACTAGACAATCGCATTATGGGCATACAGGACTGCTTATAAAACTCCAATTGGAATGACTCCTTACAGGCTTATATATGGAAGAACTTGCCAGTTGAATTAGAACATAAAGCATATTGGGCGATTAAAGAATTTAATTATAATATGAAAGAAGCTGGTGAGAAGAGATTCTTGCAATTAAATGAATTAGAAGAATTAAAGAATGAATTATATGATAATGATAGGATTTATAAAGAAAGGATGAAATTATGGCATGATCGGAAGATTAATCAGAGAAATTTTGAACCAGGACAAGAAGTTTTGATATATAATACTAGATTGAAATTATTTCCTGGGAAATTGAAATCTCGATGGTTAGGCCTTTCACTATAACTCAAATATTTTCATATGGAACTATAGAAATTGAAGATCCAAAAACAGGACATAGATTTAAGGTAAACGGACATAGATTAAAACCATATTTCGAAGGTAGAAGACCAAATTTTAAAGAGGTTTTAATGCTTAGTCGACCTGATTACTAACTGAAATTAGGTCGGGCTGACAACGTTAAACCAAGCGCTTTATGGGAGGCAACCCATAGTAGTCTTTTATTTTAATTATATACAAATTAGTGAGTCTGTAATATTAAAGTAAATCTTACTATTTAATTTTTAATTAGAATCATCACAAATTCAAACCTATATGATGAGATCAGAAAATATTCGAACCAGAGCGAAATTGGGCAATTTTACCGAATCTCACCGACAGCGAGCCCGAGCCCGCCGACAGCGAGATCGCGTGCCATATCTTTAAATCAGTTTTATAACTAGCTCGCCGACGGCGAGAAACTTCCCGCCGACGGTGAGGCAGTTGAAAAATTGGTCTCTTAAGTTTTATGTGCGGTTTTGGACGGTTCTAAAGCCATTTCCTTGTAGAAAACCATCCCAAATTCATTTTTACACTGTTTTCTTCCCTAGAAACGACTAGAGACCTTTCCTTTCAATCCGAAATGGCCACCAAACTCTTAGAAACCACAAAAATCGGAGTTTTCAACCGAAGAAAATTCGTCGATTGGAGGCGCAAGATATTTTCAACAAAGTTTTGATGAAGAAGCGACTTATTAAAGAAAGGGGATTTGTCAATAGAGGAGTAGAGAATTCCACCACAAAAATTGAAGAAATGATCTTGCAGCGGCATTGGGAGGTATTTTGCTATACGACATCCGCTGTAGTTATTCCTATAGTTAAAGAGTTTTACTCTAATCTATATGCGATCAACAATGGAAGTGTCTACGTCAGAGGAAGATGGGTAACATTTACTCCTTCAAGGGTAAATGAATTATTTTCTATAGAGAATACCCCTGTCCGTCATTATTCAAACTTTATTCCTTCAAGATACAATATGAACGAGATTTATAGATACCTGACCGACGAACCTGATGATTGGGAGTTGCACGAAGACAGGTATGTCAGTTTCTCTGCATCACTTCTTAACACTGTCTCGAAGCATTAGCATTTCTTTATCTCATCAAAATTATTACCCACTATGAGGGGAAAGAAGGTTTCAAAGGAATGCGCTATATTAAATTATTGTATTCAAATTGGACTACCTATCGATGTTGGATCAATTATAGTAAAGTCTGCATTGGGATTGATTGTGCATGGGTCAGTTCATGGACTTGGACACCCATCAACTATATTTGCTTTATGCAGTCAGTACCAAGTTTCTTATGAAGCGTGGGAAAATGTACTTTTGCCATGGAAACCACTTGATCCTACGGATATGATTCCAACTTTGGATAACAATGATGAGATTACCATTATTTCTGATAGAGCATCACGTAACAATCCTTTAGTGAGGCCCCTCATCGATAAAACAAATTTCATTCCGAAAAAGATTAAAGGATTGGAGAAAGAGTTGCAAAACGCGATGAATTCGATCGATAATATCTCCGATATGTTCGATCACATCGATCGGAGGATGAAAGAGCACTTTGATCATACTAGCATCTCGGAGGCCGCTTTTATTCATTTACCGAGACAGAAAGGGTGGATTGATGAAGAATCTCATCGCGTAATTCCCTTTCGGTGCCTTTGTACAATCTATTCGTGCACTCGCGTCACATCGGGAATATCGTAGAGGATGTTAGTTCGTACATCGAGAAGTAGTAAAGATTTCTATCTTATGTTATATTTGTGTGTATATATGTGTTGATTTGGATTTAGGTTTTACTATGATTTAAACTTTAAATTTGATCATCTCAGGTTTAATGAAATTATATGTATTTGTTATGTCTCAGCATTTAGAGTGTTGTGGTGTGGATTGCAATGCTGAGTATTTATGAGAGTTTGAAGTATTGAAGTCTTAGGTGTTAGAGTTTAAAAGTGTGAAGTTTGTAAGTATTATGGATTTCATATATAAAGTTATATTGTTTGTGTGAACTTTTTGTGAGTATAAGTATCTAGCCTTCATACTAAATTATCAAATTAAATGATCGGAAGATTAATTAGGGCCAAATAGAGGTTGAAAATGATTGAAGAATTTTAAATATTTAAAATTTTTGGGAGCTCGTCGACGGCGAGAATTATCCCGCCTACAACAAGGGAAAGCCCGCTGACAGCGAGATCGATCTCGCCGACGGCGAGATTTTCCAGAAACTTTGGCCTTGGTAAATTAATTAGCTCGCTAACGGCGAGAAAAATCTCGCCGACAGCGAGATCGAGAAATGTCCTACATTTGACCAGTTAACCGACACTATTTATCATCCCCTTCCTCAAAACTTCGAAAAAAACCGACCTAGGGCTCGTGAGATCTTGGATTTGAGGCGATTTCAGCACTCTTTGACACCGGATTTCATCTCCCCTTGGTAAGTGCTTCACTCCTATGCAAAAATTTTTTATTTTCACCATGAATTTCTTCTACATTGGGAAATTTTGGAAAAATTTGAAATATGGAGAAAATACTTGGAAGAAATTCATGGAGATCGATTTAAATGGATTTTAGTTGCTATAGGAAGCCATTTTAGTAATAATTGGAAGTTTAGTTAGAATTTTTGTGATTTTCATAGATCGAACGAAATGGCTCCTCGACAAAGACGAAGGTTGGATTACGACGAAACCCGATTCATAAATGCAAGAGCGCAAACTTGATACTTTCAAAACATTCAAGCAAGAAAATGCATACAGGATCGAGTTTTCAAGAATCCAGGCGGAGAAGTGGAATGAATAATTAAGGAAAGAGGATGGGAAAATTTTTGCTACACCACAAACAGGGCTGCCGTAGAAGTTGTCAAGGAATTTTATACCAATCTGACTGCAATTGAAGATGCACAGATCAAAGTAAGAGGATTTTTGGTTGAATTCAGTGCTACTAGGATTAATTCGTTTTATGAGGTACGTGACCTTGTCGGCATATTTTTAGGTTGTGTGTTTGATGTATTTTTGAAAAGGGGTCGCCTACAGAAATTGTCGGCAAATTTTCATATTTTAAATTTAATTTAAATATATATATAGTTTAAAAGATAACATTTGATTTTGAAAGTAATTTTAAGTTTAAAAGTTTTAAGATATGAAATCAAACCGATCTCACATCCCAAATAGTTTATATAAACGAGCACCGCACCACAACCGTGTATCTATCCCGAAGAATAGACACACTGCTTGATGATTGGGCTCTGTTAAATAAACTAGAAAATTTGTGACATCCGTTTGGTCCGCGAACCAATCTTATAAGCCGACAAGTTCCCCGCTTAATATAAATGAATCAAGCAGGGTTTATATTACCTGGGTTCTTAAAGTTCCCTATAAGGGCAAGCCCCTATAGTTAATTACATCTTAAATGTCCGAAGACACTCAAGAAAACTCTCGATAATGATCAGTGGTTTTGCTCTCAAGAATTTCAAAGTTTAAGGGTTTCAAAGGATTGAATTTTGGAGATTTCAATAGGGAATGGATCAAATTTGGAACAGTATATTTCAAGAATTCAAAGGAAGAGAAGTAGTAGAAGCTGAAGATCCAAGAAGAATCTTGGCAACTTCCCAAACTATGCTATTGTTTGACTTAGATTTAGGAGTTTATTTAATGTTGCAATCCTGCCAATTTTAATTAATTAGGACTTATATTTGTATGACGCAGTCATGCAAATAGTCTCGAAGATGCGAGGGTTTATGTCATACCAAACGACTACCTCGGAGTCCTAAGACCGGTTAGGGCTTAATTTACATAACATGATTATGCAAATGCCTAACAAAAGGGTTGAGGATTTACGTTGCACTAGGCAAACTACCTCGAAATCCTACGGTTTGGTTGTTTAATTCTAGGAATGTTTAGCTGATGTAGAGTTATTTTGCTGACGAAGATGGCCGTGCTGCCCACCTTGCTCCAAGCTCCTTGTTGTTTGCAGAGGTTTAGTTTTAGAAGTCATAAATCAGGAGATGAGAGAAGTGTTTTGGTTTAGAGGAAATCTTAAAATCCAAGTGTTTTTAATATTTTAATTAAAACAAATCTTAAAGTTGTTTAAACAGAACCGATTAAGATCCCACGGTTCCGTCATCCCGACACCGTTATTTTCATCGAATTCACTTAGTCCAGATGACTTTGCTAAACTTAATTGAATGAGTTCCACACTTTTATTTAGACCGTGGGAAATCCCGTTAGCAACACGTGGGTTACATCATCCGAGGTATTCCCGATCATTCAACGAGATGTTTTAATTTAGTTGCAATTATAGTTTTGTTGTTCTGTTTGTGATTAAATTTTGAGTTTTTTTATATTTTGAAATGTTGTGGCGGTGATTTTTATCTTGTAATGACTTTTAATTTAGTTTTGGTTTCAGTTCAGGGACTATCCTAAAGGTTTTGGTTTTCATGCAACAGTTTTATTTAACATGCAAGAAAAGTAAAGTACATCGTAATAAAGTAAATTGCAATAAAATAAAAGCGTACTCGGAGGGTCTTCCCGTCATCCCAAGCTGCACTTAAATCACATGTTAAGGCATTTAAATATTTCAACAAGTACCTAGGTAAAGCTAAGAGAAAGGTTTTGGTTGTCTACCAAAGTCCTAATCCTATAGCTAGTCATCTCCTATGACGTCTAGGTTCTTGTATTTTGGTTTAAGGATGATTTTCTTCATCAAAGAACTATTAAGTTCAATTGTTCTTATAAACATCCTATCATATTGAGGAAGTGCTTAAGACGAGTCTTAAACATCTTTTCAATATCTCTAGGATTGTTTTAAGTACAAGGGAGTTTAATTACACAAGTGAATTAATCATCCAGGAGTTTAAGTTTTGTTCTCTTGCTCAGTGAACTAGGACATTTAAATATCCTATAATTGAAGTAACTCTTCACTTGATACCTCATTTAAGAGTTATAATAATAAGAGCTTTAAAAGGGCAAATCAACTTATTAGGTATTTTAATGATTTAAACTTAATGATTTAATTTTAATTTTGACTTAATTATAAAAAATTAGTTTAAGTTTGGAATAGTGTTCAAGTTATTTTAGATTTAATTCTTAATGATTTCATTTAGGTTTGTTATTAAATGATTTTAATTTAATTTAATTTAATTTAATTTAATTTAATTTTAATTTAATTTAATTTAATTTTAATTTAATTTGATTTGATTTTAATTTAATTTAATTTAATTTGATTTAATTTAATTTTAATTTAATTTAATTTTAATTTAATTTTAATTTAATTTTTAATTTAATTTAATTTAATTTAATTTGATTTAATTTAATTTAATTTAATTTTAGTTTAATTTTAATTTTAGTTTATTATTTTAATTTCTTTTTTTTTTTAAATTAAGAATTAAGTATTATTGAAGTGATTTATTTAGGGATTTTTAAATTGAAGAATAAATATCCTCTTAATAATATCCCTACTTTAATAATTCCAAGTTTTATTATTCTTCCAAAATTTCAATTAATTAATTAATTAAAATTTTATTTTAATTATATTTAAAATGGTTAGTAGGTTTCTACCCTCAATCATTTAAGTTTCAATCATCCAAAATCAGTTTAAAATAAAATATTTTACCCTCCCCTTTTTTGATTAATCCTAAAATTTTAATTAAGGGTTGAAATTTTTAATTACCCTGTTGCCCTTCAAGCTTAATAATTCTATAACTCACTAAATTAAGCTCAAATGAACTTGAAATTTTTATGTAACCTCACTCACATGTCAATTAAGACATTAGAAGAGAAAATGTGATTTTTTTGTATTTAATTTATTTATGTAATTATTTTTAATGGAAAAAAAGGGTTTTCAAGAAAAATTCAATAACATGACCAAGGAAATGTTTCTATCCTTAAGAAAATTATGGGATGTTCCTAATGACCAGAGAACCATTTGGACCAATTTTGGTGATTTTTTGAGTTATATTTTATTTAGTAGAATTATTTTGAGTTTTGGAGTATTAATTAATTTTAAAATAAAATTAAAGTTGCAAAATGGATTTTATATTTTTATTAAATCTCTCTGACCTCAAGGAGTTCAAGAAACAAATTTTATAATTTTATAATTTTTATTTGATTTATTAGAATTATTTTAGTGAAAATATTAAAGAAAATCATTTTTTAATTCAAAAATTATTTTAGGCTTTTAAAATTCATATCTTATCCTAGAGACTTAGGAAAAATATTTGGTTTATTCCTAAGTGATTAGGAGTTAAAATGTGACATTTTGGTGATTTTTAATATTTTTATGATTTTTATTATTTTTAATTATTAAAAATATTAAAATAATGATAAAAATCAACTTTTTTAGAAAATTACAATTTTAATTTTCCTAAGTTCTTTTGATATCAGAAAAGCTCCAAAACCATTTTTGTGAATTTTTGAAAAGTATTTTGTGAGTTATGAATTTTTAAAGTTTAATTTTATCCATTTTGCTTAAGAGGCTTAATCAACCCATTTGGTGGGGTTAATCCAGTCCAATTGACTTCAAATTTTTATGTTATATTCCTCTGATCCTAAAGATTAGTGGAGAATTGTTTTCAATTTAATTTGATGTGTAATTAACCCTAATTAATTAAAGTTCAATTTTTGATATTTAGGCCAATTAGGGTTGTTCCATGTGAATTACCTCAAAACCTATTTTTCCTAGGTTCCTCTGGTCATAAGAAACATCACCAAATTTTCCTGGAATTTGTTTCTCAACATGCTAATTATTAGAATTAAAATACTCAAAACAGTAACATGCAATTGAAAAATCAATAACTTCTCATAGGGATGGCCTCTGACCTTGGAAAATTCGGGGAATGTTCCCAAGTTCGGAGGCTTTAAAGCTCCTATGGTCTCATGCCATGGTGAATTGTCTATGTGCATGGAGAATTGAAATAGAGCAGAGAGTAATTAAATCATTAAAAATAAAATACTAAATGAAATTAATTGATTTCTTTTCCACATTATTCTCCTCTGTTCACTGAGCAAGACGGTATTTTTATTTTATTTTCAGAATTTTTCTACACAAAGTTATGGATTTTCTAAGTTCTGGTAATTAAATAAATCCATAAAATCCTATTTTTCTATTTATCCGAATCTGCGCCGCGTCATCCTTAGCATCTCCGAACAGCCACGCGGCGCTTTCTGGTTCGACGCCGCCATCCGACTCAGCTGGCCCGGGTCCCACGGTTCACGCATGATCTCCTGGTCCGACGCAATCCGAGCCGCCCGTCCAATACAGGCGGAAATGAACGCCATCCGTTCATCGTCCCCAATCGCTCTCAGCCGAGAACCGTCCACACTAAATCCTTAATATCTCACTCGATACTTAACGAATTTTTGTGTTCTTGTGCTCTATGGATTCGTCTCGAAGAGACGAATACATCTATACGGAGATAATGCATTGAAATTAAGGCATTTGAAATAGAGAATCCCCAGAAGCTCGGGATAAAGAATTAGCTCATACCTTAGCTCAGAGAAGTGTGGCTTCAATCTGAGAGTTGTGTCACGTTCGATTGGGTCCAAGAAAGCTCCAGATGAAGTCTCTCGGCTTCGGTGAATTGTCTTGGTATGATTTCGACCAAGCCCGATCACAACCTTCGAGTCCGGAACAACTCGGGTGGTTTGGAGAGGGGGCTTCCACCTGGGAACTCCTTCTCTTGGTCTTGTGCGGGTGTGGGTGAGTTTAATTTGATTTTGGTGGAGAATTTGGAGATGTCCCGGTTTTGGGTGGAATTTTGGCCGAGAAATTGGGCTCCGTTGGTGGGGATTAGTGGAAAATTGTCACTCGGGATCAATTTCTCTAAGTGTGGGGAGTAGTCCGGAACAATTTTGGCGTAGTTTCCTTAAGGTTTGTTTCGGCGACCTCTTCATGGCCTAGAGAGGTGGGGTTTAAATAGGAGTGGCTGGAGGGCCTCCTGTGGGGAGTTAGGGGTCGGGATCAGCTTGCTCCGGTGAGGAGAAGAACGGCCATGGTGGCCACCGGGCATGGGGCAAATCGGCGAGTGAGAATTCCAAGCTTGGGCTCACATGGTGCTCTCGGGTGTAGTGTTTTTCGGCGACTCAGGCGGCTGGCCGGCAGGGTCAGGTCACTGTTGTCATCAGGAGGTTCAGAGCTTGATGTTTGTGAGTCCAATTGAGCTTTGCCATGTGTAAAGTAGTTGAATTAAAATGGCATGGGTAAAGGCTATTTTGGCTTGGTTTGGGTCAACCCAACACTTTGGGCTTGGTTCACCCTCCAAGGTAGCTTTGGGTGCTGTGGGGAGTCAAAGGAATCAACTGGTTTGGAAAGGAGAAGTCCCTATCCAAATATATTTGGATTAAATTTGGGTTAAGGGGAAACATGTTTAGGGTTAATGACTTTTAGGAGGTACTTAAAGGACCTCCTCATTTTGCCATTTAAGGAGAGTTGACAAATTATAGATTCTCATGGCTTGCCAATGGCTTACATGTGGCTTCATGGCTCCATATGGCTTGGGGAAAAGATGGCTTACTTGCATGAGAAAGGGTGTTGGATTTTTGATGAATGTATGAGGAGTTAGCATGAAGCTTGATTTCGAATAATTTGATATTTGATTGGAACTTTAGGGATGGTTTTAATTGAAGTCATGATGAAGAAGAGTGTCATATGGGCTTTGGATGAATTTTTAGGCTTTTGAATTTGTTTTGGATGGGATTTAGGTTTGAAAATGGGCTTTAAGATTTTAAAATAAATTTATGGATGAGAATTTTATGAAAGGTTGGGCCAAATAATTGTTTAGGTTTGGTTTAGGGATGTGTCATGAGTGATTTGAAGCAAATTTGAGGTAATTTGGAATTGAATTGGGTTGGATTTGGGCATCTTTGGTAAAGGGGCCAATGGGTCAAAATGAGCTACCTTGGGCTAAAGTTGGGCTAATGTTGAAGTTGATGTAAAATTATGCTGAAAAATGTTTGTGGGGGTGTTACAAATAGGTTTCAACTTTGGTTGGGTTTTGATTTTGGGATTTGGGCCCATTTGGGTTAGGTTTGGGTGTAGGCCCATTTAAGGGGTTTGGGTTTGGGTTAAATTTGAGTAAGGTTTGGGTCCAACTTTTGGGCAAATTATGTTAGTGTTTTGTTTGTGGGGATGTTAGGGAAGGTTTAGAAAATATTTGGGTCAAATTGGGATTGAATTGGGTTGGTTTGAGCTAGGTTTAGGTCATGGGTCAATATTGGGCCTTAAGCTTAAAAAATGAAATTGGATTCAAATGCCAATCAAATTGGGCTTGAATTTGGTCTAGATTGATATTGGGGATATTGAATTGAAGTTTAGAATTGAATTGGACCAAAATTAAGGTCAATTGGTGTGATTTGGTTTGACATTGGGTTCATTTGGGTTTAAAATGGGCTAAATTGGGGGTTTTGGTAAAAGTGGGGTAAATTGACAAAATTAACCCATGGTGTAGTTGGACAAAAAGAAATTGGGAATATTTAGGATTTTCTGGAATTTTCTGGGAATTTTCTGAATTTTTGAATTTTTGGGTCAAGAGGGGCATTTTGGTAATTTGGAGGGTATTGGGGGTATTTTTGGAAATTTTGGTATTTTTGGCTGGAGATGGTCAATTTGAGTAGTGGGGGAAATGTTTGAGATTAATTTTAGAAAGTTTTGGGTGATTTGGAATTTTTGAAGAATTTGGGTAGTTTCGAAGGCTTTTAGTAGGTTAAGCGAGTCCGGGGTCCCGGGGGTCAAAAATTGAAATTTTGGCAAAATGGAGATTGATCAAATTTGAGTAAAGTGGAATCACCTTGGTTGAGCCATGAAGCCATGTTAAGCCCATAGGAGCCATGTGGGGACTCATTTGAGGCACTCACTATGATGTTCCTAACCCTCTTAGCCAGGGACTTAGGGGTTAAGGACCATCTACATGAATTATCCACATGAGTCAGGAAGTCAAGCTAGGCATGAATAGTTTTAGGATTTGGAATGTGTGTGAAAGTGTCATGTATGTGCAGGTCAGCCCTCACCAGACCAGGCCACCCAGGGTAGTCCTAAGGCCAAAGAGTCCTATAGGGAGCTCATCCTTTAAATCTCCACATTTGATCTCAACCCTCTAGGTGATTAGGGGTTTATAATCAAGCTTGTGGGGTTTGCAGGGAGTTAAGAAGTGGCTGAGCTTCTAAAGGGGTAGGTTCCATCTCTAGTCCTCTAAGATAGTCAAAGGAAAAGCCTAAGGCTAGATCCTAAGTACTAAAGAGAAAAGAGAAGACCTCATCAAAAATGAGGTCAACAGACCTGCATACCAGTGACTATGATACTTTTGGAACAATGGAAGGACCACTGGAAGATGTGATAAAATTTCTCACTGACGGGAAAGGAGTTTGGAAGATAAAGCAGCGCGAAAGGGTAAATTTTCCTCTTTCAATGTTAAATGCATTATCTAAGGCCTGACACTACTTCATTTGTTCTACCTTGTTACCCACATATCACCACAGTGAGGTAATAAGAGATAGAGCAATTCTGAATTATTGTATTCGGAATCAGAAAAGTATAAATGTGGGAAATATTATTTATAAGAATATATTAGCCACTGCACGAAGTGAAGGTGGAGGAGGACTAGGACACCCTGGTATGATTTTTGCACTCTACCAACTCTCTGGAGTTGAGGCTAGAGATGATGAGGAATGGGTGGAACCAATGAAGCCCATCACTCCGCTAATAATAAGACGTATGAATCCCACGAAGGATGGAGATCAGGGACGAGGAGTTATATGCCTTCATCAAGTAGAGATATACCTTCTACTAGTTATGACCCCCCTCAGTACACCACCCCTACCCTTCATGATCCGATGAATGAGCCGACCCTACATAGAAAGAGTTTTGAAAAATTTGGAGAGAACATGGAAAGGAAGTTTGAGCATATGGACCAAAGGATTGGAGGCTTGGAGAGAAGACATGATTATGATAGTGAATATCTCCAGCGACATTCAGAATATGAAATAACATATTATGAGGCTGAACGTCGTCACAGAAGAGGTGAATTAGATGTTGTCTTTCCTGAACGCCCCCGCTACACACAGTATCAGCCTGCTCAGCCTTCTCAGCCTGGAGATCAGGGAGATGATATAGTTTGGGATTTTGATGCTGAAGATTAGAGACTTTATTTGGTTTGTTTAGATTAATTGTTATTTTAAGAACTTTATTACTTTGTGTGTAATTGTTATGTACTTTCTGTGGACTGTGGAGTTGGTGTGTTTGTTTTAAATTGCTTAAGCTGTTATGTTAGACTTGTTATATATGTTAAATTAGTCTGCAAATTCTCTTTAAGGTAGTATGTTAGTTTTTCTTTAAATGTGTTGTTTAAGTTTTATAAATTGTGAACTTTAATTTTAGATTGTTTTAGTAACCCGACTTGATTGGATGTGTAATAAGTAGATTAAGTTTTAATTTGTTTGTGTTTTTATAATTATTTCAAAATTTCTTTACCCAGCACTCTCTTTTAAATACTATATATATGGAAGAATACTAACAGTACATGTTCTTTAAATAATGAAAAAGCCTGCAAAAATTTTAAGGAAAAGAAATACCTAAAGTTCAAAGGTATGATGTAAATTCATTGTATATTTTCCTTTTCACCATTTAGAAATAGATAGAAAAATTTAAGTTTGGGGGAGGAAAAATACAAATTTAATTATTAAATTGTTCTTAATTTCTATTTTTTTTAAAAAAATATTATTATTATTTGATTTTCTGTAATAATTTTTAATTCAGTAACTTGAATTAATTTATATAATTTCTATAGAAAGTTGAATAGAATATTTCTAGAAATCCAAATTAATTTAATAGAATAAGATATTTGGTTAAAAGGAATAAGAATATAGTAAACTATTTAAAGTAAGGGAAACTATATTCTAAAATTGAAATTTTATTTAAGTGAAAAAGAAGAGATTGAAACTCAATGAAGTAAAGGCTATGAAATACATATAAGCAAAGAAATATTTTAAGTTTCAAATTTAGAAAGAGTAAGTTGAAGTTCAAAATTATTAACAGGCTATCCAGATACAGTAATCCTCACTTGAAAAAGAAAAAGAGAAGGATTGAAAATCAATCCAAAAAGAAAAAAGAAAAGAAAAGAAAAATATAAGTGAGGAGAAGCTTGAGGAGATGTCTTATCAAAAATTGGCTTCAATGGAATCAACCTAAAGGGTAAAACTCAAATATATTTCTAAACTTATATATATGGATTAGTATTTTACTAAATAGTGTTTTCTTGAACTTCCTATCATCTAAATATCTTAAGTAAATTACTCTTTTAAATATAGTCTTTCCTGAAATAAATAAAGAGCTAGAAATCTTAGATCTGATAACTAAATAATCTTATATCTATAAAGTTAATTTAATTACTTAAAAATATTTCTATTTAACTTTACTATAGTTTTATTTAAATTTAATTCATAGTTTATTTGAATTAAAAAATTCTATTACAAAAATCATTGTTTTTATTTAGTATAAAAATTACTCGAGGACAAGTAATAATTAAGTTTGAGGGATTTTGATCACGTAAAAATATGTTAAGAAATTCATACCTATTTTTTATGAAATTACACTTTAAAGAAAGGTATTTTCTTTATTTTATTGCAGGAACAAAGATTTATAAGTGATGAAAGAAAAAAAACATAAAATAAAGCAAATTTAGATCAAAAAGGACGAAATACATGCAAAATGAACTAAGTCACCGACGGCGAAATCGAGCCCGCCGACGACGAGATTATAAAGAGAATTTCTTAAAGGTTTGCAACTACCTCGCCGACAGCAGCCGGAGCCCGCCGACAGCGAGATCGCGCCTTTTGAAGACCTTCTAGAAGCCCCGCTGATGGTGAGGTCGTTTCTCGCCGACGGCGAGACCATTCAAAATGCCAGATACATTGAACCTGGACGCTTTTTGAAAAGGTGCTTAAGTACCCCTTGGACCTTTGTCTACCTCTATAAATAGAGGACAAATTTTAGTATGTAGTGTGTCTATTTTTGGAGTCTTAGAGTATTCTATTAGTGTGCTTTTGAGTCTAAGTTGAAGTTTAGTGTGAGTAAGTGTAAGTAGTGAGTTAAGAAGTGTGCTGTACTAGAAGGAAAAGTCAAAGGAACTTCAAGGAGTCCGTCAGGGAGGAAATTGAGATAAGTATCTTTGTTTATTGTTGTTAACTTTAAATGAAATCCATGCTTTGTTTAATTCCCATGCATTTTGAGTAGTTTTCTTAGTCTTTCTCCTTGTTTATGAAATTATGTGAATTGATGAATTTAAATAGAAGTGCCTAATATATTAAAATAAATTGTGATAATCTTTTACTTAAAACTTAATTTACTTTCTATCTGGCCAATTGAATTGTTAAAATATGTTGAATTATCAACTATAGTAAAGATTACATCCAATATTCAGGGAAGTCAAAAGCCTTGGAAGGAGGGTGCAAATAAATAGGGAAATATTATTTATTGGACATAGAATTGGACATTTTAGTGTGACAGACTAAAATATTCAATTTCGTCCTATTCTTTGAGAGTTGAAGTGTAGATGTTAGCCTTCAGGTGAGGGGAACGTGGGAGATCTGAAGTCGCAGCCAGTATCCTCCCAGCCTAGCCTCAGATTCAGTAATTAAGTATAGGACTAGTCAATGTTCTTTGCACCAGGACCAAAGGGTAAAGAATAGGAATGCTCCTATTTGTCACAATACAATAAAAAAATCTATTTGAATTCATCATTCACTTAAGTTTCTAAAAATAAGGGGAATGATACTTTTTCTGAAATCTTTAAATCAACTTTATTTAAAACATTAGTTTACTTTAGATCGCTTTAGTTAAGTATTCTAAATTCCGTATACTATATTAGTAAGTAAATCCTTTAAATTTAGCTGTTACAAATCTTTTAAAACTTCCCTGTGGGATCGATAACCAGGACTCCACTAGAGCCCTGTATTACTTGATACGATACGTATACTTGCGTAGAATGCACATTATACATTCCATCATAAAATTAAATATACATTAAGCGGGATCAAGTTTTTGGTGCCGTTGCTATTTTTGTAAACATTAAAAAGTGGGTCTCCATCCAAGCATCCAACGTGGAGATGATCCATTGCATCGGTCTGATTCTATGGTCCCATATGATCTAACCATTGCCATATGTTTTTATTACATTAAAACAATCATTATCCTCACATGAACGAGAAACTGAGGCTTTCCTTGATCTAGAACGTGATCTGCTCGATTAAATGCATGATTTTGAAATCCAACTGAGCCAAGAGTTCCATTTCACTCTTGCACACATGCTATGGAAAAGATGTGTTGGCTTGAATGTTCATTTCAAAAATAACGAAAATTGAAGGCCCTATGGATTAATCTGAGCTTATACCTTGTCTAAGAGATGTGATACACCTAAAATATATAGTATTTTTATGCACATTTTATACCTATTTTTAATGATATTGCACTTTTAGGGAAGGTATTTTGTGTTTTTCTTGCAGGTACGATGAAAATGAATAGTCATGATGAAAGGAGCAAAATTGGATCAAATTTGGAGCAAAAATAATGAAAAATCAAAATTTTGGCACTGGCGGCTAAGCGACGCAGCGGCGCTTAGCCGCCACAGTTAAAAATAGAAATCTTCATGTGTTTGGCACCAATTTCAAAGGGGATGGGATGCAACTCTTGGTGGTAACTACCATAACTTCCTTTGGGCAGCAAGTTTGAATGAAGGGGTGCGTTCCTTGGTAGATACATTAAATTTGGACACATTTTGAAGAGAAACCAAGGCACCTTTTGGTTTACTATTTAAAGAGAGGCTTTAGGAGGCTCTTCCACTGAGTTTTGAAGGAGAGGCTTTAGGAGGCTCTTCCACTGCATTTTGAAGGGTACTTCCATTGTTCTTCCACTGCATTTTAAGAGTTTTTATTCAGAGTAGGAGTAGAGAGTAGAAAGGAGAAAAGGGTCGGAGTGAAGTCTTCTTCTTCCCACTTCTTTTCTTTCTTTTAGTTTAGTTTTTATTGAAGTCTGAAGTCTGTATCCTGAGTCATCGGAGTTGGGAGACTTGCTCTGAGGAGTAGTTTAGCGAAGAGTCAAAGTTTCAGAGGAACTTCCTCAGTCTTGTGGAGAGGATTTTCAGATAAGTATTTACTTTTAATCTTTTTATTAATACTTTATTTTATTTTTTATTTTTCTTATTGTTTTTAATTTCAAATCAATGTGTTTTTGTATTTTCCCAATGCATTCTAAGTAGTTTACTTTATGTTTTTCTTTCTTAAATGGAGAAGTAATTAATTTATAAGGAATTGTTGTGGATAGTATAAGTGTTTAAAAGTTGGAAGAGGTTGTGAAGATTGATTCGAAAACTTTGTTTACTTCTTAATTTGGCTCGTTAAGTTGTAGAATTTCTTGAGATTATGTAAGATCCAATGCGAGTATTGTCTCATAAAAGTTAGTAAGAATCACATGCAATTATATGGGTGAGACTTGTAGTCCATATAATTGAATGTAATATTAGAAGATATTTTTATGAAAGGTAGTAAAATTAGAGGATTTTAGAGTGATAAGCTAAACCCCCCTAATTTGGTTTGAAATTTTGAGTTTTGTTATGAGAAGTTAGCCCCCAGGTGGTGGGAATCGAGGGAACTCTAGAGTGAAAGACTGGTATCTTCCTTGCCTAACCATATTCAAAATAATAAAAATTTCAAATTAACATATGTTCTTTATAGAACCAAGTAAGGGTAAAGAACACATTTGCTTCTATCTGTCACAACAAATTTAAATACTTCCATAACAATACTTTAGGAATTATTACTACTTCATAAAAGGAAAGAAAAAGATATTCTACTTAATAGTATTTTACATCCAGTGTTATTAGTTATTATAATTTTAATTTCATTGCTTAACATTTTATTAAGGAAATTTTAAAAGACAAATCAACTTTCAAAACTTTTCAAAATCAAGACATACTTGTTCAAAAACAATTAAAGAAAGTAAAAAGATAATTTTCCGATTTCTTTAAAAATTTTCATATTTTCCCTGTGGGTTCGATATTTCAGGACTTAATCAGAAAGTCCTATATTACTTGATAAATGATACGTATACTTGCTTAGTATCCCATATTATAAAATCATAAGTTTCATATCTAAATCATCAACACATTTATCCAGCGGAGTCAAGTTTTTGTCGCCATTGCATTTATCGGAGATCTAGTTTTTGGCGCCGCTGCCGGGGAAAATTAATTTAAATTGCATTTTTAAGAGAATTAAGAAATTTTAAATTTTTACTTTTCTTTATTTTTGTTAGTGTGTTGTGTTTTGTTTTGTTCTATTGTTGTATGCGTAGTTCAGGTTCTGAAAGACTTGTGCCTTACGATTCTGAATTAGAAAGAACTATCAGAAAAATTAAAAAAATTAAAAATACAGAAAAAGATAAAAATATTCAAGAAATGGTAAATCATCAAGATCAAAATGTTGGCATCCATCAAGAATTAAGATCTTTAAGAGATTATGTTAACCCTACAGTAGATGAACTTTGTGGTAGTATTCAAAATCCTACTGTAGCTACTAATTCTTTTGAGCTCAAACCTGCTATTATCCAAATGGTGTCTAATAATCAGTTTGTGGGAGCAACAACTGAAGATCCTAATTTGCATCTTGCTAATTTTCTAGAGTTGTGTGCTACTTTTAAATATGATGGTATTTTGGATGATGCTATTAGACTTAGACTTTTTTATTTCTCACTAATGGATAAATCTAAAATGTTGTTACATTCGTTAGCACCTGGATCAATTAGAACTTGGGGTGAACTATCACAAAAGTTCCTTGCTAAATATTTTCCACCATCTAAGACTGCTAAGTTGAGAAATGATATAACATCTTTTTGTCAGTTTGAAGGGGAATCAATATATGAAGCATGAGAAATATTTAAAGATCTCCTCAGAAAATGTCCACATCATGCGATACCAGATTGGTTAATAATTCAAACTTTTTATAATGGATTAGTTGGATCTTTTAGATCAATCATCGATGCTGCTACAGTGGATCATTAATGTCTAAACCGTTTTCTGATGCTTATGCTTTAATTGAAGAAATGACTACTAATAATTCTCAATGGCCTTCTGAAAGGTTAAATCCTAAAAGGTAGCCAGTGTTTATGAAAATGATGCTTTTACAATGTTAGCAAATCAAGTTGCTGCTGTATCAAGGAAGATAGACCAATTTGGGATGAATTTTTCTCAGCCAAATCTCATGATTGAAGAAAATTCATTAGGCCAAATGGTTGATTCTTATTCTTCACAAAAAACTGTGAATGCTATAATCAAACCTAACAACCTATATTCCAATTATTATAACCCAGGTTGGAAGAATCATCCAAATTTTAACTGGAATAAAGATAATCAGGGTGGTGTTAATCAACAATGGGGGAACACCCAAGTAAAACCATTGGGGAATTGGAATAACCAAGATAATAATAATAATATATTAACTTATCCTTCAGGTTATAACAATGCTTTACAAAATAAGGAGAAGAAGTTGTCTATGGAAGAAGTAATATCACATATGGGAAATCAATTACAAATTCAAGGAGCAACCATCATAAATATTGAAAATTAATAGGGAAAAATTGCAAATTCCTTAAGTAATAGATCCCAAGGAATACTTCCAAGTAATACTGAAGTGAATCCAAGAGAAAAGAATAAAGAACAAGTGAAGACAATCCAACTGAGAAGTGGAGAAGAATTGGAAGGTAGGGTTCAAAAAGAAACTGAAGTAGAGAAAGAAGAGATTGAAAAACTTAAAGAGGACGCTCCAAAAGGTTTTGAAAGACCTATTTCTCCACCTAAGGTTGATTTAGAAAAACCACCACCTCCATTTCCTCAGAGACTTCGTCAACAAATGTTGGATAAGCAATTTTGAAAATTCTTGGAGATATTAAAGAAGCTTACCATTAATATTCCATTTGCTGAAGCCCTATAACAAATGCCAAGCTATGCGAAATTTATGAAGGATATTCTTAATAAAAAGAGGAAGTTTGAAGAAAATGAGACTGTTGCACTTAGTGAGGAGTGCGGTGCGATAATTCGAAAAAGCTTCTCGAAAAACTTAAAGATCCCGGTAGTTTCATAATTCCATGTGCAATCGAGAGAATTCGTGGAAAAGCTTTATGTGATTTGGGTGCAAGCATTAACCTTATGCCTCTATCAATATTCAAAAGATCGTGACTAGGAGAAATAACCCCAACTATCGTAACTCCGCAATTAGCAGATCGTTTGATCACATATCCTAAAGGATTTACAGAAGATGTTTTGGTAAAAGTGGATCAATTTATTTTTCCTGTGGATTTCATTGTGTTAGATATGGAGGAAGATAAAGAGATACCCATAATTTTCGGGAGACCTTTTCTAGCTACAGGCATAGCCATGATAGATGTGCAAAAAGGAGAATTAACGATGAGGGTTAATAATCAGACTGTTACATTTAATATTTCAAAATCGATGAAATATCCTGTTAGAGGTAAATAAGATGAGTGTTATATGATGGATGTTATTGAATATTTAAGTGAATGTCATTTCAAATCAACTTATGAAGAGAAAGCTGAAAGAGAAGAATTTGAATATAAGCAAGAAGAGGAGTTATTTGATTCTGAAGATTTTCAAGAGGAAGATTTAAAGTTTGTTCGTGAAAGTTTTGAATTGTTGGATATGACTGAGAAAGATAAATCTTATGGTCGATCAATTGAAAAACCTCCTGAACTTGAGTTAAAAATGCTTCCTGATCATTTGAAGTTTGTTTTTCTAGGTGAATCCTCAACCTCGCCTGTTATAATTTCCTCTCAATTAACTAAAAATGAAGAAGAGAGTTTGCTTGAAATTTTGAAAAAACACAAGAAAGCCTTTGGATGGACAATTGCTGATATTAAAGGAATCATTCCTTCAATTTGTGTGCACAGAATTTGACCCGACCCGTAATAATGCAGTAATATTCGCTTTCAAAAGATGGCCAAAAACTTGACTTAATTTATAAATAGCGGCTAGTGTGTAAAATCAAAATGATGTAAATTTAGAAAATATTTTTACACACTAGGGGTACTACGCAAGTATACGTATCTTTTCAAGTAATATAGGGCTTTGAAACAAAGACCCCAGTATCGATCCCACAGGGAAGAATTATAGTGATAAATTTTTTAAATAAAAAAATTTTTTTTTCTTTTAATTTAATTATAAATTACTAATAATTTACTAGATGCAAATAAAGAAAACAATAATAAGGAAATGATTTATGAAAACTATATAAAATAAACAACTTTCTTTCCTTCAATTAATCTAAGATTTTTAAGATAATTTAATATTCATTGGAGAATTTGATTTATGGTATTGTGCCAAATAGAAGCATTCATTTTCTTTACCCTTTGATCCAGAGCGCAAAGAACATTAGGCTAATTTACTGATTAGGTGTGGATGTATTGTTCGTAGAATGGGTTAATCTTGACTCACACTTCTAGATGTCCAAGGGTGGCTATGGTCGGCCCTACTAGTGACCCTTTCCTAATCTATAAATCAAATTATAAGAAATTAGTCTGTCACTCTAAAAACTTATCAATTCTACGCCCTTTAAATCTTATCTTCCTATTTACTTGCACTTCACCTTGAATAGCCCGCACATGGCCTTCGACTACCCAAGGATTCATGTGACATTTACAAGTTAAGAGTTCTTCTCCTTCAATGTCTCAAAACTCTTCAACAGGTTTTAACAATTTAAATGACCAATTTAAAAAGTAAAGTAAGAAAGGTATTAATGTCATCACAATGTTTTGAAAATATTTTGAATTTCAATTCTCCATCGAATCTTTATATTATCTTATCTATCTCTTCATAATTGAAGGAAGATAGTAAACTAACTACTCAGAACACATTGAAAATAAACAACAAAACATAATAAATAAACTTTGAATCCAATATAAAAATACTTATCTCAAATATTTCTTCTATAGATCTTCTGATTCCTACTGACTCCACAGTGTAATGAACTCCAAATGCAACAACTTGAAAATAAACTCACTAAACTAAACAAAAGTGGCCCTAAATTTCTCTCACTATGTCTCTCTTTAAGGATGAGAGATCCTAAAGTGGATAAGAGAAAGGGTTACAATGGGAGGGGCACGTTTTCTGAAGAAATGGACCTATATTTATAGGCTTCAAGGGTTGCCTTGAGGCACCTCTTCAAAACATGTCCACATTCAATGAATCTTCTAGAAGGTCGGTCTGGTGCCTAGGCGCTGGAATCTGGCGCCTAGGAGCCGGACACCGTATCTAGTTCTTCGCACCTCTTCACTTTGGCTAGCACCTCTTCGCGATTAAAACCGTTTTGGAGCGTCCAAATGCAATGTATCACATGTCCTATTATCAAGGAACAACTGCCAGTCTTCTAGAATGTCCAATAACCGCTCACTCCGTCAAAATAACAGATCAAACGTTGTTAAAAACTTGACAATTTTTGTATCGAGTCTGGCGCTTAGGCGCCAGACCATATTTTTTTTATACTTTTTTTATTTTGCTCCATTTTTGCTCCTTTTTGCTCCTCTTTCCTTTTTAGACCTTTTTACATTACCTACATCCAAAAACACAAAAAATATCTTTCATTAAAGCATAATATCCTTAGAAATTAATAAGAATTAAGACATAAAGAAATAGGTATTTTTTTATAGATCAGAATTCTTATGGAAGATAATTGCAAACCGCGGGCTGATCCCTAAAGGAGATTAAATCCTATTATGAAAGACGTTATTAAGAAAGAAATTTTAAAATGGTTGGATGCTGGAATTTTCTACCCTATTTCAGATAGTGCATGGGTTAGTCCTATTCACTGTGTTTGTAAGAAAGGAGGAGTAACTGTGACTGTTAATGAAAAGAATGAAATGATACCAACAAGACAAGTTACAGGGTGACAAATATGCATTGATTATAGAAAATTAAACCTTGCCACAAGGAAAGATCATTTTCCACTCCCTTTTCTAGATCAAATGTTGGATAGACTGGCTAGGCATAAATACTTTTGTTTTCTGGATGGATATACTGGTTACCACCTGTCGGCATATTTTTAGGTTATGTGTTTTGAAAAGCGTGTCGCCTACATAAACTATCGGTGAATTTTAAATTTTAAATTAAATTTAAATATATATATATAGTTTTAGAAAGAAGCATTTGATTTTGAAAATAACTTTAAGTTTGGAAAATTTTAAGATATGAAATCAAACTGATCTCACATCCCAAATAGTTTATATAAACGAGCACCACACCATAAACCGTGTATTTATCCTGACGAATAGACACATTGTTTGATGATGGGGCTCGATTAAATAAACTAAAAGATTTGTGACATCCGTTTGGCCTGCGAACCAATTTTATAAGCCGACAAGTTCCCCTGCTTAATATAAAGGAATTAAGCAGGGTTTATATTACTCGGGTTCTTAATGTTCCCATATAGGCGAGCCCTATAGTACATTACATCTTAAATGAAGGGAATCATTTAAGAAAACTCTCGATAATGATCAGTGGTTTTGCTCTCAAGAATTTCAAGTTTAAGGTTTTCAAACAATTGGACTTTGGAAATTTCAATAGGGAATAGCTCAAATATGGAACATTTTATTTTTGGGAATCAAAGGAAGAGAAGTAGGGGATGTCACGGACCCGAAGTGAACTTCGGTGACCTCCCGACTACCATACTGTTTGGCTTCAATTTGAGAGAATTATTTAATGTTTCCATCCTGCCAATTTTAATTAATTAGGACTTATATTTGTATGACATAATCATACAAATAGCCTTGAAGATGTGAGGGCTTATGTCGTACCGAACGACTACCTCGGGATCCTAAGACCGGTTAGGACTTCATTTGCATAACATGAATATGCAAATGCCTAAAGAAAAGTTGAGAATTTATGTTGCACTAAACAAACTACCTCGAAATCCTATGGCTCGGTTATTTAATTCTAAGAAAGGTTTTGTTGAAGTAGACCCAGATTTTGCTGAAGAAGATGGTCGTGCTGCCCACCGTGCTCCAAGCTCTTTGTTGTTACAGAGGTTTGGTTTTAGAAAGTGAAAATCTAGGGATAAGAAAAGTGTCTTGGTTTAGATAAATCTTAAAGTCCAAATGTCTTTAGTGTTTTAATTAAAACAAATCTTAAAGTTGATTAAACAGAACCGATTAAGATCCCACGGTTCCGTCATCCCGGCACCGTTATTTTCATCAAATTCACTTAGTCCAGATGAATTTGCTAAACTCAGCTGAATGAGTTCCACACTTTCATTTAGACCATGGGAAATCCCGTTAGCAACACGTGGGTTACATCATCCGAGGTATTCCCGATCATTCAACGAGACATTTTAATTTAGTTGCAATTGTAGTTTTGTTGTTCTGTTTGTGATTTTGAGTTATTTTATATTATGAATGTTGTGGCGGTGAATTTTATCTTTTTGTGACTTTTAATTTAGTTTTGGGTTTCAGTTTTGTGACTATCCTAAAGGTTTTAGTTTTCATGCAACAATCTTGTTTAACATGCAAGAAAAGTAAAGTACAGTGCCTGTAAGTTATTTGCAATAAATTGCAATAAAATAAAAAATGTACCTGGAGGGTCTTCCCGTCATCCCAAGCTACACTTAAAACATATATTAAGGCATTTAAATATTTATAACAAGTACCTAGGTAAAGCTAAGGGAAGGTTTTGGTTATCTACCAAAGTCCTAATCCTATTGCTAGTTATCTCCTATGACGTCTAGGTTCTTGTATTTTGTTTAGGGATGATTTTCTTCATCAAAGAACAGTTAAATTCAATTTTTCTTCTAAAACATCTCATCATATTGAGAAAGTGTTTAGGAGGAGTCCTAAACATCTTTTCAGGAGTTTAGTTAAGCTTTGTCTCTTGCTCAGTGAACTTGGGCATTTGATTACCTGATGAATGAAGTGACATCTCACTTAATAATCCATTTAAGAGTTATAAGAATTAAAGCCTTTAGGGGCAAGTTGGTTTGTTGAGGATTTTAATCATTCTTAATTTGAAGTTTGAGTTAATGGTTTAAAGTGATTTAGTTTAATTATGAGGTTTTTAATAATTTTAAGTTTAGAATAGTGTTCAAATTATTTTTGGTTTAAATCTTTATACTTTAAGTGATCTTAATATTTTAAATTTGTTTTACTTTTATTATTGAATGGTGTTAATTTAATATAATTTAAATTTAACTTAATTTAATTTAATTTAATTTCAATATTTTAAATTAAATTTAATTTAATTGTTAAAATGTTAATTTAATTTAATTTTTAATTTTAATTTAATTTTTACTTAATTTAATTTAATTAAATTTAAATTTAATTTAATTGTTAAATCACTTAATATTTTGAGCTTTCCTTTAATTTAAGGGTTATTATTTTTTTAATTTTTTAATTTTAATTTAATTAGTATGGATTATCATTTAAATCTTAATTAAGAGTTAAATATTATTTAAGTGATTTATATAGGGATTTTTTTTTATTAAAGAATTAATATCCTCTCAAGTTATATCCTTATTTTTAATAATTCAAATTTTCATTAATCTTCCAAAATTTAAATTGTTTAAATAATTAAAATTTCATTTTGGTTTATTTAAAGAGATTAATGGGTTCCTACCCTTTTAATTTCCCAAAGTTTCAATCATCCAAGAAAGATAAAATCAAATATTTTACCCTCCACTTTAATTAAACCTAAAATTTTAATAAAGGGGTTTAAATTCTTTAATTACCTTTATGCCCTTTTAGGCTTATTAATTTCATAACTCACTAAATTGAGTTCAAATGAACTTGAAATTTTGATGTCACTTCACCCACATGTCAATTAAGACATTAGAGGAAAAAAATGTGATTTTTCTGAATTTAATTTATTTATATAATTATTTTTAATGGAAAGTAGGGGTTTTCAAAGAAAATTCACCAACATGACCAAGGTAAAGTTTCTATCCTTAAGAAAATTATGGGATGTTCCTAATGAATAGAGGACCACTTGGACCAATTTTGGTAATTTTGTGAATTATATTTTATTTATTATAATTATTTTAAGTTTTGGAGTGTTAATTAATTATAAAATAAAATAAAAGTTAAAAAATGAATTTTATATTTTTCAAAAATCTCTTTGACCTCATGAAAGTCAAATAAATAAATTTTATAATTTTTTGATTATTTATTTATTTATTAGAATTAATTTAGTGAAAAGATTGGAAAATACATTTTTTAATATTAAAAATTGTTTTAAGCATTTAAAATTCAATATCTTTACTTTGAGACTTGAGAAAAATATTTGGTTTGCTCCTAAGTGATTAGGAGTCAAAATGTGATATTTTTATGATTTTTAATATTTTTATATTTTTTATTATTTTTTAATTATTAAAATACTAAATATATCATTAAAAATGAAAAATTTTAAAAAATTCCAATTTTAATTTTTATAGACTCCTTTGATATTAGAGAGCCAACAAAACCAATTTGGTGAATTTTTGAAATGTATTTTTGGAGTTATGAATTTTTTAATTTTAATTTTAGTCATGTGACTTAATTAATCCATTTAGTGGGGTTAAACATTTCCAATTGACTTCAAATTTTTATGCAAGGTTTTCTGTATCCTAAAGATCAATGGAGAATTGATTTCAAGTTATTTTAATATGTGGTTAATCCTAATTAATTAAAGTTCAGTTTTTAGTAATTAGACCAATTAGGGTTATTCTTAATGAATTAACTCAAGATATAATTATCCTATAGTCCTTTAGTCTTAAGAAACTTCCCTAAATTTTTCTGAAATTTATTGAAAAATATGCTAATTATTGGAATTAAAATATCAAAAATAGTGACATAAACTTGAAAAATACATAACTTTCCATAGGGATGGCTTCTGACCTTGAAAAATTCAGGGAATGTTCCCAAGATTAGAGGCTTCAAAAGCCCTATGGTCTCATGCCATAGTGAATTGTCTATGCAAATGGAGAATCAAAATACTGAAATGAGTAAATAATTAATTAAAAATAAAATACTCATCAAAACAACTTGATTTCTTTTCCACATTATGCTCCTCTGTTCACTGAGCAAGGGGGTATTTTTAGTTTATTTTTATGATTTTTTCTACACAAAAATATGGATTTTCTAAGTTCTGGGTATTCAAATAAATAAAAAAATCCATATTTTTCTACTTATCCATGCGGCGCCGACTCATCCTCGGCAGCTCCGAAAGCCCACGCGTCGCGCTCCCAATCAACGCCGTCATCTGACTAAGTGATCCAGGGGCCCGCGTTTCATGTAACGTTCTCTGGTCCGGCGCAATCTGGACCGTTCACTCGATACACGCTCGATCGGACGACGCCTGGTCATCGTCTAGGACTGGTGTGCACCGTGACCGTCCACACTAAAACCCTAAGAACTCTCTCATTTCTTAACGGATTTTCGTGTTCTTATGCTCTATGGATTCGTCTTGAATAGACGAACACATCCAGATGGTTTACATGCTATGAAATTAAGTAAATCAAAATGGATAATCACTGGAAGCTCAGGAGGAAGGAATGATCTATACTTTTGCTCTGAGAAGTGTAGCTTCAATCAGAGAGTTGTGTCACCTTCGATTGCACCCAAGGAAGCTCCAGATGAAGTCTCTGGTGCGGGGATCGTCTAGGTATGAAAGTGTCCACGCGTCGATTTCAAAGCTTGGAGGCTAGAGCAACCGGGTGGCCTGGAGAGGGGGCTTTCACTGGGGAACTCCTTCTCTTGGTCCTGTGCAGGTGTGGGTGAGTTTAATTTGGATTTGTTGGAGGTTTTAGAGATGTCCTGGTTCTGGGCTGAGAATTGTGCTCCAAAATTGAGCTCAATCATTGGGGTTTAGGGCAGGAGAACAGTGGGGATCAATTGCTCTAGGTGAGGAGAAGGTCCTGGAGCAATTTTGGCAGAGTTTTGTTTAGGTCTGGTTCATCACCTCCTTTAGCCGAGAGGGTGGTGGGTTTAAATAGACATGGCTGGAGGGCCTCCCAGGGGGGGTTTGATGCTTGGGATCAGCTGCTCTATACAACAGAAGAATAGCCATGGTGTTCAATTGGACTGGAACAACTGAGCAAGGAAGAATTGAAAAATTTGGCTCACATGGAGCTCTCGGCCAAGGCGTTTTCCGGCGACCCAGGCGGCTGGCCGGCAGGGTTAGGTCACCATCTTGATCAGAAGGGTCAGGGGTTGGCAATGGTGCAGTCAATTAGCCATGCACATGTGTAAAGAGTTTAGCTTTAAGTGGTATGGGGAGAGGGGTGATTTTGGATCCAAATGGGTCAAGTCATGCAAATGGGTTGGGTTCACCTCTCCAAGCTCTGGTTTGGGCTGAGGGAGATCAGGTGAGTCAGCTAGCTTAGTGGGGAAAAGTCACCATCTAAGCATATTTAAGTTTAAGCATGGTTTAGGGGAAACATGGGAGTGCTTAATCACTTTAAGGGAATCAAGAAAGAGGTTCCTCATTTTGCCTAATATGGTATGGTTACATGAACACCACTCACATGGCTTGCATGGGGCTTAAGGATGGCTTCATGGCTTCATTTGGGCTTGGGGCAAGGCTTGGCTCAGTTTCATGAAAATGGATTTCGGAAACTTTGGCATTTTAGTGGGAAGTTCTCATGAAGCTTGATTTTGAATTATTTGGTTATTGATTTTAGGACTTAGGGATGATTTAAATCAAAGGGATGATGATGGAAATTTCACATAGGCCTTGGAATAAGTTTTGGGCTTTCGGATTTGGTAAAAATGGGTTTTAGGATGGTTTAAGAAAGTGGGCCTTTAGGTTTGAAAACAAATTGGTGGATGGAAATTTTGTGAATTATTGGGCCAAAAAAATGTTGGGTTTAGTTTAGGGATGTATCTTGAACATTTTAGAAAAGGTTTGGTGTCATTTAGAGTGGAATTGGATTTAATTTGGGCTTTTTTTGGTAAAGGTGCCAAAGTGGGTCAAATTGGGCTAACTTGGGCTATGGTTGGGCTAAGGTTGGATTTGATGTAAAATTAATGTTGAGAAATGCTTATGGGAGTGTTACAAAGAGTTTTCAACTTTTGTTGGGCTTTGATTTTTGGATTTAGGTCCATTTGCGTTAGGTTTGGGTTTAGGCCAAAAATGGGGATTTTGGTTTTGGTTTAGGTTTGGGTGGAGTTTAGGTTCAAATTTGGGGCAAATCTTGTTAGTGTTTTGTTTTTGGGGATGTTAGGAGGGTTTAGGAAAAGATTTGGGGTTAATTGGAATTGAATTGGGTTGGTTTGGGCTAAGTTTTAGGTCCTGGGCCAAGATTTGGCTTTAGGCTTCAAATTGGAATTGGATCCAAATGTCAAACAAATTGGGCTTGGATTTGGTCTGAATTGACATTGGGGATATTGAATTGAAGTTTAGAATTGAATTGGGTCAAATTTGAGGTCAATTGGGTTGATTTGATTTGACATTGGGTCCACTTGGGTTAAGAATGGGTCAAATTAGGGGTTTTGTTAAACGTGGGTTAAATTGACAAAATTGGCTTGTGGTGTAGTTGGATAAAATGAAATTGGGAATATTTGGGATTTTCTGGAATTTTCTGGGAATTTTTGGAAATTTTGGATTTTTTGGTTATGAAGGGCATTTTGGGTATTTGGAGGGTATTGAGGGGTATTTTTTGGAATTTTTGGTATATTTGGCCATGGATACTCAATTTGAGTGGGGGTAAATGTTTAGGATTGGTTTTGAGGAATTTTTGGTAATTTCAAGGGCATTTGGTAGGCTCGGTGGGTTTAGGGCCCCGGGGGTCAAAAATTGGAATTTTGGGAAAATGAAGGTTGATCAAGTGTGAGTGAAATGAAATCATTTTGGTTGAGCCATGAAACCATATCAAGCCCAAAAAAGCCATGACAGGACTCATTTGAGGCATTCACTATGTTGTTCCTAACCCTCTTAGCTAGGGGCCTAGGAGTTAAGGTCCATCCATATGAATTACCTACATGAGTCAGGAAGTCAAGCTAGGTAAAAGTGGTTTTAGGATTGGAATGTGTGTGAAAGTGTAATGTGTGTGCAAGTCAACCCTCACCAGACCAAGCCACCCAGGGTAGTCCTAAGGCCAAAGAGTCCTATAGGGAAATCATCCTTTAAACTTCCACATTTGATCTTAACACTCTAACTGACTTGGGGGTTTACAATCAAACTTATGGGGTTTGCAGGGATTTTAAGAGGTGTTTAAATTTATAAGTGGTGGGTTCCATTTCTAGTCCTCTAAGATAGTCAAAGGGAAAGCCTAAGGCTAGATCCTAAGTACTAAGGAGAGAGAAGAGAAAAGACCTCATCAAAAATGGGGTCAACAAATGGACCCCCAATAGGTGTGGTGTGCTAACCAAGCACACCGCGCGTATTGGCGTTGACCGGAGGGATCAACAAAACCAACACAAACGTCTAAGTGACACACTTCGAACAGAGTAGAGAAACAAATTTCCGCTGGGGAGTGTCGAGTATATCTCCAAGACTGGAGATTCCTGAACTCTCGTTGGGGAAAAGAAAAGGAGGCGAAATCCAAATCACAAGATCTGGGGAAATTTGATTTAGATTTCATTTCATTTTCTATTTCAAGTTTCAATGTCGAGTTTGTATTTCAATTTGTTTCAAGTTTCAATTTCGATTGAAGTTTAATTTACAATCAATTTAAGAAAATTCAGATTTGAAATGAGAATTGGAACCTAGGTTCCAACCTCGGGATTGCGAAGAGAACTGGAATTTAGGTACCAGCCTCGGAGTGAGAATCAGAGTTTAAGTATCGATTGAAAAGGATGAGAATCAGAATTTAGGTATTGATCTCGAAAAGAGAGTCAGAATTTGGTACCGAGCTCAAAAGGAGAGAACTGGAATTTGGTACCAGTCTCGAAGGTTTAAAAGGTTGAAATTTAGTATCAACCCCGAAAGAGAGTCAGAATTTGGTACCGACCTCGAAAGGAGAGAACTGGAATTTGGTACCAGTCTCGAAGGTTTAAAAGGTTGAAATTTGGTATCAACCCCGAAAGAAGTCAAAATTTGGTACCGACCTCGAATGGAGAGAACTGTAATTTGGTACCAGTCTCGAAGGTTTAAAAGGTTGAAATTTGGTATTAACCCTGAAAGAGAGTCGGAATTTGGTACCGACCTCGAAAGGAGAGAACTGAAATTTGGTACCAGTCTCGAAGGTTTAAAAGGTTGAAATTTGGTATCAACCCCGAAAGAGAGTCGGAATTTGGTACCGACCTCGAAAGAAGAGAACTGGAATTTGGTACTAGTCTCGAAGGTTTAAAAGGTTGAAATTTGGTATCAACCCCAAAAGAGAGTCGGAATTTGGTACCGACCTTGAAAGGAGAGAACTGGAATTTGGTACCAGTCTCGAAGGTTTAAAATGTTGAAATTTGGTATCAACCCCGAAAGAGAGTCAGAATTTGGTACCGACCTCGAAAGGACAGAACTGGAATTTGGTACCAGTCTCGAAGGTTTAAAAGGTTGAAATTTGGTATCAACCCCAAAAGAGAGTCGTAATTTGGTACCGACCTCGAAAGGAGAGAACTGGAATTTGGTACCAGTCTCGAAGGTTTAAAAGGTTCAAATTTGGTATCAACCCCGAAAGAGAGTCGTAATTTGGTACCGACCTCGAAAGGAGAGAACTGGAATTTGGTATCAGTCTCTAAGGTTTAAAAAGAAATGGAAACTAGTTCAAATCTCAAAGGTTTAATGAGAAATGGAAACTGGTTCCAATCTCGAAGATTTAATGTGAAATGGAAACTGGTTCCAATCTCGAAGATTTAATGAGAAATGGAAACTGGTTCCAATCTCGAAGATTTATCTGTATGAAGAGGGACCCAGTCCCATGCCATCAGAACCAAATAGAACAAAGTTCGTGGCTCCATTTCAATAAAACTAGTCAATCCTCTAGCACGCAGAGAAAAGATTTAAAAAGAACTGATAAGTGTACCAAGTTGAAAAGACTAGACCTGGTGACAAGTCGAGGAAAAGATTTGAATTTCAGAAGGGTTTCAAATAGATTTCGTTTTGAAGAATAATTGAAGGATTCAGATCGAAGGATTCAGATCGAAGGATTCAGATCGAAGAATTCAGATTGAGATTTAAATTCATTTTGTTCATTTTGGTGATTCAATTTCAAAAATATTTGGAGTTCGTGTCAGTTTAGAATTCATTTTGACATTTAGATTCTTAAAAGAGTTCTCATTTATTATCATTTTTCTTTGTTCTTTGCTCGAAGTTCTTTTAATTTAATGGCGTTTCCCAGTCAATTTGCACAAAAAGAGGTGAAGGCAAAACATGACATGGTCACTTTCATTCCAATCTTGTTGAAAATACATCATACATCTTGATCCAAAACATGATGATATTTTCTCTGAGAATTTAATATCTCATACAATCCATATAAATCCAAAACGGATTGTGTAAGATTCTTCAAGTTTCTTTTAAAAGCAGTTGTCAAAATCCATGTCTGAATAGTGAGATACATGGACAATAACATCACCTTCCAAGTCATCCTTGGCAGAAATGTCGTATGGATGTGCATTGGAGGTGTGCTATCTCCCATGTAACTCACAGATCGTAAGGCTGGAGATTCTCTAACTCTGGATTTGGCTAGAAGTGGAAAGGCATTTTTCTGTCGTCCATCCTTTTGAAAGTAACAGAGATCCGCTCAACAGGCACTCCTGGAATGCAATGCTTTGCGATATCTGCTCCATTCCATTTTAATACCATGACGGAACCTACCGATAGTGGTATCTCCACTGGTCCTCGGAACTCACCGGGGTCTGCTATCCGGAGGTCAGATCCGAACATGATATTACACTGGTTGACAAAAGACACTGTGCAGAAAGGCCTAATGAAATCATGATGGTCTATATGTGGAGGTATGAAGTCGCCCTCCTTGTAGATGTTAATGATGCAGTGATTGGGTATGCAATCTGCAGGCAATACCCTCCATGTTATCATCCTCTTTACCATTCTTTTAATAACATTCGGCATCAGATCCACCTCACTGCGACGGAGTATCCCTGGTGGATTTCCTTTCTGTCTATCGTGAAGTTGTAGCAACATCCACACTGGATCGTAACTCTTCCTTTCCATGGCATCCATCTTCGGGGTTCTGAATAAGTCTTTTCCCTCAGACGACCAGCTCGGCCCATTTTCTGGAGTTCAAGTATGCAGTCTACAATTTTTTGTTGTTCGTAATCTAAGAAGACATCTGTATGCAGCTCGAGGCCTTCAAAGATGTTGATCCTCTTGCCTCGAATTCTTTCGAAGTATTCAAAAGTTTTCTTTTCGACATTCTGCATTATTTCCAACTCATACTCTGGAATTATCTGCAATCGGCGAGGTCTAGTAACGTACTGGGGAATGTATGGTTCCACCCTGGCATGCTCTCCTGCATGTCTTGGCTCCTCGGGGATAGTCTCTGTCGGGACATCCTCCGGGGTCTTCAGAACTGGTGCATCTGTCTAGCATCGTGGTACTATCTATGTTTCTATTTTCCTCGGGATTTCTTTCATCCTTTTTGCTGTACTTGGAATTGACTTCCTCCTCTCTGGTTCCTGACAAACCAATCTCTTCGAAGCATTTGTACTGACGGTAGCGACTGTGTCTTCACGCTGATCTGCTGCCAGCTTAGTCAGCATCTTGCGAATGCGACGGTTTTGTTCCTTCGCTGAGTGCCTGTGAGAGTAGCTCTCCTTATCCCTTGGATTTCTGTGGGCACGACACTTACAAGCCTGCCCTCTGCGTAGCAACAACGGACTTAACTTTGCTATCTTCTCCTGTTGCATGAGCGGCGTTTGCTTGTCTCTTTTTGCTGGTAGATGGTTGATTTGAGCCACCCAAATTCATCACTGCATGGCTGCGAAGTTCTTCCCGATCAACTGGAGTCCAATCAGTTTCTTCATATTGTAGCCCGGCCGGTGTGAAGTCGGAGTCAATCTTGATCACGGCTCCATCCCTCACTCTCTTTTCATCAAGTGCTAGACTCATGCCATTCTTAAAGTTCAGAACCAACCGCCCGTTTGACTTTTCCCTGCGAAAAATAAGGAAAGGATCAGGGGCTGTACTAAGAACAAGAACAGTAGAAAAATATGTTTATTAATGAAGAGCTTTTATTTGTTTATTTTAAATTTGAATAGGAGTAGGAAAAGGTGAAGAAAGATCAAGAGTGAAACTCGATTTGAAAGGAAGGATAAAGACTTCATTATCATACTTTCACATGTTTTCTTTTAACACAATTTTTTTTAACGATTTTCTTTATCATCCACTTTTTATATTTATATTTTTGGGTTCGGACCCAGTCATAAGTAATTACTGTGCCCGTGCTTCTAGGAATGAGGATTCATCCTTCAAAACATCAGGTTGCGTAATACTTCTTGAGATATCTTCCATTAATTGGAAGCATAGGTCGCTCTCCACGGCAATTTACAAGCTGGTAGAAACCTCTTGAGTAAACTGCCTCGACCACAAATGGCCCTTCCCAAGTCGGTTCAAATTTACCACCTATCTTGCGATGTGTAAGAATAGGTCTTCTGAGAACTAGAACCAAGTCACCGACCTTGAATGTCCTTGGACGGACTAATTTATCATGGGCCTGGATCATCTTGGCTTGATACAGTTCCAAATTCTGCAATGCTGAAAGTCTTTTTCCTTCCAAGTTTTCCAATTCTTCTAGTCGTAGTCTGACATTTTCTTTTGTAGTGATCTTGTTTGCAACTGCAATTCTGAGAGACAGAAGCTGAACCTCTAAGGGTAGAATGGCCTCGGACCCGTACACTAAGGCGTAAGGCGTAGATTGGGTGGGAGTTCTGAAAGTCGTCCTGTAGGACCATAAGGCTTCTAATCGTGCCAATTTCTCTTATTGTCGTCCAAAGTTTTCTTTAGGATTTGAACGAGAGTTTTATTAAAAACCTCGGCCAAGCCGTTCGCTCTTAGGTAGTAGATTGTCGAATAACGCCAGTCGATCCCATGTCTTCTGACAAAATTGTTAGTTTTTGTACTCTTGAACGCGGATCCGTTATCTGAGATAATTCTGCGCGGTACCCCAAAACGGTAGACGACTTGATTCTTGAAGAATTATAGCACGTGATGTGCTTTCACTTCACTGAGTGGTATAGCTTCTACCCACTTAGAAAAGTAATCTGTAGCTGTAAGAATGAAGAGATGTCCTCTTGAAGAAGGTGGTTCTATCGGACCCACGATATCTGTGCCCCAACATTCAAATGGCCACGACGTGATTGTCGGATGTAGCACATTTGGAGGTTGATGTATAACCACTCCATGCACTTGGCACTGGTGACAACTTTTGGCAATCTTCATGCAGTCGATCATCATTGAGGGCCAGTAGTACCCTAGTCTTTTAATTCTCATTTTCATTTTCGGACCCGACTGATGAGTGCCGCAAAGTTTTGAGTGTACTTCTTTAACAATTTCACGAGCCTCGGACCCGCTCAGGCACCTTAGCCACATCTGATCAAAAGACCTTCTGTATAACGTGTTGTTTATTAATGCATAAGACAGAGTTCTTTTCTTAATTTGATGGGCTATCGACTTATCGTCTGGTAAGTTTCCCGTTTGCAAGTAGTCTATTAGTGGCTGCCGCCAATCTTCTGTACTTTCTGTTATTGTCGCAATTGTTTCTTCTACTTTTTCTGCTGATTTGTGTATTGTATCCATGTCGAGCTGTGATAGGACCTGTCGTCCTTGAACTAACACTTCAACTGACTTATCCTGTAAGCAGGCAAATTCCTTTGTAAGGTGGGCTTACACATCCGCGAGAGCATTTACTCTTCTGGGAATCTTATAGATTGTAACATTTGGAATTTGCTTCAACAGTTTCAAGGCATACTGAAAGTATTGCTCAAGTCTTGGCTTTAGAATTCTGTATTGTCCTGCGACCTGTTGAATTATCAACTGAGAATCCCCATAGATGTTGATATTTGTTATCTTCATCTGAATAGTTAATTCCAGTCCGGTTATGAGGGCTTCGTATTCTGCCTCATTGTTTATACACGGTTCTGTTAGATGGCAGGAATACCTTAACATCCCCCGCTCTGGTGTTATAAATATTAGTTTGATTCCTGCCTTACCGGGCAATATCATTTGCAATTCTTTGTCTTTCTGTGCTGAGGATGCTCCGTCAAAGTACAATTCCCAACGCTGATCATCGGGATCTTCTAGGCTCATTATACGCTTGTCTAGCAAGTCGTCGTTGAGAGGCGATCTCGCCGGTAAAGGGTGTCTTTGCGAGGAAGTCTGCTAGGACTTGTCCTTTTACGGCACGAAGAGGAACGAAAGTTATATCGAATTGCAATAGTATCATTGACCACCTAGAAAGTCTGCCAGAAAACGTCGGTCGGGTCATCAAATATTGCAATGGATTAAATTTTGAAATAAGGTTGACCTTATGAGAAAGCATGTAATGCCTGAGCTTTTGAGCGGCGAAGATCAGGGCCAAACAATGCTTCTCAAAAGGAGGATACTTTACTTCTGTCAGAATTAGACGACGGTTTAAGTAGTAGAGAGCATTTTCTTTTCCCTCGTCATTGACACAGGCTAGCGGGGCTGCGAGAGAGTCGTCTAGAGCTGCGGTATAAAGTATCAACGGTCTACCCGAGACTGGGGCTGCTAAGGCAGGAGGTGTCAAAAAATACTGCTTGATGTCATCGAAGGCACGTTGACTTTTGGAGTCCCAAGTAAACTTGGCATCCTTCTTAACCAAAGCAGAAAAAGGCTGACACCTTAGTGACAAATTCGAGATAAAGCGTCAAAGATATGCCAATTTTCCTTGAAAGGATCGTAGTTGTTCCAAGGTTTTGGGAGGCGGCATTTCTAAGATAGCTTTAATCTTCTCCGGATCGATTTCAATTCCACGATGTCGAACAACAAATCCTAAGAATTTTCCAGAGGTGATGCCGAAGGTGCATTTCAAGGGATTCATCTTAAGGTTATATTGTCTTAATCGCTCGAAAACAATTCTCAAATCATACAAGTGATCTTCTTTTAGTTTGCTTTTGATGACCACATCATCTAAGATCATCGAAAATCCTCGTCATCGCTCTTTGATAGGTTGCTCCTGCATTCTTTAATCCAAACGGCATCACTGTGTAGCAGTACACTCCAAATACGTTCTGAAGGTTGTAAGCTTTTCATCTTCTGGTGCCATCTTTATCTGGTTGTATCCCAAAGATCCATCCATGAAAGAAAAGACTTCAGGTGTTGAAGCAATGTCGATCATCAATTCTGGAATTGGTAGAGGGAATTCGTCGTTTGGACATGCTTTGTTCAAATCTCTGAAATCCATGCAGATTCTGATCTGACCATTCTTCTTTCTAACTGGTACCACATTGGCTAACCAAGTTGGATATTGCTCTTCATGGATAAATTTAGCGTCTATTAGCTTCTTAACTTCTGCTATTACTTGTTGTTCGATCTCTAAACGCATCCTTCTCGGAGCTTGTCTGATTGGAACGGCAGTGGGATCCACTCCTAACTTATGAACTGCGACCTCTGGAGTTATTCCTGGCATTTCCTCATAACTCCAAGAAAAACAGTCCTTGAATTCCATCAATAGCTTGATTATCTCTTCAGAGTCTTCTTTATTGAGTAAGGAGCTAACAAAGGTCGGCCTATGCTCTTCACTAGTACCTAAGTTAACTTCCATTAACTCGTCTATTGTAGATTTAATTTCTTCTTCAAATTCTGGCGGAGCATCTCCGATTGGCAGATCTTTGAGATCTTCTGAAGCTTCCAAGCAGTCTTTATTAGGCTCGCAAGTGCCAACCAAGCAAAATCCTGAATCATCAATAGACCCTACTGTGCCGAATCCGAGACCATGTTTCGAATTGGGAAGTCGACTGACATTGCTCCATAATTTTTCAAAATGTTGTGATTGACCTTTTGTCCATCATCGAGGTAAGACACCACGTTGGATTAAATTTTGAACACAGGGAGAGTACCACTCAAAAGGCAGTTCCATTAATTCGGAAGAAGTAACATCTTCAAATTGTACATCATTTTTAGTATTGGAAGAAGAAGCACCACGGTAAAACTTGATTGGTTTAGTACCATCACGTACTTCCTTGACCACCATACCCTCGATCTTATTAGAATGGATCGGGGTCAGGGTCTTAGTGTGTAGATAATGGTTAATCTTCTTGTACATTGATTTGTATTCTTCATTCTTTTCTTCTTCGAGAGAGATCTTGAACTGGGGTTTCTTTTGATTTACTGTTGCTGCTTCTTTCTTGATTTCTTCTTCTTCGGAACTGGTCTCCCAATCAATGTCGATGACTGGTTTCTTCTGGAGAAACCTTCACCATCTCGCCGTAAGGGAGTGGTGAGTAACTGTTGGACTAGAATCTCCGGGTCTTTATCATCTTGCACTTCTTTTGCTTCATTTGGTATGATATTTCTGGAAAAGATTGTTTTCTTCGGAGGCGTGTAGTAGGCTGCATCTTCGTGAATTTCGATTTCATGCACGAAGAATGGTTGCAAGTCACATTTGATAGACTGTTCTCCTCCTTCGTAATATTTTATGCACTGGTGCAGAGACGACGGTACCATCCGGTTTTCATGAATCCATGGCCGACCCAGTAAAGCATTGAACGATGTCTCAGAATCAATTATATGAAATTTTGCGGTTGTCTTTGCTAAGTCACCGGTCTTCATTAGTAGTGTTATCGATCCAAGAGCTCTTTCTCCTTTCTGATTGAACGCTCTTAACAACATCTTTTCTGCTTCGAGGTCGCGAGCATCAATTTCCAAATATGCTAGCGTTCGAAGGCTCATTATGTTGATTGATGCTCCCGGATCAACTAACACCCTGGATAGCGTAAACTTTACAACGGTGACTGAGATGTACAACGGTCGATTGTGATCAGCCGTTCCGAGTAGTAAATCATTGTCCGTGAAGGTAACACTTCGCTGTTCTTTTAACGAGGAAACCTCATCTAAGGAATTACCGGCCATTTGAGCTAAACAAATCTCTGGATCAAGTAGAGCCCTGATCAGAGTTTCTCTCATCTCCTTTGACAGGATCAGAGCGTCGTATATTCTTAGTTTGGCTGGTATCTTCCTAAGATGGGCTAGCACGTTGTAGTCTACTTTATTACCATGTTCCTCGGTTTCTTCTGAATGGGCGATTCCTCTGCTGGGGTTGGCTCTTCCTAAGCAACCACTTGCTTTCCTTTATCCTTTGGACCCATTCTCGGAGGTAGAACTTTTTCGCTTCTTAGGTTGACTTCAGTTATTTCTTCTGAATCTGGTGTTGAATCTGCCGGTGTATCCTCTTGAATTGGAACGATTGGCTCTTCTGGCGTTGCTTCAGAATCTGATAACTCCAATTCTATCGTGATTGGAGCTCCTCGAAATTCGCAAATAGACTCGTTGCTTGTTGAGCTTTCGTAGCCATCCTTGTGAACGTCTTCTCCTTCGTCGTGGTCATTGAGGTTTAGTATGATTTGAGAATCGTTATTTGTATCGGAATCGAGATCCGGATTAGGTTGGTTTTCGTTAGTTACGCAATCGTTAGAAATAGTCAAAAGGTAGCCAACGCCAAAACTCTTATCATTATAAGATCCCGCCGGAGCGAGCAAATAATCATACAGAGTTAGTGGTTCGAGGGATTTCTCCTCCGAATCGGAAATAACCATCCTAGGATAAGCAGCCCCTAGTCTACTCTTTGGAGCCTTGGTTTTCTTCTCTTCCATGATTTTCTCTTCCTTCTGGGGTTGTCCTTCAATCGCAAGCGATAGTGCTGACTCGACAGGTTTCGAACTTTGAGTTGCAGCGTGCACAGAAGCGGTCTGGATGTGATCCAAAATTTTCTTCGAAGACTTTGTCCAGACGGTACTCCATCCATCATGGGTTGTGTAAGGGTCTATCGGAACAATGAGATCCATTGAAATAGCATTGACGGAACCTCCTTTTCGGGGTTCCTTCATGTATTCCTTCAGGATTGTTATGTTCCCTTTCCGGAGATTGTCATCAAGCCAACTCTTGAAAGTGACACAATCCTCTATCTTATGCCCGAGCATCCGGTGGTAAGGGCAATAGTTTGGATGATCTTTTTAATTGACTTCTTCCGGCCTCTTGGGCTTTGGTAGCTGAAAATCTAGTGTATTCATTAAACTGCAGAACATTTTTGCTACTGCTTCAGTTTTGAATGGATATTCCCTATTTAGAAGTTCTTTCAGGGTACGCGATGGACGAGGCGGTTGCTCATAATGCTGACGTGACTGATAGCTTGGTCGAGGCTTTTGGTAGTTCTGCTAAGGTTGTTGGTAAGTACGTTGCAGTGGTTGATAGCTAGGTTGTGGCCACTCTGGCTGTGTCTGCACTGGCTGCTTGCCCTTATCTACTGCCGCGACGATTCCAGATTTCTTTTTGAATGTTTTCACTGGTTTCTGTTTATTAGTCTTGTCCACGAAACTTAGCTATTTTGCTTCCTCTTACAAGCTCCCGTCCTTGCTAAGCAGCTTCTCGAAAGTCTTGATTGTAAATCCGTTAAGGAGAAGTGCTATCGGACCGTAGATACTTTTCAGCAAAATACCGATCGCATGCTGTTCCTGAAGTTGTGGTTCACACTTCATGCTTAAATTTCTCCATCGAAGTATGTAATCAACTAAAGTCTCGTTTGGTTTCTGGTGCTCCACCACTAGATCACGATGGTGATGTGGTGCTGAGCCCCGGCAAACCGCTCAACGAAGAGGTTTTCTAACTCTGAAAAGGTCTTAACCGAACCATTTGGCACTTCTGCGTACCAGTTGAAGGCAATCCCTGACAGGCTGCTGATAAACTGTCGAAAGAGTAAGGCGTCACTCCCACCGGCATTGCAGCAACTAGCACGAAAATGTGCGACATACTGCCGGGGGTTTCCCGTTCCATCAAAAGTCTTAAACAGAGGTGGTACGAAGCCTTTTGGGTATTGGACGGCATCAAATTCTTCCGGGTAAGGTCTACCCGTCTGAATAGATGCTCCACTCTTGGATTGTGCTAGGGCTTCTCGCACCTGCTGTTCTACCATGTTGTTAATGTCTTTTTTGGGAATCATGCTCTGTGCAGAATCCTTCTTTGGTGGCTCGTCTCCGTTGATGGATGTGATCACTTTTCCTCCATCTGCAATATGGATGATTTCTGGGGGTGTTTCTTTCTGAGGTTGCACCTGACTTTGGAGAGTGGCTAAAGCAGCAGCCATCTCTTCATCCTCCTTGCCATTTGGGAAATTGTGTCATCTCTTTCCCGAAGCTGTGCTCTCATTACTTCCGGTTCATCTCTTTCCGCAGCTACCGAAGCACCTTGCGAAGCTGACGATGCTCGTGTCTCAACCATGTTGATCTCGGCACACTCTTCATCCATGAACTCTGATGAATCAACTTTCTTTTCCAACTTTTCTCCTCTTTCTTTTGCCAACCGTCGGATATTCGTACTTAGCTTTCCTATAGCATCCTCAAGGGGTCTCTTCCAGACGGTCTCGCGGTTGTCGTGTGACGAATGTTGAACTTCTTTTTCGGGAGTTTCTTTTATTGCAGTAGCACTTCCTTTTGATTCAAGCCCTTTGATGAGGCTTTTCTTCTCAGGCCGTTGTGTTGGTCTCGGCCCGGTAATAATAGGTCGCCACACCATCCTTCTTGCAGCAGAAGGCCTAGGACCGGAAGGTCTGTCGGCTATATGCTGGTAGGTGGTGTCCTCCCTAATATGATGGCCCGATACAACAATAGGTGAACTAGCTCTCATTTTCTTCCTTGGTTTCTCTACGGCAGTGACAGGCTCTACTCGTGGTCCGAGGCGGGATCTAGCTGGCATTCGTCCCATTCTTCTTAGGATTTCTGATACGCGGCATCTTTCTTTCTTTGCCAATTTTTCTATCACGGACTGTAGCCGAGCAAATGGCGTATTCTTAACCCTTTTTCTTTTGCAATTACTATAGTACGCAGGTCTGGGTAATATAGCGGCAATCCTTCGGACGTCTTCTTCATCTGATGCAGCAGAGAGGGGGTGAAACCTACTCCCTTCCAACAGAGATACATACTCAGGCAGTTCTTCTCTTTCCTCAGGAATTTCTTCTAGAAAGTAACTTCAGCAGCTTTGGCTTTCTCAATCTTGGCTATCTTTCTGCTTCTATTTCTCCTTTGAGTCCGAGTTAGGGGTGCAACTCTTGAATTGGACCCAATCTCGAAAACAGATGGTATTGTAGCAAAATCTGTACCCTCCATGGTGACTGGCTCACCACAGACTTGGATTTCCTTCCCCTTTAGTTTGGCAGAAGCCAGGGTAGGTGCAGAGATGACTAGACTGGTGGGGGTAGAGACAACGGTCCTCCTACGAATAACGGTACTTCTTTCAGCTGGAACCCTTTGCGGGGGAGGGAATTCTTGAGTCGACTTCAGAGTTGAACTCAATTACAGTCTCTTCAGTTTCTGGCACTTTGTCCATTAGTGCGAAGAGAGTGACGTCAGCGAACTTGATATCTGTGTTGTCGAATCCTTGTCCAAAACGGATGATCCCATTGTCAGGCAGCTCATCCTTATAGACGACGAAGTCCATTCCATTGGTGAAGGAGAAAATTAACTTTGGCGCAGTCATTTTCTGCAGGGTAGATTTTAAACGTCAGTCCCGAATTATGCTTCCTTTTTTTGCAAAACTTAGGATGAAAAAGAATGAGTCCGAACACATTTTCGTTTATCTTAGTGTATTTATGATTTAAAAGAGTTTGTTTGAAGGATTGTTTTTTAGAAGATTTATTTGTTAAGAACGAAATGATTAAAGGTATAGAAAAGGTAAAGGACCTGATTAAGAATTGGAAAGGAAGAGAAAGTCTCGCAAAACTTCTCAACCCGAAGGACCGCTCCTAAGCTAACACCTATTGGGGGTCCACCCACCTCAGAAAAGAGGTAAAAGGATTTCGGAACCTCTCTGTTTAGGGGTGTCTAAACAGTGGCTCCTAAATCCGAGAGAAGTTGACTATACCCATTCAAGATAGAAATGAACGTAGTATGCCAACGAAAGAATGATAGTTTTGGTCCACTAGGGATATGGACTCTCTATCGATTTATGAAAGAAAACCATCTAATTAAGATGGAGAGAGGAACTTTTTCTCAGCGGAGTCGCCAGAAATTGTCGCCATATTTTTAGGTTATGTGTTTTAAAAAGGGAGTCGCCTACAGAAACTGTCGGCGAATTTTAAATTTTAAATTTAATTTAAATATATATATAGTTTTAGAAAGAAGCATTTGATTTTGAAAATAACTTTAAGTTTGAAAAATTTTAAGATATGAAATCAAACTGATCTCACATCCCAAATAGTTTATATAAACGAGCACCACACCATAAACAGTGTATTTATCCTAACGAATAGACACACTGTTTGATAATGGGGCTTGACTAAATAAACTAAAAGATTTGTGACATCCGTTTGGTCTGCGAACCAATTTTATAAGCCGACAAGTTCCCCTGCTTAATATAAAGGAATTAAGCAGGGTTTATATTACCAGGTTCTTAAAGTTCCCTATAAGGGCAAGCCCCTATAGTTAATTACATCTTAAATGACGGGAATCATTTAAGAAAACTCTCGATAATGATCAGTGGTTTTGCTCTCAAGAATTTCAAAGTTTAAGGTTTTCGAACAATTGGACTTTAGAAATTTCAATAGGGAATAGCTCAAATATGGAACATTTTATTTTTGGGAATCAAAGGAAGAGAAGTAGGGGATGTCACGGACCCGAAGTGAACTTCGGTGACCTCCCGACTACCATATTGTTTGGCTTCAAATTGAGAGAATTGTTTAATGTTTCAATCCTGCCAATTTTAAATAATTAGGACTTATATTTGTATGACATAATCATACAAATAGCCTTGAAGATGTGAGGGCTTATGTCGTACCGAACGACTACCTCGGAATCCTAAGACCGGTTATGACTTAATTTACATAACATGATTATGCAAATGCCTAACGAAAAGTTGAAGATTTATGTTGCACTAAACAAACTACCTCGAAATCCTATGGCTTGGTTATTTAATTCTAAGAAAGGTTTTGCTGAAGTAGACCCGAATTTTGCTGAAGAAGATGGTCGTGCTGCCCACCGTGCTCCAAGCTCCTTGTTGTTGAAGAGGTTTGGTTTTGGAAAGTGAAAATTTGGGGATGAGAAAAGTGTCTTGGTTTAGAGAAATCTTAAAGTCCAAATGTCTTTAGTGTTTTAATTAAAACAAATCTTAAATTTGATTAAACAGAATCGATTAAGATCCCACGGTTCCGTCATTCCGGCACAGTTATTTTCATCGAATTCACTTAGTTCAGATGAATATGCTAAACTCAACTGAATGAGTTCCACACTTTCATTTAGAACGTGGGAAATCCCGTTAGCAACACGTGGGTTACATCATCCGAGGTATTCCCGATCATTCAACTAGACGTTTTAATTTAGTTGCAATTGTAGTTTTGTTGTTCTGTTTGTGATTAAATTTTGAGTTATTTTATATTTTGAATGTTGTGGCGGTGAATTTTATCTTTTTGTGACTTTTAATTTAGTTTTGGGTTTCAGTTTTGTGACTATCCTAAAGGTTTTAGTTTTCATGCAACAATCTTGTTTAACATGCAAGAGAAGTAAAGTACAGTGCCTGTAAGTAATTTGCAGTAAATTGCAATAAAATAAAAAATGTACCTGGAGGGTCTTCCCGTCATCCCAAGCTACACTTAAAACATATATTAAGGCATTTAAATATTTATAACAAGTACCTAGGTAAAGCTAAGGGAAGGTTTTAGTTATCTACCAAAGTCCTAATCCTATTGCTAGTTATCTCTTATGATGTGTAGGTTCTTGTATTTTGTTTAGGGATGATTTTCTTCATCAAAGAACAATTAAATTCAATTGTTCTTCTAAAACATCTCATCATATTGAGAAAGTGTTTAGGAGGAGTCCTAAACATCTTTTCAATATTTCCGAGATTATTTTGAGTCCAAGTAAATTTTGTTGCACAGGTGAATTAATCATCCAGGAGTTTAGTTAAGCTTTGTCTCTTGCTCAGTGAACTTGGGCATTTGATTACCTGATGAATGAAGTGACATCTCACTTAATACTCCATTTAAGAGTTATAATAATTAAAACCTTTAGGGGCAAGTTGGTTTGTTAAGGATTTTAATCATTCTTAATTTGAAGTTTGAGTTAATGGTTTAAAGTGATTTAGTTTAATTATGAGGTTTTAATAATTTTAAGTTTGGAATAGTGTTCAAATTATTTTTGGTTTAAATATTTATACTTTAAGTGATCTTAATATTTTAAATTTGTTTTACTTTTATTATTGAATGGTGTTAATTTAATATAATTTAAATTTAATTTAAGTTAATTTAATTTAATTTAATTTCAATATTTTAAATTTAATTTAATTTAATTGTTAAAATGTTAATTTAATTTAATTTTTAATTTTAATTTAATTTTTACTTAATTTAATTTAATTTAATTTAAATTTAATTTAACTGTTAAATCACTTAATATTTTGAGCTTTCCTTTAATTTAAGGGTTATTATTTTTTTAATTTTTTAATTTTAATTTACTTAGTTTGGATTATCATTTAAATCTTAATTAAGAGTTAAATATTATTGAAGTGATTTATTTAGGGATCTTTTTTTTATTAAAGAATTGATATCCTCTCAAGTTATATCCTTATTTTTAATAATTCAAATTTTCATTAATCTTCCAAAAGTTAAATTGTTTAAATAATTAAAATTTCATTTTGGCTTATTAAAAGTGATTAATGGGTTCCTACACTTTTAATTCCTCAAAGTTTCAATCATCCAACAAAGATAAAATCAAATATTTTACCCTCCACTTTAATTAAACCTAAAATTTTAATAAAGGGTTAAATTCTTTAATTAACTTTATGCCCTTTTAGGCTTATTAATTTCATAACACACTAAATTGAGTTCAAATGAACTTGAAATTTTGATGTCACTTCACCCACATGTCAATTAAGACATTAGAGGAGAAAATGTGATTTTTCTGAATTTAATTTATTTATATAATTATTTTTAATGGAAAATAGGGGTTTTCAAAGAAAATTCACATACATGACCAAGGTAAAGTTTCTATCCTTAAGAAAATTATGAAATATTTCTAATGACCAGAGTACCACTTGAACCAATTTTGGTGATTTTTTGAATTATATTTTATTTATTATAATTATTTTAAGTTTTGGAGTGTTAATTAATTATAAAATAAAATAAAAGTTGAAAAATGAATTTTATATTTTTTAAAAATCTATCTAACCTCAAGAAAGTTAGAGAAATAAATTTTATAATTTTTTGATTTTTTATTGATTTATTAGAATTAATTTAGTGAAAAGGTTGGAAAATACATTTTTTAATATTAAAAATTGTTTTAAGAATTTAAAATTCAATATCTTTACTTTAAGACTTGAGAAAAATGTTTGGTTTATTCCTAAGTGATTAGGAGTCAAAATGTGACATTTTTATGATTTTTACTATTTTTATGATTTCTATTATTTTTTAATTATTAAAATTCTAAATATATCATTAAAAATGAAAAATTTTAGAAAAATTCCAATTTTAATTTTTATAGACTCGTCTAATATCAGAGAGCCCACAAAACCAATTTGGTGAATTTTTGAAATGTATATTTGGGGTTATGAATTTTTAAAGTTTAATTTTACTCATGTGATTTAATTAATCCATTTAGTGAGGTTAAACAATTCCAATCGACTTCAAATTTTTATACAAGGTTTTCTGTATCCTAAAGCTCAATGGAGAATTGATTTCAAGTTATTTTAATATGTGGTTAACCCTATTTTATTAAAGTTTAGTTTTGAGTAATTAGATCAATTAGGGTTATTCTTAATGAATTAACTCAAGATATAATTATCCTAGGGTCTTCTGTCCTAAAAAACTTCCCTAAATTTTTCTAGAATTTATTGAATAATATGCTAATTATTGGAATTAAAATATCAAAAACAGTGACATAAACTTGAAAAATACATAACTTTCCATAGGGATGGCTTCTGACCTTGAAAAATTCAGGGAATGTTCCCAAGATCAGAGGCTTTGAAAGCCCTATGGTCTCATGCCATGGTGAATTGTCTATGCAAATGGAGAATCAAATTACTAAAATGTGTAAATAATTAATTAAAAATAAAATACTCATCAAAATAACTTGATTTCTTTTCCACATTATGATCCTCTGTTCACTGAGCAAGCGGGTATTTTTAGTTTATTTTTATGATTTTTCTACACAAAAATATGGATTTTCTAAGTTCTGGGTATTTAAATAAATAAAAAAATCCATATTTTTCTACTTATCCACGCGGCGCCGACTCATTCTCGGCAGCTCTGAAAGCCCACGCGTCGCGCTCCCATTCGACGCCGCCATCTGACTCAGCACTCCAGGGGCCCACGTTTCATGTAACGTTCTCTGGTCCGGCGTAATCTGGACCTTTCACTCGATACACGCTCGATCGGACGGCGCCTGGTCATCGTCTACGACTGGTGTGCACTCGTGACCGTCCACACTAAAACCACAGAACTCTCTCATTTCTCAACGGATTTTTGTGTTCTTATGCTCTATTGATTCATCTTGAAGAGACGAACACATCCATATGGTTTACATGCTATGAAATTAAGTAAATCATAATGGAGAATCACTGGAAGCTCGGGAGGAAGGAATGATCCATACCTTTGCTCTGAGAAGTGTAGCTTCAATCAGAGAGTTGTGTCACCTTCGATTTCACCCAAGGAAGCTCCAGATTGTCTAGGTATGAGAGTGTCCACGGTCGATTTCAAAGCTTGGAGGCTAGAGCAAGCCGGGTGGCCCGAAGAGGGGGCTTTCACTGGGGAACTCCTTCTCTTGGTCCTGTGCAGGTGTGGGTGAGTTTAATTTGGATTTTGTGGAGGTTTTAGAGATGTCCTGGTTCTGGGCTGAGAATTGAGCTCCAAAATTAAGCTCAATCAATGAGGTTTACGGCAGGAGATCAGTGGGGATCAATTGCTCTAGGTGAGGAGAAGGTCCTGGAGCAATTTTGGCAGAGTTTTGTTTAGATATGGTTCATCACCTCCTTTGGCCGAGAGGGTGGTGGGTTTAAATAGACATGGCTGGAGGGCCTCCCAGGGGGGTTTGATGCTTGGGATCAGCTGCTCTATACAAGAGAAGAACAACCATGGTGTTCAATTGGACTGGGACAACTCAGCAAGAAAGAATTGAAAAATTTGGCTCACATGGAGCTCTCGGCCATGGCGTTTTCCGGCGACCCAGGCGGCTGGCCGGCAGGGTTAGGTCACCATCTTGATCAGAAGGGTCAGTGGTTGGCAATGGTGCAGTCAATTAGCCATGAACATGTGTAAAGAGTTTAGCTTTAAGTGGTATGGGGAGAGGGGTGATTTTGGATCCAAATGGGTCAAGTCATGCAAATGGGTTGGGTTCACCTCTCCAAGCTCTGGTTTGGGCTGAGGGAGATCAGGTGAGTCGGCTAGCTTAGTGGGGAAAAGTCACCATCTAAGCATATTTAAGTTTAAGCATGGTTTAGGGGAAACATGGGAGTGCTTAATCACTTTAAGGGAATCAAGAAAGAGGCTCCTCCTTTTGCCCAATATGGTATGGTAACATGAACACCACTCACATGGCTTGCATGGGGCTTAAGGATGGCTTCAAGGCTTCAGTTGGGCTTGGGGGAAGGCTTGACTCAATTTCATGAAAATGGATTTTGGAAACTTTGGCATTTTAGTGGGAAGTTCTCATGAAGCTTGATTTGGAATTATTTGGTTATTGATTTTAGGACTTAGGGATGATTTCAATCAAAGGTATGATGATGAGAATTTCACATAGGCCTTGGAATAAGTTTTGGGCTTTTGGATTTGGTAAAAATGGCCTTTTAGGATGGTTTAAGAAAGTGGGCCTTTAGGTTTGAAAAAAAATTGGTGGATGGAAATTTTGTGAAGGATTGGGCCAAAAAAATGTTGAGTTTAGTTTAGGGATGTGTCATGAACATTTTAGAAAAGGTTTGGTGTCATTTAGAGTGGAATTGGATTTATTTTGGGCTTTTTTGGTAAAGGGGCCAAAGTGGGTCAAATTGGGCTAACTTGGGCTAAGGTTGGACTAAGGTTGGATTTAATGTAAAATTAATGTTGAAAAATACTTATGGGAGTGTTACAAAGAGTTTTCAATTTTGGTTGGGCTTTGATTTTGGGATTTGGGCCCATTTGGGTTAGGTTTGGGTTTAGGCCAAAAATGGGGATTTTGGTTTTGGGTTAGGTTTGGGTGGAGTTTAGGTTCACATTTGGGGCAAATCTTGTTAGTATTTTTTTGTGGGGATGTTAGGAAGGTTTAGGAAAAGATTTGGGGTTAATTGGAATTGAATTGGGTTGGTTTGGGCTAAGTTTTAGGTTATGGGCCAAGATTTGGCTTTAGGCTTCAAATTGGAATTGGATCCAAATGTCAATCAAATTGGGCTTAGATTTGGTCTAAATTTACATTGGGGATATTGAATTGAAGTTTAGAATTGAATTGGGTCAAAGTTGAGGTCAATTGGGTTGATTTGGTTTGACATTGGGTCCACTTGGGTTAAGAATGGGTCAAATTGGGGGTTTTGATAAAAGTGGGTTAAATTGACTAAATTGGCTTATGGTGTAGTTGAACAAAATGAAATTAGGAATATTTAGGATTTTCTGGAATTTTCCGGTAATTTTTGGAATTTTTGGATTTTTTGGTTAAGAAGGGCATTTTGGGTATTTGGAGGGTATTGAGGGGTATTTTGGAATTTTTGGTATATTTGGCCATGGATGATCAATTTGAGTGGGGGGAAATGTTTAGGATTGGTTTTGAGGAATTTTGGGTAATTTCAAGGGCATTTGGTAGGTTGGTGGGTTTAGGGCCTCGGGGGTCAAAAATTGGAATTTTGGGAAAACGAAGGTTGATCAAGTGTGAGTGAAATGAAATCATTTTGGTTGAGCCATGAACCCATATCAAGCTCACAAAAGCCATGAGAGGACTCATTTGAGGCATTCACTATGTTGTTCCTAACCCTCTTAGCTAGGGGCCTAGGGGTTAAGGTCCATCGATATGAATTACCTACATGAGTTAGGAAGTCAAGCTAGGTAAAAGTGGTTTTAAGATTGGAATGTGTGTGAAAGTGTAATGTGTGTGCAAGTCAACCCTCACAAGACCAAGCCACCTAGGGTAGTCCTAAGGCCAAAGAGTCCTATAGGGAACTCATCCTTTAAACCTCCACATTTGATCTTAACACTCCAAGTGACTTGGGGGTTTACAATCAAACTTATGGGGTTTTCAGGGAGTTTAAGAGGTGTTTAAATTTCTAAGTGGTGGGTTCCATTTCTAGTCCTCTAAGATAGTCAAAGGGAAAGCCTAAGGCTAGATCCTAAGTACGAAGGAGAGAGAAGAGAAAAGACCTCATCAAAAAGGGGGTCAACACCACCAAATTCAAATTGGTCCTGAGGATCAAGAGAAAACTACGTTTACCAGTCCTTATGGTACGTTTGCTTTTAGAAGAATGCCCTTTTGGTTTAGGTAATGCCCCTACTACATTTCAGAGATGTATGATGGCTATTTTTTGAGATTCAATTAAAAAAGGGATTGAAGTTTTTATGGATGACTTTGTAGTGTTTGGGATTTCATTTGAATCATGTTTAGAACATCTATCTAAAGTTCTAAAACGCTGTAAAGAAACTGATTTGGTCCTTAATTGGGAAAAATGCTAATTTATGGTAGCAGGAGGAATTTTTTTGGGACATCAGATTTCAGAAAAAGGTTTGGAGGTAGATCCTGCAAAAATTCAAATTATATCTAATTTACCTTGCCCAACCAATGTAAGGGGAATTAGAAGTTTTTTAGGACATGCCAAATTCTACAGGCGTTACATTAAAGACTTTTCAAAGATTACAAAATCTTTATGCCGTTTACTGGAAAAGGATACAATTTTTAATTTTGATGATGACTGCCGTAAAGCCTTTGAAATATTAAAAGAAAAATTAATCACTGCACCTGTAATAATTTCACCAAATTGGGAAAAACCTTTTGAATTAATGTGTGATGCTAGTGATTATGCTATTGGTGCTATTTTGGGTCAGAAATATGATAAAATTTTCAAAGTAATTTATTATGCTAGTAAAACTCATAATGAAGCTCAAATTAATTATACCACTACTGAGAAAGAGTTATTAACTATAGTATTTGCCTTTGATAAATATCGATCATATTTAATTGGAACTAAATGTGTTGTGCATACTGATCATTCTGCTATTAAATATTTAATGAAGAAAAATGATGTAAAACCGAGACTGATAAGATAGATTCTTCTTTTGCAAGAATTTGATTTTGAGATAGTAGATTGGAAGGGTTCTGATAATTAAATTGCTGATCATTTGTCCAGGCTTGAAATTGAAAAATCTCTCTATGATATTGAAGAAATTAATGAACATTTTCCTGATGAAAAACTGTTCACTGTTAAAGAATGACATGTTCCGTGGTATGCAGACATAGTAAACTTTATTGTTAGTAATATTATACCCTATGGTTTGACATACCAAGAAAAGAAGAAATTTATATACGATGCTAATACTTATTTTTAGGATGACCCATTTTTATATAAACAAGGAAAGGATCTTATAATTCGAAGATGTGTACCTTTGGAAGAGACTTATGAAATTATTCAAAAATGTCATGATTCTGATTATGGGAGACATTTTGGAAGTGATAAAACCACATATAAAATATTACAATCAGGATTTTTATTGGCCTATAATTTTTAAAGATGTGAATGTTTATATTAAAAATTGTGATAGATGTCAGCGTGTAGGCAATATTTCTAGAAGAAATGAGATGCCCCTCATTTATATGTTGGAAGTTGAAATATTTGATATTTGGGGACTAGATTTTATAGGACCATTTACACCATCTTTCGGAAATGTTTATAGTTTGATAGCAGTAGACTATGATTCCAAATGGATTGAAGCTATTGCTTTACCTCGATGTGATGCTCAAAGTGTTGCAAAGTTTATAGAAAAGAATATATTTTGCAGATTTGGAATACCAAGAGTAATCATAACTGAGGGGGAAGTCATTTTAGAAATGCGATTATTGGGAGATTAGCAAAGAAATATCATATTAATCATCGCATTGCCACTGCTTATCATCCGCAGACAAGTGGTTTTGTTGAATTATCCAATCGTGAAATTAAAAGAATATTGGAAAAAACTATTAATCCAAATAGAAAGGATTGGTCAATTAAACTGGATTATGCTTTGTGGGCCTATAGGACTGCTTACAGAACATCTATAGGAATGTTCCCATATAGGTTGTTTTTTGGAAAAGCTTGTCATTTACCTTTTGAACTTGAGCATAAAACATATTGGGCTATTAAAGAGTTCAATTATAATTTGAAAGATGCTACTGAAAAGAGATTATTGAGATTGAATGAGCTGAAAGAAATAAGGAATGAATCTTATGAAAATGCTAAGATTTATAAGGAAAAGATGAAGTTATGGCATGATCGGAAGATTCTTACCAAAAATCTTGTACCAGGACAACAAGTTTTGCTGTATAATGCTAGATTGAGAATATTTTCTGGAAAACTTAAGTCCAGGTGGATGGGTCCATTTATTGTGATAAAAGTTTATTCTTATGGAGCTGTAGATATTCAAGATCCTAAGACTGGAAAAATATTTAAAGTTAACAAACATAGACTAAAACCATATTTTTCAGTCAATAAATCTAAATCTGATGAGAATTTGATGTTGGGTCACTCAGAATGAGTTCTGGGTATGTCAGGCTGAAGACGTTAAATTAAGCGCTTTGTGGGAGGCAACCCATATTTATCGGTGTGCTTTGCTTTATGTTTGTTTAGTGTGTTTTGTTTGCTTTGTTTGGTTTATTTTTATGTTTTTAGTGATAGTAATTTGGAGTTTTTAAACTTAAGTAGAGTTTATTTGACCTTAATTGATGATTTAGAGAAGTCAGAATGAAAATTTGGACACTTAGCAGACCTGTGCTAAATTGTGCACTGAGGCTAAGCGCCGACTAGTTGGCGTTTAGGCGCCGCAGTTATAAAAAATGTTAAAAATGTGGATCTAGAAGCCTAGATCATGGGGGAGAAGTTTTGGGAGTTATTTTGGAGTTTCTAAACGTCTTGGGGCTGTTCTAACATTTCCCAAGTCTATAAAATAGGACCTGACTTAAGAGAAACACTTGCCCCAAGTCCTATTTTCATTTCTAAAGTCTTAAGAAGAGAATTTTGAGTGCATCATGTCTTCCTGGGAGAATGAGATGAAGAAGAAGCAAGATTCTGACAAAAGTAAGTTCATTAGTGATAGTGCTAAAGAGTTATTTAATGGATATCTCGCTGTTAGAATTCAGGGTATTACAGAAATGATTGCAAAAATTGAAGCTCGAGTGACTTCAATGGAAGCAAAGATCAATGATACTAACTTACATTTGGAACACATGGGATGGCAACTCAAGATGCAATTCAATAATTCAAGGTACGTGGAAGAAATAGATAAGGCGATGTTTGTGAAGAACAAATGGATTGAAGAAGATGATGTAAGAATGAACAATTATCGCCAGTTCTATCAAATTTAAATTCTAGAAGGGTCAAATGAGAATAATAGTGGTCTGGGATATATTCCGCCTAATGGAGAATGAAATTAAGAGTGTTTTGTTTGTTTAATGTTCTTATGTGTTATGTTTAGTGTTCTTGTGAGTTCATGTTTGGTGTGTTTAGTGTTTTTTATTTAAGTATTAACTAAGCCTGATGTTGTGATGGTTATATCCTAGAGATGTATACTTATCAGTTTGAGATAAATGTCTCTTGTATTTAGAGAATTTCATCCTTTATGTTTGGATAGAAATTCTAGTATTGTATTAAGTGTTATGTTTGTTTTAATATAAGTTTGTGTTTTTGTGAAATTTGTGTGGTTTGGAGTATTGGAAGAATTGTGGGAAGAAATAATTATTTTGGAGTAATTAAGGGTGATTAACCAAGTGATTTAGTGCATATACCTTAATTATGAAAATTTGGGTATTTTCGGCTAAGCGCCGAGAGTTCGCGCTTAGGTGCCAATTCGCGAAAATTGGTTCCCAAAAGTTAAAAACCCGAAAATTGCTATTTTCAACCACCCCATCGTCTTCAACCTTCAGTTTACGTCGAAAGAGGAGCTTAGGGCATCATATTATGGATCATTTAAGAGCCGATATCAACAAAAATTGTTAGATTTGGATTCCTTGAGGTAAGAGCACTACTCCTAAGTAAAATTTTTTATTTTCACCATGTGTTTTGAGTACATTATGGAAAATCTTAAAATCACTATTCATGGTGAAAATTTGAGGAAAAACTTGAGAAACTGATTGGATTTAGTGAAAATATCTTTTGAAAGATAATTTATCAAGTTTAGTTTGATTTTGGAATTTATGGTGAATCTTTCGTAAATTTTTAGAGATGGCTCCAAAGTCAAAGCGTGCACGAGAAAAGACGAAGTTTGATTCTGACAAATTTGTTAGTATGAGGGCCGAGGAACGATATGTCGATGCATTGCAGTCACGTAAGTTGATTCCTAAGCATGTGTTTAGTAAGCCAGGAGAGGTGATTGAAGATATGATTGCTAAAAGAAACTGGGAGAATTACTGTTGCTTCTCCGCTGTTGTTGTTGTTTCTGTAGTTAGAGAATTTTATGCAAATTTGCTTGCTGCATAAGAGAATCAAGTGATGGTTAGGAGGCATGAGGTCAACTTTTCTTCTGGGGCAATCAATACTTTTTATGGACTACCTCCTGACATGTTCTGTTTTTATTTTAACTATCATCCTTCGGAAGGGGAATTAGGTGAGATCATGGAATTTCTGACTGATGGGAGAGGATTATGGAAAATAATAAATGAAAGAAGAGTGAACTTTCCTGCTTCCAAATTGAATGCTATTTCTAAGGCATGACATTATTTTATCTCATCTAAGTTGTTACCTTCGAGTCATACTAGTGAAGTAACAAGAGAAAGAGCTGTGTTGAACCATTGTATTCAGCAAGGGAAGCCTATTGACATTGGAGGTATAATTTTTGATTATGTTTTGAATTGTGCTAGATCAACCACGACTGCAGGTATGAGATTTTCTTCCTTGATTCATTCACTATGTGAACGATCTGGAGTGAAGTTTGATACCTGGGAAGAGGTACTTCAGCCATTGAGACCAATTACCAGTGTAAACGTTGGTGCTTACACTGTACATTTAGAGTTTGGTTGGAGAGGAGGATTTGATAGAGCTTCTATCGCTTCGCTTCGTCGCATCTACTTCTCGTGCTACTACTTCACGTGCTTTGTCATCTACTGATTCACAGACTGGTTTATTAAGAAAGATTTTGAAAACAGTGAGTCCTACTTGAGAGCATATGAAAGATATGGATGGTAAGCTGGATAATGTGGAGAGATATGTTATAAAACATGATGAATATGAAGAGAGTTATCAGCAATATTTGGATAGACTGATTGGAGGTTAGAGTGTTGAGATGCCACCTCATCCATTCTACATACCTTATGTGCCATCCAGGGATTGGAACGAGTAAGATGATGATGATGAGGATGAAGAGTAGATGTATGTTGTTTGTTTTAGTTATTGTGTTGTTATACTGTGTTACTATTTAATTTATCTAGTGTTTTGTTTGATGATTGTGTTGTGATGTGAACCTTGATAGTATGCAGATTGTAGTTGTACTATTTATCTGTTATGCATATTCAGGTATTGTTGTTGTTTTATTGTGGATTTATATGTTGCTTTATGATAGTGTGTAATAGTAAATGTTTTTATGTGTATGTTATGTCAGAGTTTTTAATAGTGTGTACCTTAATTCAAAAACTGTTAGGAGATTATAAACTACTATTAGGAACTTCTACTTAGGAAACTATATGTTTAAAATATTTTCAAATTCCACTATCATTTGTTATCTATATGAGTGTGTTATTTTAGTTGGTGTGTATTTGCTTTGAAAACCTCCACTACTGTAGAAGTCTTCTGAAATTTTCACTTTTCTTATTAAAAAAAAAATATAAAAAAAATATATTTTGTTTTGAAAAAACTAAATTTGATTTCATTTTACTCCTGTTATTTAAATTGTTATACTTGCATATTGGGATATTAAAAATTCCTGCAAGCATGATATGCCAGTTTTTGATTTCTCACCCATGTATCATTTCTTATGCTTAAATGTTTTATCTTAACTAAAAAATAAAGTTTTGGGGGGGATTTTAAAAACAAAGATTTTCAAAAACCAAAATTTTATTTGATTCTCAAGAATACTTAAAAATAAATCTTATTTTTGATTGAGAACAATTATGTACATGAAGTTATATAAGAGGAACAAAAATTTTGAATATAGAAATGAATAAAAGAATGTAGTTAAAATTTATAGTAATCATGAAAAACTTAAAGTTAAAATTTTCTTAATGAAGAGGTGTTAAATAAAGTTAAACTATCTTTAGTAAGAAGTTTTGTATTTTTGGATAAATAGAAGATTTGACTTTTATTCTTCAAAGCTTAAATTTTTTTTATTGAAGAGTAATTTTCAAATATTATTATTATGATTTTTTAGTGAAAGACGTATATCTGACCTTTATTTTAAATGGAAGGGTGAAATTCAAAATCATTAAAGGCCTATCCAGATATAGTAAATTTATGCACACCTAAAATATATAGTATTTTTATGCACATTGTTATACCTATTTTTAATGATATTGCACTTTAAGGGAAGGTATTTTGTGTTTTTCTTACAGGTATGATGAAAATAGATGGTCATGATGAATGGAGCAAAATTGGATCAAATTTGGAGTAAAAATAATGAAAAATCAAAATTTGGCACTGGCGGCTAAGTGTCGCTGGGCCGGCGCTTAGCCGCCATAGTTAAAAATCAAAATCTTCATGTATTTGGTGCCAATTTCAAAGGGGATGGGATGCAACTCTTGGTGGTAACTACCATAACTTCCTTTGGGCTGCAAGTTTGAATGAAGGGGTGCGTTCCTTGGTAGATACATTAAATCTGGACACATTTTGAAGAGACACCAAGTCACCTTTTGGTTTAATATTTAAAGAGAGGCTTTAGGAGGCTCTTCCACTATGTTTTGAAGGAGAGGCTTTAGGAGGCTCTTCCACTGCGTTTTGAAGCGTACTTCCATTGTTCTTCCACTGCACTTTAAGAGTTTTTATTAAGAGTAGGAGTAGAGAGTAGAAAGGAGAAAAGGGTCGGAGTGAAGTCTTCTGTTTCCCACTTCTTTTCTTTCTTTTAGTTTAGTTTTTATTGAAGTCTGAAGTATGTATTCTAAGTCATCAGAGTTGGGAGAATTGCTCTGAGGAGTAGTTTAGCGAAGAGTCAAAGTTTCAGAGGAACTTCCTTAGTCTTGTGGAGAGGATTTTCAGGTAAGTGTTTACTTTTAATCTTTTTATTAATACATTCTTTCGTTTTTTATTTTTCTTATTGTTTTTAATTTCAAATCAATGTGTTTTTGTATTTTCCTAATGCATTCTGAGTAGTTTACTTTATCTTTTTCTTTCTTAAATGGAGAATTAATTGATTTATAAGGAATTGTTGTGGAAAGTATAAGTGTTTAAAAGTTGGAAGAAGTTGTGAAGATTGATTCTGAAAACTTTGTTTACTTCTTAATTTGGCCTGTTAAGTTGTAGAATTTCTTGAGATTATGTAAGATCCAATGCGGTATTGTCTCATAAAAGTTAGTAAGAATCACATGCAATTATATGGGTGAAAATTGTAGTCCATATAATTGAATGTAACATTAGAAGATATTTTTATGAAAGGGAGTAAAATTAGAGGATTTTAGAGTGACAGGCTAAAACACCCAAATTTGGTGTGAAATTTTGAGCTTTGTTATGAGAAGTTAGCCCCCAGGTGGTGGGAATCGAGGGAACTCTAGAGTGAGAGACTGGTATCTTCCTTGCCCAACCATGTTCAAAATAATAAAAATTTCAAATTAACTTATGTTCTTTATAGAACCAAGTAAGGGTAAAGAACACATTTGCTTCTATCTGTCACAATAAATTTAAATACTTCCACAAAAATACTTTAAGAATTATTACTACATAAATGTAAAGAAAAAGATATTCTAGTTAATAGTATTTTACATCCAGTGTTATTAGTTATTATAATTTTAATTTCATTGCTTAACATTTTATTAAGGAAATTTTAAAAGACAAATCAACTTTCAAAACTTTTCAAAATCAAGACATACTTTTTCAAAAACAATTAAAGAAAGTAAAAAGATAATTTTCTGATTTCTTTAAAAATTTTCATATTTTTCCTGTGGGTTCGATATCTTGGGACTTAATCAGAAAGTTCTATATTACTTGATAAACGATACGTATACTTGCGTAGTGTCCCATATTATAAAATCATAAGTTTCATGTCTAAATCATCAGCGCATTTATCCAGCGGAGTCAAGTTTTTGGCGCCGTTGCATTTATCGGGGATCAAGATGTTGCCTTGAGAAGAAGTGATGGAGAGCTTCTCTTTGAGCTTGCACACTTTCTATAAGTGGAAATTTGAGGTGGTAATGGAGTCTTCTTTGAGCTCGATAAGATGGCCTCATGGTTTGGTCTAGGGATAGGTTGAAGGCTATGGGAATCAAATTAAAATTAACAAGACTACTAAATGATATAAAAGCAATGAGAATAAAATATCTTTTTCCTCTTTTAATGAATCAGTAATTATTATGGAATTTCATTGTGGAAGTATTTAAATGAGTTGTATCAAATAGGAGCAATTATATTCTTTACCCTTACCTGGTTCTATAAAGAACATTGATTAATTTGAAGCTTTGAAATTTTTTAGATGGGTTAGGCAGGGAAGATACCAGTGATGCGGACTTTTTATTATGCAAGAACTTATGAACCCAAATTTATATATTTATAATGATTTTGTAAAGTTCAAACTTCAACACAAGTATACGTATCATATCAAGTAATACATGGCTCTAATGAAGTCCTAGTTATCTATCCCACATGGAAGGCACGATCCTTACAATAAATAGCGTAATACTGAAATCCAATACTCAAATCGCAATTAAATTTTAAATTTACTTCTACTAACATGATGTAGAAAACAGTAATAGTTAAGCAAACCACAATTACTTCTAATATCTTTAAACAAAATTAACTAACACACACTCTAAGCTTTGTATTTGAAAGGTTTTGATATATATGAAAAGTGTCTTTCCTCTTGCAATGAGTATATCATTTATGAATGATATAGAATGATTATTTATTGTATTGTGCCAAATAAGAGCATAAATGTTTCTTTACCCTCAAAAGAATAACCCCTTTTCAAAGCATGTAAAGAACATTGACATATCCTAAGTTCAGTCACTAAATCTAAGGCTAGGCTGGGAGGATACCGACTGTCACTACGGAGCTCCCACACACCCTTCACCTGAAGGCTAACCTTCAACTTTAGTTAGCAATCTTAGGACCAAATTGGGGATCTCAGCCTGTCACCCTTAAACCTCCAATTTGAAGCCCATCAAAGCACATTTCCCTATTTATTTGCACTCAATTCCTACTAACTGCGCAATTCATTCAAGGATATTGAATGGATTCTTAATTATTGTTGTAGAACTTTCAATCCTTTCAGAGTTAATGTACAACAACAGATTTTAACAATTCAATTGGCCAGATTGAAAAGTAAATTAAGTATGAAATGAAAAATCATCACAATTTCTTCAATACTTTAAAAGCACTTCAAATCCACATTATCACATCATCACATCTCTATGCAAGAAGAAAGACAAAGGAGACTATTTAGAATTCATAGAGAAGACACAATAAAACTTGGATTTTATATATAAAAGAAAAGTTATACAAACCACAATATCAATTAAAACTTATCTCTTTTTCTTCCCCAAGCAAATCCCTTAAAGTTCCTTTGAATCCTTTTCTGTCTTCTTCGCAACACTCAATTCCCTCTTTAGAATGGAAAGGAAGAAGCAATCTCTCACTTTACTCCTTCTACTTCACACTTTAGAGAAGAATCCTTATCAAATCTTCACTTCTACACTCACTCTTTCAAACCCTAACTATAAACTCACACTTTCTCTACTACTACACTCTTCTCCCCCCTCTCAAATTTCATCCAAAAATAGTTACATATATGTTAGAAATGAATTCCCAAGAGTTTCCTTAAGCATCCCTTCAAAAAGTCGCCAAAACTCTTCATTTTTGAGTTGCACCGACATAGGGCACTGGCGGCGCTCTATCGTCAATTTGATTCTAGAGTCTCTGGAAATTGACACCAGCGGTGCCAGAAGCTGTTTTATCTCATTTTGCTCCTTTTCGGTCTGAATTCATTCCTTTTTGCTTGTTTTTGCTCCAATCACCTAAAATCATCATACCTGTAACAAATCATGAAAAATACCTTTCTTTAAAGTGCAATATCACAAAAAATGGGTAAAATTATATAGAAAAAATAGTATATATTTTTGGTGCATCAAAATCCCCCAAACTTAACTATTACTTGTCCTCAAGTAATCCATTTACTACATAAATATATAATAAAAGGCAATGTACTTTTCACCTGTAGGACACTAAAATTTTTCATTCAAAGGAATAAATTGGTAAGACTTTCAGAAAGAAATTCGGTAACTCAGGTCAACACTCCATGTATAAGAATATTCAGCAATCAAGTCTAAGGGTTCTAGTCTTCTATTTATTTCAAGATAAACTACAATTTGTCACATTAAGAGTGCCTTAAAAGATTATATGAAAAATGAGTTCATGCAAACTTCATCAGAATGTAGACCAATACTTTAAATATAAATTCAGAAATGAAATCAAGTTCTCCCTTTAGGGTGACTTAAGTGAAGTCAATTTTTGATTAGGCATCTCCTCAAGCTTCTCCTCATAAATATTTTTCTTATTTTTTCTTTTTTTCTTCTTTCTTTTTTTCTGTTGGGATTGTTTTTCAATCCTTCTTTTCTTTTCTTTCCTTTTTTTATATATGAGGATTATTATATATGGATAGCCTTTAATGATTTTGAACTTCACTCTCCTCTTTCTAAAGTTCAAACTTGAAACATCTCCTTACTTTATAATTATGTATGAGTTTTATTATTCATCATAAAGTCACAATCTCTTCTTAAAACATAATACTTTAAGTCTCTTAACATTTCAAAAATACAGTTTTCTTTACTTTAAATAGTTAACTATAATCAAATCATTTCATACCAAGTATCTTACCCCTATAAAATTAACCTTTATTACTAAAAGCTTTCATCCAATCCTTCCATAATATTCAACTGAAATAAACATATTGAGTTATCTAAAGTGAGGTTCAACTGTCAGAAGTTATGTTACATGATACACCTAAAATATATAGCATTTTTATGCACATTTTTATACCTATTTTTAATGATATTGCCCTTTAATGGAAGGTATTTTGTGTTTTTCTTGCAGGTATGATGAAAATGGATGGTCATGATGAAAGGAGCAAAATTGGATCAAATTTGGAGCAAAAAAAGATGAAAAATGAAAATTTGGGCACTGGCGGCTTAGCCGCCACAGTTAAAAATCAAATTCTAAAGGAATTTGGCACCAATTTCAAAGGGAATGGGATGCAACTCTTGGAGGTATATTCCATAACTTCCTTTGGGCGGCAAGTTTGAATGAAGGGGTGCATTCTTTGGTGGATACATTGGATCTGGACACATTTGAAGAGACACCAAGGCACCTTTTGGTTTACTATTTAAAGAGAGTCTTAGGAAAAATTAAGGAGCTCTTCCTTTGCCTTTTGAAGGGCTCTTCCACTTGCATTTTGAAGAGAGGTTTTATAGTATTTTACTTTTATTTTGTGAGAGTTTTTATTAAGAGTAGGAGTAGAGAGTAGAAAGGAGAAAAGGGTCGGAGTGAAGTATTCTTCTTCCCACTTCTTTTCTTTCTTTTAGTTTAGTTTCTGTTGAAGTCTGAAGTTTATTCTAAGTCATCGGAGTTGGGAGATCTGCTCTGAGGAGTAGTTTAGTGAAGAGTTAAAGTTTCAGAGGAACTTCCTGAGTCTTGTGGAGAGAATTTTCATATAAGTGTTTACTTTTGTTCTTACATTTAGTTTTTTAATTAATACTTGTTTTTGTTTGTTGTTTTTCTTATGGTTTTTAATTATAAATCAATGTGTTTTTATATTTTCTCAATGCATTTTGAGTAGTTTACTTTATCTTTTTATTTTCTAAATAAAAACTAACCTTTTTTGTGTCAGGATCTTGAAATCTCAAAAGCTAACTAGTATTAGTTAAAATTACAGCTAGCAGGTATGAAATAGTTAGTAACAATGATATAAAATTTTTAAAAATTTACAGGGTAAAGAGATATCAACTTTAAACATCTAAAAATCTAACAAAACACCACAACTACTAAACAAACTATCACAGCACCACACATTTCATTTAACAATTTCAACTTTTCATTACAACACTTCAGTACATCAACAGGCTCACACATCACATAGAAAGCAAATAACTACTACATTACAAAAACACAACACAAAAAAAGAAAAACAGAAACAGAAAAACTACCACTCTTCATCACCAGCTTCATCAGTAGGGTCAGCAGGACCAGGTCTATACGGTGTGGGCAAGTAGGAAATATCACACTAATCTCCCCCCTCATGAATCTGACCTGGGCGTCATGATAGGTAATATCATACTCAACTCTTCTTCTCATATAATCCTCATTCACATCACTTCTAGCCTCAAACAAATCCATCCTACCATGGATTCTATCCATATTATCACTCTGTAATCTCAACTGTTCTATAATAGCATACAATATAGGGAGCTTAGGTGTAGATGGAATGTCGTAGCTCGTAGTAGGAATATCAGTACTCCTAATCTCATCTCGTGCTCCCACATGAGACTCATAGGTACGAATGATAGTCTTGGTAGTCGGTCTCAGTGGTATAGCTACCTCTTCAGAACTGTTGAAGTCTACTCCAGACTGTAGACACAGGGCATGAATCAGGGTAGGATGTCCTAATCCTCCAGTGGTCTCTCCTATAGCAATAAATTGAATGTTATTAAAGACAATAGCTCCAATATCAATTTTCTTCATAGTGTGAATACAATAATTCAAAATTGCTCTATCCCTTGTAACTTCACTATGGTGATAAGAAGGTGACAATCTTGTAGAGATGAAATAGTGTCAGACTTTAAATGCAACATTTAACTTGGAAGCAGGGAAGTTAATCATATGTTTTTGACTCACTTTCCATTCCCCTTTTCCGTTTGTCAGAAAAGCAATCACTTCCTTCTCGGGTATCAAAATTTTCATATTCACATACAAAAGGTTCCTAAGTCTGATAAGATGCATTGATATGCTGAGGGGTGAATTCAATCATTTTTCCTCGAACTAGCACATATTCTGTCTCAGTCCAGGGCAAGTTTGCATAGAATTTTCTTACAACATCCAAAATAGCATCTGCAGTAAAATAAAAAATTCTTTCCCATTTCCGCTTAGTAATTAACTGTTCAATAGATCCACCAGGATTGTCAAAAGCTCGATCCTGAATACACTTCTTATTGTAAATGTAAGAATTGAAACAACATTTCGCCTTGACATTGACAAATTTTTCTTCATCAAAATCAAATTTTCTCTTCCCCTTACTCATTCTTGGAGCCATGTGAATTTCTAAAAATTGCAGGAAAATTCTAATAAATTCCAAATCCACAATGTAACAAACTCTAAATTCTGTTCTAAACAAGTAAGAACAAATTTCATAAGAGAAAATCCCAGAATTCCTTCAAAAATCCCAAAATTCCAATCTAAGCAATGTGAGAGATTCCTATGGTGAAAACAAAAATTTTTTAACTCAAAGTTAAGTTCTTACCAAGAGAAGTGTAGATCCGGTCTCGAAATGCCTTGAAATCACTTTAAATCCAAGATCTAGCAAGCCCTAGTCCTTCAAAGTCGTGAAAATGGAGGAGGAAGACGAAAGAAAGGGAGAAATTTGCGGGTCCCAGAGTCAAAATCACAAAACATAAGGGTTTTGGCCTTTTTCTGTATTCAGGCACCGGCGGCGCTCTATTTATCCAATCAGCCAAAGTCTCTGTATTTGGGCGCTGGCGGTGCCAGTGCAAAAATTTTTCTGGGTCCAAATTTTTTTTTGTAATTTCAATTGTTTCGTCCTCCATAATCTCATTTAACACTTCATTAAGCATCTATTTCATCACAAAAGCAATGACTAACACAATTCTTACATAAACATTACAAAACATCACTTCTATATATAAAATCCACATTAAAACATAAACTCTAACATGTTCATCAAATCAAATCAATGATCCTTAGATTTTTAGTGTTGCAAGTACACTACGATAAGCAAACACTAAAATCTAAGCACACACAACAAAATTATGCATAGTAAATCCAAATGCAAACTACAAAGAAAAACAAAGCAAAAACTAATCACACCAAGCAAAATAAAGTAAAGCAAAGCAAACACACATCAAGCACAAGCAGAATCCAGTAGTCACTCCTCATCAGTCTCCAAACTATCTTCCTATCTAATATCTCCAATAGATTGACGATGCACGAACAAATTGTATAAGGGATGAAATGGGAATTCACTAGATGAATCCTCAGCAATCACAACATTCTTCTTCAACAGATTAATCGGGCCCATTTCAATCTGACCAGTGTGATTAAATTGTTCCTTCATCCTCGAGTCCATGCGATCAAATAAATTAGAAATATTATTAATGACATTCAACTGCAGTATGGTTGAATGGGTTGTGAAGTCTGAGTTGGTTGATCAGCAAGCAGATCCATATCACCTTCATCTCCTACTGATTGATAGTCATAAAGATTAGTTGGATCAATAGAACTCTAGGGAAGAAGAACCTTTTCCCAACTCTCATACGAAATTTGTGATTGACTACACAACAGAAATATGGTGGATGGGTGTCCAAGCCCATATTTAGATCCATGAACTATCAATCCCAAAACAGATTTCACAATTATATTTCAAATATCAATCGACCTTCCAATTTGAATAAATAAATTTAAAATAGCACTTTCCTTGGTTACTTTACTAATCTTCAAAGTTGGAAATAACTTTTCCGAAATAAAATAATGCCACTGCTTTAACACTGGATTTAAAGATGCAGACAGAAAACTAATATATCCATTGTCTCTTACTTCCCAATCTTCATTTTCATCCGTCAAATAACGATAAACTTCATTCATATCATCACTTATCTTATTAAAATTGGAATAGTGGCAGATAGGTACATTCTCAATCATAAAGAGATCATTAATTTTCACAGGAGTGAATTGCACAAACCTACCTCACACATAGACGAATCCTTGGTTGATCCCATGAAGATTTACATAGAATTCCTTCACAACCGGAATGACTACGTCAGCGGTAGTGTAACATAGCACTTCCCAACGCCTTTTCTTTATTATATCTTCAACTCTTGTAGTAGGATTATCCAAACCTTGATTAATAAAGCCCATCTCCTTGATAATCCTATTCTTCATCATCACCTTGATGAATAATCGCTGTGCCTCGAAACTGATAAACTTTTGTTGGTTGAAAATACTAGATCGAGTGGGTTCTATGGAGTAGGAATCCATGGGATACGAATTGGGAAAGAAAGTTTTCATTTTTCTGGTTGTTAGAGGTTTAAAATGGAGTTTTGGGGGTTATAAGGAAGAAGTTCCCGTTCAAAACTGCAAAAAAAATGAATTTTTAAACACCAATAACTGTCACCAGGATTTGGGCATTGGCGGCGCTTGATAGTGCGCCGGCGGCACTCATTCTGGTGCCGACGGTGCTATTGGTAAAAGATTTCACCGAACTTCGTTTGGCCTGAAATATTCCACTATCTCATTTTGATCCAATATTTATCAATTTTTAAAAGTATTTAGGAGCGATTAGGATTACAAAATAACTATCTAAAAGCACAACTACAACAAACAAGCAAACACACCACAAAGATATATATGGGTTGCCTCCCATAAAGCGCTTAGTTTAACGTCGTCAACCCAAAAAACCATTCAGTTAATCGAGATGACTCAGCATTAAAAACTCTTTGAATTCAGGTTGAAACCCGTCAAAGTAAGTCTTTAATTGAAGCTCATTAACCTTGAAAATCTTTCCAGTATCAGGTTCCTCAATATCAACAGCTCCAAGAGAATGAACTTTTACAACTATAAAAGGTCTCAACCATCTAGACTTGAGCTTTCCAGTAAATAGTTTCAATCTTGTGTTATATAACAAAACTTTCTGTCCATGTTTAAATTTTTTTTTCAATATCTTCCGATCATGCCACAATTTCATTCTCTCATTATAGATCCTGTCATTGTGATAAGATGCATTTTTAATTTCTTCCAATTCATTCAAATGCGTAAATCTCTTCTCTCTAACATTTTTCAAATTAAAATTCAACTCTTTTATCGCCCAATATGCTTTATGCTCCAATTCAACTGGTAAATGCCAAGTCTTACTAAACACTAGTCTATAAGAAGACATTTCAATAGGGGTCTTAAAAGCAGTCCTATAAGCCCAAAATGCAGTATTTAATCGAGCAGACCAATCTAATTTGTGATTATCTACATTTTCTCCAAAATTCTTTTAATTTCACGATTAGACACTTTTGCTAAACCACTAATTTGGGGATGATAAGAAGTAGAGATTCTATGAATAATATTATATTTCTCAATAAATATCTTAATTTGATTATTCTTGAAATGGGATCCACCATCAGTTATAATCACTCACGACATTCCATATCTCACAAATATATTTTTCTTAAAAAATTTTGAAACACTCCGAGCATCACATCCAGGTAAAGCAATAGCTTCAATCCAATTCAAGACATAATCAACTGCAACCAGTATATATAAATTCCCAAATGAAGGAGTAAATGGTCCCATAAAATCTAATCCCCATACATAAAAAAATTCAACTTCCAAATTATTATTTAGAGGCATTTCATTTCTTCTTGAGATATTACCTACTCTCTAACATCGGTCACAAGATTTAATATAATTGTATACATCCTTAAAAAGAGTAGGCCAATAAAATCCAGATTGTAAAATCTTAAAAGCAGTTTTATCAACACCGAAATGACTTCCAAATTCAGAATCATGACATCGTTGAATAATTAAATTAGTTTCTTCTTGTGGCACACATCTCCTAATAATCAGATCCTTACATTGTTTATATAGATAGGGCTCATCCAAAAAATAAAATCTTGCATCATATTTAAACTTCTTTTGTTGTTGCCTTGTTAAATTAGGTGGTATAATATCACTCACAATATAATTCACAATATCAGCATACCAAGGCAAATTTCTTCCTATAATAGTATAAAGTTGTTCATCAGGGAAAGTTTCTTTAACTTCCTTCTCAAATTCAGATAATTTATCATACTCTAATCTCGACAAATGATCAGCTATTTGGTTATCAGATCCCTTCCGACAACTATCATAAAATCAAATTCTTGTAGAAGAAGTATCCATCTAATCAATCTAGGTTTGGCATCCTTCTTTTGCAATAAATATTTGATAGCTGAATGGTCTGTATGCACAATACTTTTAGCTCCAATTAAATAAGGTCTAAACTTTTCAAAAGCAAATACTATAGCTAATAACTCTCTTTCAGTAGTGGTATAATTAATCTGAGCTTCATTAACAGTTTTACTAGCATAGTAAATGACTTTGAAAACTTTATCATGCCTCTGCCCTAACGCTACTCCAATCGCATAATCACTAGCATCAAACATAAGTTCAAATGGTTTCTCTCAATCAGGTGAAACAATTATAGGTGTAGTGATTAATTTCTTGCTCAATAATTCAAAAGCACACAAACATTCATCATTAAAATCAAATTTTATATCATTTTTTAGAAGTCGACACAAAGGTTTGGTAATTTTACAAAATTCTTTGATATATCGCCTGTAAAATCTAGCGTGTCCTAAGAAACTCCTCACCTCTCTCACAGTAGTGGGTGGTGGCAATCTCTCAATCACTCGAATTTTAGCAGGATCGACCTCCATACCAAATTCAGAAATTTTATGCCCAAGCACAATTCCTCCTGCAACCATAAATTGACATTTCTTCCAATTCAGAACTAAATTTGTTTTCTCGCAAAGATAAAAAAATTTTGATAAGTTTTTCAAACAGATTTCAAATGAAGTCCAGAATACAGAGAAACTATCCATGAAAACTTCTATTCCATTATCTATCGTACTGCTGAAGATAGACATCACACATCTCTGAAATGTTACAGGTGCATTACACAGTCCAAAAGACATTCTTCAAAAAGCAAAGGTTCCGTAAGGGCTAGTAAATGTTGTCTTTTCTTGATCCTCAGGAGTAATAGGTATTTGATGATAACCAGTATATCCATCCAGAAAGCAGTAGTACTTGTGTCCAACAAATCTATCCAGCATTTGATCGAGAAAAGGAAGATGAAAGTGATCTCTTTGGGTGGCGGTATTTAATTTCCTATAGTCAATGAAAATTTGCCATCCATTAATTATTCTTTTGGGTATAATTTCATTTCATTCATTCACTGCAACAGTCACTCCTCCCTTTTTCGGTACACAATGTATTGGACTCACCCAAGTACTATCCGAAATAGGATAAATAATTCCAGCATCCAGCCATTTTAAAATCTCCTTCTTAACTACTTCTTTCGTTATTAGATTCAATCTCCTCTGTGGATCAATGTCGGCATATTTTTAGGTTGAGTGTTGTATTTTTGAAAAGGGGGTCACGTACAAAAGTTGTCGGTAAATTTTCATATTTTAAATTTAATTTAAATATATATATAATTTGGAAAGTAGCATTTGATTTTAAAAAAAATAATTTTTTAAATTTGAAGATTTTAAGATATGAAATTAAATTGATCTCACATACCGAATAGTTTATATAAACGAACACCGCATCACAAACCGTATATCTATCCCGAAGAATAGACATACTGCTTGACGATGGGGCTCGATTAAATAAACTAGAAGATTTGTGACATCCGTTTGGTCTGCGAACTAATTTTATAACCCGACAAGTTCCCCTGCTTAATATAAAGGAATTAAGCAGGGTTTATATTACCTTGGTTCTTAAAGTTCCCTATAAGGGCAACCCCTATAGTTAATTACATCCTAAGTGATGGGAATCACTTAAGAAAACTCTCGATAATGATCAGTGGTTTTGCTCTCAAGAATTTCAAAGTTTAAGGTTTTCAAAGGATTGAATTTTGGAATTTCAATAGGGAATGGATCAAATTTGGAACAGTTATTTCAAGAATCCAAAGGAAGAGAAGTAGGAGAAGCTGAAGATCCAAGAAGAATCTTGGCAACTTCCCAAACTATCCTATTGTTTGGCTTAGATTTGGGAATTTACTTAATGTTTTATTCCTGCCCATTTTAATTAATTAGGACTTATATTTGTATGATATGATCACACAAATAGCCTCAAAGATGTGAGGGTTTATGTCGTACCAAACAACTACCTCGGAATCCTAAGACCTGTTAGGGCTTAATTTACATGACATGATCATGCAAATGCCTAACGAAGAGTTGAGGATTTATGTTGCACTAGGCGAACTACCTCGAAGTCTTATGACTTGGTTATTTAAACTAAACAAAGTTTTGCTGGAGTAGATCCGAGTTTTGCTGATGACGATGGCCGTGCTGCCCACTGTGCTCCAAGCTCCTTGTTGTTGCAGAGGTTTTTAGTTTTAGAAGTCATAAATCAGGAGATGAGAGAAGTATTTTGGTTTAGACATCTTAAAGTCCAAATATTTTTAATATTTTAATTAAAACAAATCTTAAAGTTGTTTAAACAGAACCAATTAAGATCCCGCGGTTCCATCATCCCTGCACCGTTATTTTCATTGAATTCATTTAGTCCAGATGAATTTGCTAAACTCAACTGAATGAGTTCCACATTTTCATTTAGATCGTGGGAAATCCCATTAGCAACATGTGGGTTACATCATCCGAGGTATTCCCGATCATTCAATGAGACGTTTTAATTTAGTTATGATTGTAGTTTTGTTGTTTCTGTTTGTGATTAAATTTTGAGTTGTTTTATATTTTAGAATGTTGTGGCGGTGAATTTTATCTTGCAATGACTTTTAATTTAGTTTTGGTTTCAGTTTAGGGACTATCCTAAAGGTTTTAGTTTTCATGCAACAGTTTTATTTATCATGCAAGAAAAGTAAAGTACAGTGCATGTAAGTAAATTACAATAAAGTAAATTGCAATTAAATAAAAGCATACCTGGAGGGTCTTCCCGTCATCCCAAGTTGCACTTAAAACACATGTTAAGGCATTTAAATATTTAAACATATACCTAGGTAAAGCTAAGGGAAGGGTTTTGGTTGTCTACCAAATTCCTAATCCTATAACTAGTCATCTCCTATGACGTCTAGGTTGTTGGTTTGGTTTAAGGATGATTTTCTTCATCAAAGAACAATTAAATTCAATTGTTCTTCTAAAACATCCCGTCATATTGAGGAAGTTCTTAGGACGAGTCCTAAACATCTTTTCAATACTTCTGGGATTATTTTGAGTCCAAATGAATTTTTATTGTACGGATGAATTGATCATCTAAGGATTTGTATTTTTGTTTTGTTTCTTGCTCAGTGAACTTAGGCGTTTGATTACTTGATGAATGAAGTGACTTCTCACTTAATACTCTATTTAAGAGTTATAACAATTAAAGCCTTTAAGGGCAAGTTGGTTTATTGAGAATTTTAATCAAATTAATTGAAAGTTTGAGTTAATGGTTTAAAGTGTTTTAATTTAATTATGAAGTTTTAATTAACAATTTTAAGTTTGGAATAGTGGTCAAATTATTTTAGATTTAATTCTTAATGATTTCATTTAGGCTTGTTGTTAAATGATTTTAATTTAATTTAATTCAATTTGATTTTAATTTAATTTAAATTTTTTTAATTTTATTTAATTTTAATTTGATTTTAAATTTAATTTAATTTTAATTTTTAATTCAATTTATTTTAATTTAATTTAATTTTAATTTTAATTTTAATTTTAATTTTAATTTAATTTAATTTGAATTTAAATTTAATTTAATTTTAATTAAATTTAATTGGATTTATTTTGATTTAAATTTTTATTTTAATTTTAATTTTAATTGTTAGTTTTAGTTTAACTTTAATTTTAATTTGATTTTAAATTTAGTTTTAATTATTAATTTAGATTATTATTTTAATTTTTTAATTAAGAATTAAATATTGTTAAAGTGACTCATTTAGGGATTTTTAAACTAAAGAATAAATGTCCTCTTAATAATATCCCTATTTTAATGATCCAAATTTAAATATATTCTTTCCAAAATTTAACTTATTTAATTAATTAAAGTTTCATTTTTGATATTTTCAAAGTGTTTAATGGGTTCCTACCCCTTAATTTCCCTAAGTTTCAATCATCCAAGAGAAAATTAAAATCAAATATTTTACCCCCCCCTTTGATTAAACCTGAAGTTTTAATTAAGGGTTAAAATTTTTAATTACCTTTATGCCCTTTTAAGCTTATTTATTTCATAACTCATTAAATTGAGCTCAAATTAATTTCAAATTTTTATGTCATCTCACTCACATGTCAATTAAGACATTAGAGGAGAAAATGTGACTTTTCTAAATTTAATTTATTTATATAATTATTTTTAGTAGAAAATAGGGGTTTTCAAAGAAAATTCAACAACATGACCAAGGAAAGGTTTCTGTCCTTAAAAAAATTATGGGATGTTTCTAATGACCAGAGGACCACTTGGACCAATTTTGGTGATTTTTTGAATTATATTTTATTTATTATAATTATTTTGACTTTTAGAGTATTAATTAATTTTAAAATAAAATAAAAGTTGAAAAATAGATTTTATATTTTTCAAAAATCTCTCTCATATCAAGAAAGTTAGAGAAACAAATTTTATAATTTTAAAATTTTTGTTTGATTTATTAGAATTATTTTAGTGAAAAAGGGTAAAAATTCATTTTTTAATATTAAAAATTACATTAAGCCTTTAAAATTCAATATCTTATCCTAGGAACTTGGGAAAAATATTTGGTTTGTTCCTAAATGATTAATAGTCAAAATGTGACATTTTTATGATTTTTAATATTTTTATGATTTTTATTATTTTTTAATTATTAAAATATTAAAATATTGTGAAAAATCAACTTTTTTAGAAAATTCCAATTTTAATTTCCTGAACTCCCCTGATACCAGAGAAGCTCTAAAACCATTTTTGTGAATTTTTGAAAAGTATTTTTGAAGTTATGAATTTTTAAATTTTAATTTTACATATGAGGCTTAATCAACCCATTTGGTGGATTTAATCAAGTCCAATTGATTTCAAATTTTTATGCGAGATCTCTCTGATCCTAAAGATTAGTGGAGAATTGTTTTCAAGTCAATTTGATGTGTGGTTAACCCTAATTAATTCAAATTCAATTTTAGAGGTTTAGGCCAATTAAGGTTATTATGAATGAATTAATTCAAAAAATATTTTTCATAGGGTCCTCTGGTCCTAAGGAACATCTCCAAATTTTCCTAAAATTTATTTCACAACATGCTAATTATTGGAATTAAAATACCTAAAACAGTGACATGAACTTGAAAATTCAATAACTTTTCACAGAGATGGCCTCTGACCTTGAAAAATTCAGGGAATGTTCCCAAGATCAAAGGCTCCAAAAGCCTTATGGTCTCATGCCATGGTGAATTGTCTATGCAAATAAAGAATTAAAATACTGAAAATAGTAAATAAATTATTAAAAATAAAATACTCATCCAATTAACTTGATTTCTTTTCCACATTATTCTCCTCTGTTCACTGAGCAAGAAGGTATTTTTATTTTATTTTTGTGATTTTTCTATGCAAAGATATGAATTTTTGAAGTTCTGGGCATTTAAATAATTCAAAAATACCCTATTTATCTACTTATCCACGCGGCGCCAGCGCAACATCGACAGCTCCGAAAGTCCACGCGGCGCATTCCCATTCGACGCAACCATCCTACTCATCGCTCCGGGGACCCGTGGTTCACGTATCATTCCCTGGTCCGGTGCAATCTGAACCGTCCGCTCGATACACGCGCGATCCAACGGCTCCCGATCATCGTCTACAACTGGTGTGCACCTATGACCGTCCACACTAAAACCCTAAGATCTCACTCGATTCTCAATGGATTTTCATGTTCTTATGCTCTATGGATCCTTCTTGAAGAGACGAACACATCCATATGGTTTATAGGCTATGAAATTAACTTAAACAAAATGGAGAATCACTGGAAGCTCGGGAGGAAGAGTGAGTTCATACCTTTGCTCAGAGAAGTGAAGCTTCAATCTGAGAGCTGTGTCACCTTCGATTGGGTCCAGGCAAGCTCCAGATGAAGTCTCTAGCTTTGGGGAATTGTCTAGGTATGAAAGTGACCAAGCCAGATCATAAAGCTTGGAGGCCAGAAGCAATGGCTGGCTTGGTGAGGGGGCTTTTGCTGGGGAACTTCTCCTCTTGGTCTGGTGAAGGTGTAGGACCAATTAATTTAGAGATTGGCTCAATGTGGTGAAGTGTCCTATTTTTTGGGTGGATTTTCAATTCAGAAATTGAGCTCACAGTGGGGGTTTTAGGGCTGGATTTCAGTGGGGATCATGTTCTCTATATCTAGGGAGGAGTCTGGAATGATTTTGGCAGAGTTTCCTTAAGGTTTTGGTTCAACTCCTTATTTGGCCGAGAGGTGGTGGTGTTTAAATAGGCATGGCTGGAGGGCTTCCCAGGGGGGGTTTGAAGTCTTGGATCAGCTGCTTAGGGCAAGGGAAGAACAACCATGTTGTTCAATTGGGCTGGGACAACTCAGCAAGGAGAAATTCAAAAAATTAGCTCACATGGGTGCTCTCGGCACAGTGGTTTCCGGTGGTCGTGGTGGTCGGCCGGCCGTGGTCATGTCACCCTCAAGGTCGGGAGGACCGATGCTTGGAGGTTTGTGCAAGCAATTGTCCAATGCCAAGTGTAAAGGGTTGGATTTAAGTGGTAAAGGGAGAAGAGTGATTTTGGTTTCACATGTGTCAACCCATGTATTTGGGCTTGGTTCACCTCCCCATGGTCCGATTTTGGGCCAAGGGATCGGTTAGGTCAGCTGCCATGGAGTGGTGAAGTCCCCATCAAAATAGTTTAAGTTAATTTTGGGTTATGGTGTTGCATTAAAGAGGATAAAATGGCTTAAGGAAGGCTTAGGAAAGGACTCCCTCTTCTTTCCATTAATGGCTTGGTGACAAGTCAAACCCCCCATGGCTTCATGTGGCTTGTCCATGGCTTACATGTGGCTCCATTTGGCTCATCCTTGGCTTAGGAAAAGTGGATTCATTTATATGAAAAAGGAATTTGGAGATTTTGGAAATTTAGTAAAAAATTTAGATGGTGCTTGATTTAGGTTGATTTGATGATTGATTTGGGACTTAGGAATTGATTCCAATTAAAGGGATGATGAGAAGGAATTGTCATGTGGGCTTTGGAATGGGTTTGGGCTTTTTGGATTTCACTTTGGATGGGCTTTCAAGATGGTTTAGGGAAGTGGGCTTTTGGATTTTAGGATGGGCTTTTGGATGAAAATTTTGTGAAGGACCATGTCAAATAAATGTTGCAATTGGTTTAGGGATGTTTCATGAATGGTTTGGAATCAATTTGGTGTGATTTGGAGTAGAATTGGGTTGAATTTGGGCTTTTTAGTTAAATGGGCCAAAGTGGGCCAAATTGGGCCAAATTGGGCTAACTTGGGTTAAGGTTGGGCTAAAGTTGGATTTGATGTAAAATTAATGTTGAGAAATGTTCATGGGAGTGTCACAAAGAGTTTTCAACTTTGGTTGGGCTCTAATTTTGGGATTTGGGCCCATTTGGGTTAGGTTTGGGCTTAGGTCAATTTAAGGGATTTTGGTTTTGGGTTAGGTTAGGGTGGAGTTTAGGTTCAAATTTTGGGCAAATCAAGTTAGTTTTTTGTTTATGGGGGTGTTAGGAAGGTTTTAGAAAAGATTTGGGGCCAATTGGGGTTGAATTGGGTTAGGTTTGAGCTAGGTTTACGTCATGGGCCAAAATTCAGCCTTAGGCTTCAAATTAAAATTGGGCTCAAATGTCAATCAAATTGGAATTAGATTTGGTCTAAATTGATATTGGGGATATTGAATTGAAGTTCATAATTGAATTGGACCAAAATTGAGGTCAATTGGGGTGGTTTGGTTTGACATTGGGTTCATTTGGGTTTAAAATGGGTCAAATTGGGGGTTTTGATAAAAATGGGGAAAATTAGCAAAATTGGCCCACAGTGTAGTTGAACAAAATGAAATTGGGAATATTTGAGATTTTCTGGATTTTTTTTGGAATTTTCTGAATTTTTGGATTTCTTGGGGTAAAAGGGCATTTTGGGTATTTGGAAGGTATTGGGGGGTACTTTTGGAATTTTTGGTATTTTTGGCTATGGATGATCAATTTGAGTGGGGGGAAATGTTTATGACTGATTTTGAGAAATTTTGGGTAATTTAGGTAATTTTGCAAATTTTGGGTAGCTCCAAGGGCATTTGGTATGTTTGGTGGGTCCGGGGCCCCGGGGGTCAAAAATTGAAATTATGGGAAAATGAAGATTGATTGAATGTGAGTAGAATGGAATCACTTTGGTTGATCCATGAAGCCACATTAAGCTCATATGAGCCATGAGAGGTCTCATTTGAGGCATTCACTATGTTGTTCCTAACCCTCTTAGCTAGGGGCTTAGGGGTTAAGGACCATCCATATGAATTACGTACATGAGTCAGGAAGTCAAGTTGGGTGAGAGTGTGGTTTTAGGACTTGGAATATGTGTGAGAGTGTAGTGTATGTGCAAGTCAACCCTCACCAGACCAGGCCACCCAGGGTATTCCTAAGGCCAAAAGTCCTATAGGGAACTCATCCTTTAAACCTCCACATTTGATTTCAACCCTCTAGGTGATTAGGAGTCTACAATCAAGCTTGTGAGGCTTGCAGGGAGTTAAGAGGTGTTTGAATTTCTAAGTGGTGGGTTCCATTTCTAGTCCTCTAAGATTAGTCAAAGGAAAAGCCTAAGGCTAGATCCTAAGTACTAAAGAGAGAAGCAAAAGACCTCATCAAAAATGAGGTCAACAATCAACTCTTAGTTTATATTCTTCATCTAATAAAATCCTATGCATACAAATGGAAGGACTGATTCCTTTAATATCCGCTAAAGTCCATCCAAAAGCCTTTTTGTATCTTTTTTAAATTTCCAATAATTTTTGTTCTTGATATTCGTTTAGCTCTGAAGATACAATAACTAGTAGGGTAGATGATTCTCCTAAAAACATATACTTCAAATGATTAGGGAGATTTTTCATCTCAATTTCAGGAGATTTTATTATAGATGGAATTAAGCTTTTATCTTCATCTTCCATAGTGTCTAATACTTCAAATCTCTCCTGAACATACTCTAAATCTTCATTCTTCTTACTATCTGAATTTTCATCATTTTTAATTCCTTCTTCAAACATATTTTCATACTCCGCTTCTTTTTCAAATATATTGTCAAAATGATCTTTTGTCAAATATTCACAGACCTTCATCCTAAAACATTCATCTTTTGCTATTGAGAGATACTTCATAGATTTAAAAATATTAAAGGTCACCTCTTGATCATTAGCCCTCATAGTTAATTCTCCATTTTGAACATCAATCACTGCTCTCTTAGTAGCAAGGAATGGTCTTTCAAAAATGATTGAAATTTCTTTATCCTCCTCCATATCAAGTACAATAAAATCTACAGGAAAGATATATTTATCCACTTTCACTAACACATCTTCCACCATTCCTTTAGGGTACGTAATGGAACAATTGGCCAACTGAAGAGTCACAGATGTAGGAGAAATTTCTCTTATTCCCAACCTTTCGAAAGTTGATAAAGGCATAAGATTAATACTAGCTCCCAGATCATATAAGGCTTTTCCGAAAAATTTTTCACCTATAGCACACGGGATAGTGAAACTATCAGGATCTTTAAGTTTTTCCAGAAGCTTCTTCTGAATAATTGCACTACACTCTTCGCTAAGTGCAATAGTTTCATGATCTGTGAACTTTCTTTTCTTTTTGATAATATCTTTCATAAAATTGGCATAGTCTGGCATCTGTTCTAATGCTTCAACAAAAGGAATATTTATTGTTAATTTCCTAAGGATCTCCAAAAATTTTTTAAATCTGTTTTTCCTGTTTTGTTGCTTCAATCTTTGAGAAAATGGAGGTGGTGGTTTTTCAACAGTAATCTTCATTAGTTCAAGAGGATATTCCATGTCTGGATAAATCTTGTTTGAACCTTTTTCAATATCCACCATCTCTTTTTCTATTTCAACTTCTTTTTGTACTCTCATCTCCAATTCCTTTTCACTCCTTAATTGAATAGCGTTAAGTTGTTCCTTGTTTTGATCTTTTGGATTGATCTTAACATTACTTGGAAGCATTCCAGAAGGTCTATTATTAAGTGCAGTGAAAATATGCCCCAATTGATTTTCAATATTTTTCATCGTAACACCTTGTACTTGTAATTGATTTCCCATATTCAGAATCATTTCTTCAGCAGACAACTTCTTATCCTTAAATTGCGGGTTACTATTAAATCCAGGAGGAAAAGAAGGTCTAAAATTGGTATTTCCTTGATTGTTCTAATTTCCAACAGGATTTACAGAACTGTTCCCCCATTGTGGGTTAACATTGGCATTGCTATTATTCCAATTGAAATTTGGGTGATTATTCTAACCAGGATTATAATAATTTAAATAAGGATTATTAGGTCTATTAATTGCATTCAAAGTCTCATAAGGTGTTTGAGATTATGTTATCTATCCAAATGAATTTTCCTCTAACACTTGGGGTGGTTGAGAATAATGCATTCCACACTGATCTATTTTCTTAGAAAGGGCTGCAATTTAAGAAACTATCATAGTCATCATATCTGAATCACGAACACTTGCTACTCTCTTAAGATTTACCCTTTTAGAGGGCCATTGAAAATTATTAGTAGCCATTTCTTCTTTTAATGAGTATGCTTCATCAAAAGGTTTTGATATTAACGATCCACCAGCAGTAGCATCTATAATCAATCTCAATGATCCCACTAATCCATTGTAAAATGTTTGAATTATTAACTAGTCTGGTAAAGCATGATGTGGGCACTTCCTAAGAAGATCTTTAAATCTTTCCCAAGCTTCATATATTGATTCCCCTTCAAACTGACCAAAAGATGTGATATCATTTCTTAGCTTAGTAGTCTTTGATGGAGGAAAATATTTTGATAGAAACTTTTGAGAAAGTTCTCCCCAAGTTCTAATAGATCCAGGTGCTAACGAATTTAACCACACCTTAGCTTTATCGCTTAATGAAAAGGAAAAGGTCTAAGTCTGACAGCATCACTCGACACTCCGTCATATTTAAAAGTAGCACATAGTTCTAGAAAACTAGCGAGATGTAAATTTGGATCCTCATTAGTTGTTCCTCCAAATTGATTATTTTGTACCATTTGGATAATAGCAGGTTTAAGCTCAAATGAATTACCAGCAACATCAGGATTTTGAATAGTCACATGAATTTCATCTGCTGTTGGATTAGCATAATCTCTTAATGTTCTTGGCAAATTTCCAATATCATTTCTCTTGTTATCTTGGTTATTCACCATTTCGCAAGGATTATAAGTTTGTTTTTGTTGTTTTTTATTTTTTCTAACAGTACGCTCTAACTCCGAATCATAAGGTACTAAACCTATAGATCCACTACAACGCATATAAAATCACACAAATACTCTAACCAGTAAACAAACACACAATTAAACATTACAAAATAAAGGTTTTCAGTTGCTATATTATCAATAGATATCATTTATACCCTCCCTGGCAATGGTGCCAAAAACTTGATGCAAACTTTTTATTATACAAGAACTTAAGAACCCAAATTTATATATTTAGAATGATTTTGTAAAGTCTAAACTTCAAAGCAAGTATACGTATGTATCAAGTAATACATGGCTTTAATGGAGTCCTGGTTATCGATCCTACAGGGAAGGAACGATCATTACAATAAATAGCATAATACTAAAATCCAATACTCAAATCACAATTAAAGTTTAAGTTTACTTCTACTAACAAGATGCAGAAAACAATAACAGTTAAGCAAACCACAATTACTTCTATTATCTTTAAATAGAATTAACTAACACACACACTCTAAGCTTTGTATTTGAAAGGTTTTGATATATATGAAAAGTTTCTTTCCTCTTGCAATGAGTATATGATGTGTGAGTGATATAGAATAATTATTTATTGTATTGTGCCAAATAGGAGCAAAAATGTTTATTTACCCTCAAAAGAGTACCCCTTCTTCCAATCATGTAAAAAACATTAATATATCCTAAGTTCAGTCACTAAATCTAAGGCTAGGCTGGGAGAATACCGACTGTCACTACGGAGCTTCCACTCACTCATCACTTGAAGACTGACCTTCGACTTTAGTTACCAATCTTAGGACCAAATTGGGGATCTCAGCCTGTCACCCTGAAACCTCCAATTTGAAGCCCATTAAAACACATTTCCCTATTTATTTGCACTCAGTTCCCATTAACTGCGCAATTCATTCATGGACATTAAATGGATTCTTCATTATTGTTGTAGGACATTCAATCCTTTCGGAGTTAATGTACAAAAACAGATTTTAACAATTCAATTGGCCAGATCGAAAAGTAAATTATGTTCGAAATGAAAAACCATCACAATTTCTTCAATACTTTAAAAGCACTTCAAATCCACATCATCACATCATCACATCTATATGCAAGAAGAAAAACAAAGGAGACTACTCAGAATTCATAGAGAAGACACAATAAAACATGGATTTTATATAAAAAAAAGTCATACAAACCATAATAGCAAATACAAATTATCTCTTTCTCTTCCCCAAGAAAATCCCTTGAAGTTCCTTTGAATCCTTTTCTCTCTTCTTTGAAAAACTCAATTCCCTCTTTAGAATGGAAAGGAAGAAGTAAATATCTCACTTTACTCCTTCTCCTTCACTCCTAAGAGAAGAATCCCTCTCAAATCTTCACTTCTACACTCACTCTTCCAAACCCTAACTCTAAACTCACACTCTCTCTACTACTACACTCTTCTCCCCCCTCTCAAATTTCCTCAAAAAACAGTTACATATATGTTAGAAATGAATTCCTAACAGTATCCTTAAGCATCCCTTCAAAAAGTTGCTAAAACTCTTAATTTTTGAATTGCACCGACATAGGGTGCCGGCGGTGCTCTATCGTCACTTTAATTCTAGAGTTTCTGGAAATTGGCACCAGTGGCGCCCATTCAGGCACCGGCGACACCAGAAGCTATTTTCTCTCATTTTGTTCATTTTCGCTCCGAATTCATTCCTTTTTGCTTCTTTTTGCTCTAATCACCTAAAATCATCATACCTGCAATAAATCATGAAAAATATCTTTCTTTAAAGTGCAATATCACCAAAAATGAGTAAAATTATATAGCAAAAATAGTATATATTTTTAGTGCATCAACCAACTCTCACTCTAGAGTTCCCTTGGTTCCCTCCACTTGGGGGCTAACACATAACAAAATTTTTCACCTCAAACCAAAATAGGGGGCTCTAGCTTGTCATTCTAAATCCTCTAATTTTACTCCCCATTAAAACATATCTTCCTATTTATTTGCACTCAATTATATGAGCAACAATTCTCATCCATACAATTGCTTGTTATTCTTTCCAATTGTTGATTGAGACAACGCTGCAATGGATCTTACATAATATCCCAATAAATTTTAACATCTTAATTGGCCAAATCAAGAAGTAAATTAAGTGCAAGGAAATAAATCATCACAACTTCTTCCAACATTAAACTTATATACTTCCAACTACTTCCTTTCATAATTTAATTACTTCACATTTAGAAGGAAAAAGATAAAGAAAACTACTCAGAACTCATGGAGAAAACACAAACACAACGTAGTTTAAAAGTAGAAATCATAGTGAAAACACAACAAGTTTTACTTAGAAACCAAATAAAAAAAGAAAGATAAATACTTATCTGAAAATCCTCTCCACAAGACTCTGAAAGTTCCTCTAAAATTTTGCTTTCCACTATAATACTCCACAGAGGTTGGTGCTCAACTCTGAGGATTGACTGTCCTAAATTCTAATACAAACTATGATAAAGTAAAGTATAAGACTAAAGAAAATTTGGTGAGAAGAAGGCTCTCCTTCTTTCTCTTTCCCTGAAATCAACTTCAAGCTTTTCTCCAACTTCTCCCATCAAAAGATTTTCTTCTAAACTCTTCTCTTAGGTGTGGCACCACCTTCTGACCTTCCAGTCTTCATTTTTAATAATTCGCTAAAAGGTGCTTTGGTGTCTCTTCAAAATATGTGCAGATTGAATGTATCCACCAAGAATGCATCCATCCGTTCAAAATTTAAATGAATTTTGGCACTAATGGGAAGTTAATGAAGTTTAAACCAAAGGATGCTTTAAAAACCCCTTCAAAATTTGCACCAAAATTAATTAAAATTTGTCAATTTTAACTATGGCGTCTATGCACCAGTCATCCAACGCATAGGCGCTAGAGGCCAATTTTGCTTTCAATTTTTGCTCCAAATTTGATCCTTTTTGCTCCTTTCATCACAATCAGTCTTTTTAATAATACCTGCATGAAAAAAACAAAAATACCTTGCATTAAAGTGCAATATCATCAAAAATAGGTATAAAATAAGCATAAAAATCTTTATATAGGTGTATCAGTCAATTTTTTGGCGCCGTTGCTGTGGAAGCTAATGTAGATTTATGAAAAAAATTTATATATACTTATTTTTAATATTAAAAAAAAAAGAAGCTTAAAATAATAAAAATCATAATTATTTATTTTTTTATTTAGTTCGTGTGCTACTTTATTTTTATTAAATCTTTTTATGCGTAGTTCAGGATATGAAGAAATAGTTCATTACGATTCTGAATTAGAATGAACTATAAGAAAAATTAGAAAAGAAAAACAATTTCATAATATTCAAGAAATGGTAAACTTACCACGAAATAATCTTGAAATTACAATTGAAGATAATGAACACCAAAATTTACAAAAATCTTTAAGGGAATATGCTAACCCTACAACAGATGAAATTCATTCAAGTTTTCAAATCCCTGCTGTAGCAACAAATTCATTTGAGTTTGAACCTGCTATAATACAAATGGTGTAAAATAATCAATTTGGGGGATCACTAAATGAGGATCCAAATTTACATCTTGCAAGCTTTTAGAACTCTGTGCTACTTCAAATATGATAGTGTATCGGTTGATGCTATTAGACTTAGAAGTGGTTAATTCATTAGCTACAAGATCTATTAAAACTTGAGAAGAAATGACACAAAAATTCATGGCTAAATATTTTTCTCCTTCTAAAACTGCTAAACTTAGAAATGATATAACTTCGTTTACTCATTATGAGGGAGAAACAATTTATGAAGCTTGGGAACAATTTAAAGAACTCCTTAGGAAGTGTCCACACCATGCATTACTAGATTCGTTAATCATTCAAACATTTTATAATGAATTGGTAGGATCTCTTAGATCTATAATTGATGCTGCTGATGGAGGTTCTTTAATGACAAAATCATTTGATGAAGCTTATGTTTTTATTGAAGAAATGGAAACTAATAATTTTTAATGGCCTTCTGAAAGGATAAATCTTAAAAGAGTGGCTAATATCCATGATAATGATGCCTTTTTTAAGCTTCTCAAGTAGTTTCAATATCTAAGAAATTAGATAACTATGCTATGAATTTCTCCCAAATACCTCAGATGAATAATGAAAATTTAGGAAATATGAATGATTCTCAATCTTTTGAAACATTACCAGCTATAGCTAGCAAAACTAATAACCCATATTCTAATTACTACAACCTAGGTTTGAAAAATCACCCAAATTTTAACTGGAATAATGGAATTCCTCACTGGGGAAATAATCAGATAAACCTAACTGGAAATTGAAATAATCAAGGAAATTCAAACTATCGACCTCCTTATCCTCCTGGTTTTAATCAGCAATTTAAGGAAAAGAAGTTGTCTATAGAAGAATTAATTTTACAAATGGGTAATCAATTACAAAGTCAAAATGTGGCGATAAGAAATATTGAGAATCAAATGGGAGAAATTGCTAATGCAATTAGTAATAGACCTCGAGGAACACTCCCAAGTAATGCAGAAATAAATTTTAAAGGCAACGTACATGAACAAATTAAAGCTGTTCAAGAGTGGAATGTAGTTAAATGAAATAACTCAAATTGAAGTTGAGAATGAGAAAGAGTTGGAAGAAATAGAGATGCCTAAAGAACATGTTTCTGAAAAAAAAGAACAATCTATCTCCAATTAGAAAGGATGTAGAAAGAATATCACCTCTATTTCCTCAAAGATTTAGACAACAAAAGCTTAATAAAAAATTTTCAAAATTTTTTAAATATTCAAAAAGCTTACAATCAATATCCCATTTGCTAAAGCCTTGAAAAAAATGCCAAGTTATGCTAAATTCATGAAAGATATTTTAAATAAAAAAAGGAAATTCAAAGCTTATGAAATTGTTGCACTAAGTGAAAAATGTAGTGCAATAATTCAGAAAAAGCTTCCTCAGAAGCTTAAAGACCCTGAAAGTTTCACTATACCATGTGCTATTGGATAAAAAATTTATGGTAAGGACTTATGTAATTTAGGAGCTAGTATTAATATCATGCCTTTATCCATCTTTTGATGGTTAGATTTAGGAGAGATTTCTCCTACTATTGTAACCTTGCAATTGGCTGATCGATCTATTACTTATCCTAAAGGAGTTATAGAAGATGTATTAGTTAAAGTGGATAAATTTATCTTCCCTGTAAACTTTATTGTACTTTATATAGAATGAAAATAAAAAAATTCCTATTATTTGAGGAAGAACTTTTCTTACTACTAGCCGAGCTATGATTGATTTGCAAAAAGGGGAGTTAACCATGGGAGTTAATGATCAGAAAGTAACATTTAATGTTTTTAAAGTAATGTGGTATCCTATAAAAAAAAGTATTATAGGATAGATATATTTGATTATATAATAACAAAACATTATCAAGAAAATTGTGAAGTTATTTATGAGGAAAAAGTTGAATAGTTATTAGTCCATGAAGAAAAAAATTATATAATTGAAAATGATCATGAAGAGAAATCATTTAAAATAAATTTTGAAGATTGTAATTATATTCATGAAAACTGGGAAATTTTAAATACAACTCAAAATAATGAATTTATATTACCTTATATTGAAAAGGCTCTTAAACTTGAGTTAAAAGTATCACCTACTCGTTTAAAGTATGCTTTCTTAGGGAATTCTTCAACTTTACCTGTAATAATATCTTCTGAATTAACTAAAGATTACGAAAATAAATTATTAGAAATGTTAAATAATCATAAAAAAGCATTTGGTTGGACAATATCGGATATAAAAGGAATAAGCCCTTCGATCTGTATGCATCGAATTTTAATGGAAGAAGATTATAAACCATGTATTAAAGCTCAAAGAAGATTAAATCCAGTAATGAAAGATGTGGTAAAGAAAGAAATATTAAAATTTTTAGTTTCTATAATCATTTATCCTATATCTGACAGTTGTTGGGTTAGTCCAATTCACTGTGTTTAGAAGAAAGGGGGAGTGATTGTAGTTATTAATGATGATAATGAATTAACTCAAACAAGATAAGTCACTGGGTGGCAGATTTGAATTGATTATAGAAAATTGAATATTGCTACTAGGAAGGATCATTTTCCTTTACCGTTCTAGGATCAAATGTTAGATAGATTAGCTGGACATTCATATTTTTGCTTTTTTGGATGGATATTCTGGTTACCACCAAATTCTGATAAATCCAAAAGATCAAGAAAGGACTACATTTACTAGTCCTTATGGAACTTTTCCTTTTAGAAGAATGTCTTTTGGGTTATGTAATGCACCTGCAACATTCTAAAGGTGTATGATGTCTTTTTTCTGTTATTTAATTAAGAAAGGAATTGAAATTTTTATGGATGATTTTTCTGTGTTTGGAACCTCTTTTGATTCTTGTTTAGATCATTTAGCTAAAGTGTTAAAATGTTGTGAAGAAACAAATTTGGTTCTTAACTGGGAAAATGTCAATTTATTGTTACAGAAGGAATTTTTTTGAGACATAAAATTTCTAAAAATGGTATGGTAGTTGACCAAGCAAAAATTTAAATTATTACTGGATTACAACCTCCTACTTTAGTTACGACTGTGATAAGTTTTCTTGGACATGCTGGATTTTATAGGAGATATATTAAAGATTTTTCTAAAATTGCTAAACCTCTATGCCATCTTTTGGAAAATAGACTAAATTTGATTTTATTGAAAATTGTTTAAAAGCTTTCAATTCTAAAAAAAATTTACTGCACCTATTATTGTTTCACCAAAATGGGAAAAACCAATTAAATTGATGTGTGATGTGAGTGACTATGCTATTAGAGCAGTCTTAGCTCAAAAATATGATAAGATTTTTAAAGTTATACACTATGCCAGTAGAACTTTTAATGAAACTCAAATTAACTATACTACTACTGAACAAGAGCTTTTGGCGATATTATATGCTTTTGATAAATTTAGAATATATTTACTTGGAGCAAAATGCATACTCCATATTGATCATTCCGCTATTAAGTATTTAATGTCAAATAAGGATGCTAAACTGAGGTTAATTAGATGGGTTTTCCTCTTGCAAGAATTCAATTTTTAAATAGTGAATAGAAAGGGTATTGATAATCAAATTATTGAACATTTGTCTAGAATAAAAAATATAATAAAAAGAATTTTGTAGAATACATTAATGATTATTTTCCCGATGAACAAATTTATGCACTTTCTGAGTGACAAGTTCCTTGGTATGCTGACATGGCTAATTATCTAGCTAGTAATATTTTACCATATGGATTAACTAGCCTTCATAAAAATGAAATTCATGCATGATTCAAATTTTTTACTTTTGGGATAAGCCCTATTTATTCAAAAAATGTAAATACTCTATTATTCGAAGATGTTTATCTAATAATGAAACTCATGAAATTATTCATAAATGCCACAACTCTGAGTTGAGTGGACATTTTGGTATTGATAAAACTGCATTAAAAATTTTACAATTTGGATTCTATTGGCCTACCTTATTTAAAGATGTTAGCAAATATGTAAAAGCTTGAGATCAATGTCAAAGAGTAGGGAATATTTCTAGAAAAGATGAACTGCCATTGAATTTCACCTTAGAAGTTGAAATATTTGATGTATGGGGTTTGGATTTTATGAGACCATTTGCACCATCTTTGGAAAAATTTTTATATTATTAGATGTTGATTATGTGTCTAAATGGATTGAAGCTATAGCTTTACCTCATTGTGATGCTAAAAGTGTTTCGATATTTTTATTCAAAAAGATTTTTACTAGATTTGGAATACCTAGAATCATTTTTACCGATGTGAGAAGTCACTTTAATAGTTTTAAGATTAAAAAAATACTTAACGAACATAGGATTAAACATAAAATTGCTACATCTTATCACCCTCAAACTAGTGGAATGGTAGAAGTCTCAAATCGAGAAATCAAAATATTTTTAGAGAAAAGTATAAATCTTAAAAGAACTGATTTGGTTCACAAAGATTCTGTATTATGGGCTTATAGGACTGTTTATAAAACTACCATAGGAATGCCACCTTATAGGCTCATATATGAAAGACCCTATCATTTACCTGTTGAGTTAGAACATAAAGGTTATTGATGGATAAAAGAATTTAATTATAATTTGAAGGATGATGGAAAAAAGAGATTGTTACAATTAAATGAGCTTGATGAAATCAGAAATGAATCTTATGAGAATGCTAGAATTTACAAAGAAAAGATGAAAAATTTACATGATAATAAAATTTTAAAAAAGAATTTTGAGTATGGATAAGAAGTTTTATTATATAATACCTGATTGAAATTAATTTCTAGAAAATTAATGTCCAAATGGATGGGGCCTTATATGGGGGAAAAAGTTTGTCCTTATAGAGTTGTGGATATAAAAGATCTAAAGACTGATAATTTATTTAAAGTAAATGGGCAAAGATTGAAACCTTATATTGGAGAAAACATGCCTTATTATAAACAATCAATATAACTGAGTCAGTCTGAGTAAAACTTATGGATAAGTCAGGCTGACGATGTTAAACCAAGCGCTTCATGGAAGGCAACCCATATTTTTGTTGATTTGGTTTGATTTAAGTTTTTTGTTTTAGGTTGTAATCATCCTTTTGTTTTATACCAATTTTTTAACACCTATTGAACATTTAAATATGCTCGGAACCTTTAAAAATTCAATGTGAGGCGAAATGGTATTTTTTAGGATATTGGTGCCTAGGCGCCAGAATTGGCGCCTAAGCGCCAGATACCTGTGATATTGGCACATAAGAGCCAGAATTGGCGCCTAAGCGCCACAGTTACTGGACGTGGTAAAACCGCAAAATTGTAGTTTGAACCATTTATTTCCTTATAAAATGGTCTATCTTCGTTCCCAATGAGTATCCCTTCCATTAATTGACCAAGAAAGCCTAAAATTAGCTAGAGATTAAGAATTTTTAAATTCCATGGAGAATAGAAACAATAGTCTGGAGAGAAAAGATAAGTTTGTGCACAAGGATTCACAAACATATTTCAATGGATATTTAGCAATGAGTTTGGAGAGGATGATCAACCGATTTGAGAAGATTGAAGAGGAGTTACTTCTTATTAACAATAGGATGCATGAGATGTTCCATCCATACGAGCATACGAAATGGAAAATGAAGCGTTAATCTGATCATATGGTTGCTTTTGAAGTTTATCAGGTAATAATGTATGCCAAGAACAATTGGATTGACGAGAAAACTTCCATGGAATTTCCTCGTGCCCCTTTCTTTCACTCCTTTGTAACAATCTACCATGCGATGGGGAAAATGAAGGTTCTGATGACAATTAGTGAAGTCTTGAAAGAAGTGAAGAGTGTTATCTAATTGTGTTATTGTATGTGTTGTTTATTTGAAGATTGATCTATATGATGATTGTGTACTTGTTGAATCTAGTTTGTGAGTTAAATCGTATTTCGATGTACGAGTTTGTATTTTATGTGTTTGTTGAACCCAACATTGAATATCTGGAACGAAATTGAAGTGATTTGTGTAAATCTTATGTTAGATTGTTGAAGTTTGATCTAGATTTGGAATTTCTTTTTTGTTGATAGAATTGGAAGAATAGAATGAATTTGATATCAAATTTTGGGCCTACATGTGTTAGACTTGCTTAGGATTATTTATAAAAGAAAATTTGAAAAAACTAAAATTTTTGGCAAGTTTGGCGCCTTGGCACCGTTTCACCTGAACCGACCAAACTCAGGATTTGAACCACCTGTCACCATTTTTAACGCCTAAGCTCCTTCTTCTTCCTCTCTTTCATGAAAACCAGTCCTAGGGTTCCTTGTAGAACTCAATTTTGAAGTTTCATGGCTTAAAAACACCAGATTTCATCTTCTTAAAGATGGCTCCAAAATCTAAAAGAGGAAAGGAGAGAGAAGATTTTGATCAATCTAGATTTTTTATTATTAACGCACAGATGCGTTACAATGAGTTTGCCTCCACCAGAAAATATATTGTTGAGAGAAGTTTTTGTCACCCTTGTGGAGTGATTGAGAATGCTATAGTAGCACACAATTGAGAGAAGTTCTGTTATTTTACTGCTGTTTCTATTATCTCTGTTGTTAGTGAATTCTATGCGAATGTTACTGCGGCAGTTGATAATGAAGTATTTGTTCGAGCTAAGGAAGTTGAGTTTACTCTCGAGAGGATCAATATGCTATATGGTCTACCTCCTGTTACTTACTGTTTCTATTCAGAATATACTCCATCTGAGGCCAAGCTTGATAGTATTATCCATTATTTGACCGATGGATTTGGAGCATGGAAGGCCATAAATACTAAGAAGGTAAATTTTTCTTTTACCTAACTCAATGCTACTTCTAAAGCTTGACACTATTTCATCTCTAGTCGTCTCCTTCCCTCAAATCATTTAAGTGAAGTTACAAAAGAACAAGCCATTCTGAATTTCTTCATTTAAGAGATGAAGCTGATTGATGTTGGGTAATAATTTATGATGTTATTAGTTCTTTTGTAAGAGTTAGTAGTGTATCTGGGCTAGAATTTCCATCTCTTATTTTCTCCTTGTGCAAGCAATCTGGTGTGAAACATGATTATTTTGAAGAGCAATTGAAGCCTTTGAGACTTATTGGAAAGTCTAATATTGATGTCTATGATTTCCTAGAGGTAGAGTACTAAGTGCACCTGCTACTTTAGTACACTTCTACCTCAAGATTATCTACATCCATTGCTACTGAGCCTCCACCAAGACTTTGGGATGTTATGAGTGAAAGTTACCTGGAACATCAAAGTGAAATATTTCTGATGCAATGTCGTATGGAGGACTTGGAGAAGAAATTTGATCATATGGCAGATTATGTTCGGAGGGAAAGCAATTATGATGTTGATTATGATGAGGCAATGGTAAAGTTTCTTAAGGGAGATCAGTCTATAAATTTCCCTACATGCCCTAGACTTTCACCATATTCAAACCTAAGAGATATGGATGCTAATATCCAATTTGATGATGATGATGATGAGGAGACTGAAGCTCATGATTAGACTTCTTTCTATTTTTTAGTATTTATCCTTTGTTTTTATTTATTATGTCTGTTATTATCTATGTTTAGACTTTGTTGATTATGTAAGGTTGTTTGAGAACTTATGTTATCTATCACTATGACTGTTTGCTCTTTTGATTATTTAATATTGTATCAATACTAGAAAGGAGTTTTAGCTTTTAAATGATACTCATATTGTTACTTTTTTGTATTACTTTTTACATCTGCAATTATTCTCCTGCTTTAAAATACCTTTAATGTTTTTCCTTCGTTATGCTTATTATAAACTTTAGATTACAAAATGATTTAAAAATTAAGTTTGGGGGGGGGGGGAGAATAAAACCAATTTTGAAATTTTGAAATTATATTTTTTCTCAAATGTGCTAAAAATAAATTTAAATTTTAAAAAATAATTATGTGAATAAAGTGATATTAGGGAAATAAACTTTTGATTATCTTTGTATCTACATTTAGCTTTAATTGATACTTCATGTGTTTTCACTATGATTTCTACTTTTAATTCCAATTGTTGTTGTGTTTTCTCCATGAATTCTGACTAGTTTTCTTTATCTTTTTCCTTAAAATAATGAAGTAATTAAGTTGAGGATGAAAGTTGCGTGGAAGAAGTTGTGATGATTCAGACCTTGCACCTAATTTACTTCTTTATTTTGACCAATTAAGTTGTTAATATTTGATGTGAGAATATGTAAGAACCAGTTTGGTATTGTCTCAGTCAACTAATGGTAAGAATCACATGAAATTATAAGGGTGAGAATGTAATCCATATGGTTGAGTGCAAATAAATAGGGAGATAAACTTTGATGGGTGTATAATTAGAGGACTTTAGAGTGACAGGCTAAAGCCCCCAATTTGATATAGTGTTTTATATTTTGATACGTGATGTTAGACCCCAAGTGGAGAGAGAAGAGGGAACTCTAGTGTAAGAGCTAGTATCTTCCCTATCTAGCTTGTCATCAAGATATCTAAAGCATTAGATTAACTTGTGTTCTTTATAACATCACTAGTAAGATATCTAAAGAATATTATTGCTCCTATTTGACACAAAACATTTTTGATATTTCTGCAATAGAATTCTAAAAATTATTACTGATTCATAAGGAAAAAGATATATTTAATTGCATTTGCTTTCATCTTACAAAATAATGCTAAATTTAGTTAGTTATTTACTTTATTTTCTATTATCAAAAATTTCCAAAAAGAATTAAACTTTCATTCCTATAATATTATCTATAGTTTGTGTAAGACAAAAAGTAAGGTTTGATATCTATTTTCTTTTATAAAGGCCCTCTCTGGGTTCGATATTCGGGGCTTAATAGAAAATCCTTTATTCCTTAATAACGACAAGTATACTTGTGTAGAATCCTAATTTAAAATATAATCAAAGAACTGTTATTTGAATTGTAGTCAAGTATTTGGCACCGAAGTGAGAAAGATATATATATATATATATATATATATATATATATATATATATATATATATATATATATATATATATATATATATATATATATATATATATATATATATATATATATATATATATATATATATGGAGGGCTCTACATTCAGGGAACCTCGGCCTCCTCGAGTGCCGATACTCAATTGCTAGCATACTTGGGCCTGTCCCAGCGCCTGTGATCACTTCCCCCCTTCCCCCTCCTTCTCTTACAGCTAATTTACCTGGGCCTGTTCCAGTTGCTGGTCTTCCTACTCCTCTTAGCATACCTTCTCCAAATACTAGCTTACCTGGACCTGGTCCAGTTCTAGTGCTCACTTCTCCTCTTCCCCCTCCTTTACTTACAGCTAGTTTACCTAGGCCTGATCCAATCACTGTGATCACTTCTCCTCCAATTTTTCCCCCTCCTTCTAGCAATTAACCTTTGGGAAAGGGTGAGGGAAGAAATTAACCCAGTGCTTATTATCACTCCCTCTACCTCCACTGATTCTGAGCTGGTTCCTGCAGTTGATGTTCCTCCACAAGATGATGTTCACTGTGTGGATCAACTTGTGAGGGGGGGAGTGGCATGTCATTACTCCCAAAAAGAAAAGTAAAAACAATAAGGAACTTCTAAAGCTCCAATCTACTCCATCTTCTAAAGAGGTGGAGACCCTCCTGACTGCAGCTCCCAAGATGATTACTAGAGGGAAAACCAGATCTAAGTCACATTCATCCATTTACCCTCACACCATAAAGCCTAATGACTAAATTTCTTTGCTGGAATATCAGAGGGGTAGCCCACCCTTTGCCTCTTCAAAGAATCCTCAATCTCAACAGAAAACACAAATTCTGGTGTATTGTCCTTCTTGAACCAATGGTCCACAAACATCCTGAGAAGATCCTAAGGAAATTTCCTGGCTTCTCCCACTATTCCAACATTAGTAATAAAATTTGGATTTTTTGCAAATTTGAACTCTCTTGGTCTGTACTGGTGGATCACAGGCAGTTCATTCACATCTCCTTCCAGCTTAATGGTCAAAAAGGAGTTGCTTCTTTTATCTATGTAGGGTGCTCCAAGGCAGATAGAAAAGAACTGTGGCTAAGGCTTCATTCCATTGGCAATAATCTGGATTCCCCCTGGTTAGTGGGGGGAGACTTTAACTGCATCAACAACTCTACAGAGAAGTTAGGGGGGAGATCTCCTATTCTCTCTAAAATGAACATTTTCTGCAACAACATCACTCAGGCTGGTCTCTTTGACTTGGGTTTTACAGGCCCTGATTACACCTGGAAAAGGGAGAAGTTGTGGGAGAAACTTGACAGGTTCCTGGTTAATGGCTGTTGGCAGTCCCAATTCCTTCTTACTTTTGTTACTCACCTCTCTCTTGCAGGTTCTGATCACAGACCATTAATACTTACAATCACTGCCCCTCCCACCACTACTCATAATTCTCCTTTTAGATATCTTAATTTCTGGTTCTCCCAGGCTTCTTTCCTGGCTGTAGTGGCCTCTCTTTAGACTGAATTACATCACCCTGACCCTTGGACTCAACTCTGTTTGCTGCATCAGAAGGTGGGCAAGGGTTTAAGGAAATGGAATTGGGATAAGATTGGAGATGTGTTTATTGCAGTGGAGGCTGCTAATAGAAAAGTAGCTCAATTGGAGGAGGAGGTAATTGGGGATGAGTCTCTTGAAGGACTTCTTTTTCAAGCCCAAGAGGAATTACTTACTGCTACTACTCTACAGGAACAAATTTTAAAACAAAAGGCAGTTGTGAATATCTTTTCTAAGGGAGATAGGAACACTAAGTTCTTTTATGCTCATATCAAGTAAAAGAGAAAATGTAACAAAGTTCACACCATCCTGTCAGCTGATGGAACCCTCCTTAAAGAAAATACTGCAATTGCTGTAGATGTTGTTTCCTTTTACAACACCCTACTTAAACAACTCCAAGTGAAGAGAGCCCAGATTAATCATTCTATATTTGAGGAGGAGGTTCAGTTTGTCAGCACCCTTGATCTGATTGGCATTCCCACTGAGAAGGAAGTTTGGACAGCCCTTCTACCATTGAGAGTTCAAAAGCTGCAAGCCCTGATGGATTCACAGCAGATTTCTATAAGAAGTCTTGGAATCTTATTAAACTGGATGTGGTCCGGCCCCATCCAATCTTTCTTCCTGTGTCAGAGCATTCCTTATTACTTCAGCCACTCCAACATTGTTTTAATACCAAAATCTGCTGCTGCTAACTCTTGGAATCATTACATGCCTATTAGTCTTACTACTGTAATCAGTAAGCTTATAAGTAAAATTATGGTTTCCAGACTTCAGCCTCATCTGGACAAAATTATTTCTCCTAATCAATGATCCTTTGTACAATATAGATCTACTACTGATAATGTGTTGCTTGCCCAAGAGATGCTGATGGACTTAGATAAGGTTTGTAGAGGGGAAAACCTCATCTACAAGCAAGATATAAGTAAAGCCTATGATACCATAAATTGTGATTTTCTGCTAGATGTCCTCTCAGCCAGGGGTTTTTCTGATCAATTATGTAATCTCATAAGTAGATGGCTTCACTTTAATAGCCACTCTATTCGCATCAATGGCCAATCTTGGGGTAATTTCAGTGCTAATAGAGGATTAAAGTAGGGAGATCCATTGTCTCCCACTTTAATCATTTTGGCTATGGATTATCTTTCCAGATTTCTTAACTCTCCTTCTTACTCCCAACATTATCATAGATACCACCACAGATCCAATTTGCATTATTCACATCTCATATAAGCTGATGATGTGATGATTTTCTCTAAGGCCCAGAAGAACTCAATCAAGAACATTTTGAAATTTCTACATCATTTTCAATCCTCATCAGGCATTAGCTTTAATGCTGAGAAGTGTCAACTAATCTATCATAGCAAGATGTCCCTTAGCCACAAGACTTGGATTATGGAGTTCACTGGATTCAGTTGTCCTCCTGGCCCTTTAATCTACCTTGGTGTCCCTCTCCTTAAGAGTAGAGTTAAACAAACTCATTTTGACTCTATACTTAAAAAAATCCAAAATCAACTTACCAGCTGGTCTCATTCCTTTTTATCTAGTGGAGGGAGGATCACCCTTCTTAAATGCATCCTCATTACCTTTCCTTCTTACATTCTCCAGATGATTTCCATGACCAAATCCACCCAGCTGCAGATGAAGAGAATCTTTAACAGATTCCTGTGGTTAGGGAAGAGGAAGCAAATTCATTGGGCAACTTTGCAAAAGGTAGCTAAACCAATATGGGCAGGTGGTATTGGATTCAAAGGTCTGAATCACATTACCCAGGTGAACCATTGTAAACTTTGTATCAAGTTTAAGTCTCAAAATTCTCTTTGGGCTAAGTTCTTGAAAGACAAGTATTGCAAAGACATACACCCTTCACTGGTTACCAGGAAAATGGGCGACTCTAAAATCTGTTCTTGCATGCTAAGGGCTAGACCACAAGCTGACACCATGTTTCCTTGGGAGCTGGGCACTAGCCAGCTGTCTTTTTGGTTAGACAAATGGTGCCCTGATAACTGGTTGTAGCTAGCTCATAATGTAGAATAGATGCCTCATCTAAAAGTAGCACATTGCTGAATCAATGGTGAATGGTCACTCCCTAAACTCAACTCCCTCTTTCAAGCTCCTTCTGCTGAGTTAGTAGCTACCATCCCTCTGAACACCACTAGACCTGATAGAATCATTTGGGCAACCTATAAAAATGAAAGCATATCAAAAGCTATCTACTCCAAACTGTTCCTTTGGCAAGCTTCTCCCTGGGATACAACTATTTGGAATAAGTACCTCTCCCCCTCTATGTCTTTTTTTTGCTGGAAGTTGCTTCATAAAGTCCTCCCAACAGATGACCTTCTTAAGTTAAAAGGTTTGAGGGGACCTTCTTGCTGCAGTTTCTATAGAAACAATGAGGAATCTTCCAATCACCTTTTCTTTGATTGCTCTTTCTATCAACAGGTGTGGACTAACTGTGTTAGGTTTTTCAACCTAAATCTAATATGTTTCTCTTGGAAGAATTTCTTAAATTGCTGGGGAGATTGGATGGAGACTAAGGTGGGGGAAGTTCCTCTTATCATAGCCTAGTTTATCTGGATGAGCAGGAATCATTCCACATTTGAAGACATCACCCCTTGTGCTACTAAAGTGGCTAGAAATTGTTTATCCTACATCTCCAAATTGATTAATTAGAAAGGTTTTCCTAATATATGTTCTCTCCCTTCTTCTGAGAGGAGGGTCCATCATGTCATCACCCTAGTGGATTGGAAAATTCTTGTCTATCCATTCATTAAGGCCAACTTTGATGGCAGCTTCTCACCTCAAGGTGCTGGGGTGGGGGGTGTTTTTTAGGAATCATCAGGGAAAGTGTTTGCTCTTCTTCCAGATTCCTGTTATTGTTGTTGATGCCTTAGAGGCAGAATTCATTGTAGTATATTGGGCATTCAAGATTGCAGCTTTTTATTATTAACTCTATTGAATTTGTTGGCACCCTTCCATGGCACCTCCAACAGTGGATGGATAAAATTATCACCCTCAAAGGCAGCTACAACCACCATTTTCAGTTCATTTTCAGAGAAGGTAACAAGCCAGCTAATTGGTTAGCAAGGGAAGCCAGGTCTTCTAGTATTAGCAAAATCTCAACTTCACCCCCTCCCCCTCTCTCCTTCTTGCTTGCTGGAGATCAGTTGGCAATTCCCCACCTTAGAATTAACTCAAGCCTAATTTGATGGTTCCCCTTCTTGACATATGAATTTTCTTTTGTGCTGTGGAAGATACCCATAGAAACCTTTTGTTTCTGTTGGTATAGTCGGGGTTCCTCCCACCTGGTTGTAATTTGCTATTTTATCTCAACCTGTAGGGAGCCATTTTAGCTCCTTATTTTATTTTATATATATATTAAGGGAAATACATTCTATTGATGATTAAAAAGTTACAGTTCTAAGATGAGGTGCCTCTAATAGGTCAGCCTCCAAAAGAAACATCAGTTGAGTAGGAGGGGAAGAAGAGACTAAAACCTCATTGGAGGAAAAGCCTTTCCTAGCAAGCCAATTTGCAGACCTATTACCTTCTCTAAAAATAAAAGAAAAAATTACATCTATGAAAAGTTTCAATGAATTAATCTTTTGGATCCAGTAAGAGTGATGCCAAGGGAGGTCTACCTCCTCATTCAAATATTGCAGTAGAGTGGTGGAGTCTCCCTCCACCAAAAGATGTCTCCACTTGTTCATTAAAGCAACATTGATATCCTAGAAGGTAGCCATTAATTCAGCTTCCATTGGATCAGTAACCACAGCAGGAGCGTAAAAGAAGCCAAGACAGTGTCCCTTGTGATCCCTAGAAACCCCATCAAAACCTACTCCTAAGTTTGAAAATCCACCATCAGTATTTACATTAACATAGAGGTGAGGGGGGGATTTCAATATACCTTTATAATTTTAAACTTTACAGCCTAATCCAAACTTATGTTATACATAATATTATGGAATTTCTTATTTTTGATTAGTTTTGCCAGAAAAGAAATACAACTACCCACCACTTTGCCTATTGCAATAACCTTCCCCTTAAATTTAACACTGTTTATGGCCATCCACAAAAACCAAGCCAAAATAAAAGAAATAGCTCCAATTTTGGCTACAGTCCAACTGTTTCAACAAGTTAACAAGTCCTGCCACTCTAAATTGATAGTATTGACAGAGATCGGCTTGATAAAATTAGCCCATACCTCTTGAGAGAAGCTGCACTTGAAGAAGACATGATGGACTGATTCTTCCTCAACACCACACATGTGACATTTTGAAGGCCCCCTTAAACCTTTTAGCTTCAGGATGTCGTCAGTGGGGATGCACCGATGAAAAATTCTCCAAATGAGAAATGACATAGATGGAGTCAGGAATTTGTTCCATAGTGAGTTCCCCTATTCCACAGATTCCCATTAATTAATTTTACTGTAAATATGTTTAGTTAAGCTCTGGGTGGTTTCTATTTGCAAAACAATTTGATCAAGTATATTTCTATCAAAATACAGTTTTTTAACTGGCTCTACTGATGATTCCTGCAATAGGGTTCTTAATATGGGCACAGACCAACTATCACCACAATAATCTACCACTTTGAATTTAGTATTTGTTGACCTCATTTTTGGTGAGGTCTTTTCTCTCCTTAGTGCTTCTTAGGATCTAGCCATAGGTTTTCTCCTTCACTATCCTAGAAGACTAGAATTGGGACCCACCCTTTAGCAATTCAACTACTTCTTGACTCCTCTTGGGACCCCACTTGGATGGTTGCAAACCTCTAAATAACCTTAGAAGGTTAAGACCACCATATGGGGAACCAATAGTGAGCTCCTATAAGGTTGTTCAAGCCTTAGGACTACCTTCGGTGGCCTGGTTCTGGTGAGGTCTGACTTACACACACTGCACTCTCACACACACCATCCTTACCCATTTCTCCCCCTGGTTCATTGGAACACTCATGTGGCTAAGTCCAAACCCCTAGCTCTTTAGCTAAGAGGGTTGGGTACAACCCATGAGATGTTCAAAATGGACATTTATTGGTCCATGGCTCACTTTAAGCTTCATCATGATCAAAATTCAACTTTTGCCAAAATGCCTGGTTTAGACATTGGGTCCTTCAAACCAACCTAAAATTACCTAATTGCCCCAAATTTTCCAAAATTCCCCAAAAGTTACCCAAAATTCCTAAAATACCTAAAGATCATTTCAAAACAACCCCCACCTTTTAAATTCACCTAAATACCCCAATACCCTCAAAATAACCTCTTGATACCCTAAAATACCCTTTTGGCACAAAATTCAAAAACTTCCAAAAATTTCCAGAAAATTTTAGAAAATCCCAAATATTCCAAATTTTATTTTGTTCAACTACACCATAGCCGAATTTTGCCAAAATAACCCACTTTTGTCAAAATCCCCAAATTGACCCATTTTTAACCTAAATGGACCCAAGTCACACCAAACCAACCCATTTGACCTCAATTTTACCCAATTTCAATTCTAAACTTTAATTAAACATCATTAATACCAATATAAACCAAATCCAAGCCCAATTTGATTCATATTTGAGTTCAATTCCATTTGAAATCCAAAACCCCCATTTTAGCCTAAAGTGAACCCATGCCCTAAACCTACCAAATTGATTAGCCTAACCCTGAAATTTCTTCGCAATTGATGATGGGAACTCTTCAATACATTCCCCTAGACCATTTGAAACTTTCAATTGGGTCTAAACCCTACTTTAACCCAACTTGGGCCCAAATTGATTCAACCTTGCCTAAATTAACCAAAATACCAAAATCCACCAAATTGACCTTCAAATTGAACTCAAAACCTCTCCATGTCTTCATGGAACTTCTTCATGGAAATCATCTCTTCAAAATTTCTCAAGAAACTTGGACCTAAATCAAAACTAAACTCAAGTTAGCCCAACCCAAACCCAAATGAGCCAATTTGAACCCATGACCAAACCAAACCAAATTGAACCAAATGTGGCTAAACCAACCTATCCACAACTACTAAGTAAACCCTAGGAACCACCCTAGATCCATCTAGCCCAAGCTAAGTGAGCCATGGACCAAGGGTTCCCCATTTTAAGGGATATCTTCCCTTAAATGGACAAATCCACCTTTTGCCTCACCCCAAATCCCCCCTTGCCTGGTTTATCACCATTAAACCCTACTCCTTGGTTGACCTGACCCATGGCCAGTTCCCTTGTCCTTGCTGGCTTGCCTAGCCACTGGAGGGGGTTAAAACTGAGAGCCAACACCAAGTGAAACAAACCCAAACTCACCCAATTGGCCACCTCAGCCAAATCAAACTTTGGAGCTCCACGGCCCTCCACCTAAGCAGTGGAATCCACCCACCAATTGAGCCCTAGCTCAACCTAATGGCCCTGGAAATTTAAACACCTCTTCTCGGCCATGAGAAAGGTGCTGAAAGGTGTTGAAAATTTTCTCAACAAAACCTAACCAAATCACTCCCAGAGCTTGTCCCAGCCTAGAGAAGAAGAACCTCACTGTTCTCCTGCCCTGAATCCCCCTAGCTGAGCCCCATTTCTCTGCTGAAAATCAGGCCAGAAACAGAGCACCCTCTGACAATTCACTAAATCCAAATTAACTCTTCCCACACCTTCACCAGAGGTAGAGAAGGAGTTCTCCAGTGAAAGCCCCCTCTCCAGGCCACCCAGTTGTTCCAGCCACCAAGCTTTGTGATCGGGCCTGGTGGAAGTCAAGGCTAGGCATTTCACCACAGCTCCAGGCTTCATCCCTAGCCTCCTTGGACTACAACGAACGTGTCGAGCATTTCTGATTGAGGCTTCACCTCTCAGAACTAAAGTATGAACTATGCCTTCCTCCCGAGCTTCTGCGCATCCTCCATTTAATTTAGCTTAATTTCATGGCATGTTATCCATATGGATGTGTTTGTCTCCTCAAGACGAATCCATAGTGTATAAGAACTCCAAAATCTGTTGAGAAACGAGAGAGATCTTAGGGTTAGAAGGTCAAAGACTCACGGGACGCACCAGTCGTAGACGATGACCAGGAGCCGTCCGATCGATTGTGTATCGGTTGAATGGCGGAGATCAAGTCAGAGCAGAAGACGGAGCGGGACCGCGGGACACGTGGCTGCTGACTCAGGTGGCGGCGTCGAATGGGAGCGCGACACGTAGGGCTTCGGAGCCGCCGAGGTTGACGCGGCACTGACTGGTTTAAGTAGGAAATTAGGTTATTTTCTATTTAATTTTATACCAGAAACTTTAAAAATTCATATCTTTGCATAGAAAAATCATAAAAATAAAAGAAAATACCCTCTTGCTCAGTGAACAGAGGAGAATAATGTGGAATAGAAATCAAGTTATTTCGATGAGTATTTTATTTTTAATTAATTATATACTCATTTCAATATTTTAATTCTCCATTTGCATAGACATTTCACCATTGCATGAGACCATAGGGCTTTTGAAGCCTCTGATCTTGGGAACATTCCATGAACTTTTCAAGGTCAGAGGCCATCCCTATCACAAGTTATCTATTTTTCAAGTTTATGTCACTATTTTTGATATTTTAATTCAAAAAATTAGCATGTTACTTAGAAAATTCCAGGAAAATTTTGTGAAGTTTCTTAGGACCAGAGGACCCTAGAAAAATTATGGTTTGATTTAATTCCTTAAAAATAATCCTAATTGGCCTAATCACTCTAAATTGAACTTTAATTAATTAGAGTTAATCACACATTAAAATGACTTGAAAATAATTCTTCACTGATCTGTAGGATCAGAGGACCCTCACATAAAAATTTGAAGTCAATTGGAAATGTTTAACCCCACTAAATGGATTAATTATATCACATAACCAAAATTAAACTTTAAAAATTCATAACCTCAAAAATACATGTCAAAAATTCACCAAATTGATTTTGGGACTTCTCTGGTATCAGAAGAGTCTAAGAAAAATAAAATTGGAATTTTCTAAAAACTTTCATTTTTAAGCATATTTCAATATTTTTAATAATTAAAAAATAATAAAAATGAAAAAAATAATAAAAATCATAAAAATATCATATTTGGTCCCTTAATCACTTAGGAACCAATCAAATATTTTTCCTAAGTCTCTAGGTTAAGATATTTAATTTCAAAGCCTTAAAACAATTTTTGAATTAAAAAATGTATTTTCTAGCCTTTTCCACTAAAATAATTCTAATAAATCAAAGAAAAATCAGAAAAATATAAAATTTATTTCTCTGACTTTCTTGAGGTTAGAGGGATTTTTGAAAAATATAAAATTCATTTTTCAACTTTTATTTTATTTTATAATTACTTAACACTCCAAAACTTAAAATAATTATAATAAATAAAATATAATTGGATAAATCACCAAAATTGGTCCAAGTGGTCCTCTGGTCATTAGGAACATCCCATGATTTTCTTATGAACAAAACTTTACCTTGGTCATGTTGGTGAATTTTCTTTGAAAACCCTTATTTTCCATTAAAAATAATTATATAAATAAATTAAATTCAGAAAAATCACATTTTCTCCTCTAATGTCTTAATTGACATGTGAGTGAAGTGGCATAAAAATTTTAACTTCATTCAAGATTAATTTAATGAGTTATAAAATAAATAAGCCTAAAGGGGCATAGAGGTAATTAAAAGATTTTAACCCCTAACTAAAACTTTAGGTTTAATCAGAATGGGGGGTAAAATGTCTGATTTTAATTTTCTCTCAGATTATTGAAACTTTGGGATGTCAAAGGGTAGGAATCCATTAATCACTTTAATAAACCCAAAAACGAAACTTTAATTAATTGAGTGATTTAAATTTTGGAAGATTAATTGAAATTGGATTATTGAAATGGGGATATAACTTAAGAGGATATTGATTCTTTAATTTAAAAATCCCTAAATAAATCACCTAATAATATTTAACTCTTAACTTAAGAGGATAAGTGGAATTAATAATTAAATGATTAAAGGTAAATAATTCTTAAAACCTACATCATTAAATAATTTAATAATTAATTAAAGCCTAAAATGTTAAATGATTAAAAGGTAAATTAAAATATTTGAAACTTATTTAAAATCATCAAAAATTACATATTTTAAATAATTTTAAGACAACTCACCTTAAAACATATTGTAAAAAAAAAATTAAATTAATTAAATCGTCAAAATTTAATAAGTAATTTGAATACCTCTTTTAACCTAAGTTAAATCTAAAATTTAAATTAACATGAAATATCAATATCATTTATAAAAAGTTTAACTTAAATGAATCAAACATTATTCCAAACTTAAAATCATTGATTAAAAATTCATAATTAAATCACATTAAAGTAAATCATCAACCTTTAACTTCAAATCATTTAAATCTTTAACAAATTAACTTGCCTCTGAAAGCTTTAAATTATTATAACTATTAAATGAAGCGCTAAGTGAAATGTCACTTCACTCATAGGATAATCAAACATCCTAGTTCACTGAGCAAGGGAACAAAACTTAACTAAACCCCTTGGATGATTAATTCACCTGTGTAATTAAATTCACTTGGACTCGAAACTGTCCCAGAGGTATTGAAAAGATGTTTAGGGTTTATTCTAAGCACTTCCTCAATACGATGGGTAGTTTTAAAGAACAATTGAACTTAATTGCTCTTTGATGAATAAAATCATCCTTAATCAAAACCAAGAACCTAGACGTCATATGAAATGAATAGCTATAGGATTAGGATTCTAGTAGACAACCAAAGCCTTTCCTTTAGTCTTTATCTAGGTATTTGATGAAATATTTTAATGCTTTAATATGTGTTTTAAAGTGTAGCTTAGAATGATGGGAGGACCCTCCATATACGTTTTTATGTTATTACAATCTACTCTATTGCATTTTCTACACTACACTTTACTCTTCTTGCATGTTAAACAAGATTGTTGCATGAAAACCAAAACCTTTAGGATAGCCACAAAACTGAAACCCAAAATTAAATTAAAATTCACAACAAGATAAAATTTACCGCCACAACATTTAAAATATAAAATAACTCAAAATTTAATCACAAACAGAACAACAAAACTACAATTGCAACTAAATTAAAACATCTCGTTGAATGATCGAGAGTACCTCGAATGATGTAACCCACGTGTTGCTAACGGGATTTCCCACGGTCTAAATGAAAGTGTGGAACTCATTCAGTTGATTTTTGCAAATTCATCTGGACTAAGTGATTTCGATGAAAATAACGGTGTCGGGATGACGGAACCGTGGGATCTTAATCGGTTCTGTTTAAACAACTTTAAGATTTGTTTTAATTAAAATATTAAAAATATTTGGACTTTAAGATTTCTAAACCAAGACACTTCTGTCATCCTTTAATTTATGACTTCTAAAACTAAACCTCTGCAATAACAAGGACCTTGGAGCACGGTGGGCAGCACGACCATCTTCTTCAGCAAAACTCGGGTCTACATCAGCTAAACCTTTCCTAGAATTAAATAACCAAGCCATACGATTTTGAGGTAGTTTGCCTAGTGCAACATAAATCCTCAACTTTCTATTAGGCATTTGCATTATCATGTTATGTAAATTAAGCCATAATCGGTCTTAGGATTCCGAGGTAGTCGTTTGGTACGACATAAACCCTTTCATTTTTGAGGTCATTTGCATGATTATGTCATACAAAAAAGAGACCTAAATAAATAAAATTGGCAAGATTGAAACATTAAACATTATTCCCAAATTGAAGCTAAACAATAGGATAGTTTGGGAAGTTGCCAAGATTCTTCTTGGATCCTCAACTTCTCCTACTTCTCTTCCTTCGGACTCCTGAAAATAATTGTTTCGAATTTGATCCATTCCCTATTGAAATTTCCAAAATCTAATCATTTAAAAACCTTAAACTTTGAAATTCATGAGAGCAAAACCACTGATCATTATCGAGGGTTTTTTTAAATGATTCCTGTCATTTAAGATGTAATTAACTTTAGGGGCTTTCCCTTATAGGGAACTTTAAGAACCCAGGTAATATAAACACTGCTTAATTCCTTTATATTAAGCAGGGGAATTTGTCGGCTTATAAAATTGGTTCGCAGACCAAACGAATGTCACAAATCTTCTAGTTTATTTAATCGAGCCCCATCATCAAGCAGTGTGTCTATTCTTCAGGATAGATACACGGTTTGTGGTGCGGTGCTTTTTTATATAAACTATTTGGGATGTGAGATCGGTTTAATTTCATATCTTAATTTTTTTTTTAAACTTAAAAATTATTTTTAAAATCAAATACTACCTTTCAAATTATATATTTAAATTAAATTAAAAAATTCGCCGATAACTTCTGTAGGCGACCCCTTTTCAAAACACATGATCTAAAAATATGCCGACAACTTTCTGGCGACTCCGCTAGGGAAAAAAGTTCCTCTCTCCATTTTGATCGGATGGTTTTGCTTTCATAAATTGGTAGTAAGTCCATGCCCCTAGTGGATCAGACTACCATTCTTCCGTTGACATATCGTGTTCATTTCTGTCTTGAACAATTATGATTAACTCTTCCCGGATTTTGGAGCCACTGTTTAGACACCACTAAACAGAGAGGTTCCAAAATCCTCCTTTGATACCTCTCCCAAGAGGCGAGGTAGACCCCCAATAGGTGTTAGTTTAGGAGCGGTCCTTCGAGTTGGGAAATCCTACGAGATTTTCACTTCCTTTCTTAGCTCTGGATTGGGTCCTTTATCCTCTCTAATGTCCTCTCATTTTTTAACGAATAAACTAACCGCCTAACCAACAAACTCTTTTCTAAATCATAAATGCATAAATAAAACATAAATAAATTGTGTTAGGACTCTTTTCAATTTCTTTCTTTTCGTCCTAACGAAGGAAGCATAATTCAGGACTGATAATCGAAACTTGCCTTCCAGAAGATGCCTGCCCTAAAGCTGATCTTCTCTTTCACCAACGGGTTAGACTTAGCTGTCTACCAGGACGAACTGCCTAGCGATGCAATCATCCGCTTTGGACAAGGGTTTGACAATACGGACGTTAAGTTTGCCGATGTTACTCTTTTCACACTGATGAACAAAGTACCTGAGACTGAAGAGCCTATGATTGAGTTTAACCTGAAGTCGACTCAACAATTCCCTCCCACGAGAGGGCCCCGAGTTGAAAGGAACACTGCTCGTTCACCGAAGTTGATCGCTACCCCCGTAACCGTCATCTCTACCCCCACCGGTCTGGTCATTACTGCACCTACCCCGGTTCCTGCCAAACTAAAAGGAAAGGAAGTACAAGTCAGTTATGAGCCTGTCACCGTGGAGGGTTCAGACTTCGATGTGATACCATCTATTTTTGAGATAGGGTCCGGTTCGAAGTATAGGCCCTTAACCCGAACACAGAGGAGGAATAAAAATAGGGAGTTTGCTAAGACCAAGAAGGTCAGAGAAGATGAAGTTGCCTGTCTTGAAGAAATCCCCGAAGAGAAAGAGGAAGAACCGCTAAAATACTTACCACTGTTGGAAAGAAATAGATTCCACCCTCTCTCTGCTGCATCTGATGAAATAGATACTAGAAAGATCGCCGCTGCGTTACCCCGGCTTGCATAATACAGTGACACTAAGTAGAAGAAGAGCAAGGCTACACCGCTCACTCGATTGCGAGCAGTAGTGGAGAAATTAGCCAGAAAAGAAGGATGTCCTGTATCAGAGATTCTGAGAAGAATGAGAAAAGTGCCAGTTAAGTCTCGCCTCGGTCTGCGAGTAGAGCCTGCTATTGTCCCTGAAAGACCAAAGAAAAAGGTGCGAGCTAGCGAGAAAGGCTCACCTGTTGTAGTATCGGGTCTCCATATTAGGAAGGACACCACCAACTTACGCACCGCCGACAGACCAGCCAGTCCTAGACCTTCTGCTACAAGAAGGATGGTGTGGCGATCTATTATTGCCGAACCAATACCAGCAGAACGTTCTGGAAAGAGAAGTCTCGCTGAAGATCCCAGATCTGAAGAAAGTGCCGCAGTAAAAGAAACTCCTGAAAGAGGGTTCAACAGTCGTCTCCTGACAACCATGAGATCGTTCAAAAAAGGCCACTTGAGGATGCCATAGGGCAACTAAGAATGGACATCCGACGTCTAGCAAGAGAAAGAGGAGAAGAATTAAGGGACGAAGTGGATTCGTCAGAATTCATGGATGAAGAGTATGTTGAGGTCAACATGGTTGAGACAGGAGCATCGTGAGCTTCGCAAGGAGTTCCGCCAGCTTTAGAAAGAGATGAGCCAGAGTCAATGAGAGCACAACTTCGGGAAAGAGATGATACGATTTCCCAGATGGCGAAAAGGATGGAAGAGATGGCTGCCTCCTTAGCCACTCTCCAGAGTCAGGCCCAGCCTCAGAAAGAGACACCCCCGGAGATCATCCATATTGCAGATGGAGGAAAAGAGATTACATCTGACGGAGATTATCAGCCGAAGAAAGATTCTGTACAGAACATGATTCCCGAAAAGGATATTAAGATCATGGTAGAACAGTAGGTGCGAGAAGCCTTTGCTCAGTCTAAGAATGGAACATCTATTCAGATGGGTATACCTTACCCCGAAGAATTTGATGCAGTCCAATACCCAAAGGGCTTTGTACCAGCTCTGTTTAAGACTTTCGATGGAACAAGAAACCCCCGGCAACATGTCGCACATTTTCGTGCCAGTTGCTGCAATGTCGGTGGGAGCAACGCCTTGCTTTTCCTACAGTTCGTCAGCAGTTTGTCAGGGATCGTCTTCGATTGGTATGCAGAATTTTCGAATGGATCAGTCAAGACTTTTGGAGAATTGGAAAATCTCTTCGTTAAGAGGTTTGCTGGAGCTCAGCACCACATCACTATCGGTGATCTAGTGGTGGAGCAACAGAAACTGAATGGAACTTTGGTAGATTACATGCTTCGATGGAGGAACCTGAGCATGAAGTGTGAACTACAGCTTCAGGAACAGCATGTGGTCAGTATCTTGCTTAAGAGTATCCATGGCCTGTTAGCACTTCTTCTTAAGGGATTCACCATTAAGACTTTCGAGAAGTTGATTAGCAAGGCCGGAAGCTTGCATGAGGAAGCGAAACAGCTAAGCTTCGTCGACAAGACTGATAAGCAGAAGCCCTAAAAGCATTCGAGAAGAAATCCAGAACCATCGCAGCAGTGGACAAATGTAAACAACCAGTGCAAATACGGCCAGAGAAACCGCAACAGACTTATCAACACCCTCGGCGGAGATTATCGGCCTCGGCGAAGTTTTCAGCCTCAACCGAGTTATCAGTCGCCGCGGTACGATCAGCCACCGCCTAGTCTGCTCCATCCCCTGAAGGAACTTTTGAATAAAGAGTACCCCTTCAAGACTGAGGCAGTGGCTAAGATGTTTCGAAGTTTGATGAAGACACTTGACTTTCAGTTGCCAGAGCCCAGGAAGCCCGAGGAAGTCGACAAGAAGGATCATCCAAACTACTGTCCCTACCACAGGATGCTCGGACATAAAATCTAAGACTGCTTCACTTTCAAGAATTGGCTTGAGAATAACCTTCGACAAGGGGACATAACAATCCAGAAGGAATACATGAAGGAACCCCAAAAAGGAGGTGTCGACATATTTTTAGGTTGAGTTGTATTTTGAAAAGGGGGTCGCCTACAGAAGTTGTCGGTGAATTTTAGATTTTAAATTTAATTTAAATATATATATATAATTTAGAAAGTAGTATTTGATTTTGAAAGTAATTTTAAATTTGAAAATTTTAAGATAGGAAATCAAACCGATCTCACATCCCAAATAGTTTATATAAACGAGCACCGCATCACAAACCGTGTATCTATCCCGAAGAATAGACACACTGCTTGATGATGGGGATCGGTTAAAAAAACTAGAAGATTTATGACATCCGTTTGGTCTGCGAACAAATTTTATAAGCCAACAAGTTCCCCTGCTTAATATAAATGAATTAAGCAGGGTTTATATTACCTGGGTTCTAAAAGTTCCCTATAAGGGCAAGCCCCTATAGTTAATTACATCTTAAATGACAGCAATCATTTAAGAAAACTCTCGATAATGATCAGTGGTTTTACTCTCAAGAATTTCAAAGTTTAAGGTTTTCAAAGGATTGAATTTTGGAAATTTCAATAGGGAATAGCTCAAATTTGGAACAATTTATTTTAAGAATCCAAAGGAAGAGAAGTAGGGGATGTCACGGACCCGAAGTGGACTTCGGTGACTTCCCAACTATCCTATGGTTTGGCTTCAATTTGAGAGTTTATTTAATGTTGTAATCTTGTCAACTTTAATTATTTAGGACTTATATTTGTATGACATGATCATACAAATAGCCTCGAAGATGTGAGGGTTTATGTCGTACCAAACAACTACCTAGGAATCCTAAGACCGGTTAGGGCTTAATATGCATAATATGATCATGCAAATGCCTAACGAAGAGTTAAGGATTTTTGTTGCACTAGGAAAACTACCTCGAAGTCCTATGGCTTGGTTGTTTAATTCTAGGAATGTTTAGCTGATGTAGAGTTGTTTTGCTGACGAAGATGGTCATGCTGCCCACCGTGCTCCAAGCTCCTTGTTGTTGCAGAGGTTTAGTTTTAGAAGTCATAAATCAGGAGATGAGAGAAGTGTTTTGGTTTAGAGAAATCTTAAAGTCCAAATGCATTTAATGTTTTAATTAAAACAAATCTTAAAGTTTTTTAAACATAACCGATTAAGATCCCACGGTTCCGTCATCCCGGCACCGTTATTTCCATCGAATTCACTTAGTCCAGATGAATTTGCTAAACTCAACTAAATGAGTTCCAAACTTTCATTTAGACTGTGGGAAATCCCATTAGCAACACGTGGGTTACATCATCCGAGGTATTCCCGATCATTCAATGAGTCGTTTTAATTTAGTTGTGCTTGTAGTTTTGTTGTTATGTTTGTGATTAAATTTTGAGTTGTTTTATATTTTGAAATGTTGTGGCGGTGAATTTTATCTTGCAATGACTTTTAATTTAGTTTTGGTTTCAGTTTAGGGACTATCCTAAAGGTTTTGGTTTTCATGCAACAGTTTTATTTATCATGCAAGAAAAGTAAAGCGCGATGCATGTAAGTAAATTGCAATAAAGTAAATTGCAATAAAATAAAAGCGTGCCTGGAGGGTCTTCCCGTCATCCCAAGCTGCACTTAAAACACATGTTAAGGCATTTAAATATTTCAACAGATACCTAGGTAAAGCTAAGGGAAGGGTTTTGGTTGTCTACCAAATTCCTAATCCTATAACTAGTTATCTCCTATGACGTCTAGGTTCTTGGTTTGGTTTAAGGATGATTTTCTTCATCAAATAACAATTAAATTCAATTGTTCATCTAAAACATCCCGTCATATTGAGGAAGTGCTTAGGACGAGTCCTAAACATCTTTTCAATACTTCTGGGATTATTTTGAGTCCAAATGAATTTTTATTGCATGGATGAATTGATCATCAAGGATTTGTATTTTTGTTTTGTTTCTTGCTCAGTGAACTTAGGCGTTTGATTACCTGATGAATGAAGTGACATCTCACTTAATACTCTATTTAAGAGTTATAACAATTAAAGCCTTTAAGGGCAAGTTGGTTTATTAAAAATTTTAACCAAATTAATTGAAAGTTTGAGTTAATGGTTTAAAGTGATTTAATTTAATTATGAGGTTTTAATTAATAATTTTATGTTTGGAATAGTGTTCAAATTATTTTAGATTTAATTCTCAATGATTTCATTTAGGTTTGTTGTTAAATGATTTAATTTAATTCAATTTAATTTTAATTTAATTTAATTTAATTTAATTTAATTTTAATATTATTTAATTTAATTTTAATTTAATTTTAATTTTAATTTAATCTCAGTTTAATTTAATTTAATTTTAATTTAATTTAATTTTAATTTAATTTAATTTTAATTTAATTTTAATTTAATTTAATTTTAATTTTAATTTAATTTTAATTTTAATTTTAATTGGATTTAATTTAATTTAAATTTTGATTTTAATTTTAATTTTAATTTTAATTTTAGTTTAACTTTAATTTTAATTTGATTTTAATTTAATTTGATTTTAATATTAGTTTTAATTTTTAATATGGATTATTATTTTAATTTTTTAATTAAGAATTAAATATTGTTAAAGTGACTCATTTAGGGATTTTTAAATTAAAGAATAAATATCCTCTTAATAATATCCCTATTTTAATAATCCAAATTTTAAAGACATTCTTTCCAAAATTTAAATTATTTAATTAATTAAAGTTTCATTTTGATATCTTCAAAGTGTTTAATGGGTTCATATCCCTTAATTTCCCTAAGTTTCAATCATCCAAGAGAAAGTTAAAATCAAATATTTTACCCCCCATTTTGATTAAACCTAAAGTTTTAATTAAGGGTTAAAATTTTTTAGTTACCTTTATGCCCTTTTAAGCTTATTTATTTCATAACGCACTAAATTGAGCTCAAATTAATTTGAAATTTTTATGTCACCTCACTCACATGTCAATTAAGACATTAGAGGAGAAAAATGTGATTTTTCTGAATTTAATTTATTTATATAATTATTTTTAGTAGAAAATAGGGGTTTTCAAAGAAAATTCAACAACATGACCAAGGAAAGGTTTCTATCCTTAAGAAAATTATGGGATGTTTCCAATGACCAGAGGACCACTTGGACCAATTTTGGTGTTTTTTTGAATTAAATTTTATTTATTATAATTATTTTGAATTTTAGAGTATTAATTAATTATAAAATAAAATTAAAGTTAAAAAATGGATTTTATATTTTTCTTAAATCTCTCTAACCTCATGGAGTTCAGAGGAACAAATTTATAATTTTTTGATTTTTCTTTGATTTATTAGAATTATTTTAGTGAAAAAGGTTAAACACTTATTTTTTAATATTAAAAATTACATTAAGCTTTTAAAATTCAATATCTTACCCTAGGGACTTAAGAAAAATATTTAGTTTGTTCCTAAGTGATTAGGAGTCAAAATGTGACATTTTTATGATTTTTAATATTTTGTGATTTTTATTATTTTTTAATTATTAAAATATTAAAATATTGTGAAAAATCAACTTTTTTAGAAAAATCCAATTTTAATTTTCTTGAACTCCTTTGATATCAGAGAAGCTCCAAAACCATTTTTGTGAATTTTTGAAAAGTATTTTCGGAGTTAGGAATTTTTAAAATTTAATTTTAGTTATGTGACTTAATTAATCCATTTAGTAGGGTTAAACATTTCCAATTGATTCCAAATTGTTATGTGAGGTCTCTCTGATCCTAAAGATCAGTGGAGAATTGTTTTCAAGTTCTTTTGATGTGTGGTTAACCCTAATTAATTAAAGTTCAGTTTTAGGGGTTTGGGTCAATTAAGGTTAATATGAATGAATTAACTCAAAAAATATTTTTCATAGGGTCCTCTGGTCCTAAGAAACATCACCAAATTTTCCTATAATTTATTTTACAATATACTAATTATTGGAATTAAAATACCTAAAATAGTGACATGAACTTGAAAATTCAATAACTTTTCACAAAGATGGTCTCTGACCATGAAAAATTTAGAGAATGTCCCCAAGATTAGAGGCTTCAAAAGCCCTATGGTCTCATGCCATGGTGAATTGTCTATGCAAATGACGAATCAAAGTACTGAAAACAGTAAATAAATTATTAAAAATAATATACTCATCCAATTAAATTGATTTCTTTTCCACATTATTCTCCTCTGTTCACTGAGCAAGGGGGTATTTTTATTTTATTTTTTGTGATTTTTCTATGCAAAGATATGAATTTTTGAAGTTCAGGGCATTTAGTTATATTAGAAAATAGGGATTTATATACTTATCCACGCGGTGCCGCGTCAACCTCGGCAGCTCCGAAGCCCCTACGTGTCGCGCTCCCATTCGACGCCGCCACTTGAGTCAGCAGCCACAAGTCCCGCGGTTCATGTACCAGTGCGCCGTCCAACTTGATCTCGACCGTCCGCTTGATACACGTGCGATCCAACGGCTCCTGGTCATCGTCTACGACTGGTGTGCACCCATGACCGTCCACACTAAAACCCTAAGATCTCACTTGATTCTCAATAGATTTTCGTGTTCTTATGCTCTATGGATTCATCTTGAAGAGATGAACACATCCATACGGTTTATAGGCTATGAAATTAACTTTAAACAAAATGGAGAATCGTTGGAAGCTCGGGAGGAAGAGTGAGTTCATACCTTTGCTCAGAGAAGTTAAGCTTCGATCTGAGAGTTTTGTCACCTTCGATTGAGTCCAGGCAAGCTCCGGATGAAGTCTCTAGCTGCGGGGATTGTCCAGGTATGAAAGTGACCAAGGCCGATCACAAAGCTTGGAGGCTAGAAGCGATGGCGGCATCGGTGAGGGGGCTTTTGCTGGGGAACTTCTCCTCTTGGTCGCAGTGAAGGTGTAGGATCAATCAATTTGGAGATTGGCTCACTTGTGGTGAAGTGTACTGTTTTTTGGGTGGATTTTCAACTCAGAAATTGAGCTCACAGAGGGGGTTTTAGGGCTGGATTTCAGTGGGGATCAAGTTCTCTATGTCTGGAGAGGGGTCTGGAATGATTTTGGCAGAGTTTTGGTTCAACTCCCCTTTGGCCGAGAGGTGGTGATGTTTAAATAGAGGTGGTTGGAGGGCCTCCCAGGGGGGTTTAATGGCTTAGATCCACTGCTCAGGGCAAGGGAAGAACAGCTGCAATGGCCATTGGGCATGGGACAGCTCAGCAAGTTCAAATTGAACTTTTGATTCAAATTAAGCCTCTCGGCCTGGTGTTTTCCGGCGGCTGTGGTGGCTGGTCGGCCAGGCATGGGTCACCCTCAGGGTCAGGGAGGTCAGTGCTTGAGTTTGGTGCCAACAATTGGCTTTGGACATGTGTAAAGGAGTTGGATTGAAATAGCATAGGGGGAAGCTCATTTGGGCTTATTTTGGTCAACTCATGCAAATGGGTTGGGTGCACCCTCCCATGACCTGGTTTGGGCCGAGGGAAAGTCATTTGGTTCAGCTGAATTGGAGTGGTGAAGTCTCCACCCATGGTGAGGTGGCTAAGCATGGTTTAGAGTGTGACATGAATATGGTTAAAAGGGCTTAATGAAGGATTAGGAAAGAGCCCCATCTTCTTGCCATTAATGGCTTGGTGAGGTGGAAAGTGGCTTCCATGGCTTCCATGTGGCTTGTACATGGCTCAATGGCTTGCATTTGGCTTGGAAAAAGTTTGGTCAATTTTATAAAAGTGGATTTTAAGGATTTTGGATATTTTGGTGGAAATTTGGATGAAGCTTCTTTTGGAATTATTTGATCATTGGTTTAGGACTTAGGGATGATTTTAAGTGAATGCATGATGAAGAAGAGTGTCATATGGACTTTGGGTGAATTTTTGGGCTTTTGGATTTAGTGTAAGTGGGCTTTTAGAATGGTTTAATAAAGTGGACCTTTAGGTTTGAAAATAAATTGGTGGATGGAAATTTTGTGAAGGATCATGCCAAATAAATGTTGGGTTTAGTTTAGGGAGGTGTCATGAGTGGTTTGGAACAAGTTTAAAGTGATTTTGAATTGAATTGGGTTTAATTTGGGCTTTTTAGTTAAAGGGGCCAAAGTGGGTCAAATTAGATTAACTTGGGTTAAGGTTAGGATAATTTTGGATTTGATGTAAAATTAATGTTAAGAAATGTTTATGGGAATGTCACAAAGAGTTTTCAACTTTGGTTGGGCTTTGATTTCGGGATTTGGGTCCATTTGGGTTAGGCTTGGGCTTGGGTCAATTTAAGGGATTTTGGTTTTGGGTGGAGTTTAGGTTCAAATTTTGGGTAAATCAAATTAGAGTTTTGTTTGTGGGGATGTTAGGAAGGCTTTGGAAAAGATTTGGGGCCAATTGGGGTTGAATTGGGTTGGTTTGAGCTAGGTTTAGGTCATGAGTTAAAATTAGGCCTTATACTTCAAATTGAAATAGGGCTCAAATATCAATCAAATTGGACTTGGATTTGGTCTAAATTGATGTTGAGGATATTGAATTGAAGTTTAGAATTGAATTGGACCAGAATTGAGGTCAATTGGGGTGGTTTGGTTTGACTTTGGGTTCACTTGGGTTAAAAATGGGTCAAATTGGGGGTTTTGGTAAAAGTGGGGTAAATTGGTAAAATTGGCCCATGGTGTAGTTGAACAAAATTGGGAATATTTGGGATTTTCTAGAATTTTCTAGGAATTTTTGGAATTTTTGGATTTTTGGGCTAAGAAGGGCATTTTGGGTATTTGGAGGGTATTGGGGGTACTTTTGGAATTTTTGGTATTTTTTGGCTATGGATGATCAATTTGAGTGGGGGGAAATGTTTAGGATTGATTTTGAGGAATTTTGGGTAATTTAGGTGATTTTGTAAATTTTGGGTAGTTTCAAGGCTTTTTGGTAGGTTTAGTAGGTGTAGGGCACCGAGGGTCAAAAATTGAAATTTTGAGAAAATGAAGATTGATCAAATTTGAGTAAAATGGAATCACTTTGGTTGACCCATGAAGCCATATTAAGCCCATATGAGCCATGAGAGGACTCATTTGAGGTATTCACTATGTTGTTCCTAGCCCTCTTAGCCAGGGGCTTAGGGGTTAAGGACCATCCATATGAATTACCTTCATGAGTCAGGAAGTCAAGTTGGGTGAGAGTGTGGTTTTAGGACATGGGCTGTGTGTGAGAGTGTAGTGTATGTGCAAGTCAACCCTTACCAGACCAGGCCATCCAGGGTATTCCTAAGGCCAAGAAGTCCTATAGGGAACACATCCTTTAAACCTCCACATTTGATTTCAACCCTCTAGGTGATTAGGGGTTTACAATCAAGCTTGTGGGGTTTGCAGGGAGTCAAGAGGTGTTTGAATTTCTAAAGGGTGGGTTCCACTTCTAGTCCTCTAAGATTAGTCAAAGGAAAATCCTAAGGCTAGATCCTAAGTACTAAAGAGAGAAGCAAAAGACCTCATAAAAAATGAGGTCAACAAATGGACCCCCAATAGGTGTGGTGTGCTAACCAAGCACACCGCGCATATTGGCGTTGACCGAAGAGATCAACAAAACCAACACAGATGTCCAAGTGACAAACTTAGGACGAAGTAGAAGAATTTCCTCTGGGGAGTATCAGGTATATTTCCAAGGCTGGAGATTCCTGAACTCTCGCCGGGGAATGGAAAAGGAGGTGAACTCCAAATCTTAAGATCTGGGGAATTCGATTTAGATTTCATTTTACTTTTAAATTTCAAGTTTCAATGTGTGAGTTTGGATTTCGATTGAAGTTTAATTTGAAATCGATTTAAGGAAATTTTGAATTTGAAATTTGGATTTGAAATGAGGATTGAAACCTAGGTTTCAACCTCGGGATTGCGAAGAGAACTGGAATTTAGGTACCAGCCTCGGAGTGAGAATCAGAGTTTAAGTATTGATGGAAAAAAAGGATGAGAATCAGAATTTAGGTACTGATCTCGAGAGAGTGAGATTTGGAATTTAAGTATCAAATCTGAAAGAGAATCGAAATTTAAGTATCGATCTCGAAAAGGATGAGAATCAGAATTTAGGTACTGATCTCTAAATGAGAGTAGGAATTTAGGTACCGACCTTGAAGGAAGAGAACTGGAATTTAGGTACCAGTCTCGGAATTTAGAATTGAAATTTAGGTATCAATTCGAAAGAGAATTAAAATTTAGGTATCGATCTCGAATGAGAGTCAGAATTTAGGTACCGACCTCGAAGGAAGAGAACTGGAATTTAGGTACCAGTCTCGGATTTTAGAATTGAAATTTAGGTATCAATTCGAAAGAGAATCGAAATTTAAGTATCGATCTCGAAAAGGATGAGAAACAGAATTTAGGTACTGATCTCGAAATGAGAGTCAGAATTGAGGTACCGACCTCGAAGGAGAGAACTAGAATTTAGGTACCAGTCTCAAAATTTAGAATTGAAATGTAGGTATTAATTCGAAAGAGAATTGAAATTCAGGTATCGATCTCGAATGAGAGTCGGAATTTAGGTACCGACCTCGAAGGAAGAGAACTGGAATTTAGGTACCAGTCTCGGATTTTAGAATTGAAATTTAGGTATCAATTCGAAAGAGAGTCAAAATTTAAGTATCGATCTCGAAAGGATGAGAATCAAAATTTAGGTACTGATCTCGAAATGAGAGTCAGAATTTAGGTACCGACCTCAAAGGAAGAGAACTGGAATTTTGGTACCAGTCTCGGAATTTGAAAGAGGACTAGAAGTTAGGCTCTAGCCTCTGTTGACCTCATTTTTGATGAGGTCTTCTCTTCTTCTCTTTAGTACTTAGGATCTAGCCTTAGGCTTTTCCTTTGACTATCTTAGAGGACTAGAATTGGGACCCACCTTTTAGAAATTCAAACCACTTCTTAACTCCCTGCAAACTCCACAAACTTGACTATAGACCCCTAATCACCTAGAGGGTTGAAATCGAAATGTGGAAGTTTAAAGGATGAGTTCTATAGGACTCTTTGGCCTTAGGACCGCCACAGGTGGCTCTGGTGCAGTGAAGGGTTGACTTGCACATGCACTACACTTTCACACACCTCCTAAAACCACACCTATACCTAACTTGACTTCACGACTCATGTAGGTGATTCACATGGATGGTCCTTAACCACTAAGCCCTTGGTAAGAGGGTTAGGAACAACATAGTGAGTGCCTCAAATGAGTCCCTTCATGGATCATATGAGCTTGATGTGGCTTCATGGCTCAGCCAAAATGATTTCATTTCACTTACATCCACCCAATCTTCAATTTTCCAAATTTTCAATTTTTGACCCCAGGGACCCTACACCCACCAACCCTACCAAATGCGCTCGAAACTACCCAAATTTCTCAAAAATTTCCAAATTACCCAAAATTCCTCAAAACCATTCCTAAACACTTCCACATCACTCAAATTGACCATTCCTAGCCAAAAATACCAAAAATTCCAAGGATACCCTCCCAATACCTTCCAAATACCCAAAATACCCCTTTTGACCCAAAAATCCAAAAATTCAGAAAATTCCCAGAAAATTCCAGAAAATCCCAAATATTCCCAATTTCATTTTGTGCAACTACACCATGGGCCAATTTTGTCAATTTACCTCACTTTTATCAAAACCCCCAATTTGACCCATTTTAACCCAAAGTAAACCCAATGTCAAACCTAACCTACCCAATTGACCTAAATTCTGGTCCAATTCAATTCTAAACTTCAATTCAACACCCCCAACACCAATCTAGACCAAATCCAAGCCCAATTTGATTGGCATTGGGATCCAATTTCACTTTTGGCCTTAAAGCCCAATTTGGACCCATGACCCAAATTTAGCCCAAACTCACCCAATTCAACTCCAATTAACCCCAAATCTTTTCTAAACCTTCCTTAACATCCCCATAAACAAAACACTAACATGATTTGCCCAAAATTTAGACCCAAACCCCACTCAAATTCAACCCAAAATCAAAAAAGCCCAATTTTGACCTAAACCTAAACCTAGCCCAAATAAACCCAAACCTCAAAATCAAAACCTAACCTAAGACAAAACCTCTTTGAAACACTCCCATAAACATTTCCCAACATTAATTTTACATCAATTCCAACTCTAGCCCAACTTTGGCCCATGGTAGCCCATTTTGGCCCACCTTAGCCTCTTTACCAAAAGGCCCATATCCAACCCAATTCAAACCCAAATCACCTCAAATTTGTTTCAAATCACTCATGATACATCCATAAGCTAAACCCAACAATTATTTGGCCCAAGCCTTTACTAAAATTCCATCCTAAAATCCATTTTAAAATTCAAAAGCCCACTTTCCTAAACCATTTAAAAGCCCATCTAAAACCATTTCATTGAGCCCAAAATCTACCCTAAAGCCCACATGACATTTCCATTTGCCATCCATTTAATCAAAGCCATTCCCTAAGTTATAATCCCATCATCAAATAATTCCAAATCAAGCCTCATGCCAAATCACCCCTAAATACCAAAATTTCTCTTAAATCCATTTCCATGAAATTGACTTGACTTTTCCGAAGCGAAGGTGAGCCATGCAAGCCATGGACAAGCCACATGAAGCCATGGAGAGTTTGACATGTGATCGAGCCATTAATGGAAAAAGGAGGACCCCCTTTCCTAATCCTTCTTAAGCCTTTTTACCTTAAGCATGTCACACTCTAAACCATGCTTTGCCACCTAATCCATGGATGGAGACTTCACCACTCCATGGCAGTGACCAGCCTGATCCTCTCGGCCCAAAATCAGGCCATGGGGAGGTGCACCCAACCCAAACCAATGGGTTGACCAAATTGAAGCTAAAATAGCCCCTTCCCCTTTCTACTTTGATTCAACCACTTTACACATGTCAAACCTCGATTGAATACACCAAACCCACTGCACGACCCACACGAACAAGATGGTGACCGGTGCACAGCCGGCCGGCCACCGGGCCGCCGGAAAACACCATGGCCGAAACCTTGGGAGGAGCCAAACTTTGGAATTCTCCCTTGCTGAGCCGCCCCATGCCTAGTGGTCACCATGGCTGTTCTTCTCCTCACCAGAGCAGGCTGATCCCAAGCCCTAACTCCCCACAGGAGGCCCTCCGACCATGCCTATTTAAACACCACCCCCTCGCGGCCATGAGGGGAGAGTTGCACAAACCTTGCCAAAACTGCGCCAAAATTGTTCCGGACCCCTCCTCATACACGAGCACTTGATCCCAGGTGAGATCCCCCTGCCATTTCTTCTCTGCGAGCTCGATTTCGGAGTTGAAATCCAAGCCCAAAACCAGGACACTTCCCCGTAGTGAACCAATCCCCAAATTGATTGGTCCTACACCTTCACCGGACCGAGGGAAGGTGTCCACCAGCAAAAGCCCCATCTCCGGGCCACCCGAGTTGCTCCGGACTCCAAGCTTTGTGATCGAGCTCGTGGTCGAAGTTCAACCTAGACAATTCACTGGACCAGGAGACTTCATCCGGAGCTTGCCGGGATCCGATCGAAGGTGCAACAACTCTCGGATCGAAGCTTCACTTCTGCGAGCAAAGGTATGAGCTAATTCTTCATCCCGAGCTTCGGAGATTCTCCATTTCAAATGCCTTAATTTCGATGCATGTTTACCAGTATGGATGTGTTCGTCTCTTCGAGACGAATCCATAGAACATAAGAACACGAAAATCCATTGAGAATCGAGTGAGTTCTTAGGGTTAGAGTGTGGACGGTCACGGGATCACACCAGTCATGGACGATGAATGGATGCCGTCCATTTAATACACGCGCGGACGGACGGCTCAGATGGTGTCGGACCAGGAGACGGTACGAGAACCGCGGGGCCCGGGTTGCTGACTCAGATGGCGGCGTCGAATGGGAGCGCGCCACACGGCATTTCGGAGCTGCCGAGGTTGACGCGGCGCCGCGTGGATAAGTAGATAAATAGGAATATTTTCTATTTATTTAATTCCCAGAACTTTAAAAATCCATATCTTTGTGTAGAAAAATCACAAAAATAAAATAAAAATACCCCCTTGCTCAGTGAACGAGAGGAGAATAATGTGGAAAAGAAATTAATTAATTTTGTCCAGTATTTTATTTTTAATTAATTATTTACTCCCTGCATTGTTTTAATTCTCCATGCATGTATACAATTCACCATGGCATGAGACCATAGGGCTTTTGAAGCCTCTGAACTTAGGGACATTCCCTGAATTTTCCAAGGTCAGAGGCCATCTCTGTGAAAAGTTATTGATTTTTCAAATGCATGTTGCTGTTTTAAATATTTTAATTTCAAAAATTAGCATGTTGTGAAATAAATTCTAGGAAAATTTGGTGATGTTCCTTATGACCAGAGAACCACTAGGAAAAATAGGATTTGAGTTAATTCACTTAGATTAACCCTAATTGGCTTAAACACCCAAAATAGACCCCTAATTAATTAGAGTTAACCACAGATCAAATTGACTTGAAATCAATTCTCCACTGACCTTTAGGATCAGAGGAACCCATCATAAAAAATTTGGGGTCAATTGGACTTGGTTAGCCCCACTAATTGGGTTGATTAAGCCACTTAGCCATTTTAAACTTTAAAAATTCATAACTTTCAAAATGTCTTTAAAAAATTCACCAAATTGGTTTTGGAGTCTCTCGATATCGGGGGAGTTTAAGAAAATTAAAATTTCAATTTTCTAAAAAAGTTGATTTTTAATATTATTTTAATATTTTTAATAATTAAAAAATAATAAAAATCACAAAAATAATAAAATTCACCAAAATGTCATATTTTGAATTTTAATCACTTAGGAACAAGTCCCATGTTTTTCCTAGGTCTATTTAGTGAGATATTAATTTTTTAAAAGCTCTAGGGTAATTTTAAAATTAAAAAATATATTTTCTAGCATTTTCACCAAAATAATTATAATAAATCAAAGAAAAATCAGAAAATTGCAAAGTTTGGTTCTCTGGAATCCTTGATATCAGAGAGAATTTTAAAAATTATAAAACTTATTTTTCAACATTTATTTTATTTTTAAATTAATTAATACTCCAGAATTTAAAATAATTCTAATAAATAAAATATAATTCAAAAAATTACAAAATTTGGTCCAAGTGGTCCTCTGGTCATTAGGAATGTCCCCTAATTTTCTTAAGGACAGAAACTTTCCCTTGGTCATATTATTGAATTTTCCTTGGAAATTTCTATTTTCTACAAAAAAATAATTATATAAATAAATTAAATACAGAAAAATCACATTTTCTCCTCTCATGTCTTCATTGACACATAAGTGAAGTCACATAAAAATTTCAAGTTCATTTGAGTTCAATTTAGTGAGTTATGAAATTATTAGGCTTAAAGGGCAAAATGGTAATTAAAATTTTAACCCTTAATTAAAACTTTAGGTTTAATAAAAATTAACAAGTAAAATATTTTGATCCTAATCTGATTTGGATGATTGAAATTTAAATAATTGAAGGGTAGAAACCCATTAAATAATTTAAAATGATTAAACTTTAAGTAAATAATTAATTGAATTTGGAAGAATAATAAATTTGGAATTATTAAAATAGGGATATTATTAGGAAGAGATTTATTCTTTAATTTAAAAATCCCTAAATTAATCATCTCATTAATACTCAACTCTTAATTAAAGTGATAACTCAAATTTAAAATATTAAAAGACTTAATCATTAAATTAAATTAAATCATTAAACTCTTTCAAAATTTTAAATTAAATTAAATTAAATTAAGATTAAAAGTTGAATTAAATTAAATTAAATTAAATTAAATTAAATAAACAAATTAAATTAAATTAAATGAATTAAATACATTAAATTAAATAAATAAATAAAATTAAATAAATAAATTAAATTAATTAAATAAAATTAAATTAAATTAAATTAAAATTAAATTAAATTAAATTAAAATTAAAATTAAATTAAATTAAAATTAAATTAAATTAAATTAAGAAATTAAATCAAATAAAATTGAATTAAATTAAATCAAATCAAATTAAATTAAATAAATTAAATTAAAATAAATTAAATTAAATTAAATTAAGTTGAATTAAATAACCTCACTTAAGACATGAAAAAATAAATCTAAGATAACTTGAACACTATTCCAAACTTAAATCATTAATTTGAACTTAAATTTAAATCACAAATCATTAAGAATCATTTTGCCTTTAGGAGCTTTAGTTATCATAACTCCTAAATAGAACATTAAAATGAAATATTACTTCACTTATAGGACATTCGAATGTCCTAGTTCACTGAGCGAGTTAACAAAACTTGAAAACCTCGGACGATCGATTCATTTACACAATTAAATTTATTTGGACTTGAAACAATCCTAGAAATATTGAAAAAGATGTTTAAGATTCTTCTTAAGCACTTCCTCGATATGATAGGATATTTACGAAGAACAATTGAACTTAATTGTTCTTTGATGAAGAAAATCGTCTTGAACTAAAAACACAAAGAACCTAGACGTCATAGGAAATGACTAGGCTATAGGATTAGGAACTTGGTAGAAAACCATAAACCTTTCCCCTAGCTTTACCTAGGAACTTGCTTAAATATTTTAACTGTGTTTTAAGTGCAGCTCGGGATGACGGGAAGACCCTCCAGGTACGCTTTTATTTTATTGCAGTTTATTTTATTGCAAAATGCACTTTATTTTTCTTGCATGATAAACAACGGTTGCATGAAAACCTACACCTTTAGGACAGAAACCAAAGCTGAAACCCAAAATTAAAATAAAAGACACTACAAGATAAAATTCACCTCCACAACATTTCAAAATATAAGACAACTCAAAATTTAATCACAAACGAACAACAAAACTACAACTACAACTAAATTAAAACGTCTCGTTGAATGATCGGGAATACTTCGGATGATGTAACCCACGTGTTGCTTAACGGGATTTCCCACGGTCTAAATGAAAGTGCGGAACTCATTTAGTCGAGTTTAGCAAATTCATCCGGACTAAGTGAATTCGATGAAAATAACGGTGTCGGGATGACGGAACCGTGGGATCTTAATCGGTTCGTTTAATCGACTTTAAGATCTCGTTTTAATTAAAACACAAAAAACACTTGGAAATTAAGACTTCTCTAAACTAGAACACTTCTCTCATCTCTTGATTTATGATTTCTAAAACTAAACCTCTGCAACAACAAGGAGCTCGGAGCATGGTGGGCGGCACGGCCATCGTCGTCGGCAAAACTTGAACCTACTTCGGCAAAACTTTCTTAGAATTAAATAACAAAGCCATAGGACTTCGAGGTAGTTTGCACTAGTGCAACATAAATCCTCGACTCTTCGTTAGGCATTTGCATTGCAAATTAAGCCCTAACCGGTCTTAGGATTCCGAGGTAGTCGTCCGATACGACATAAACCCTCATATCTTCTAGGCGATTTGTATGATTCTATCATATAAATATAAGCCCTAATTAATTAAAATTGGCAAGATTAAAACATTAAATAAACATTAGGACTTTCCTAAATCCGAAGCCAAACAATAGGATAGTCGGGAAATTACCGAAGTTCACTTCGAATCCATAATTTCTCCTACTTTTCTTCCTTTGAATTTCCAAAATAAAAATGTTCCAAATTTGATCCATTCCCTATTGAAATTCCAAAATTCAACCCCTTGAAAACTTAAACTTTGGAATTCTTGAGAGCAGAATTATTGATTATTATCGAGAGTTTTCTTAGGTGATTCCCGTCACTTAAGATGTAATTAACTATAGGGGCTTGCCCTTATAGGGAACTTTAAGAACCCAGGTAATATAAACCTTGTTTAATAGTTTCATATTAAGCGGGGAATTTGTCGGCTTATAAAATTGGTTCGCGGACCAAACGGATGTCACGAAACCTTTCTAGTTTATTTAATCGAGCCCCATTATCAAGCGAGTGTGTCTATTCTTCGGGATAGATACACGGTTTGTGGTGCGGCGCTCGTTTATATAAACTATTCGGGATGTGAGATCAGTTTGATTTCATATCTTAAAATTTTCAAATTTAAAATTATTTTCAAAATCAAATACTACTTTTCAAATTATTTATTTAAATTAAATTAAAATTCGCCGACAATTTCTGTAGGCGACCCCCTTTTCAAAATAAAACACATAACCTAAAAATATGCCGACAGCCTCGAAGATTTATCTGTATGAAGAGGGACCCAGTCTCATGCCATCAGAACCAAATCAAACAAAGTTCATGGCTCCGTGTCAATAGAACTAGTCGATCCTCTAAGACACAAAAGAAAGAGAACTGAAAGGAGCTGGTAAGTGTACCAAGCTGAAAAGACTTGACTTAGCAATAAGTCGAGGAAAATATTAAAATTTCAAAAGAGTTTCAAACAGATTTCGATTGAGGAAAGAACTGAAAGGTTCGAATCAGAGGATTCAGATCGGATTTCAATTTGAGATTTAGATTCATTTTGTTTGTCCTTTAAAGATCCCATTTTTATTTTTGTTGTTTATTTAGTGTTCATCTGAATTTGAAATTCATTTTAATATTCAAATTTTTAGGAAAAATTCTCATTTATTTTTTTTTCTTTTCTGTTCTTCGTTCCAAGTTCATTTAACTCCAATGGCGTTTCCCAGTCAATTTGCACAAAAAGAGGTGAAGGCAAAATATGACGTAGTCGTTTTTATTCCAATTTGCTGAAAGTACATCATACAACTTGGCCTAGTCATGATGACATTTTCCTCAGAAATTTAATGTCTTATACAATCCATGTAAATCCAAAACGGATCGTGTAAGATTCTTGTTGATCAATCCAAAAGCATCTGTCGAAAATCCATGTACGAATAGTAAGAAACATAGGCGATAACATCACCTTCCAAGCCACCCTTAGCGGGAATGCTGCATGGATGTGCATTGGAGGTGTCTTATTTCCCATGTAACTCACGACTCGTAGGGCCGGAGACTCTCCAGTTCGGATCCAGTCGAAAGTGGTAAGGCATTTTTCTGTCGTCCATTCTTCTAAAAGTACTTGAGATCCGCTCCACAGGCACTCCTGGAATTCAATGCTTCACAATGTCTGCTCCGTTTCCTTTTAACACCAGGACGGAACCTACCGGTAGTGGTACCTCCACCGGCCCTCGGAACTCACCGGGGCTTGCAATCCGGAGGTCAGATCCGAACATGATGTTGCACTGGCTGAGGAATGACACTGTGCAGAAGGGTCTAACAAAGTCATGATGGTCTATATGTGGATGTATGCGGTCGCCTTCCTTTTAGATGTTGATAATGCAGCTGTTGGGTATGCAATCTGCAGGCAGTACCCTCCATGTTATCCTCCTTTTCACCATTCTCTTGATGATTCTTGGCATCGGATCCACCTCACTGCGGCAGAGTATCCCTAGTGGATTTCCTTTTCTGTCTATGGCAAAATTTTAGCAACATCTACATTGGATTGTAACTCTTTCTTTTCCCGGCATCCATCTTCGAGGTTCTGAATATGTCTTTTCTCTCAGGCGGCTAGCTTGACCCATTTTCTGTAATTCAAGGATGCAATTTACAATTTGTTGTTGCTCATAATCTGAGAAAACATCTGTATGCAGCTCGAGGCCTTCCAAGATGTTGATCCTCTTGTTTCCAACTCTTTCAAAGTATTCAAAGGTTTTCTTCTCAACTAGTTGCATTTTCTCCAGCTCGTATTCCGGGATTATCTTAAGTCCTCGGTGTCTAGTAACATACTGTGGGATGTATGGCTCAACCCCAGCACGTTCTTCTGCATGTCTCGGCTCCTCGGGGATAGTCTCCGTAGGGACATCCTCTAGGGTTGCTCGCAACAAGACTCTTGGGATTCGGTACATATGCTCGACGTCGAGGTACCGACTATATTTCTGCTTTTCTTGGTATTTCTTTTATCTGTTCCGACCTTCTTGGAATTGACATTCTTCTTTCTGGTTCCCGAAGAACCGGTCTCCTTGGAGCATTTGCACTAACAGTATCCACTGTCTGTTCATGGTGATCTTCTGCTAACTTGGTCAACATTTTGCAAATGCGACGATTCTTATTTCTTCGTTGGGTAGCAATAAGAGTAGCTCTCCTTACCCCTTGAATTTCTGCGGGCGCGGTGCTGACAAGCCTACCCTCTGTTGTGGCAACCATGGACTTAACTTTCTTATCTTCTCCGATTGCATGCACGGCGTTTGCTTTTCTTTTCTTGCTTCTTTGGATTGGTGGCTTGGGCCACCCATTTTCATCACTTGTCATGTTGTGAAGTTCTTCTCGATCAGCGGGATCCAATCATTTTCTTCGTATTGTAAGCCAAGCTGGTGTGAAGTCCGAGTCAATCTCTATCACTCGCTCCATCCCTCACCCTCTTTTCATCGAGTGCTAGACTCACGCCATTTCTAAAGTTTAGAACCAACCACCCGTTCGACATTTCCCTGCAAAAAAACAAGGAAAGGATCAAGGGTTGTACAAAGAACAAGAACAACAAGAAAAACACTTAAAAATTCTTATTCACTTCTTTTAAATTTAAAGGAAGAAGAAAGAGATGAGAAAATATCAGGAATGAAAGGATTTAAAAGGAAAGATTGACATTTTATTATTATGATTTCCCATGTTTTCTTTTTAACATTTTTGTTGATGAGATTTTTTTATCATCCATTTTATTTTGTTTTGGGTTCGGACCCAATCACAAAGTGATTACTTCACCCGTGTTTCTAGGGATAAGATTCTACTTTAGAGGCCACCCTTCGAAATATCAGGTTGCGTAATACTTCTTTAAATACCTTCCATTGATTGGAAGCATGGGTCGTTCTCTGCGGCAATTCACCAGTTGGTAGGAACCTCCTAAGTAGACTGTCTAGACCACGAACGAACCTTCCCATGTTGGTTCAAATTTACTTCCTATCTTGCGATGTGCAAGAATAAGTCTTCTGAGAATAAGAACTAAGTCACCGACTTTGAATGTTCTTGGGCGGACCGGTTTATCATGGGCTTGGAGCATCTTGGCTTGATACAGTTCCAAATTCTGCTGCGCGGAAAGTCTTTTCCCTTCCAAGCTTTCCAATTCTTCCAGCCGTAGTCTGGCATTTTCTTCTGTAGTGATCTTTTCTGCAACTGCAATTCGGAGTGATGGAAGCTGAACTTCTAGGGACAAGACGGCCTCGGACCCGTACACTAAAGCGTAAGGCGTAGACTGAGTGGGAGTCCTAAAAGTCGTCCTGCAGGCCCATAAGGCTTCTAACAACTTCTCGTACCAATTTCTCTTGTTGTCATCCAAAGTTTTCTTTAAAATTTGAAAGAGAGTTTTATTAAAAGCCTCGGCCAAGCCGTTTGCTCTTGGGTAGTAGATCGTTGAGTATCGCCAATCGATCCCGTGCCTTCTGACAAAATTATTGATCTTTGTACTTTTGAATGCAGACCCATTATCTGAAATGATCCTGCGTGGTACCCTAAAATAGTAGACAACTTAGTTTTTGAAAAACTGTAGCACGTGGTGTGCCTTCACTTCTCTGAGTGGTATAGCTTCTGCCCATTTAGAAATGTAATCTGTAGCTGCAAGAATGAAGCGATGTCCTCTTGAAGAAGGCGGTTCTATCGGACCCACTATATCTATGCCCCAACACTCAAATGGCCACGACGTGATTGTCGGATGAAGCACATTTGGAGGTTGGTGTAGAACCACTCCGTGCACTTGGCACTGGTGACAACTTTTGGCAACTTTCATACAGTCGGTCGTCATTGAGGGCCAGTAGTACCCTAGTCTTTTAATCTTCATTTTCATTTTCGGACCCGACTGATGAGCCTCGCAAAGTCCTGAATGTACTTCTTTAATGATTTCACGAGCCTCAGACCCGCTCAGGCATCTTAGCCACATCTGATCAAAAGACTTTTTGTATAATGTATTGTTTATTAATGCGTAAGACAGAGTTCTTTTCTTGATTTGATGGGCTATCGACTTATCGTCCGGTAGGTTTCCTGTCTACAAGTAATATATTAATAGCTGTCACCAATCTTCTGTATTTTCTGTCACTGCTGCAATTGTTTCTTCTACTTTTTCTGTTGATTTGTGTATTGTATCCATATCGAGCTGTGATAGGACCTGTCGTCCTTGAACTGACACTTCAACTGACTTATCCTGCAAGCAGGCAAATTCCTTTGCAAGGCGGGCTAGCGCATCAGCGAGAGCATTTTCTTTTCTGGGAATCTTGTAGATTGTTACTTTTGGGATTTGTTCCAACAATTTCGTGGCGTACTGAAAGTACTGCTCGAGTCTTGGCTTTAAAATTCTGTATTGTCCTGCGACCTGTTGAATGATCAACTGAGAATCTTCGTAGATGTTGATGTCCAGTTATTCCCATCCGAATGGTTAATTCTAATGCGGTTATAAGGGCTTCGTATTACGCCTCGTTGTTTGTACACCTTGTTATGTTAAGTGGTAGAAGTATTTTAACATCCCCCGCTCGGTGTTATAAAGATTAGTCCGATTCCTGTCTTACCGGGCACTATCGTTTGCAATTCTTTGTTCTTCTGTGCTGAGGACGCTCCGTCAAAGTACAGTTCCCAACGTCGATCATCGGGGTCTTCTAGGCTCATTATCTGCTCGTTAGGCAAATTGTCGTCGAGAGTCGAATTTGCTGGTAAAGGGTGTGCTGCAATGAAGTCAGCTAGGACTTGTCCCTTTACGGCGCGAAGAGGAACGAAAGTTATGTCGAATTGTAATAGTATCATCGACCACACGGCAAGTACGCGAGAAGCGTCGGTCGGGTCATTAAGTATTGCAACGGATTAACTCTCGAAATAAGGTTGACCTTATGAGAAAGCATGTAATGCACGAGCTTACGTGCGGCGAAGATCGGGGCCGACGATGCTTCTCGATAGGATGATACTTTACTTCCGTCGGAATTAGACTACGGCTTAAGTAGTAGAGAGCATTTTCTTTTCCCTCATCATTGACCTGGGCTAGCAGGGCTCCAAGGGAGTCGTCTAAAGCCGCGGTATAAAGTATCAACGGTCTACACCGAGGCCAGGGCTGCTAAGACGAGGAGGTGTCATTAAATATTGCTTAACGTCCTTGAAAGCTCGGCTGACATCTCTCATCCCGAACAAATTTGGCGTCCTTTTTAACTAATGCCGAGAAGGGCTGACACCTACCTGACAAGTTCGAGATAAAGCGTCGAAGATATGCCAACTTCCCTTGAAAGGATCGTAGTTGTTTCAAAGTTTTGGGAGGAGGCATTTCTAAAATAGCTTTAATCTTTTCCGGATCGATTTCAATCCCGCGATGTCGGACAACAAATCCTAAGAATTTCCCGGAGGTGACGCCGAATGCGCATTTTAAGGGATTCATCTTAAGGTTGTATTGTCTTAGTCGCTCGAAAACAATTCTCAAATCATACAGGTGATCTTCTTTCAGTTTACTTTTGATGACCACATCATCCACGTAGCACTCAACTTGGTTGTGAATGAGATCATCAAAAATCTTCGTCATCGCTCTTTGGTATGTTGCTCCTGCGTTCTTTAGTCCGAATGGCATTACTTGTGTAGCAATATACTCCGATCGACGTTCTGAATGCTGTGAGCTTTTCGTCTTCTGGTGCCATCTTTATCTGGTTGTATCCTGATGATCCATCTATGAATGAAAATATTTCATGTGTCGAAGCAATGTCGATCATCAGTTCTGAGATTGGTTGTGGAAATTCATCCTTCGGACATGCTTTATTCAAGTGTCTGAAATCCACGCAGATTCTGATCTGTCCATTCTTCTTTCTAACTGGTACCACGTTGGATAACCAAGTTGGGTATTGTTCTTCACGGACAAATTTAGCGTCTATTAGCTTCTTAACTTCGGCTATTACTTGTTGCTCAATTTCTAGACGCATTCTTCTGGGAGCTTGTCTGACTGGAACGGAAGTAGAATCCACTCCTAATCTGTGAACTGCGACTTCTGGAGCTAATCCTCGCATTTCAGCGTAACTCCAAGCAAAACAATCCTTGAATTCCATTAGTAGCTTCATTATTTCTTCGGAGTCTTCTTTATTGAGTAAGAAGCTAACAATGGTTGGCCTAGGCACTTCGCTAGTACCTAAGTTAACTTACATTTACTCGTCTATTGTAGATTTGATTTCTTCCTCGAATTCTGGTGGAGCGTCTCCGATTGGTAGATCTTCGAGGTCTTCTGAAGCTTCCAAGCAGTCTTTATTAGTTTCGCAAGTGACAACCAAGCAAAATCCCGTATGATCAACTAATCCTACTGTGTCCAATCCGAGACCATGTTTTGAATTGGGAGGCCGACCGGCATTATTCCATAATTTTTCAAAATGTTTTGATTAACCTTTTGTCCATTGTTGAGGTAAGACACCACGTAGAATTAAATTTTGAAAACAGGGAGAGTACAACTCAAAAGGTAATTCTATTAATTCAGATGAAGTAACATCTTCAAATTGTACATCTTTTTCATTATTGGAAGAAGAAGCACCACGGTAAAACTTGATTGGCTTAGTACCACCACCATGCACTTCCTTGACCACCATACCCTCGATCTTATTAGAATTAATCGGGGTCAGGGTCATAGTATGTACATGATGGTTAATCTTCTCGTACATTGATTTATATTCTTCATTCTTTTCATCTTTGAAAGAGATCTTAAACTGGGGTTTCTTTTGACTTATTGTCGCCGCTTCTTTCTTGATTTCTTCTTCTTCTTCTTCGGAAGTGTTCTCCTAATCAACATCGATGACCGATTTCTTCTGTCCAACTGTTCCGACATTTCTTCCATGTCCTCGTCCCCGGCCTCGACCTCGGGTGTGAGTTCTGGAGAAATCTTCACCATCTCGCCGTAAGGGAGTGGTGAGTAACTGTTGGACTAGAACTTCAGGTTCTTCATCATCTCGAATTTCTTTTGCTTCATTTGGTACGGTATTTCTGGAAAAGATTGTTTTCTTCGGAGGCGCGTAGTAGGCCGCATCTTCATGAATTCCAATTTCATGTACGGAGAACGGTTGCAAATTACCTTTGATACACTGTTCCCCTCCTTCGTAATACTTTATGCACTGGTGCAGAGACGATGGTACCCTCCGGTTTTCATGGATCCATGGCCGACCAAGTAGAGCGTTGAACGATGTTTCATAATCAATTATGTGAAATTTTGCAGTTGTCTTTGCTAAATCACCGGTCTTCATTAGTAGTGTTATTGATCCAAGAGCTCTTTCTTCTTTTTCATTGAAGCCTCTTAATAGCATCTTGTCTGCTTCAAGCTCGCGAGCATCAATTTCCAGATATGCTTAGCGTCCGAAGATTCATTATGTTGATTGATGCTCCTGGATCGACCAACACTCTAGAAAGCTTAAACTTTCTAATAGTGAGTCGAAATGTATAACGGTCGGTTGTGATCGATCTGTTCCCAGTAATAGATCATTGTCCGTGAAGGTAACACCTCGCTGTTCTTTTAACGAGCAAACTCGTCGAAGGAATCACTGGCCATTTGAGCTAAAAAAATCTCTGGATCAAGTAAAGCCTTAATCAGAGCCTCCCTCATCTCCTTTGACAGGATCAGAGTGTCATATATGCTTAGTTTGGCTGGTAATTTCCTAAGATGAGCTAGCACGTTGTATTCTACTTTATTACCATGTTCCTCGGTTTCTTCCCGAATGGGCAGTTTCTCTGCTGGGGTTGGCTCTTCCTGAGCAACCACCTGCTTTCCTTTATTCTTTGGACCCATTCTCGGGGGTAGAACTTTTCCGCTTCTTAAATTTACTTCAGTTATTTCTTCTGAATTTGGTGTTGAATCTACCGGTGTATCCTCTTGAATTGGAACCACTGGCTCTTCTGAAGTTGCTTCGGTGTCTGATGGTTCTAATTCTATCGCGATCGGAGCTCCTCAGAATTCATAAATGGACTCGTTGCTTGTCAAGCTTTCTTAGCCTCCTTTGTGAACATCTTCTTCGTCGTGGTCGTCGAGATTGTGTATGATTTGAGAATCGTTATTTGTATTGAAATTGAGATCCGGATTAAGCCGGTTGTTGCTAGTTACGTAATCATTAGAAACAGTCAAAACGTAGCCAACGCCATAACCCTTATCATTATAAGATCCCACCGGAGTGAGCAGATAATCATACAGAGTCAGGAGTTCGAGGGATTTCTTCCCCGAATCGGAAACAACCATCCTAGGATAAGCAGCCCCTAGTCTACCCTTCGGGGCCTCGGTGTTCTTTTCTTCCACGATCTTCTCCTCCTTCTGGGGTGGTTCTTCAATCGCAAGTGATAGTGCAGGCTCTACAGGTTTCAAACTCTGAGTTGAAGCGCGTACCGAAGCGGTTTGGATGTAATCCAAAATTTTCTTTGATGACTTTGTCCAGACGGTACTCCATCCATCATCGATCATGTACGAGTTTATCGGAACAATGGGATCCGTTGAAATAGTGTTGACGGAACCTCCTTTCTGGGGTTCCTTCATGTATTCCTTTGAGATCGTTATGTTCCTTTTCCGTAGATCGTCATCAAGCCAACTCTTGAAAGTGATGAAATCCTGTATCTTCCTCCGGCTTCTTGGGCTCTGGTAGCTGAAAATCCGATGTCTTCATCAAGCTATGGAACATCTTCGCTACTGCTTCAGTTTTGAATGGATATTCTATATTTAGAAGTTCTCTTAAGGTACGCAATGAACGAGGTGGTTGTTCATAGTCGTTGAGGCGGCGGTTGCTCGGACGAGGTTGCTTGATAACCTGCCGAGGTTGCGTGATAGCCTGTCGAGGTTGTTGGTATGTTCGTTGCGGTGGTTGGTAACTAGGCTGCGGTCGCTCTGGCGGTATCTGCATTGGCTGCTTGCCATTATCTACTGTCGCGACGATTCCAAATTTCTTCTTGAATGTTTTCACAGGCTTCTGCTTATCATTCTTGTCTAAGAAACTTAACTGTTTTGCCTCTTCTTGCAAGCTCCCGGCCTTGCTACGCAACTTCTCGAAAGTCTTGATTGTAAATCCTTTAAGGAGGAGTGCTATCGGGCCATGGATGCTTTTAAGTAGGATGCTGACTGCATGTTGTTCTTGAAGCTGTGGTTCACACTTCATGCTTAAGTTTCTCCATCGAAGTATGTAATCCACTAAAGTCTCATTTGGCGTCTGTTGCTCCACCACTAGATCACCGACAGTGATGTGGAGCTGAGCCCCGGTAAATCGTTTAACGAAGAGATTCTCCAGTTCTGAAAAGGCCTTTACCGAATCGTTCGACAATTCTGCGTACCAGTCAAAGGCAATCCCTGACAAACTGCTGACGAACTAGCGGAAGAGTAAAGCGTCGCTCCCACCGGCATTGCAGCAACTAGCACAAAAATGTGCGACATGCTGCCGAGGGTTTCCCGTTCCATCAAAAGTCTTAAATAGATGTGGTCTGAAGCTTTTCGGGTATTGGACTGCATCAAACTCTTCGGGGTAAGGTCTACCCATCTGAATAGATGCTCCACTCTTGGATTGTGCTAAAGCTTCTCGCACCTGCTGTTCTACCATATTTTTAATATCCTTTTCTAGAATCATGCTTTGTGTAGAATCCTTCTTTGGTGGTTCGTCTCCGTTGACGGATGTGATCTCCTTTCCTCCATCCGCAATATGGATAATTTCTGGAGGTGTCTCTTTCCGAGGCTGGGCCTGACTCTGGAGAGTGGCTAAGGCAGCAGCCATCTCTTCCATCCTCTTTGCCATCTAGGAGATTGTATCATCTCTTTCCCGAAGTTGTGCTCTCAACACTTCCGGTTCATCTCTTCTGCGCATTGCTTGGAGCTCCTTGTGAAGCGGATGATGCTCGCGTTTCAACCATGTTGATCTCGGCATACTCCTCATCCATGAACTCTGATGAGTCAACTTCATCTCCTAGTTCTTCTTCTCTTTCTTTTGCTAACCGTCGGATGTCGGTCCTTAATTTGTCCATGGCATCCTCTAGTGGCCCTTTTCGCACGGTCTCGCAGTTGTCTCGTGACGGTTGTTGAACTTCCTTCCCGGGAGTCCCCTTTATTGCAGTAGAACTTTCTTCTGATTGAAGTCTCCTGACGAGACTTTTCTTCTCAGGATGTTATTTTGGTCTCAGCTCGCCGGTAGTAGGTTGCCATACCATACTTCTCGCAGCCGGAAGCCTAGGACCGGATGATCTGTCGGCTATATGCTGGAAGGTGGTATCCTCCCTAATTTGCAGACCCGATACAACAACGGGTGAATTGGATTTTATCTTCTTCTTTGGTTTCTCTTTGGCAGCAACAGGCTCTATTCGCGATCCGAGGCGGGATTTAGCTGGCACTCGTCCTATCCTTCTTAAGATTTCTAACACAGGTCATCTTTCTTTCTTTGCTAATCTTTCTATCAGAGCTTGCAGTCGGGCAAATGGCGTAGCCTTATCCCTTTTTCTTTTGAAATTGTTGTAGTACGCAGGTCGGGGTAATGCAGCGGTGATCCTACGGACATCCTCTTCATCTGATGCGGCAGAGAGGGGCGAAACCTGCTCCCTTCCAATAGAGGTATATACTCAGACAGTTCTTCTCTTTCTTCGGGAATTTCTTCTAGAAAAGCAACTTCAGCAACTTTGGCTTTCTCAATTCTGGCAATCTTTCTGCTTCTATTTCTCCTTTGAGTCCGAGTTAGGGGTGCAACTCTTGAACTGGACCCAATCTCAAAAACAGATGGTATTGTAGCAAAATCTGTACCCTCCACGGTGAAATGCTCATCGCAGACTTGGATTTCCTTCCCCTTCAGTCTGGTAGAAGTCGGGGTAGGTACAGAGATGACTAGACCGGTGGGGGTAGAGACAACAGTCCTCCTACGAACAGTAGTACTCCGTTCAGCTGGAATCCTTTGTAGGGGAGGGAATTCTTGAGTTGATTTCAGATTGAACTCAGACACGAGCTTTTCAGTTTTTAACACTTTGTCCATTAGTGTGAAGAGAGTGACGTCAGCGAACTTGACATCTGTGTTGCCGAATCCTTGTCCGAAACGGATGATCCCATTGTCGGGCAGCTCATCCTTGTAAACAACAAAGTCCATTCCATTGGTGAAGGAGAAGATTAGCTTTGGAGAAGTCATTTTCTGCAGGGCAGATTCCGAATGTCAGTCCCGAATTATGCTTCTTTTTGTCGTAAAGTTTAGGACGAAAAAGAAAGTGTTCGAACACATTTTCGTATATCTTAGTGTATTTGTAATTTTATTTTAATAGAGATTGTTTATTAGAAGGTTCATTTGTTAGAAACAAAACGATTAAAGGAAAAAAGGGTATAGAAAAGGTAAAGGGCCCGATTTAGAATTGGAAAGGAAGAGAAAGTCTTATGCAAGAATTCTCGATTCGAAGGACCGCTCCTAAACTAACACCTATTGGGGGTCCACCCCACCTCAGAAAAGAGGTAAAAGGACCTCAGAACCTCTCTGTTTAGGGGTGTCTAAGCAGTGGCTCCAAAATTCGAGAGAGTTGACTATACCCGTTCAAGACAGAAATGAACGTGGTATTTCAACGGAAGAATGGTAGCTTTGGTCCACTAGGGATATGGACTCACCATCGATTTATGAAAGAAAAACCATCTGATCAAAATGGAGAGAGGAACTAGTCCCCAGCGGAGTCACCAGAAGTTGTCAGCATATTTTTAGGTTGAGTTGTATTTTGAAAAGGGGGTCGCCTACAGAAGTTGTCGGTGAATTTTAGATTTTAAATTTAATTTAAATATATATATATATATATATATATATATATATAATTTAGAAAGTAGTATTTGATTTTGAAAGTAATTTTAAATTTGAAAATTTTAAGATAGGAAATCAAACCGATCTCACATCCCAAATAGTTTATATAAACGAGCACCGCATCACAGCATGTATCTATCCCGAAGAATAGACACACTGCTTGATGATGGGGCTCGGTTAAATAAACTAGAAGATTTGTGACATCCGTTTGATGCTGCGAACCAATTTTATAAGCCGACAAGTTCGCCTGCTTAATATAAATGAATTAAGCAGGGTTTATATTACTTGGGTTCTTAAAGTTCCCTATAAGGGCAAGCCCCTATAGTTAATTACATCTTAAATGACGGGAATCATTTAAGAAAACTCTCGATAATGATCAGTGGTTTTGCTCTCAAGAATTTCAAAGTTTAAGGTTTTTAAAGGATTGAAGTTTGGAAATTTCAATAGGGAATAACTCAAATTTGGAACAGTTTATTTTAAGAATCCAAAGGAAGAGAAGTAGGGGATGTCACGAACCCGAAGTGGACTTCGGTGACTTCCCAACTATCCTATAGTTTCGATTCAATTTGAGAGTTTATTTAATGTTGTAATCCTGTCAATTTTAATTATTTAGGACTTATATTTGTATGACATGATCATACAAATAGCCTCGAAGATGTGAGGGTTTATGTCATACCAAACAACTACCTCGGAATCCTAAGACCGGTTAGGGCTTAATTCGCATAATATGATCATGTAAATGCCTAACGAAGAGTTGAGGATTTTTGTTGCACTAGGCGAACTACCTCGAAGTCCTATGGCTTGGTTGTTTAATTCTAGGAATGTTTAGCTGATGTAGAGTTGTTTTGCTGATGAAGATGGCCGTGCTGCCCACCGTGCTCCAAGCTCCTTGTTGTTGCAGAGGTTTAATTTTAGAAGTCATAAATCAGGAGATGAGAGAAGTGTTTTGGTTTAGAGAAATCTTAAAGTCCAAATGCATTTAATGTTTTAATTAAAACAAATCTTAAAGTTATTTAAACTGAACCGATTAAGATCCCACGGTTCCGTCATCCCGACACCGTTATTTTCATCGAATTCACTTAGTCCAGATGAATTTGCTAAACTCAACTGAATGAGTTCCACACTTTCATTTAGACCGTGGGAAATCCCGTTAGCAACACGTGGGTTACATCATCCGAGGTATTCCCGATCATTCAATGAGACGTTTTAATTTAGTTGTGATTGTAGTTTGTTGTTATGTTTGTGATTAAATTTTGAGTTATTTTATATTTTGGAATGTTGTGGTGGTGAATTTTATCTTGTAATGACTTTTAATTTAGTTTTGGTTTCAGTTTAGGGACTATCCTAAAGGTTTTGGTTTTCATGCAACAGTTTTATTTATCATGCAAGAAAAGTAAAGTGTGATGCATGTAAGTAAATTGCAATAAAGTAAATTGCAATAAAATAAAAGCGTACCTGGAGGGTCTTCCCGTCATCCCAAGCTGCACTTAAAACACATGTTAAGGCATTTAAATATTTCAACAGATACCTAGGTAAAGCTAAGGGAAGGGTTTTGTTGTCTACCAAATTCCTAATCCTATAACTAGTCATCTCCTATGACGTCTAGGTTCTTGGTTTGGCTTAAGGATGATTTTCTTCACCAAAGAACAATTAAATTCAATTGTTCTTCTAAAACATCCCGTCATATTGAGGAAGTGCTTAGGATGAGTCCTAAACATCTTTTCAATACTTCTGGGATTATTTTGAGTCCAAATGAATTTTTATTACACGGATGAATTGATCATCTAAGGATTTGTACTTTTATTTTGTTTCTTGCTCAGTGAACTTCGACATTTAATTACCTGATGAATGAAGTGACATCTCACTTAATACTCTATTTAAGAGTTATAACAATTAAAGACTTTAAGGGCAAATTGGTTTATTAAACATTTTAACCAAATTAATTGAAAGTTTGAGTTAATGGTTTAAAGTGTTTTAATTTAATTATGACGTTTTAATTAATAATTTTAAGTTTGGAATAGTGTTCAAATTATTTTAGATTTAATTCTTAATGATTTCATTTAGGTTTGTTGTTAAATGATTTTAATTTAATTCAATTTGATTTTAATTTAATTTAATTTAATTTAATTTTAATATTATTTAATTTAATTTTAATTTTAATTTAATTTAATCTCAGTTTAATTTAATTTTAATTTAATTTAATTTTAACTTAATTTCAATTTAATTTAATTTTAATTTTAATTTAATTTTAATTTTAATTGGATTTAATTTAATTTAAATTTTGATTTTAATTTTAATCTTAGTTTAACTTTAATTTTAATTTGATTTTAATTTAATTTGATTTTAATTTTAGTTTTAATTGTTGATTTGGATTATTATTTTAATTTTTTAATTAAGAATTAAATATTGTTAAAGTGACTCATTTAGGGATTTTTAAATTAAAGAATAAATATCCTCTTAATAATATCCCTATTTTAATAATCCAAATTTTAAATACATTCTTTCCAAAATTTAAATTATTTAATTAATTAAAGTTTCATTTTGATATCTTCAAAGTGTTTAATGGGTTCCTATCCCTTAATTTCCCTAAGTTTCAATCATCCAAGAGAAAGTTAAAATCAAATATTTTACCCCCCATTTTGATTAAACCTAAAGTTTTAATTAAAGTTTAAATTTTTTTAGTTACCTTTATGCCCTTTTAAGCTTATTTATTTCATAACGCACTAAATTGAGCTCAAATTAATTTGAAATTTTTATGTCACCTCACTCACATGTCAATTAAGACATTAGAGGAGAAAAATGTGATTTTTCTGAATTTAATTTATTTATATAATTATTTTTAGTAGAAAATAGGGGTTTTCAAAGAAAATTCAACAACATGACCAAGGAAAGGTTTCTATCCTTAAGAAAACTATGAGATATTCCCAATGACTAGAGGACCACTTGGACCAATTTTGGTGATTTTTTGAATTATATTTTAATTATTATAATTATTTTGAATTTTAGAGTATTAATTAATTATAAAATAAAATTAAAGTTGAAAAATGGATTTTATATTTTTATTAAATCTCTCTGACCTCAAGTAGTTCAGAGGAACAAATTTTATCATTTTTTTATTTTTCTTTGATTTATTAGAATTATTTTACTGAAAAAGGTTAAAAACTTATTTTTTAATATTAAAAATTACATTAAGCTTTTAAAATTCAATATTTTACCCTAGGGACTTAGGAAAAATATTTAGTTTGTTCCTAAGTGATTAGGAGTCAAAATGTGACATTTTTATGATTTTTAATATTTTTGTGATTTTTATTATTTTTTAATTTCTAAAATATTAAAATATTGTGAAAAATCAACTTTTTTTGAAAATTCCAATTTTAATTTTCCTGAACTCCTCTGATATCAGAGAAGCTCCAAAACCATTTTTGTGAATTTTTGAAAAGTATTTGTGGAGTTATGAATTTCTAAAGTTTAATTTTAGTTATGTGACTTAATTAATCCATTTAGTGGGGTTAAACATTCCCAATTGATTCCAAATTATTATGTGAGGTCTCTCTGATCCTAAAGATCAGCGGAGAATTGTTTTCAAGTTCTTTTGATGTGTGGTTAACCCTAATTAATTAAAGTTCAGATTTAGAGGTGGGTCAATTATGGTTAATATGAATGAATTAACTCAAAATATATTTTTCATAGGGTCCTCTGGTCCTAAGAAACATCACCAAATTTTTCTAGAATTTATTTTACAACATGCTAATTATTGGAATTAAAATACCTAAAACAGTGACATGAACTTGAAAATTCAATAACTTTTCACAGAGATGACCTCTGACCTTGAAAAATTCAGGGAATGTCCCCAAGATTAGAGGCTTCAAAAGCCTTTGGTCTCATGCCATGGTGAATTGTCTATGCAAATGAAGAATCAAAATACTAAAAACAGTAAATAAATTATTAAAAATAAAATACTCATCCAATTAACTTGATTTCTTTTCCACATTATTCTCCTTTGTTCACTGAGCAAGGGGGTATTTTTATTTTATTTTTGTGATTTTTCTATGCAAATATATGAATTTTTGAAATTCAGGGCATTTAATTAATTCAGAAAATAAGGATTTATCTACTTATCCACGCGGCCCCGCGTCATCCTCGGCAGCTCCGAAGCCCCTACGTGTCGCGCTCCCATTCGACGCCGCCACTTGAGTCAGCAGCCACGCGTCCCGCGGTTCACGTACTAGTGAGCCGTCCGACTTGAACTCGACTGTCCCCTTCATAGACGTGCGATCCACTGGCTCCTGGTCATCGTCTTCGACTGGTGTGCACCCGTGACCGTCCACACTAAACCCTAAGATCTCACTCGATTCTCAATAGATTTTCATGTTCTTAAGCTCTATGGATTTGTCTTGAAGAGACGAACACATCCATACGGTTTATAGGCTCTAAAATTAACTTAAATAAAATTGAGAATAGCTGGAAGCTCGGGAGGAAGAGTGAGTTCATACCTTTGCTCAGAGAAGTGAAGTTTCAATCTGAGAGTTGTGTCACCTTCGATTGAGTCCAAGCAAGCTCCAGATGAAGTCTCTGTCTCTGGGGAATTGTCCAGGTATGAAAGTGACCAAGGCCGATCACAAAGCTTGGAGGCTAGAAGCGATGGGCTGGCCCGGTGAGGGGGCTTTTGCTTGGGGAACTTCTCCTCTTGGTCCGGTGAAGGTGCGGGACCAATCAATTTGGAGATTGGCTCACTATGGTGAAGTGTCCTATTTTTTGGGTGGATTTTCAACTCGAACATTGAGCTCGCGAGAGGGGTTTTAGAGGCTGGATTTCGAGTGGGGATCAAGTTCTCTATGTACTGGAGAGGGGTCTGGAATGATTTTGGCAGAGTTTTGGTAAGGTTTTGGTTCAACTCCCCTTTGGCCGAGAGGTGGTGATGTTTAAATAGAAGTGGCTGGAGGGCCTCGCAGGGGGTTTAATGGCTTGGATCCATTGCTCAGGGCAAGGAAAGAACAGCTGCAATGGCCATTGGGCATGGGACAGCTCAGCAAGTTCAAATTGAATTTTTGATTCACATTAAGCCTCTCATCCTGGTGTTTTCTGACGGCTGTGGTGGCTGGCCGGCCAGGCATGGGTCACCCTCAGGGTCAGGGAGGTCAGTGCTTGAGTTTGGTGCCAACAATTGGCTTTGGACATGTGTAAAGGAGTTGGATTGAAATAGCATAGGGGAAAGCTCATGTTGGGCTTATTTTGGTCAATTCATGCAAATGAGTTGGGTGTACCCTCCCATGACCTGGTTTGGGCTGAGGGAAAGTCATTTGGTTCAGCTGAACCAGAGTGGTGAAGTCTCCATCCGTGGTGAGGTGGCTAAGCATGGTTTAGAGTGTGACATGAATATGGTTAAAAGGGCTTAATGAAGGATTAGGAAAGAGTCCCCTCTTCTTGCCATTAATGGCTTGGTGAGGTGGAAAGTGGCTTCCATGGCTTCCATGTGGCTTGTACATGGCTCAATGACTCACATTTGGCTTGGAAAAAGTTTGGTCAATTTCATAAAAGTAGATTTTAAGGATTTTGGATATTTTGATGGAAATTTAGATGAAGCTTCATTTGGAATTATTTGATCATTGGTTTAGGACTTAAGGTTGATTTTAATTGAATGCATGATGAAGAAGAGTGTCATATGGACTTTGGATGAATTTTTGGGCTTTTGGATTTAGTGGAAGTGGGCTTTTAGAATGGTTTAAGAAAGTGGGCCTTTAGGTTTGAAAATAAATTGGTGGATGGAAATTTTGTGAAGGATCATGCCAAATAAATGTTGGTTTTAGTTTAGGGAGGTGTCATGAGTGGTTTGGAACAAGTTTAAAGTGATTTTGAATTGAATTGGGTTTAATTTGGGCTTTTTAGTTAAAGGGGCTAAACTGGGTCAAATTAGACTAACTTGGGTTAAAGTTAGGCTAATGTTGGATTTGATGTAATATTAATGTTGAGAAATGTTTATGGGAATGTCACAAAGAGTTTTCAACTTTGGTTGGGCTTTGATTTCGGGATTTGGGTCCATTTGGGTTAGGCTTGGGCTTAGGTCAATTTAGAGGATTTTGGTTTTCCGTTAGGTTTGGGTGGAGTTTAGGTTCAAATGATGGGCAAATCAAGTTAGTGTTTTGTTTATGGGGATGTTAGGAAGGCTTTGGAAAAGATTTGGGGCCAATTGGGGTTGAATTGGGTTGGTTTGAGCTAGGTTTAGGTCATGAGTCAAAATTAGGCCTTAGACTTCAAATTCAAATTGGGCTCAAATGTCAATCAAATTGGACTTGGATTTGGTCTAAATTGATGTTGAGGATATTGAATTAAAGTTTAGAATTGAATTGGGCCAGAATTGAGGTTAATTGGGATGGTTTGGTTTGACATTGGGTTCACTTGGGTTAAAAATGGGTCAAATTGGGGGTTTTGGTAAAATTGGGGTAAATTGGCAAAATTGGCCCATCGTGTAGTTGTACAAAAATGAAATTAGGAATATTTTGGATTTTCTAGAATTTTTTGGGAATTTTTGGAATTTTTGGATTTTTGGGCTAAGAAGGGCATTTTGGGTATTTGGAGGGTATTGGGGGGTACTTTTAGAATTTTTGGTATTTTTTGGCTATGGATGATCAATTTGAGTGGGGGAAATGTTTAGGATTGATTTTGAGGAATTTTGGGTAATTTAGGTGATTTTGTAAATTTTGGGTAGTTTCAAGGGCTTTTGGTAGGTTTAGTAGGTGTAGGGCCCCGGAGGTCAAAAATTGAAATTTTGGGAAAATGAAGATTGATCAAATTTGAGTAGAATGAAATCACTTTGGTTGAGCCATGAAGCCATATTAAGCCCATATGAGCCATGAGAGGACTCATTTGAGGTATTCATTATGTTGTTCCTAACCCTCTTAGCCAGGGGCTTAGGGGTTAAGGACCATCCATATGAATTACCTTCATGAGTCAGGAAGTCAAGTTGGGTGAGAGTGTGGTTTTAGGACTTGGGCTGTGTGTGAGAGTGTAGTGTATGTGCAAGTCAACCCTCACCAGACCAGGCCATCCAGGGTATTCCTAAGGCCAAGAAGTCATATAGGGAACTCATCCTTTAAACCTCCACATTTGATTTCAACCCTCTAGGTGATTAGGGGTTTACAATCAAGCTTGTAGGGTTTGTAGGGAATCAAGAGGTGTTTGAATTTCTAAAGGGTGGGTTCCACTTCTAGTCTTCTAAGATTAGTCAAAGGAAAAGCCTAAGGCTAGATCCTAAGTACTAAAGAGAGAAGCAAAAGACCTCATCAAAAATGAGGTCAACAGGAGGTTCCGTCAATGTTATCTCGGCAAAGCCTATTGTTCCGATCGACCCGTACACGACCAATGATGGATGGAGTACTGTTTGGATGAAGTCATCAAAGAAAATTTTGGATCACATCCAGACCGCTTCGGTGTGCGCTTCAACTCAAAGTTTGAAACCTGCCAAGCCGGCGCTATCGCTAGTGATTGAAGAACCTCCCCAGGAAGAGGAGAAGATCGTGGAAGAAGAGAAGACTGAGGTTCCGAGAGGTAGACTAGGGGCTGCTTTTCCTAGGATGGTTGTTTCTGATTCGGGGGAGAAATTCCTCGAACCTCTGACTCTGTATGATTATTTGCTCGCCCCGGCGGGATCTTATAATGATAAGAGTTTTGGTGTTGGCTACGTTTTGACTGTTTCTAACAATTACGTAACTAACGACAACAAACCTAATTCGAATCTCGATTTCGATACGAATAACGTTCTCAAATCATAAAAAACCTAGATAACCACGACGAAGAGGAGGACATTCACAAGAATGGCTATGAAAGTTCAGTAAGTGACGAGTCTATTTATGAATTCCGAGGAGCTCTGATCATGATAGAGTTAGAATTGTCAGACACCGAGGCAACTTCAGAAGGGCCAGTCGTTCCGATTCAAGAAGAGACACCGGTAGATTCAGAGGAAATTCCTGAAGTTAACCTAAGAAGCGGAAAGGTCCTACCTCCGAGATTGGGTCCAAAGGATAAGGGAAAGTAGGTGGTTGCTCCGGAAGAGCTAACCCCAGTAGAAGAATTGCCCGTTCATGAAGAAACTGAAGTGCGTGGTAACAAAGTGGATTATAATGTGCTAGCCCATCTTAGGAAGCTACCGGCCAAACTGAGCATCTACGACGCTCTGATCCTGTCAAAGGAGATGAGAGAATCTACGAGTCAAGGCCTTGCTTGATCCAAAAATTTTCTTAGCTCAAATGGCTGGTAATTCCTTCGATGAGGTTTGCTCATTGAAAGGACAGCACGGTGTTACCTTCACGGACGATGATTTACTACTTGGAATAGCAGATCACAACCGACCGTTGTACATTTTAGTCAGTATTGGAAAATTCACACTCTCCAGGGAGCTAGTCGATCCAGGAGCATCAACTAATATAATGAACCTCCGAACGCTAGCCTATTTAGAGATTGACGCCCGTGATCTCGAGGCAGACAAGATGATGCTAAGAGGTTTTAACCAGAAAGGAGAAAGAGCTCTTGAATTGATAACACTGTTAATGAAGATCGGTGAATTACCCAAGACAATGGCAAAGTTCCACATAATTGATTCTGAGACATCATTCAACGCTCTACTGGGCCGGCCATGGATCCATGAGAACCGGATGGTACCATCGTCTCTACACCAGTGTATAAAGTACTATGAAGGAGGACAAGAACAGTGTATCAAAGGTGATTTGCAACCATTCGCCATGCATGAAATCAGAATCCACGAAGATGCAGCATACTACGCACCCCCAAAGAAAACTGTCTTCTCCGGAAATGCCATACCAAATCAAGAAAAAGAAGCACGAGACGACAAAGAACCTAAAATCCTAGTTCAACAGTTACTCACCACTCCCTTATGACGAGATGGTGAAGGTTTCTCCAGAACTCGCATCCGAGGTCGAGCCCGGCGATGAGGTTGAGGAAGAAACGGTGGAACAGTTGAACAGAAGAAACCGGTCATCGATGTTGATTGGGAGAATAGCTCTGAAGAAGAAGAAGAAATCAAGAAAGAAGCAGCAACGATGAAACGAGGAAACCCCGAGTTCAAGATCTCTCTCGAAGATGAAAAGAATGAAGAATACAAATCAATGTACGAAAAGATTAACCACTATGTGCATACTATGACCCTGACCCCGATCCATTCTAATAAAATCGAGGGTATGGTGGTCAAGGAAGTGCATGGTGGTGGTGCTAAGCCAATCAAGTTCTACCGCCAAAACTGAAAATGATGTACGATTTGAAGATGTTACTTCTTCTGAATTAATGGAATTGCCTTTTGAGTGGTATTCTCCGTGTTCAAAATTTAATTCAACGCGGTATTTTGCCTAAGCAATGGTCAAAAGGCCAATCGCAACGCTTTGAAAAGTTATGGAACAATGCCAGTCGGCCACCCAATTCAAAACATGGTCTTGTATTCGGCACAGTAGGATCAGTTGATGATACAGGATTTTGCTTGGTTATCGCTAGTGAGCCTAATGAAGACTGCTTGGAAACCTCGGATGATCTCGAAGATCTGCCAATCGGAGATGCTCTACCGGAATTTGAAGAAGAAATTAAATCTACAATAGATGAGTTAATGGAAGTTAACTTAGGTACTAGCGAAGAGCCTAGGCCGACCCTTGTTAGCTCCTTACTCAATAAAGAAGACTCCGAAGAAATAATAAAACTATTAATGGAATTTAAGGACTGCTTTGCTTAGAGTTATGACAAAATGTCGGGATTAGCTCCAGAGGTCACAGTTCACAAGTTAGGAGTGGATCACACTGCCGTTCCAGTCAGACAAGCTCCCAGAAGAATGCGTCTAGAGATTGAACAACAAGTAATAGCTGAAGTTAAGAAGCTAATAGATGCTAAATTTGTCCGTGAAGAGCAGTACCCAACTTGGTTAGCCAACCTGGTACCGGTCAGAAAGAAGAATGGTCAGATCAAAATCTGTGTAGATTTCAGAGACTTGAATAAAGCATGCCCAAAAGACGAATTTCCGCTACTAATTCCAGAATTGATGATCGACATCGCGTCAACACATGAAATCTTCTCTTTCATGGATGGATCTTCAGGATATAATCAGATAAAGATGGCACTAGAAGATGAGAAACTCACAGCCTTCAGAACGCCAATTGGAGTTTACTGCTACACAGTAATGCCTTCCGGATTGAAGAACGCAGGAGCAACTTACCAACGAGCAATGACGAAAATTTTTGATGATCTCATTCACAACCAAGTCGAGTGCTACGTGGATGATGTAGTCATCAAAAGTAAACTGAAAGAAGATCACTTGTATGATTTGAGAATTGTTTTCGAACGATTAAGACAATATAACCTTAAGATGAACCCCTTAAAACGCGCCTTCGGCGTCACCTCCGAGAAATTCTTAGGATTTATTGTCCGACATCGCGGAATTGAAATCGATCCGGAAAAGATTAATGCTATCTTAAAAATGCCGCCTCCCAAAACCATGAAGCAATTACGATCCTTTCAAGGGAAATTGGCATATCTTCGACGCTTTATCTCGAACTTGTCAGGTAGGTGTCAGCCCTTCTCGGCATTAATTAAAAAGGACGCCAAATTTGTTTGGGAAGAGAAATGCCAGCGGGCCTTCGAGGACATTAAGCAATATCTAATGACACCTCCTGTCTTAGCAGCCCCAATCTCGGGTAGACCGTTGATACTTTATACCGCGGCTTTAGACGACTCCCTTGGAGCCCTGTTAGCCTAGGTCAATGACGAGGGTAAAGAAAATGCTCTCTACTACTTAAGTCGTCATCTGATTCCGAAGGAAGTAAAGTACCCTCCAATTGTTTGGACCTGATCTCCGCCGCTCAAAAGCTCAGGCAATACATGCTTTCTCATAAGGTCAACCTTATTTCGAAAGTTAATCCATTGCAATATTTGATGACTCGCCCGATGCTTTCCGGCAGACTTGCCAGGTGGTCGATGATACTATTGCAATTCGATATAACTTTCATTCCTCTTCGTGCCGTAAAGGGACAAGTCCTAGCAGACTTCCTCGCAACACATCCTTTGCCGGCAGAATCACCTCTCAATGACGACTTGCCAGACGAGCAAATATTGAGCCTAGAAGACCCCGATGATCAGCGTTGGGAATTATACTTCAATGGAGCATCTTCAGCACAGAAAGACAGAGAATCGGAAACGATAGTGCCCAGTAAGGAAGGAATCAGACTAATATTTATAACACCAGAGCGGGGGATGTTAAGATACTCCTACCACCTAACAGAACCGTGTACAAATAACGAAGCAGAATACGAGGCCCTCATAACAGGATTGGAATTAACCATTCAGATGGGTATAACATTTATCAACATCTACGGAGATTCGCAGTTGATCATTCAGCAGATCGCCGGACAGTACAAAATTCTGAAACCGAGGCTCGAGCAGTACTTTCAGCATGCCATGAAATTGTTGGAGCAAATCCCGAATGTAACAATCTACAAGATTCACAGAAAAGTAAATGCTCTTGCAGATGCGTTAGCCCGCCTCGCAAAAGAGTTTGCCTGCTTACAAGGTGAATCAGTTGAAATGTCAGTTCAGGGACGACAGGTTGTCTCACAGCTCGACATGGATACAATACACAAATCAGAAGAAGAAGAAGAAACAATTGTAGCAGTAACAGAAAATGCAGAAGACTGGCGTCGACCATTAGTAGACTACCTACAAACAGGAGATCTACCGGACGATAAGTCATTAGCCCATCAAATCAAGAAAAGAACTCTGTCTTACACATTAATAAACAATACGTTATACAAAAGGTCTTTTGACCAGATGTGGCTAAGGTGCCTGAGCGGGTCCGAGGCTCGTGAAATCGTTAAAGAAGTGCACTCAGGACTTTGTGGTGATCATCAGATAGGTCCGAAGATGAAAATGAAGATTAAGAGACTAGGTTACTACTGACCCTCAATGATGACCGACTGCATGAAGGTCGCCAAGAGTTGTCACCAGTGCCAAGTGCATGGAGTGGTTCTACATCAACCTCCAAATGTGCTACATCTGACAATCGCATCGTGGCCATTTAAATTTTGGGGCATAGATATTGTGGGTCCGATAGAACCGCCTTCTTCAAGAGGACATCGCTTCATTCTCACAGCTACAGACTACTTTCCCAAGTGGGCAGAAGTCGTACCGCTCAGGGAAGTGAAAGCACATCACGTGCTACAGTTCTTCAAGAATCAGGTCGTCTACCGCTTCAGAGTACCGCACAGAATTATCTCATATAATGTGTCCGCGTTCAGAAGCACGAAGATCAATAGTTTTGTCAGCAGACACGGGATCGATTGGCGTTATTCAACGATCTACTACCCAAGAGCAAATGGCTTGGCCGAGGCTTTTAATAAAACTCTCGTCCAAATCTTAAAGAAAACCTTGGACGACAACAAAAGAAATTAGCATGAGAAGTTGTTAGAAGCCTTATGGTCCTACAAAATGACTTTCAGGACTCCTACTCAGTCTACGCCCTACGCTTGAGTGTACGGGTCCGAGGCAGTTCTACCCTTGGAAGTTCAGCTCCCATCACTCAGAATTGCAGTTGCGAACAAGATCACTACAGAAGAAAATGCCAGACTACAGCTGGAAGAATTGGAAAACTTGGAAGGAAAATGAATTGCAGCGAAACAAAATCTGGAACAGTATCAAGCTAAGATGATCCAGGCCCACGACAAACTGGTCCGCCCAAGGACATTCAAATTTAGTGACTTTGTCCTAGTTCTCAGAAGGCCTATTCTTGCACACCGCAAGATAGGAGGTAAATTTGAGCTGACTTGGGAGGGGCCGTTCGTGGTCGAGACAGTCTACTCAGGAGGTTTTTACCAGCTTGTGAATTGCCGTGGAGAACGATTTATGATTCCAATCAATGGACGATATTTGAAGAAGTATTACGCGACCTGATGTTTCAAAGAATGAAATTTCATTCCTAGAAGCATGGGTAGAGTAATCACTTATAACTGGGTCCGAACCCGAAAGAAAATGAATGATAAAAAAAGAAATCATAAATAAAAATGTGTATTAAAGGAAAACATATGCAATTGAAGTAATAATGGAATTTTGACTCTTCCTTTCAAGCCCAGCTCACTCCTGATCTTTTCTTATCTTCTCTTACTCTTATAAAATTCGAAATAATTAAATAAGAATTCTTTCATTAATAAGTAAATTTTCTTATTGTTCTCGTCTTGAGTACAACCCCTGATCCTTTCCTTGTTTTCTTTTCAGGGAAATGTAGAACGGGCGGCTGTTCCTAAACTTTAAGGATGGCGTAAGTCTTGCACTTAACAAAGAAGAGCTGAAAGGCCGATCGTCGTGATAGAGGTTGGCTCGGACCTTTCACAGCTGGAGTTGGAATATGAGGAAATTGCTTGGACTGCTGCGGATCCCGAGCAGTCCTGTGGGAAGACAGTGATGAGGCTCAACAAGAAGGCTCCCCAAGATGCGAATAAGAAGAGGAAGATCAATATGATCGAGGAAAATAAGATGAAATCAGTGATAACGTCCGCAGGAGGAAAGCTTGTCAGTGCTGCTCTTATAGAGATTCAGGGAGAGAGGAAAGCCACCCTGACCCCAACTCAGAGAAGAAACAAGAATCGCCATATCGCCAAGATGCTGAAGAAATTAACAGAAGAGCAGAACAAGGAAGAAACCCCGACTGCCGTGGCAGTTGCCTCAAGGAGGCCAGTCCTCAGGAGCACCATAACAGAGGTTGTTCCGGAGAATGTTACTACAGAGCCTACACCTGAGATAGTGACAATCCCAGGAGAGCGTGACGGTGTGGAGCCATTTATCCTGTAGTACGTTACTAGACCCCGACAGCTGCAGATAATTTCAGAGCACGAATTGGAGATGATCCAGAGGGTGCAGAAGTAGAATTTTGAATACTTTCAGAGAATCAGAGGCAGATATGTCAACATCCTGGAAGGACTAGAGTTACATACAGATGTTTTCTCTCACTACGAGCAGAGTGAAATTGTAGACTACGTCAATGAACTGAAGAAACAAGGTCGTGCAGGACGATTACGTGGCAGGACCTACTCCGAGCCAAAGAAATGGAAAAGAGGTAAGGGGAGGATTACTATCCAATTTGGATGCTGTTACAACTTTGCTGATGACAAGAAAGGAAATCCGCCAGGGATACTCCGCTACGATGAAGTGGATCCAATGCCAGTTTTAATTAAGAAAATGATAAAAAGGATGGTGGCTTGGCGAGTCCTACCCGCTGATTGCATACCGAACGTATCGTATTATCAACATCTATGCAGAAGGAGACAGCATCCCACCTCACACAGATCATCATGATTTTGTAAGGCCCTTTAGTACTGTTTCCTTCATCAAACAATGCAACATCATGTTCGGGACAAAACTCCAGATAATTGGCCCCAGAGAATTCCGAGGGCCGATGGAGATACCTCTACCGGTAGGCTCTGTTCTCGTACTACAAGGAAATGGTGCAAATGTAGCGAAGCACTGCATACCGGGAGTTCCCTACGTGCGAATCTCCATCACCCTCAGAAGGATGGATGAGAGTAAAATTTTGGTCTACTTCCAGCCAGATCCATAACTAAAGAATTTGCAGCCCTACGAGCTGTAGGCTACATAGTAGTAGCACACCTCTAAAGTACACTTACGTGGGATTCTCCTCCGGAAAGTAGCTTAGAAGGAGATGTTATTACCTATGTAGTTTACTTTTCAGACATGGATGAGTCGAACAAACAATTTTGTTAGAATACATAGAGATATCGATGCAGTCTGTGTTCAGATATATATATGAACTTTTGTAAAAGTTTGTTTTCAGAAGGATGTCATCAGAAATGATTTGATGGAATCACCTGATGTATCTTCAACATTTTAGTGGAGATGAACTTTGAGTTTTACCTTTAGTTTTGTGCAATTTACTACAAACTCCACCAGACCTGAGTTTAACTCAGTTTTAAAGAAAAAAAGAAAGTTGGACGAAGAACGATTTGAATGAAATAATAACATTAAAAAAAAAATTTGAATTCAAAGTCTGAATAAAACACAAACAAAAATACAAAACAGATCAACTTAAAACTTCAAGATGTGAACCAAGTAAATCAATGAAAATCCGGATCAAAGTGAAATTTCAATCGAAAACGAAACTAAGAAAAAATCAAATCACTAAAAGCAATGAATAATGAAGCGAGGCTCCGAATCCGGTATCCCCAGCCTCTCGCTGTTCTCAAAATCTTTTCGACTCTCTACGATTTCTCCCCCCTTTTTGAGAAGGCCGACTGAGTCTACTGATACAGAACCACAAAATTTTCGATTTGGTTCTGATGGCATGGATTCATATCCTTCACCAAACAATCAATCTTCAATCAACTCTCTTGGGATGTGAAACACTTTCATGTCTCATTCTAATCTTACACTAAACTAAAATTTCTATAGAATCTTCAAAACAAAATCAATACAAACTTTTGGGATTGGTACCTAAATTCCAGTTCCCATCCTTCTGAGACTGGTACCTGACTTCCAGTTCTCATTTCGAGATCGATATTTAATTTTCAATTCTCTCTTCTGAATTCCTGCTAATCCACACTCCTTCTGAGAAACTTTTCCGCATTCTAATCCTCCGACTTGGGTATAAGACCGCTAAGGCATCCTGATCTTAGTGTCCCTAATCTCACATCCTATCCGAGAAACTTTTCCGCACTCTAATCCTCCGACTTGGGTATAAGACCGCTAAGGCATCCTGATCTCGGTGTCCGCTAAATCCTGCATGCTTCCGAGAAACTTTTCCGCACTCTAATCCTCCGACTTGGGTATAAGACCGCCAAGGCATCCTGATCTCGGTGTCCCTAATCTGGCATCCTATCCGAGAAAATTTTCCGCACTCTAATCCTCCAACTTGGGTATAAGACCGCTAAGGCATCCTGATCTCGGTGTCCGCTAAATCTCGCATCCTATCCGAGAAACTTTTCCGCACTCTAATCCTCCGACTTAGGTATAAGACCGCTAAGGCATCCTGATCTCGGTGTCCCTAATCCCACAACCTTCCGAGAAACTTTTCTACATTCTAATCCTCTGACTTGGGTATACGACCGCCAATGCATCATGATCTCGGTGTCCCTAATCCCGCATCCTTCCGAGAAACTTTTCTGCATTCTAATCCTCTGACTTGGGTATAAGACCGCTAAGGCATCCTGATCCCGGCGTCCCTAATCCTGCACTCTTCCGAGAAACTTTTTCGGACTTCTGAAATTTTGAGGTCGGTACCTAAATTTTGACTCTCTTTTTGAGATTGATACTTAAATTTCAATTCTCTCCTTTCGAGATCGTTACCTAAATTTCAATTCTCTTTCGAGACTGGTAACTAAATTCCAGTTGTCATCATTTGCAAGGTCGGTACTTAAATTCCGACTCTCTTTTTAAGATTGATACTTAAATTTCAATTCTCTCCTTTTGAGATCGATACCTAAATTTTGATTCTCTTTCGAGACTGGTACCTAAATTCCAGTTCTCATCCTTTGCGAGGTCGGTACTTAAATTCTGACTCTCTTTTTGAGATTGATACTTAAATTTCAATTCTCTCCTTTCGAGATCGATACCTAAATTTTGATTCTCCTTCGAGACTGGTACCTAACTTCCAGTTCTCATCCTTTGCGAGGTCCGTACCTAAATTCCAACTCTCTTTTCAAGATTGATACCTAAATTTCGATTCTCCTTCGAAACTGGTAACTAAATTCCAGTTCTTTTCTTTGTGAGGTCGGTACCTAAATTCCGACTCTCTTTTTGAGATTGACACCTTAATTTCAATTCTCATCTCTTTCGAGATCAGTACCTAAATTCTGATTCTCATCCTTTGTGAGGTCGGTACATAAATTATGATTCTCTCTCCGAGGCTGGTACTTAAATTCCGGTCCTCATTCCTTTCGATCAGTACCTAAATTCTGATATTCTTTCCGAGGTTATAACCTAGGTTCTGATTCTCATTCTAAATTCTGAATCTTAACGAAATCCACCTTAAAATCTATCTTAAATCAAACTTTAACTAAAATTGAAACTCAATCAATTTGAAACTCAAAATTGAAACTTGAAATAAAAAATGAAACGGATCTAAAATCGAATCTCTCCCGGTCTTGTGATTTGGAATTCACCTCCTTTTTCCCCAGCGAGAGTTCAGGAATCTTCAGTCTTGGAGATTTACCCAACACTTCCCAGCGGAAATGTTCTACGCTTTGTTCTAAGTGTGTCACCTAGACGTCTGTGTTAGTTTTGTTGATCTCTTCGGTCAACGCCAATACGCGCGGTGTGCTTGGTTAGCGCACCACACCTTTTGGGGGTCCATTTGTTGACCTCAGTTTTAGTGATGTATTTTCTCTCCTTAGTGCTTCTTAGGATCTTGCCATAGGTTTTCTCCTTGACTATCCTAGAAGAATAGAATTGGGACCCATCCTTTAGCAATTCAGCTACTTCTTGACTCCTTTTGGGACCCCACTTGGATGGTTGCAAACCTCTAAATCACCTTAGAAGGTTAAGACCACCTTATGGGGAACCAATAGTGAGCTCCTTTAAGGTTGTTCAAGCCTTAGGACTATCTTGGGTGGCTTGGTCCTGGTGAGGTCTGACTTACACACACTGCACTCTCACACACACCATCCTTACCCATTTCTCCCCCTAGTTCATTGTAACACTCATGTGGCTAAGTCCAAACCCCTAGCTCTTTAGCTAAGATGGTTGGGTACAACCCATGAGATGTTCAAAATGGACATTTCTTGGTCCATGGCTCACTTTAAGCTTCATCATGATCAAAATTCAACTTTTGCCAAAATGCCTGGTTTTGACATTGGGTCCTTCAAACCTACCTAAAATTACCTAATTGCCCCAAATTTTCCAAAATTCCCCAAAAGTTACCCAAAATTCCTAAAATACCTAAAGATCATTTCAAAACAACCTCCACTTTTAAATTCACTAAAATACCCCAATACCCTCCAAATAACCTCTTGATACCCTAAAATACCCTGTTGGCACAAAATTCCAAAAATTCCCAGAAAATTCCAAAAACTCCCAAATATTCCCAATTTCATTTTATTCTACTACACCATAGCCCAATTTTGCCAAAATAACCTACGTTTGTCAAAATCTCCAAATTGACCCATTTTTAACCTAAATGGACCCAATGTCACACCAAACCAACCCATTTGACCTTAATTTTGCCCAATTTAAATTTTAAACTTTAATTAAACATCATTACTACAAATATACACCAAATCCAAGCCCAATTTGTTTCATATTTGAGTTCAATTCCATTTGAAATCCAAAACCCCCATTTTAGCTTAAAGTGAACCCATGCCCTAAACCTACCAAATTGATTAGCCAAACCCTGAAATTTCTTCCCAATTGATGTTGGGAACTCTTCAATACATTCCCCTAGACCATTTGAAACTTTCAATTGGGTCTAAACCCCACTTTAATTCAACTTGGGATCAAATTGATTCAACCTTGCCTAAATTAACTAAAATACCAAAATCCACTAAATTGACCTTCCAATTGAACTCAAAACCTCTCCATGTCTTCATGAAACATCTTCATGGAAATCATCTCTTCAAAATTGCTCAAGACACTTGGACCTAAATCAAAACCAAACTCAAGTTAGCCCAACCCAAACCCAAATGAGCCAATTTGAACCTATGACCAAACCAAACCAAATTGAACCAAATGTGGCTAAACCAACCTATCCACAACCACTAAGTAAACCCTAGGAACCACCCTAGATCCACCTAGCCCAAGCTAAGTGAGCCATGGACCAAGGGTTCCCCATTTTAAGGGATCTCTTTCCTTAAATGGACAAATCCACCTTTTGCCTCACCCCAAATCCATCCTTGCCTGGTTTATCACCATTAAACCCTACTCCTTGGTTGACCTGACCCATGGCCAGCTCCCTTATCCTTGCCGGCCGACCTAGCTGCCGAAGGGGGTCAAAACTGAGAGCCACCACCAAGTGAAACAAACCCAAAATCACCCAATTGGCCACCTCAGCCAAATCAAACTTTGGAGCTCCACTGACCTCCACCTAAGCAGTGGAATCGACCCACCAATTGAGCCCTAGCTCAGTCCAATGGCCCTGGCCATATAAACACCTCTTCTCGGCCATGAGAAAGGTGCTGAAAGGTGTTGAAATTTTTCTCAACAAAACCTCACCAAATCACTCCCAGAGCTTCTCCTAGCCTAGAGAAGAAGAACCCCACTGTTCTCCTGCCCTGAATCCCCCCGCTGAGCCTAATTTCTCAGCTGAAAATCAGGCCAGAAATAGGAAACCCTTTGAAACTTCACTAAATCCAAATCAAATCTTCTAACACCTTCACTAGAGGTAGAGAAGGAGTTCTCCAGTGAAAGCCCCTTCTCCAGGCCACCCAGTTGTTCCAGCCTCCAAGCTTTGTGATCGGGCCTGGTGGAAATCAAGGCTAAGCATTTCACCACAGCTCCAGGCTTCATCCCTAGGCTCCTTGGACTACAACGAATGTGCTGAGCATTTTTGATTGAGGCTTCACCTCTCAGAACCAAGGTATGAACTCTGCCTTCCTCCCGAGCTTCTGCACATCCTCCATTTAATTTAGCTTAATTTCATGGCATTTTATCTGTATGGATGTGTTCGTCTCCTCAAGACGAATCCATAGAGTATAAGAACTCAAAAATATGTTGAGAAAAGAGGGAGATCATAGGGTTAGAAGGTCGACGGCTCACGGGATGCACCAAACGTAGACGATGACCAGGAGCTGTCCGATCGATTGTGTATCGGTTGAACGGCGGAGATCAAGTCAGACCAGAAGACGGAGCGGGACCGCGGTACTCATGGCTGCTGACTCAGGTGGCAGCGTCGAATGGGAGCGCGACACGTAGGACTTCGGAGCCGCAGAGGTTGACGCGGCGCTGACTGGTTTAAGTAGGAAATTAGGTTATTTTCTATTTAATTAAATACTAGAAACTTTAAAAATTCATATCTTTGCATAGAAAAATCATAAAAATAAAAGAAAAATACCCTCTTGCTCAGTGAACAGAGGAGAATAATGTGGAAAAGAAATCAAGTTATTTCGATGAGTATTTTATTTTTAATTAATTATTTACTCATTTTAGTATTTTAATTCTCCATTTGCATAGACATTTCACCATGGCATGAGACCATAGGGCTTTTGAAGCCTCTGATCTTGGGAACATTTCCTGAATTTTTCAAGTCAGAGGCCATCCCTATGACAAGTTATGTATTTTTCAAGTTTATGTCACTATTTTTGATATTTTAATTCAAAAAATTAGCATGTTGCTTAGAAAATTCCAGGAAAATTGGATGAAGTTACTTAGGACCAGAGGACCCCAGAAACATTATGGTTTGATTTAATTCCTTAAAAATAATCCTAATTGGCCTGATCACTCTAAATTGAACTTTAATTAATTAGAGTTAATCACACATTAAAATGACTTGAAAATAATTCTCCACTGATCTTTAGGATCAGGGGACCCTCAGAAAAAAATTTGAAGTCAATTGTAAATGTTTAACCCCACTAAATGGATTAAGTAAATCACATAACCAAAATTAAACTTTAAAAATTCATAATCTCAAAAATAAATTTCAAAAATTCACCAAATTGATTTTGGACTTCTCTGGTATCAGAGGAGTCTAAGAAAAATAAAATTGGAATTTTCTAAAAACTTTCATTTTTAAGCATATTTCAATATTTTTAATAATTAAAAAATAATAAAAATCAAAAAAATAATAAAAATCATAAAAATGTCATATTTGGTCCCCTAATAACTTGGGAACCAATCAAATATTTTTCGTTAGTCTCTAGGTTAAGATATTTAATTTCAAAGCCTTAAAACAATTTTTGAATTAAAAAATGTATTTTCTAGCCTTTTCCACAAAAATAATTCTAATAAATCAAAGAAAAATCAGAAAAATATAAAATTTATTTCTCTGGCTTTCTTGTAGAGGAATTTTTGAAAAATATAAAATTCATTTTTCAACTTTTATTTTATTTTATAATTAATTAACACTCCAAAACTTAAAATAATTATAATAAATAAAATATAATTGGATAAATCACCAAAATTGGTCCAAGTGGTCCTCTAGTCATTAGGAACATCCCACAATTTTCTTAAAGATAGAAACTTTACCTTGGTCATGTTCGTGAATTTTCTTTGAAAACCCTTATTTTCCATTAAAAATAATTATATAAATAAATTAAATTCAGAAAAATCACATTTTCTCCTCTAATGTCTTAATTGACATGTGAGTGAAGTGGCATAAAAATTTTAAGTTCATTTAAGCTTAATTTAATGAGTTATAAAATAAATAAGCCTAAAGGGGCATAGAGGTAATTAAAAGATTTTAACCCCTAACTAAAACTTTAGGTTTAATCAGAATGGGGGGTAAAATGACTGATTTTAATTTTTTCTCAGATGATTGAAACTTTGGGAAGTCAAAAGGTAGGAATCCATTAATCATGTTAATAAACCCAAAAATGAAACTTTAATTAGTTGAGTGATTTAAATTTTGGAAGATTAATTGAAATTGGATTATTGAAATGGGGATATAACTTAAGAGGATATTGATTCTTTAATTTAAAAATCCCTAAATAAATCATCTAATAATATTTAACTCTTAACTTAAGAGGATAAGTGGAATTAATAATTAAATGATTATAGGTAAATAATTCTTAAAACCTACATCATTAATTAATTTAATAATTGATTAAAGCCTAAAATGTTAAATGATTAAAAAGTAAATTAAAATATTTGAAACTAATTTAAAATCATAAAAAATTACAAATTTTAAACAATTTTAAGACAAGTCACCTTAAAACATAATGTAAAAAAAAATTAAATTAATTAAATCGCCAAAATTTAATAAGTAATTTGAATACCTCTTTTAACCTAAGTTAAATCTAAAGTTTAAATTAACATGAAATATCGATATCATTTATAAAAGGTTTAACTTAAATGAATCAAACATTATTCCAAACTTAAAATCATTGATAAAAATTTCATAATTAAATCACATTAAAGTAAATCATCAACCTTTAACTTCAAATCATTAAAATCTTTAACAAATTAACTCGCCCCTGAAAGCTTTAAATTATTATAACTATTAAATGAAGCGCTAAGTGAAATGTCACTTCACTCATAGGATAATCAAACATCCTAGTTCACTGAGCAAGGGAACAAAACTTAACTAAACCCCTTGGATGATTAATTCACCTGTGTAATTAAATTCACTTGGACTCGAAACTATCCCAGAAGTATTGAAAAGATGTTTAGGGTTTATTCTAAGCCCTGACTCAATACGAAGGGTAGTTTTAAAGAACAATTGAACTTAATTGCTCTTTGATGAAGAAAATCATCCTCAATCAATATCAAGAACCTAGACGTCATAGGAAATGAATAGCTATAGAATTAGGATTTTGGTAGACAACCAAAACCCTTCCTTTAGTCTTTATCTAGGTATTTGTTGAAATATTTAAATGCTTTAATATGTGTTTTAAAGTGTAGCTTGGAATGACGGGAGGACCCTCCAGGTACGTTTTTATGTTATTGCAATCTACTCTATTGCATTTTCTACACTGCACTTTACTCTTCTTGCATGTTAAACAAGATTGTTGCATGAAAACCAAAACATTTAGGATAGCCACAAAACTGAAACCCAAAATTAATTAAAAGTCACAACAAGCTAAAATTCACCGCCACAACATTCAAAATATAGAACAACTCAAAATTTAATCACAAACAGAACAACAAAACTACAATTGCAACTAAATTAAAACGTCTGTTGAATGATCGGGAATACCTCGGATGATGTAACCCACGTGTTGCTAAAGGGATTTCCCACGGTCTAAATGAAAGTGTTGAACTCATTCAGTTGAGTTTAGCAAATTCATCTGGACTAAGTGAATTCGATGAAAATAACGGTGCCGGGATGACGGAACCGTGGGATCTTAATCGGTTCTGTTTAAACAACTTTACGATTTGTTTTAATTAAAATATTAAAAATATTTGGACTTTAAGATTTCTAAACCAAGACACTTCTCTCATCTTTTGATTTATGACTTCTAAAACTAAACCTCTGCAACAATAAGGAGCTTGGAGCACGGTGGGCAGCATGACCATCTTCTTCAGCAAAACTCGGGTCTACACCACCTAAACCTTTCCTAGAATTAAATAACCATGCCATAGGATTTCGAGGTAGTTTGCCTAGTGTAACATAAATCCTCTACTTTTTGTTAGGAATTTGCATAATCATGTTATGTATATTAAGCCCTAACCGGTCATAGGATTCCGAGGTAATCGTTTGGTACGATATAAACCCTCTCATTTTCGAGGTCATTTGCATGACTATGTCATACAAATATGAGACCTAAATAAATAAAATTGGCAAGATTGCAACATTAAACAATATTCCCAAATTGAAGCTAAAGAATAGGATAGTTTGGGAAGTTGCCAAGATTCTTCTTGGATCCTCAACTTCTCCTACTTCTCTTCCTTCGGACTCCTGAAAATAGTTGTTCCGAATTTGATCCATTCCCTATTGAAACTTCCAAAATCCAATCATTTGAAAACCTTAAACTTTGAAATTCTTGAGAGCAAAACCACTGATCATTATCGAGAGTTTTCTTAAATGATTCCTGTCATTTAAGATGTAATTAACTTTAGGGGCTTGCCCTTATAGGGAACTTTAAGAACCCAGGTAATATAAACCTCGCTTAATTCCTTTATATTAAGCAGGGGAATTTGTCTGCTTATAAAATTGGTTCGCAGACTAAACGGATGTCATAAATCTTCTAGTTTATTTAATCGAGCCCCATCATCAAGCAGTGTGTCTATTCTTCGGGATAGATACACGGTTTGTGGTGCGGTGCTCGTTTATATAAACTATTTGGGATGTGAGATCGGTTTAATTTCATATCTTAAATTTTTGTTTAAACTTAAAAATTATTTTTAAAATCAAATACTACCTTTCAAATTATATATTTAAATGAAATTAAAAATTCACCGACAACTTCTGTAGGCGACCCCTTTTCAAAACACATGATCTAAAAATATGCCGACAGTAATAAATTTAGTGTCAATGGGTTGGATCATCTCAGTTGGACACCATTTATCTTGCCAGAATTGGATGTCTCCCTCCCTCAACTCCCACATGAAAAAATTTTCAGCCATGTGTCTTGCTTTAAGCATATTTCTACAGACCTTAGAATCCCACAATTTGCTTTGCACCAACCCTGGATGAAGCTCCTTACAGAATTTTCCAACATGAACTTGGCCCAAATGGAATTCTGTTGCCTGAATTTGATCCATATTTTACAGAAATACTCTTGTTGCAGATGAAACAAGCCTTTAAAACCCAAACCCCCAGCAGCAAAAGGCTTGATTGTCTTTGATCAGACCACAAGAACCTGTTAAAAGCTCTCTCCATTTGAATCCTTGTGCTCTTCTTCATGCAAGTCATTTGTAAAATGTATGAGGGGAAGGTGGTGAGAATACTTTTGAGCAAGGTAATTCGACCACCATTTGAAAGGAAGGAGTGTGTCCAGCTAGACAATTGAGCACTGATCTTTCTCAACACTTCCTCAAATTGAATGAGATTATGTCTACCCTTTATTAGTGGCACTCTCAAATATTTAAATGGGAGTAGAGCAGTATTGTAACTAGTAAATTGAATGATCAATTGCTTAAAAAAAAGGATGGTTTTCTTATTAAATATGAGTTCACATTTCTAAGGGTTGAAATGCATACCTGAGTGAAGTAGGAATTGCTTCATGCATTGAATCACCTTATTTACATCAGTCTTAATGTCTCTTGAGAAAAGCATAATGTCAACTACATAAATTAAATGTGATATGGGAATATTTGATTTGTGATGGAACCTGGCATAATCATGTGGCAACACCTGATTATTCAGCATCCTAGAAAAGTAGTCCATAACAATAATGATGATGGTTGGGGACAAAGGGTCCTCTTGTTTGAGTCCCCTACTGGCGGTGAAACCTCCCCAACTCTGTCCATTGATAAAAATAGAATGATGATTGCAATAAAATCATCTATTGATTAGGATGCAAAATTCAGTAAGGAATCCCCGAGTAGTAAGAACTTCCATTATAAAATCCCAGCAGATATTATCTTAAGCTTTTCTTATGTCAAACATGTAAATAAGATTTTCCCCCCTGCAAGGTTTATCCAAATCTAGTAACAAATCTTGTGCCAAAAGCACATTATCAGTAATGGACCTCCCATTCACAAATGCAGTTTGATTTGAGCGGATAATTTTGTCTAGATGAGGTTGACGTCTTCCAACTATTATTTTGCTTAGGGCTTTACTAATGACTTATGTAAGGCTTATGGATCTAAAACGATTCCAATCTTTTTTCTGTGGATTTAGGAATCAATATCATAGAGGATGCACTGAAATACTCAGGGAGTTCAATGCCTTGAAATAATTATGAATTGCAATGATCACATCCTCCTTAATAATAGCCCACATTTTTTTATAAAAATCAACAATGAAACCATCAGTTCCTGCAATTTTAGAGCTGTCTATGGAATAATAACTATCCAAATTTCACTTTCTATAGGGGGGTCAGCGAATGAGATATAGTTAAATCCATATATAGAACGTAGACATAAATAACATAATCAGGGATCAAGATTTTAGCGCTGTTACCGGGGAGTCAAACATATTTTGAAGATATTTTTAAGAAAAACAAACTTTACATTTTAAAGTCTTATTAAAATTTTTTAGATTTATTATAGGAAATCACTATTTTGATTTTTATATAAGTTTGTATTTGTGCGATTTTATTTTAATTTTAAAATAGTGTATGCATAGTTCAGGTTTTGAAGGACTAGTGCCTTACGATTTTGAATTCGAAGAACTACTAGAAAAATCATAAAATTTACAAATATAGAGAAAAATAAAAATATTCAAGAAATATCAAATCAAAATAATCCAAATGCTGAAATCCATCAAGAATTTCGACCTTTAAGAGATTATGCTAATCCTACAATAGATGAATTTCATGGTATTACTCAAAATCTTGCTGTAGCGGCTAATTCATTTGAACTTAAACCTGCTATTATTCAAATGATATCTAATAATCAGTTTGGGGTGCACCCAACTGAAGATCAAAATTTACATCTCACTAATTTTTTAGAATTGCGTGCTACATTTAAATATGATGGTGTTTCGAATGATGATATTAAACTTAGGCTTTTCCATTCTCACTTAGGGATAAGGCTAAGATATGGTTGAATTTGTTAGTACCTAAATCAATCAGAACTTGGGGTGAATTAGCATAGAAATTCCTTGCCAAATATTTTCCACCATAAAAAACTGCGAAGCTTAGAAATGATATTACATTTTTTTGTTAGTTTGAATGGGAATATATTTATGAAGCATGGGAGCAATTTAAAGATCTCCTGAGAAAGTGTCCACACTATTCGATACCAGATTGGTTAATAATTCAAACATTTTATAATGGATTAGTTGGATCTCTTAGATCTATTATCGATGCCGCTGCTGATGGTTCATTGATGTCAAAACCATATAATGATGCTTATGCTTTAATTGAAGATATGGCTACTAATAATTATTTTTCTTGTATGTACTTGGAACTAACAATATAGTTAACAATATCCACATACCAAGGTATTTGCCTTTCACTAACAACAAATAATTTTTCATCTAGAAATTCTTCATTAATTTCACTTTCAAAGTTATTTAAATTTTTATGTTCCAGCCTAGATAAATGACTAGCTATTTGGTTGTCAGTTCCTTTTATATCTATTAATACAAAGTTAAATTCTTGCATTAAAAGGATCCATCTGATTAATCTTTGTTTCACATCTTTCTTTTGAATTAAATATTTTATAGCAGAATGATAGGTATGCACAATACATTTAGTTCCAATGAGATATGATCTGAATTTATCAAAGGCAAAAACAACTGCTAATAACTTTTTTTCAGTAGTTGTATATATAATTTGAGCATCATTAAGATTTCTGCTAGCATAATGTTCAAATTTAAAACTTTTGTCATATCTCTGTCCTAAAACTGCTCTGATAGCATAATCACTTTCATCACACATTAATTCAAATGGTTTCTTTCAATCAGGTGAAATGATTATATGTGCAGTGATTAATTTTTCCTTTATTAATTCAAAAGCTTTCAGGCATTCTTAATTAAAATCAAATTTTTCATCTTTTTCCAAATATTGGCATAGAGGCTTAATAATTTTTTGAAAAATCTTTAATATATCACCTGTAGAAACCAGCATGTCATAAAAAAATTCTAACCCCTTTTATAGTAGTTGGTGGAGGTAATTTAGCAATAACTTGAATTTTTGCTGGATCCACTTTCATACCATTTTCAGATATTTTATGCCCAAGTACTATTCCTCCTGCAACCACAAATTAGCATTTTTCCCAATTTAATACTAAATTTGCCTCTTCACAATGTTCTAAAAAATTTTCTAAATGATTTAAACAAGTTTCAAATGATGTTCCAAACACTGAGAAGTCATCCATCAAAGCTTCTATACTTTTTAAAATTTAATCACTAAAAATTGATATCATGCATCTTTAAAATATTATAGGTGCATTACAAAAACCAAAAGACATTCATCTAAAAGAAAATGTCCCATAAGGACTAGTAAAAGTTATTTTCTCTTGCTCCTCAGGAGCAATAGGAATATGATGATAACTAATATATCCATCCACAAAACAAAAATATTTATGCCCAAAAAGTCTATCCAGCATTTGATCCATAGAAGGTAGAGGAAAAAGATCTTTCTTAGTGGCTGAATTTAACTTTCTATAGTCAATAAAAAATTGTCATCCAGTGAGTTGTCATGTTGATATTGGTTCATTATTCTTATTTAAAACAATAATCACACATCATTTCTTAGGAACATAGTGAATTAGACTAACCCAAACACTATATGAAATTGGATAAATAATTCCATCATCTAACCATTTTATGATTTCATTATTTACTACTTCTTTCATAATTGGATTTAATCTTCTTTGAGGATCAACTTTTGGTTTATGTTGTTCTTATAATAAAATTATGTGCATACAAATTAAAGGATTGATTCCTTTGATATCAGTTATTGTCCGTCCAAAAGCATTCTTATATCTCTTTAATGTTTCCAGAACTTTTTTTTCTTGTAATTTAGTTAATGTTGAGTATACTAAAATAGGTAATGTTGACCAATGTCCTAAAAATGCATACTTTAAATGTGGAGATAATATCTTCATTTCAAGTTCAGGTGGTTTTTCTATTGAAGGACTAATTTTCTTACTATTTTCTGTGGTGTCTAACATTTCAAAATTTTCTTGAACGTAGTCTATGTCTTCTTTACTCACTTCAATAAACTCATCTTGCATCTTATCCTTAACTTCATGCTCCAAATATTAATCTTCAATTCTTTTTTTCAGAATTTTCAGTAAAATAATCATTACTTCAATAATCACTAATCTTCATTCTGAAGCATTCATCATCCTTTCCATTCGCTAGATATTTCACTGATTTTTTTATATTAAATGTAACTTATTGATCATTAAATCTCACAGTTAACTCACATTTTTTCACATTTATTAAAGATTTTCTAGCAGCAAGAAAAGGTCTTCCTAAAATAATTGGAAAACACAATAAAATCTACAGGAAAGATAAATTTATCCACTTTAACCAATACACCTTCTATAACTCCTTTAAGGTAGGTGATAGTACAAACAGCTAATTGAAGAGTTACAGTTGTAGGGAAATCTCTTCTAAACCTAATCTTCTAAAAATAGATAAAGGAATTAGATTAATACTAGCTCCCAAATCACATAAGGCTTTTCCATAAAATCTTTCTCCAATAGCACAAGTGATCGTAAAGATTCCAGGGTCACTAAGTTTTTTAGGATGTTTTTCTGAATTATTACACTACACTCCTAACTTAGTTCAATAGCCTCATTATCAATAAAATTCCTCTTCTTTTTTAAGTATATCCTTCAAAAACTTCACATGGCATTTTTTTCAAAGCTTCAACAAATGGAATATTTATGGTTAATTTAAAAATTTATTTATCCAAATTTTTTTGTCTCAATCTTTGAGGAAATGGAGGCGGTGATTTTTTCTACAATATTTTCATTGGTTCAATAAGATATTCTAGATCATGATGAATATCTTCCTTAGAATTTTCAATTTCCTCTCTTTCTTTCTCAACTTCAATTTCTTTTTTGATTTTTGTTTCCAATTCTCTTCCACTTCTTAGTTGAATGGCTTTAATTTGCTCTTTGTTCTGATCTTTAGGATTAACTTTAACATTATTGGGAAAAGTTCCTGGAGGTCTATTGCTAAGTGCAATAACGATATGTACCCAACTGATTTCCATGTTTCTAATTGCAACTCCTTGACTTTGTAATTGATTTCCCATTTACTACATTAATTCTTCCATTGCAAATTTCTTCTCCTTAATTTGTGAATTGCTATTAATTCTTGGAGGATAATAAGGTATATAGTTAGTATTTCCTTAATTATTTGAGTTTTCTAATGAATTTATTGGATTATTTCACCACTACAGATTTACACTATTAGAATTAATATTCCAATTTAGATTATGATGATTCTTCCAACCTAGATCATAATAATTTGATTAAGGATTATTAGTTTGATTATTTATTACATTCAAAGTCTAATAGGATGATTGAAAATCTACCATTTGTCCTAATGAATTTTCTTCAATCACAGAAGGTGTTTGACAATTGTTCATTCCAAATTGATCTATTTTCTTTGACATAACATCAATTTGAGCAGCCATAATAGACATAACTCACCAATCATGAACACTTGCTACTCTTTTAGGATTTACCCTTTTTGAAGACCTTTTAAAATTACTAGTAACCATCTCTTCAATTAAATATTATGATTCATGGAATGGCTTTGAAATGAATGAACCACCGACAACAACATTTATAATAAATCAAAGAGATCACACTAATCCATTATAAAATATTTGAATTATCAACAAATTAGATAAAGCATGGTGTGGACACTCTTTAAATCATTCCCAGGATTCATAAATTGATTCCCCTTCAAACTGAAAAAAAGATGTAATATCATTTCTAAGTTTTAGCAGTTTTAGATGGTGGAAAATGTTTTTCTAGGAACTTATGATATAAATCTCGCAAAGTTGTGATAGATCCAGGTGCTAATGAGTTTAACCATGCCTTAGCTTTATCCTCAAACAAGAAAAAAAGTCTAAGTTTGATAGCGTCATCTGACACCATGCTATTTTTAAATGTAGCACATAATTCAAGAAAACTATCAAGATGAAAACTTGGATCTTCAGATGGTGTACCCCTAAACTGGTTATTTTGTAGCTCGTTTAAGTTTAAAAAATTTTGCAGCTACATTAGGGATTTGAATACTCAAGTTAATTTCATCTGTTGTAGAGTTAACATAATCTCTTAAAGGTCTCTGCTGACATTCATTTGTATCATATAAATTATTCACCATTTTGTTCAAAATATTAAGTTCTTTTTGTTGTTTTTAAAATTTTCTTACTGTTCTTTCTAATTTAGAATTGAAAGGTATTAATCCTTGAGATCCTAAACTTCACATACAAAATCATAATTAATAATTTTAAAAATTAAGTACACACAAAAAAAAATTTAATAGTTCAATACAGTCTCTTTAGCTTTTAATTAGAAATTTTCTGTTACTCCCCGGCAATGGGTGCCAAAAATTTGATGTGGATTCCTTGTGTGTACAATTTTTCTATAAAATCAGAGTTAAACATTTATGCTCAATTTACTAACAAAATTTATTTAAGATCCAAAATATGTTTTCAATATTAAATTTTCACTAGGGCGTAAAGCAAATATACATATCGCATAAGTAATATAGGGCTCTAATGTGTGCTTAGTATTGATCCCATAGGGAGAAGTTAAAAACTATATTAATTAAAGAGATTTAAACAAATAGTAAGAAAACTATAGAAAATAATAGTATAAAAGTAAACTATAAATTTTGAAATGCAAGACTAACAAGACTATAATTACTATGCTAAAACTTTAAAGTTAAATCTAATGTAAGCAAGCAAAGTATATTTTTTAGCTAAGGTTTCAAATTTAATAAAGTAACTTTCCCATTTACAATAAGGTTATAGCTAGTGAAGAATAAAATTTTTTTTATTATAAATTGCATGTGACAAATAGGAGCAATAATATTCTTTAATCCTCTACACGAGCGATAAAGAATGTTAGCTAATTCAGATGTTTCAAATCTAAATCTGTGGTTAGGCTGGGACGATACAAGTTGTCACTCTTGAGTTCCCACTTCCCATCACCTGAGAGCTAACAGTCTCACTTTAGTTTCTAAACATATGAAACAAATTGTTAATTTTAATCTGTCACCCTAAAATCACCAGTTCTGCATCCATAAAACAACATTTCCCTATTTATTTGCACTACCCTTGCATGCTACTTATCCTTCACCCACAAGTTCAATGTGATTCTTGCTTGAATGCTGAAAGCATAGACCTACGAGCTCTATGTTTTTGCATGGATTTTAACAAATCAATTGGTCAAATTGAAAAGTAAATTAAGATAAAGGTTTAAATCATCACAATTAAGAAATTAAGATCATATTCAAATATCTATTAATTCTTCACATCACTATATCTTATTATAAAGGGATAGACAAAGCAACTACCTGGAATTCATGAATAAAAGATAACAAAACATGGATTTATATATATTAAAGCAAGTTTTAACAACACTAGCGAGAAGTAAACAATTTATCTCAATTTCCTTCACAAGCATTTCCTTTGAAGTTCCTTTGAATAACTTTCTTCTCCTTACAACTCTCTAAGGATTGCAATGAAGAAGAAATCTCTCACTTTCCCTCTCCTCTTACAACTCTTAAAGAAGAATGTCTCTAAACCTCTCTAAAACCTAAGTATTTAATTTTTTTTACTTGCCTTGCTTTCATTTTCAGTCAAAAATAGTTACTAAATAGTGTGTGACCAAAATTCCAAGAATCCCTTAAGCACCCATTCAGAATTCGTCCAAATTCAATGCATTTTGATGAGTAACCGTAGTTGACCTCACTTTTGTTGAGGTATAGTATTTCTTTAAAAGAACCTAGGGTCTAGCAATAGGACTTTACTGGTGACTATCTTAGAAGAATAGTGATGGAACCCTTCACCCTTAGAAATTCAAAATGCTTCTTTTCTCCACTTAGAGTTTCATATGCTTAAGGTTAACCTGTAGCACTTAGTAGGATGAGGCTAAGAATAAGGAAGCTTAAGGGGAGTCCCTTATAGGATGGTCAAGCCTTAGGGTAAACCTTGGGTGATCTAGTCCTAGTTAAGCTAGCTAACACACTCATACCTACAAATTGACACATCGTTTCCATTTCACAACATCAACACATCACATGAAAAGGAGAAAGACCAAGAAATCTACTCAAGACTCATGAGGAAAAGATGAAAAAACATGGATTTATTTATAAAAATAATGTCATACAAATAGAGTAAAGTAAAGAAAACTTATCTAAAATTCTTCAGCAAGCGAATCTCAAGGAATTCCTTTGATTCCTCTTCTTTCTTAACAACAACACACAATTCTCACTTTAGATGAGTAAGGAAGAAGAAATCTCTCACTTTAGATGAGTAAGGAAGAAGAAATCTCTCACTTTTCCTTTTCTCTCACACTCCTTAGAAGAGAAAACACAAAAGCTAACTTCCTACACAAAAATGGAAAGAAACTCTCCCTAAACTCTAAACTCTTCTCTTCCTTTCTTCCCCCTTCCAAACTTGGCTCCAAAAGTGTTTAAATTCAGCCAAATACAATGAATCCAACCAAATACAATGGATCTAGTTTGAATTAGGTATAGGGCACTGTTCGATGCTTGTAGGAGCGCCGTTCAGCACATTATTCCACCAAAATATCGTAACTCTCTGTAAATTAGCGCTGTTCGGCAATGGTTACAGCGTCGTTCGGCGCTAGTTCAATAAAATGCACTTTTGTCTTTTTTTCTCTAAATTTGCTCCATTTCACTTCCTTTTGCTCCAAAGGGCTAAAATCATTGTAGCTGCATGAAATCATGAAAAAATACATTTCTTTAAAGTGCAATATCATCAAAAACAGGTATGAAAAGGATAATAAAAACTATTAAATTTTCAGTGGGTCAAGATCTCCCAAACTTAACTATTACTTGTCCTCAAGTAATTTTAGTTAATACATAAAATTATGATCCACTAAAATGAACTTTCTTTCTAGAATACCATAATTTTGATTTAGATAAGTACAATAGTAAAATTTTCAGAAAGATCTTTAAACAATTCAAGTAAATTTTGCAGGTGTAAGATTATCTAGTAATCAAGTCTAAGAGTTCTAGCCTTCTATTCATTTCAAAAATGACTGTATATTGTCCTATTAAGCACTTAGAAGGATTACATGAAAAGAAGTTTATAAGAACACTACTAGTAAGGATGCTAATCCACACATATAAGTTCATGAAAGTAATTAAGTTTTCCCTTTAGGTAGGTCCAAGTGAAGACAATTTTTGATTAGGCATCTCCTCAAGCTTCTCCTCACTTCTCTTTTTCGTTTCTTTTCTTTTCCTTTTTGCTTTTCTTTTCTTTTCTTTTCTTTTCAGTGAGGATTACTATATCTGGATAGCCTTTAATAATTTTGAACTTCACCCTTCTCACCCTAAATTTAAAACTCACCACATTCCTTTACCTTATAGGCATTTCTCTAGCTTATTAATGATTTATCATAGAGTCTCAATCCTTTCCTATCACATAAAATTTTAAGATTCTTAATATTTCAGACATACAGTTTTTCTTACTTTGAATAGTTGACTATAAGCCTATTCTCTTATACCAAATATATTACCTTACAAAATTACTTTTCATTATCAAATACTTTCATTCAACTTTATAAAATACTTAAATAAAATCAAAATATAGTTATCTAAAATTGAGTTCTATTACAGGAAATTATGTTATTAATTTTGAAAATAATTTTAAATGAGAACAATTAACAGTTAATTCTTTCCCTCTCCCAAACTTAGATTTTTGAATATAATTAACATGGAAGAAAGAAAAGATATAAATATATAACTCATACCTCAATATCTTGGGCTTTTCATACCTTTGAGTTTAAGCAGGTTTATCTTCAAAAACTAGAACAGTAGGCCTGAAATAATTATGAAGCGTTTCTATACACAAATATGGGTTAGAAATTTATAAAGAAGAAGTTTAAAAACATTTAATATAAACAGTGCACATAACATTAACATCCAACTGTTACTATTACAGATTAAACTAGCAAACCAAACATATAAAAACTCTACTATCACATCACATTAATCACAAATCAACCATAAAGTCTACTACAAGTACATCCAAATACACATATAACATCACAGATACAAATCATAAGGAGTCTCAGGTACATCACAAATACAAAACACAAATACATAACAAAGTTTAATGAAAAATAAAAAGACACAAACTACCAATCTTCATCTGCAGGAGCTCTACCATCATCAGGTTCTTCAGGATCGTATGGAGTATACTCAGGGTAAATAGGAAATACAACACTAGTGTCTCCCCTAAAAAATATCATTTGTGCGTCTTGATAAGCTATCTCATATTCTCTCTGCCGAACTTGATAATCATCATTTATCTTGTTCCTTACTTTTAGTCCCTCTAGTCTGGTGTTAAACCTTTCCAACTGATCCATAACATCATACAGAGTAGGCTCCCTAGTTGTAGATGGTCTATTATGACTAGAAGAAGGCTCATCAGCTTTCGTACTCCATTTCCATCCTACATGGGCTTCATAAGTTTTCAAAATTAGTTTAGTAATGGGCTTCAGGGGATGGACTACCTCATCATTATCTTCAATTATTACTCCTCACTTAATGCACAAGGTATGAATCAGACTGGAGTGTCCTAGTCCTCTTGTAGTCTCTCCTTTTTTAGCTTGTCAAAATACTTTTATGAATAATAGCCCCAATATGTATATTTTTCATGTTCTGAATACAGTAATTCAGAATAGCTCTATCCACAGTAACATCACTATGATGGTTGGTAGGAAACAGTCTTGCATAAATGAAATAACGTCAGGCTTTCAACATACGATTCAAAGTAGAAAGGGGGAAGTTAACTTTTACTCTTTGCTTAATCTTCCATTCCCCTTTTCCCATTCAAAAGTTCATAATCATATCTAATGCTTCATTTGTAATAGGAAAATTTTGTATTCATAAGAAAAATGTGCTCTTAACTGATAAATGCATTTATGTTGGCAGGGGTGAATTCAACCATTTGGCCTCTAACCAGAACGTATTCACTTTTAGAATAATATATATTTGCATAAAATTCTCTAACAATACCCAACATTGCATCAACAGTGGATTAACAGAAAACCTCCCATTGACGATTAGCAATCATTTCTTCAAGTATACCTCTAGAATTTTCAAAGGCTCTATCATGAATACATTTCTTATTGCTAAGAAATGTACTAAAGCAGAAATAAGCCTTCAAAATCAAAAATTTACTTTCATCAAATTCAAATTTCCTCTTCCCCTTAGCCAGTCTTGGAGCCATTTATCTAAAAATACCATGTTTTTTCAAATCAATTTTAAAATTACAATGCAATGGACTCTAAGGTAAATTTAAAAACATAAGAACTCAAAATCAATGAGAAATCTCCAAAGTTTCTCCAAAAACTTTAAAATTTCAATTCTTCCAAATGCAGGAGATTTCCACGGTCAAAATTGAAAAATTTTAGGTTAAAGTGTAGCTCTTACCAAGAGAAGATGAAATATGAACTTTTCCGGCCCCAAAATTGCCTCAAATCCAAATGTTAGTGAGCCCTAGGTGCGAAAATAGACCTTGGCTAGAGGTAGAAGATGATGTGTTGGGCAAAAATGGAGGGTCCCTGGGTTAAATCGTGAAAATTTAGAGTTTCGGGCATTTTTTCGTGTTTGAACGCTGTCCGATGCTAGCAGCAGAGCCATTCAGCGCATTATTTTTCTAAAATGGCCAAACTCTTTGACTTTTAGCATTTTCCGGAGCTAGTGACAGCACTGTTCGACACTAGTTCAAAAACTAGGCTTCCGAGTTTCTTTTGCAATTTCAATTTTTTCAAGCCCGCTCCGACGTCTAATTAGTTTAATTAAGCACTGAATAACACTCTAAAGCCTTAGCATATATATTTTTTAACAAAAACAACACATAACATTACTTTCGTATATAAAATCCATGTGTCAGACATATACACATAACACTAAACATTACACATCATCAAGCCATATAATCTTAAATTCAGCGTCACACATAACCACAACACAATAACCCTGAAAACTAAACAAACAACCATGTTCAAATATAACATTCAAGCCAACTAATGCAAAGCAAGGCAAAGTAATCCGATACACAAACAAAAAAATATATAAATCAAGTTTTCATTATTCCTCTGAACTATCATCAATTCTAAGATCTCCCTTTGATTGATCGTGAACAAATAAATTGTAGAATGGATGAAATGGAAATTCTTCAGTAGAACCTCTTCAATCCATCCTTTTCTTCTCATTAATCGCGTCAAACTTCCTTCAAGATATCCAGAATGATCAAAATGCTCCTTCACTCTCCAATCCAGATGATCAAAGAACTCAGAAAGATTGTTGATTTCATTAATCAGATGTTGTACTTCCTTCTCCAATTTCTTAATGTTCTTCAAGATAATCTGTGAACTTTCAGGAAAATAAGGAGGAATAGGTCTTGACCTTTGAGATGGTTGATCTTCAATGATGCTCATGTCATTAATATCTCCAACTACCTGGTTACTATATGCATCTTCTGGGTCTATAGGATTCCAAGGTAGAAGTACTCTTTCTCAATTCTCATATGGTACTTGTGATTGACTCCAGAGGAGAAATATGGTGGAAGGATTTCCAAGCCCATACTTTGAACCATGAACGATCAATCAAAAAACAGACTTAACAATTATCGAACCAACATTTATAGGCATCCCCATTTGAATAAAATAATTCAGAATAGCACATTCCTTAGTTATCTTACTGATTTTCAATGTTGGGAGCAATTTTGTACATATGAAATAATGTAAGTGCTTCGACATTGGATTTAACAACGTGGTAAAGAAACTTACATACCTGTTATCTCTTATCTCCCATTCATCATTTTCATCCATCAGATATCTGTATATATCATTCATATTGTCCTTCATCGGGCAAAATTTGAATAGTGGAAGATTGGCACATTCTCAAGCATGTATAAATCATTAATTTCTGCAGCAGTAAATGTGACAAACTTCCCTCACACATAGACTGATCCTTGGTTGATTCCATGAAGATTTACATAAAACTCTTTCAGAACCAGAACAACTACGGCGGTAGTAGTATAACAGAGTACATCCCAACGTCTCTGAACATAAATTTCATCAATTTTCGTCGTAGGAGAATTCGTACCTCTATTCACAAAGCCTCGCTCCTTAATTAACCTCATTTTTGAGATATTTTTGTCGAATAGCCACTGTGCCTTGAAACTTAAAAACTTTCTAAGATTGAACACTTGAAATCATTGAGTTTCCATCGAGTCGGAATCCATTTGAACAAGAATTTAGGTCTTCCTCTTAGTTCCTTTGATAGTTCCTATGTCTAGGGGCTGTTTTTGGGAGTTCTAATGGAGGATTTACTACATAGAGCTGTCAAAACTCAAATTTAAACACGAGAAACGGTTTTCTAAACAGCGGCGCGATACAACGTTGATAACAACGCCGTTCGGCGCTAGTTCAAAATTCGGCAAACTTCACTTTTTTTCAAATTTCGATTTGATTCATTTCTTAAACATTATTAATGATAATTAAGGAAGAATAAGACTTAATTAAGTAACAAAAAAACACAAATAACATATAAAACAAAGCAAACACTCAATAATTGTGGGTTGCCTCCCACAAAGCGCTTGGTTTAACGTCATCAGCTCGACATAAATTTCAGTTATTCAGGTTGATCCAAAATTAAAACCTCTTTAAAATTAGGTCTATTACTTTCAAAATATAGTTTTAATCTTTGGCCATTAACTTTGAATATTCTTCCAGATTTAAGGTCTTTGATAATCACAGCTCCAAATTGATATATTTTTATGACAATGAAAGGTCCTATCCATCTAGATTTCAGTTTCCCAGGAAATAATTTCAATCTTGGATTGTATAGTAAAACTTTTTGTCCTGATTCAAATTCCTTTTTGACAATCTTCCGATCCTGCCATATTTTTCTTCTTTCCTTATATATTTTATCATTATCATATGATTCATTTCTGATTTCTTCCAATTTATTCAATTTCAACAATCTCTTCTAACCAACATATTTAAATTTAAAATTCAATTTCTTTATCATCCAATATGCTTTACATTCTAATTCAACTGGAAAGTGGCAAGTTTTCCAAAGATTAATCTGTAAGGGGACATTCCTATAGGAATTTTATAAGCAGTTATGTATGCCCATGAAGCAGTATCTAATCTAGCAGACCAATCCAATTTCTTAGGATTAATGACTTTCTCCAAAATTCATTTAATTTCACTATTAGATACCTCTGCTAAACCATTAGTTTGGGAATGATAAGCTGTAGAGATTCTATGCATAAGTTATATTTTTCCACCAATCTCTGAATCAGATAATTCTTAAAATGGGATCCTCCATCAGTGATGATTACTCTAGGCGTTCCATATCTCGTGAAAAATAATTTTCATTAAAAACCTCAAAACACTTTTAGCATCACACCTAGGTAAAGCTATTGCCTTAATCCATTATGATACATAATCAACAGCAATCAGTATATACATATTTCCAAATGAAGGCATACATGTCCTATAAAATCTAATCCCCAAGCATAAAAAAATTTGACTTCCAAAGTTTAATTAAGAGGTATTTCATTTCTTCTAGATATATTGCCAATTCTCTAACATCGATCATAAGTTTTGATAAATCAAAAAATATGTCTGAAAAGTGTAGGCTAATAAAATCCATATCGCAAAATCTTATGTGCAGTTCTATCAATTCCAAAATGTTCTCCAAATTCAGAATCATTACATTCTCGAATAATTTTTTCAGTTTCTTCATAAGCACACATCTCCTAATAATAAGATCTTTACATTTCTTATACAGATAAAGATCGTCCCAGAATTAAAACTTAGCATCATGCTTAAATTTTTTCTGCTGTTGCATTGTTAAATCAGTTGGTAAAATATTGCTAATGATGTAGCCCACAATATCAGTATACCATGGTAAATTTCCTTCATTAATATTATATAATTTCTCATTAAGAAGAGTTTCAGTGATTTCCTTTTCAAAATCATCAAAATTAGGTTGTTCAAGTCTAGATAAATGATCAGCTATTTGATTATCGACCCTTTTCAATTAATGATCTTAAAATCAAATTCTTGCATTAAAATCATCCATCGAATCCGTCTTGGTTTTACTTCCTTCTTTTGCATTAAGTACATAATAGTAGAATGATCAATATGCACTATACATTTAGCTCTGATTAGTAGGATCTATATTTTTCAAAGCATATACAATCGCTGATAACTCTCTTTCAGTAGTAGTGTAATTAATTTGAGCATTAGTAAGAGTCTTACTAGCGTACTATATAACTTTAAACATTTTGTCATGTCTTTGCCATAAAATAACTCTAATAGGGTAATCACTAGCTTCACACATTAATTTAAATAGTTTCTCCCAGTCAGGTGAAACTATTATAGGGATAGCAATTAATTTTTCCTTCAATAGATTGAAAGCTTTTATGCATCCATCGTTAAAATCAAACTTTCTATCTTTTTCCAACAGTTTGCATAGAGGCTTAGAAATTTTGAAAAATCTTTAATATATCGCCTGTAGAATCCTACATGTCCCAAAAAGCTTCTTACCCCTCTCAGAGTTGTTGGAGGTGGTAATTTTTCTATAACTTCAATTCTTTTAGGATCTACTTCCATGCCATATTCAGATATTTTGTGCCTAAGCACAATTCCTCCTGCAACCATAAATTGACACTTTTCCCAGTTTAGGACTAAATTTTTTCTTTCGCATACATCTAAAACTTTTTCTAAGTTGCATAGGCATGCATCAAATAATACTCCAAATACTGAGAAATCATCCATAAACACTTCTATTACATCATCAATTAATATGCTAAATATTGATGTCATACATCTTTGAAATGTTGCAGGTGCATTACATAATCCAAAGGGCATTCTTCTGAAAGAAAAAGTTCCATAAGGGCTAGTAAATGCAGTCTTCTCGTGATCCTTAGGAGCAATAGATATTTGGTGATAACCGGTATATCCATCTAGAAAGCAATAGTAATTGTGTCCAGCAAGTTTGTATAGAATTTGGTCTAAAAATGGTAAAGAATGTGATCTTTTCTGGTGGCGGCATTTAATTTTCTATAATCAATACATATTCGCCAACCACTGACTTGTCTTGTCGGTATATTTTCATTTCTATCATTTATGTCAATAGTCGCTCTTCCTTTCTTAGGAACATAATGAATTTGACTCACCCAAACATTATCAGAAATAAGATATATAATTATAAAATCTAACCACTTTAATATTTTATTTTTATCTACTTCCTTCATTATTGGGTTCAGTCTCCTTTGTGGATAAACTCTTAGTTTGTGTTATTCATTTAACAATATTCTGTGCATACAGATCGAAGGATTGATTCCTTTAATATCATGGACCAACCAAAAGCCTTCTTGTATCTTTTTAAAGTTTCAAATAATTTTTATTCTTGATATTCATTTAAATCCAAAGATACAATGATTGGTAAAGTAGATGATTCTCCTAAAAACATGTACTTTAAATTATTAGGAAGAATTTTCAGCTTAAGTTCAGGGGGTTTAATGATACACGGTATTAAACTTTTATCTCCATTTTTCCATAGTATCCAATCTTTCAAAATTTTCTTGAACAAATTCTAACTTTTCATTCTTCATATAATCCAAATCATCTTCATTTTTAATTTCATATTCATCCTCACATTCCAGATTTTTCTTTAAATAAATCTTTAAAATGATCTTCTCTCAAATAATCACAGACTTCCATTTGATAACACTCATCATCTTTTTCAGTTGAAGGGTATTTCATAGATTTCAGAATGTTGATAGTTACCTCTTGGTCATTGACTCTCATAGTTAATTCTCCTTTTTGAACATCGATCATAGCTCTCCTAGTAGCAAGGAATGGTCTTCCCAAAATAATTGGAATTTCTTTATCTTCCTCCATATCTAATAAAATAAAGTCCACAGGAAAGATAAGCTTATCCACCTTTACTAATACATCTTTCTCAACTCCTTTAGGATATATGATAGAATGATCAGCCAGATGAAGTGTCACAGATGTAGGTAAAATTTCTTCTATTCCCAATCTATTGAAAGTTGATAAGGGCATAAGATTAATACTAGCTCCAAGATCACATGAAACTCTTCTGAAAAAATTCTCACCTACAGCACACAAAATAATGAAACTACTTGGGTCTTTAAGATTTTTCTGAATAATTACACTACACTCACCGCTAATTGCAGCAGTCTCGTGGTCTTTAAACTTTATTTTCTTTTTAAGTATATCCTTTATAAACTTTGCATAATCAGGCATCTTCTCTAATGCTTCAACAAAGGGAATATTAATCATTAATTTCTTAAGAATTTCCAAAAATTTTGCAAATCTGTTATCCTGTTCTATTTCTTTAGTCTTTGAGGAAAAAGAAGAGGTAGTTTTTCAATAGTTATCTTCATTGGTTTTAGCGGATACTCGTCTGGATATATCTTATTAGACCTTTCTCTATGTTCACTTCATCTCTTTCAACTTCGACTTCTTTTTGAAATTTTGGTTCCAATTCTTTTTTACTCCTTAATTGAATAACCTTAATTTTCTCCTTGTTTTGATCTTTTGGGTTAATCTCAACATTGTTAGGAAGATTCCCAGAAGGTCTATTATTAATCGCAGTAAAGATATGTCCCATTCGATTCTCAGTGTTCATCTTTGAAATGTTTTGAGCTTCAATTTGACTACCCATATTCAGAATCATTTCTTCAGTAGACAACTTCTTTTCTTTAAATTATTGATTATTATTAAAACCAAGAAGATAAGAAGGTCTATAATTGGTATTTCCTTGGTTGTTTGGATTTCTAACTAGATTCATTGGATTGTTTCCCCATTGCGGATTAACAACAGTATTGGTGTTATTCCAGTTCAAGATCAGATGATTCATCCAACTAGGATTATAATAATTTGAATAAGGATTATTGACTTTGTTATTTATAGCATTCAAGGTTTCATAAGACATTTGAGAGTCTATCATCTGTCTTGATGAATTTTCTTCTAACACTGGGGGTGTTGGAGAATAATTCATTTCATATTGATCTATTTTCTTAGAAAGTGCAGCAATTTGAGAGACTATCATAGTTATCACATCAAAATCATGAATACTAGCTACTATTTTAGGATTTACCTGCTTGGAGGGCCATTGAAAATTATTAGTAGCCATCTATTCAACTAACAAATATGCTTCATCAAAAGATTTTGACATTAATGATCAACCAGCAGAGCATCGATAATCGATCTCAAAGATCCCACAAATTCAATATAAAAGGTTTGAATTATTAACCAGTCTGGTAAAACATGGTGTGGACACCTCAGAAGATCTTTAAATCTTTCCCAAGCTTCATATATGGATTCTCCATCAAACGGACTAAAAGATGTGATATCATTCCTCATTTAGCAGTTTTGGAAGGAGGAAAATATTTTGACAGAAACTTTTGTGAAAGCTCTCCCCAAGTTCTAATAGATCCAGGTGCTAACGAATTTAACCACTCCTTAGCCTTATCCCTTAATAAAAAAGGAAAAAGTCTAAGCCTAACAACATCATTTGATACTCCATCATACTTATAAGTAGCACATAGTTCTAGAAAACTAGTGAGATATAAGTTAGGATCTTCATTAGGTTTTCCTCCAATTTGGTTATTCTGTACCATTTGGATAATAGTAGGTTTAAGCTTAAATGAATTAGCAGCAACATCAGGATTATTAATAGTTAAGTGAATTTCATCTGCTGTTGGATTAACATAATCTCTTAAAGGTCTTGGTATTTTTTGTTTTGATTATTTAAATTGTTCGCAATTTTGTGAGGATTTGTAAATTATTTTTATTGTTTTCGAATTTTTCTAATAGTACGCTCTAATTTAGAATCGTAAGGCAATAAACCTATAGATACGATACTACGCATGCAAAACAATAAACACACTAACAATAAATAGACACACACAATTATGACTTTCAATTCAAATATAAGATTTTAAATACTACAAAATTAAATTTTAACATTTACCCCCCTTTTTTTACCTTGCATCCACAACAACGGCGCCAAAAACTTGGTGCAACCTTTTTAATTTGGAAAAAATTAATGAACTCAGATTTAGATTTATATATTGATTTAGATTAATAATGAGTCACACAATTAATGCAAGTATACATATCTCTCAAGTAATATAGGGCTCTAGTGGAGTCCTGGTTATCGATCCCACAGGGAGGCTTTAGTTTTACGACGTAACACCGAAATCACTAACTGAATCACAACATAACTACAAGTGATTTAATTCTTAATGTAAGGAATATAGATTCAATTTCTTTTTCTAACAAGTTAAACTAACACAAGATAAAATTTATAACAGAGTTCAGTTGTAAGAAAGAGTCTTCCTCCTTTCCAATCATAATGTGATGATTATTATGACATAGATCAGTGATGAAAATGTATTGTGCCAAATAGAAGCATTCCTATTCTTTACCCATATTTCAGCATATAAAGAGCATTGGCTAATCCTAAGTTTAGTCCCCAAATCCGTGGTTAGGCTAGGAGGATACTGGCTCTCACTCCAGAGCTCCCACTTCCCTTCACCTGAAGGCTAACTCTCGCTTTAGTTTCTAAACATTAGGACCAAATTGAGGATTTTAGCCTGTCACTCTGAAATCTCCAATTCTACACCTATCAAATTTCCCTATTTATTTGCACTCAATCCCCATGAACTACGTCTCTCATTCATGGACATTGAATGTGACCTTCACTTTTGTTGTGGAACTGATAATCCTTTCGGAACATATGTTTATCAATAAGTTTTAACAATTGAATTGGCCAGATCAAAAAGTAAATGAAGCTCTAAGTAAAAATGTCATCACAAATTCTCCGTAATAAATCGGCACATCATTTCCATTTCACAACATCAACACATCACATGAAAAGGAGAAAGACAAAGAAATCTACTCAAGACTCATGAGGAAAATATGAAAAAACATGGATTATATATATAAAAACAACGTCACACAAACAGATTAAAGTAAAGATAACTTATCTCAAACTCTTCCCCAAGCGAATCTCAAGGAATTCCTTTAACTCCTCTTCTTTCTTCACAACAATACACAATTCTCTCTTTAGATGAGTAATGAAGAAGAAATCTCTCACTTTCCCTCTTCTCTTAGACTCCTTAGAAGAGAAAACAAAAAACCTAACTTACTACACAAAAATAGAAAGAAACTCTCTTGAAACTCTAAACTCTTTTCTTCCTTTCTTCCCCCCTTCCAAACATGGCTCCAAAAGTGTTTAAATTCGGCCAAAACTGAATTCCCAAGAGTTTCCTCAAGCAACTCTTCAAAAACTAGCCAAATACATTGAATCTAGTTTGAATTAGGGATAGGGCGCTGTCCAGCGCTGGTAGGAGCGCTGTTCGGTGCATTATTCTGCCAAAACATCGTAACTCTTTGAAAACTGGTGTTGGTGACAGCGTCGTTCGGTGCTAGTTCAATAAAATGCACTTTTGTCCTTTTTTACTCCAAATTTGCTCATTTTCGCTTCCTTTTGCTCCAAATGCCTAAAATCATTGTACCTGCATGAAATCATGAAAAATACCTTTCTTTAAAGTGCAATATCATAAAAAATATGTATGAAATGGATAGTGAAAAGCTATCAAATTTTTAGTGGATCAAGAACCAAAGAAAGTCACTTCTGATCCGTAACTTAAATAAGTTAACATCTCAATTTGAGTTCTGAAATCCTACCAAATTCTTCAATTTTGACCTTAGTCCTTAAACCCCGTCAAATGATGCAAATACCCTCAAACCCCAAAACTCCACAAAATTCCTAAAATCTCTCTAAATTGCCAAAATTCCAAAAAATCATTTTGAAATACCTCCCACCACTCAAATTGACCAAAATTATCCAAATTTACTAAAATTTTCAAAAATGCCCCAAAAAAGGGCCCCAAAACCCAAAAATTTCCAGAATCACATAAGCTCTCCAAAAATTATTCTAGAGCGTTTCCCTCGTTGCACTGAGAAGTTTGGTTGTAAACATGCCATACTTCTGAGCAACCGGTTGGCCCCTCGCAACCAAAGAAGTCGATACTTGAAAAATGTTCCGAGGTTCGAAAACTCATCTGCATTACTCAGAAATGCTCCCAGATACTCCCGTTTGACTCCAAATTATATTTTGTACTTCCCCGAGCCTTTAATTTAGCTTTTTGAACACCTACCATGAAAACCCCAAAATTAACAAAATACCCCTGTTTAGCCAAAAATTTGAAAAATTTGAAAAAATTTCGATAACCTCCGAAAGATTCCTAATTTTATTTTCTTTAACTACACCATAGCCCAATTTTATCGATTTAACTTGATTTCCTCAAAATCCCCAAATTTGATATTTTTGACCCGATCGTAGACGAGGTTGCCAAAACAACCCCGAATTCTGATATGAACTGCACCGTTGCGTCCGGAATATCGAAATTACTTCGAAAGGATATATAATTTGCTATTATTTCGCGCACGATAAAAATGGCTCTAGAACTCGGCGCGTCTGCGTCAAATAATTAAAAATTGCATTTTTGCCTATAGAATTCCTAAACCTAACTCTTCCCACGCCTAACCTAGCTACCGTCCGCCTCCTCTCCCTCTCTATTTCGCAACTTTCAGTCTTGGCCGAACCTCCATGGTTTCCTCCTCTTCCATGAGATTTCTTCCTCTCCAAGCCATGGCTCTTCTTCCCTTGCTCCCATCCCATCCATGTCAACAAATGATCATGTTCTCCATGGACTTGTCACCTCTTAGCTGCCATATTTCTCCTCTCCATCACTTCAATCAAGATTTAAAGTTGGTGAAACTCTTCTACCTTTGGTCTTTACCCTTATGTAAGTTTGGGGCTTGTTCTTCTTCCTCTTTTTGCTATAAAATTACACCATTTGGGGACTTTTTAAGTTGGTCAAAATTTATAGGGGAGGAGGGAGGTGCTGCCCAAATTTCTTCTATGCTTGTTTTTGCCTTTCTTTGGTGCTTCATATTAATTGGAAACTTCCTTAGCTCCTTAACTTCTTTGGTTTTTTAATATTTGGTGTTTGGATTGATTCATTTTATGGCTTAATTGTTGGCTTGGCAATACCTTTTTTTTCTCCCCTCATATCATGTGCTACAAGTTTCTTTTAAGAGAAAATCATGAAGGGAAGTTTGGATTTTATTTAAGACATTGGTGGAGGAATGGGTGAGCTTGCTAGTGGCTTTGCCCCTTTTGTCGATTCTTAAAATTTAATGGTTATGCTTTTTATTTCTAATGGTATCATATCATGAGAAGGTAATATGAGCATGAAAGTTCATAGAGGTGGAGTTTGTTATGTTTCATTTTTACATTTGTATGCATGGTGGCAAGAGAGCTTGAGGGGCTTTCAAAATTTTGGAAACTCTATGCATTAGGGCTTCTCTTTGTGCATCAAGTAATTAGCCCGATTTCATTTGGGCTTGAAAAAAGAGAAGGGAAGAGTGTTGGGTAGAAAAGTTGAGTGACGTGCTATACTTTCTCTATTCTTGCTTCTTTATGCTTGCTACACCTTACTTATGAAATTTTGCACGTTCTAGTTTCTATTGTTAGCATGGGTTAGAGGTTGTTTTCGAGTTCCCTTGGCTCCACTCTTTCCCCTCCACCTTGTGGTTTGGTTGTTTTGTTGAGATGAGATTTCATGCATAAGTAGCAATGCTACTTTTTTTCTTAGATTGTTTGCATGCTTAGAAGTTTGGAATACATGCTATGAATCTGGTTGATGGTATGGCTTAAGTCTAAATCTTGGAGCCCTTTTAGCTACATACTTGCTCTCTAAATTGCAGCTTGGATGAGGTTTGGAAAAGGAGGATGTGATGCTTGTTCTGTCTTTCTACTAGTATTACATGTTTAGCATGAAAATGGCTTGGTGAAATTTTGTGCAAAATTCGGATTACAAAATACTTACTTTTTGGAACACTCACAAATGAGACCATACATGCTTGTTTCTCACTCCTTTCACCAAGTCTTCATACATTTGACACTTGGGCTTTGATTTTACACACATTTCACCTCATTCCATACATGAAATTCATCTTTTTACACAACACTTCACTTTACTTTCAAAACACCCATATGCTACATACAAACGTTTCACATTCCACATACACCTCACCAAATTTTAAAACACCTACATGCTACATCCAAGAGTTCTACATTTCACATATATTTGACACTTATGGAGGTGGCAATTTGCACCAAATGTTTGTTGGAGAAGAGGGGAATTTCTACACACATACTTATGGCACTTGTTTTGATTATATTTATTACACATTTGAAGGAATGCCATCACATATATGTTGCCTAAACTCAAAATCTACACTTATACACGTGTAGAGATGCTTTGGATCATTCCTATTGTTGCTAAACTAAAAATCTGCACTTATACACTTGTGTAGAGATGATTTGGATCATTCCTATGGTTGCTTAAACTAAAAATCTACACTTATACACTTGTGTAGGATGCTTTGGATCATTCCTATGGTTGCCTAAACTAAAAATCTGCACTTGTACATTTGTGTAGAGATGCTTTGAATCATTCCCATGCTATCCTTATGTAAAAATATGCTCTTGTACATTTGTGTAGAGATGATTTAAATCATTCCCATTCTATCTTTATGTAAAAATTTGCACTTGTATGTTGTCCTGAGATTGGTTTAGATCAACGGCCTACATGAAAATTTATATTGTTATCCTTATTGCAAGTTGATTTGAAGCTTCTCTTTGCTGCCCCTATATGAAAATTTACATTGGTGGCCTTTTTGCAAGTTGATTTAAAGCTTCTCTTTGCTGCCTTCATTTAAAATTTACTTTGGTGAGCATCATTTGTGTTGGCTTTCAAGAGAGAAGAAGGAAGGGGAGGGGGTGGTATGCTTGCCACTTCAAAGAGAGAAATTTTGAAAGATGTTTCATCTCGAAATTGCTTTAATTTTATATGCTAACATTGGGTGTTGTTTCACTTTCAAACTGATTCCCCCTACAAAACCTCAATGCACTTTCTATTTGTTTAACCTTCTTATTATGGCACTTTATGCTTATGTTGCTTCATTATTACATCATTGCGAATGTGGGAAAGCTTGGAATTGATGGGAAAATTAGACATTGTTACCTGTATACATGTTGCACTTCTTTAGTTGTGAAAACTGCATGTGTGAAAAAGTTTTTTAGTGCCCTTGTGCTGACCATTTTTTTCCCACCCTTCCTTGTTGGACTCAGTTTTCCACCTACATAGGCTGTTTGGCCCTTTTAGTGGCTTTTGATTTTAACTTTACACGTTTCGGTTTTGTACCTTTACAACTACCCCTTGCACCATGTTGGAGGGGCTTGTTTTCCGTACTTTACATATCTTGTGGCCACCTCTTTCCACCATTTTGGGAGATGTCCGGTTCACCTGTTTTGGATGCCTTACAGTCATCCCCCCTTTACACTCAATCGTAGAGGTTTTCCTTTACGTCTTTTCTTGCTCTATGGCTGCCTCTTTTGCACCACATGTGGAGCTTGCTTCTAGTCTTACACCAACCCACCCCTTCTGCTTCTAATGACTTGAGTCAGTGGAACATCGAGTCGTCTGCTCCATTCTATTTTGAGAGTCGACCCACCTTCTTTACGACGTTATCTTCGGTGGATTGTCATCTCCTCTTTCTCTTCCTTACCCCTATCCTTTATTTCTTCTTGTTTCTTAACCCGAGTCTCGTGCTTATGTAGGACACATAAGTGCGCATGTATAGCTTTCTTATATATGTGGGGCCATCAAACAAAGTTGTATGTGGGATGGTTAGGGAGGACGACGATGACATTACATTAGAGAGGGATAAGAGAAATTTCTAGAGTAGTATTTCCTGACTCAGAGACCCTAGACCCTGGGGAGGGTAGATGAAGAAATTTACGATACTACTCTCCCATCCATGGGGATTTTTGCCAATGACACCCTTAGGTTGCTAGTAGTCCTAGTTCGAATAGGATAGTCAACTTGTGGATCAGATTACTTTACAAAAAAAGAAATACATATATATATATATATATATATATATATATATATATATATATATATATATACTTTAAAATAAAACTCCCTCTACAAAAAATAGCCTCACACTAACAAACTTTTACTTGCATGCAATCCAAATTGAAATGAATGAAAAATTTACAATGGTCCATGGTTGACTATTCAGGTTGAGTTAGGACTGCCTTCTGTAGGGTGTTAGTCTGGCAGCTATCACCTAAGGTCGGGATTTATAGCACAACTCTGATTCCTCCACGCCATCGTGCTTACGGTCTTTCCGGACTTGCAGTCTGTTCTTCGTGGTTTTCTACGAGTTTTCCTATGAGTTTTCTACGAGTTTTTCTCGAGTTTTCTATGGACCTTGTGACTCGACCGCAATTACGTAGGTAAAATAGCTTATAAAATTATAGCCAAACTTGACCCCAATTCTGATTAAGCGGTTAATGTACAATAATTAAATATTAAATTTTTTATAAATAAATATAAATCGTACACTAGGGGTATTACACAAGTATACGTTTCATTTCAAGTAATATAGAGTCTTATTTTTTAAAACCTCAGATATCGATCCCACGAGGATTAGTAAAAATAAAAGAAAGAAAACTTTTAATTAAAATCTTTTAATTAAAACTAATTAAAATATGCAGAATATAAAAATTTGGCAAGTAATAAAATAAAAACAATTATTCTTTCCCCATACAAAAATTTTCAATGATTAATAAGCAGTTAAAATTAATTTAAGAACATTAAAAATGTGGTATTGTGACAAATATGAGCATATATATCCTTTACCCTTTAGTCCAGGTCATAAAGAAAATTAGCTAGTTTTTAAAGATTGGATTAGGATGTATTATTAGTAGAAAGGGACGAATGTCTAGACTCTCACTTCTAGGTTTCTACCCCAAAGGTTGCCTATGGTCTGGCCTACTAGTGACCCATCACCTCTTTTGTAAAACCAAGTTGATTGAATTTAGCCTATCACATTAAAAATAAAAATCAATTCTACGCCCATTAAAGATTATCTCTCTATTTATTTGCACCTCCCCTTTAAAGAGAAATGTGATACATACAAGTTAAGAATTATTATCCCACGATCAGATCTTAAAAATTTTTCACAGTTTTTAGCAATACAAGAGGCCAATTTGTAAAGTAAATTAAGATTAGGTACAATATCATCACAAATTTTTAGAAAGGAAATTAAGTTCTCAAATCTGATTTAAATCTGTTATTAAATCATTTCATATTTTTAGGGAGAAAGAAAAGAAGACTACTCAGAAAACATAGAAATTACACCACAAATCATATTCATATAACTCAAATCCAAAGCACTAAACTTAAGAAACAATATATAAATACTTTTCTGGAATGTAATCCAAGAAATCCTTTGAAGTTGCTCTTACTCCACAGACTCTAACAGGACTTTGACTCCCAAATTCACACTGAACTCTCACTAAAATAAAGAAGAAGAAAAGAAGAAGACACTTTACTTAACAACTCTTAATTAATTATTTGCTAATTAATTCTCCCTCCTCCCTTTGCTGTAGAAATGGTCCTCTATTTATAGATCTCTAGAAATTAACAGGAGTTGCTTAAGACACCTCTTCAAAATTCATCTACATTCAATGAATGTTCTAGAGAATAACTATGGCGCCTAGGCGCCAGTTCTGGCACCTAGGCGCCAAGATCTTTGCGCGAATGGACGCATCCCTTTACATTTAGGTCACACCTCTTCGTTTAATAATTGCTCTCTTGTGTATATGTTCATTGTATCTTGTTTATAACATGTGAAAATTTATCCAGAGGCTTCTAGATTGGTTCGGAAGCGTCAAAAGCAATCAAATAACCGTCAAGAAATCTCTAGAATCAATCTGCTGTGTCTGGCAACTAGGCGCCAAAATCAACCCCTTTGAATTTTTACTCCTTTTAGCTCCTTTTTGCTCCTTTTTAACTCTTTTTCTTCATAAACTTATTTTTTTGTACCTGCAACCAAAACATAAGAAATACTTTTCATTAAAGTGTAATATCCTTAAAATATTAATTAAAATTTGATATAAAATTCTAAGTAATTTTAAGGCAGATCACCTTGTTTCCGATGTATTTCCATCAAGTTTTCTATGAATCATTTGTTTCAAATTTTCCTACTCGCTTTTACATTTTCACACACACCTCAGCGCATACTTGCACCATTTACCTGCTACTACGGTTTTACTTTACTACATACACCACTACTACTATTTATTCTCTACTGTACTTTACCTTTTGTGCTTTACTGTACATTTACTTTATTGTAAATCATGATACTTGCCTGTGAAAATTAAAATTACCTCACAACATTCAAAATATAAAATAACTTAAAATTTAATCACCAACCAAAATAAATTTGCAACTTCAACTAAATTAAAACGTCTCTAGGATGAACGAGAATCCCTCGGAGGAGGTAACCTATGTGTTGCTAATGAGGTTTCCCATGCTCTAAATGAAAGTGTGGAACTCGTTCAGTTGAGTTTAGTAAATTCATTTGGACCAAGTGAATTCGATGAAAATGGTGGTGTCGGAATGAGGGAACCGTGGGATCCTAACCAGTGTTGCCATAATTAACATAAACATTTGTTTTAATTAAAACACTAAGCCACCTCGATTTTAAACCTTCCTAAACATAACACTGCTCTCACCCCCCTGATTATCACTTCTTAAACTAAACATTCTGCAACAACAACGAGCTTGGAGCATATAACATGGGCAGCACGACCATCTTCAACATCAGAACATGTCTATTTCAACAAAACTATTCCTTAGAATTAAACAACATGCCATAGGGCTTCGAGGTAGCCTACCTAGTGCAGCATAAACCATCATCTTATCTTTTGGGCCTTTTCAATTAGTGCAATATAAGCCCCAACTCGCCTTAGGTTTCCGAGGTTGTCATCCGATATGACATAAATCCTCCTAACGTCCAAGCTATTTACATAATCGATATCAAGTGAATGTAAGCCCTAATTAATTAAAATTGGCAGGATGAAACTAAAATTATTTGTCTCAAATTGAAGCTAAATAATAGGATAGATTGAGAAGTTACCAAGACTCCTTAACCTCTCATAGTTCTTCCTCTTTTGCTTTCCTACAATAACTGTTCTAGAACATGAAACAACTCACCTATTGGATTTCGATTACCTCACTTTCATTGAAAATCCTTAGCCTTTTGAAGTAAATTCATAAAAATATATTTCCTGATCTGAATTGAGAGTTTTCTTAGGTGACTTTGGTCATCTAAGATGTAATTAACTATAGTGGCTTGCCCTTATAGGAAACGTAAATGAACCCAACATTAATATAAACCTTATCTAATTCATTTGTATTAGATAGTGGAAATCTATCGGTCAAAACACATGTTTCGCAGATCAAACGGATGTCATAAATATTCTAGTTCATTTAATTGAGTCGTGCCGTTAAGTAGCATGCTTATTTTTTGGGATAAATGCGTGGTTTAAGGTACAATGCTCGGCTATTTCAACTATTTGGGATATGATATCAGTTTAGCTGAATTCCTTCCCTAAATTAAATCTACATAAAAATTAAATTAAATATTTTTCTTCCGAAGTGGGTGACGAGATCTCAATTCCGGCAACCGATAGCTTCTACTAGGCGAATCCTAAAAAAAACACCACATCAAAAAAATGCACCGACAGGCATTCTGGTGACTCCGCTGGGGATCGTTTCTCTCTCCATTAAGATCAGGAAATATACTTTTATACATTGGTAATATGTCTATGCCCCTCATAGGCCAGATTACCATTATTCCATTGATATGCTTAACCCAATTCTTTCTTGTGAAAGTGCAACCGACTCTTCTTGGCTTCAGAACCATCTGTTTAAACAACCTTAAATTGCAGGGTCCAGAAGGCTTTTAGGATTTTTCTTTGATCCTGTGGGGTCAGACCCTCAATAGGTGTGTCGGTGGACAAGTTCCACCAGAGTGAGGTACATTGTGAAGAAGCTCCCAGACCGGATCCCATGCTTCACTTATCCTTCTTACCCATCGGGCATAATTTTGCTATTTTGTATCTTTTCAAAATCTCAAAGTCTATCTAAATTCTAACTTATTTAAATAAAAAACAAAGTCAAAAAATACATGAAACAAATTAAGTACTTTTAAGAACAAAAGAACATGAAAGTAAAAAAGAAAGAAGCTTACCCAGTTTACAGATTAACCTTCATTAACTTGTAGTGTTTAGATTACAACTACAAGGTTCTGCACATTCTCTAATTCTCAAAACTATTTTCCTTTTTGTGATCGACGGAAACAATGTCGACCCCCACGCTCATGTTCTCCTGCAACTTGTTTACTTCCCGCGAAGCTCGTCTTGCCGCCCCCACAATTTAGATCAGAGCTGGCTTCGATCAGTTTGAGGTTGTCTTTGGAAAAGGTCCATTTGTCATAGTTAAAGTCACTACCCTCAAAGTTCAAGAGCCTTCCACTGCGTTCGATTTGAACTCCCACCAAAATTTTCCCACCATCAAGAAGATGAAAGTTATTCCTGCTCCTGCCAAGTCAGCTGTGTGTGTGCCTAACAGGACTGTCGCTCCTACTGCCACCAGATTCACTGTAACAGCCCCCACCTTCCCATCTACAAAGGGAAATGAAGTTCTGCATGAAGATACCGAGGAAAACTTCTTCGTCCCATTAGTTTTTGAAGTTGGTTCCTGCTCCAAGACACAAAGGAGGAATCGCCGCCGCAGAAACTTAAAGTCTACCAGGGCCAAAATTGCCAGTCTGCCAGTTACGGATGAGATGCCTCATCAAAAGGAACTCGGTATGCCAGAAACCGCTCCACTTCTCCGAGGAAGTAGGTTCCACCCACTAGTGGATACCACCGGAGATGAGAGTCTCCACTAGATTGCCGCCACACTACCATTGCCTACTCACAGACATGATGAGGTGAGGGAGAAGCCCTCACTCTTCACCCAAGTCTGTACTCTTTAGCCGAACTGCTCAAGAGGATAGGATGTACAGTGTCCCTCAAGACAGGAAAGGAAATTTTGAGAAAGGATAAATTCAAGACACCGTCAACCCGTGTCCCAGCGAGGTGCCATTTGCAAGAACACTTTACCACTACCACTAATACAGATACAGTTTCTACTGCTCCAGTACCCGTCCTACGTAGGCCAGTCAAGTCTCGATTGGGTCCGAGAATACCACCTGCTACAACTCAAGAGAGATACCTATCAGAAAATGACGAGAGAGAATTACGATCTTCCACACATGGCCTGCACCCTAGGGAGCACACCACTTTTCCTCACTCTGATGTCCCCACAGAGGCACCCTGCCTCAAGACACCAGGTTCTAAAAGAAAGGTGTGGATACCGAAGGTTGCTGCACCGTGCAATCAAAGAAGTTTGTCAGCCACAATATGGATCATGAGTCATATATTCCCGTCGCCACTACCACAGTTGCCTCAGAATCAATGTCAGAAAGGCTCTCAGATCACTAGTCAGTGAAAGGAAAGATGATAGAAGATGAAGTCCAGAAACTCCGTGAGGACATTATAGAACTAGCAAAAGAACAAGGACTAAATTTCGACGATGAGGTTTTTTACCTGTTAGACCACATGAACGAATTTATGGAGATCAAATGGTCGAAACTAGGGCCAATTTAGCTGCTCATGAAGCTCTTATTACCAAAGAGAACACCGCGGAGGAATACCAGAGGGCCATCCAGAACCGGGATGAACAGATACTTCGTTTGGAGAAACGAGTGGAAGAAATGACTGCCATAATGACAGCAATGGCCACAGTACATGGATAGACACAGTCATGACCCACAGCATCTCCGGAAGTCAATCAACCAGAAATTGTACACATTATAGATGACAGAAGAGAAGTTGCCTCTGTCAGTGGAGAAGAATAGTAGAAGAAAGACCCAGCTTCTAATTTTCCAGAGAGAAATGTTTTTCAGATGATCGAGCAGAAGATTCAGGAGGTCTTAGCCCAGTCCAAGGGAGGTACATCGATTTCGAAGTGTTGACCTTACCTGGAGGAGTTTGATTTCATACCCTATCCGACAGGCTTCGTATCCCCGACATTCAAGACATTTGATGGTATCAGAAACCCTCGCCAGCACATCGCCCTTTTCAGAGGCAGTTTTTGCAATACAGGAGGAAACGATGCACTAGTTTTCCATCAGTTTGTCAGCAGTTTTTCAGGAATAGCTTTCGACTAGTATGCATAACTACCTAACGGGTCAGTAAAGACGTTAACTAAAAATGGAAAACTTGTTCATCCGTCAGTTTGTCAGCAGTTAAGAAGAAAAATGGACAAATTCGAGTGTGTGTCGACTTCAGGGACTTAAACAAGGCGTATCCAAAAGACGAGTTCCCACTACCTTACCGAAGTTTATGGTGGACATTGCGCCGTCACACGACATCTTCTCATTCATGGATGAATCGTCAGGTTACCACCAAATTAAGATGGCTCCAGAGGATGAAACACTTACAGCTTTTAGAAATCCAATTGGAATCTACTGCTATATCGTAATGCCGATCATGATGAAGAATGCCGGTGCAACCTACTAGCAAGCAATGACAAGAATCTTCGATGATCTCATCCACAACCAAGTAGAATAAAGGAAAACAACAAAGGCGAAATAAAGGAAAATAACTTATGTGATTTGAGGATCGTGTTCGAACGATTACAATAATACAATCTCAAGATGAATCCCTTAAAGTGCGCGTTCGACATTACCTCCGGGAAATTTCTAGGATTCGTTGTCCATCATCGGGGAATTGAAATTGACCCAGAGAAGATTAAAACTATCTTAGAAATGCCTCCCCCAAAACCATGAAACAACTACACTCTTTCAAGGAAAATTGGCATACTTAAGACACTTTATATCTAATATGTCGGGGAAGTGTCAACCTTTCTTTGCATTAATTAAAAAGGATGCCAAATTTATTTGGGAAGAGAAATGCCAACTGCCCTTCAAAGATATCAAGTGATACCTTATGAGCAGCCCCCATCCCGGTTAGACCGTTGATACTTTATACCACGACATTAGATAACTCCCTCGGAGCTCTTCTAGCACAAGTTAATGATGAGGGTAAGGAAAACACACTCTACTACTTGAGTCGGCGTCTAATACCGGTGGAGGTAAAGTATCCTCCTTTTGAGAAACATTTTCTAGCTTTAATTTTTGCCGCTCAAAAGCTTAGACATTACATGTTGTTTCATAAGGTTAACCAGATTTCGAAAGTTAATCCATTGCAATATTTAATGACCTGACCCGCACTTTTTGGAAGTCTTGCAAGATGGTCAATGATTTCATTGAAATTCAATATAACTTTCGTGCCCCTTCGTGCTATCAATTGTCAGATTTTAGCAGACTTTCTTGCGGCACACCCACTGCCAGTTGGTTCCCCGCTCAACGACGAACTATTAGATGAACATATACTACAAATAGAAGACCCCAGGGCCAGACGTTGAGAGATTTACTTCAATGGAGCTTCTTCAGCCAGAAGAGACAAAGGATAGTATACAGTGATATCGAGCAAAGCAGGGATTAGTCTGATCATCGTGACACCGGATCAAGCAATGCTAAGGTTCTCCTACCACTTGACAGAGCCATACACAATGAATGAAGCAGAATATGAAGCGCTAATTACAAGATTGGAAATGGCGATTTTAATGGACATAACAGACATTGCCATTTATGGTGACTCAGAATTCGTCATTCAGGAGGTGGCCAAATAGTATAAGATTCTGAAACTAAGATTAGAAGATTACACAGATACACGTTTAAATTGTTGGAACAAATCCCCAATGTGACACTCTATCGGATTCCTCGAGTGGACAGCACTTACGCAGACGCTTTAGCTAAGCTGGCTAAAAAGTTTGCATATCCGTAGAAGGATTCTATAGACATCACAATTCAAGGATGATCCCCTGATATTTATACTTACAAATATGATATGAAAATTAGCAACGACACCAAAAACTTGAGCCGCTAGGAATATATGTGCGCGAAAAACTTGACTCCACACCAAATATATATGTGCTGATGATTTAGAAATGAAAATTATGATTTTATAATAAGGGATACTATGCAAGTATACGTATCGTTTATCAAGTAATATAGGACTTTCTGATTAAGCCCCGAGATATCGAACCCACAGGGAAAATTTGAAAATCTTTAAAAAAATCAGAAATTATCTTTTTACTTCTTTTTTTATGGCTTTTGAAAGTATGTTTTGATTTTGAAAAGTTTTGAAAATTGATTTGTCTTTAGAAATTTCCTTAATAAAATGTTAAGCAAGAAATTAAAATTTTAATAACTAATAACACTGTATGTAAAATACTATTAACTAGAATATCTTTTTCTTTCCTTTTATGAAGTAGTAATAATTATTAAAGTATTGTTGTGGAAGTATTTAAATTTTTTTGTGATAGATAGAAGAAAATGTGTTTTTTACCCTTACTTGGTTCTATAAAGAACATAGGTTAATTTGAAATTTTTATCATTTTGAATATGGTTAGGGAGGGAAGATACCAGTCTCTCACTCTAGAGTTCCCTCGATTCCCACCAACTGGAGGCTAACTTCTCATAAAAAAAATCAAAACTTCAAACCAAATTAGGGGGTTTTAGCCTGTCACTCTAAAATCCTCTAATTTTACTTCATTCCATAAAAATATCTTCTAATATTACATTCAATTATATGGACTACAGTTCTCACTCATATAATTGCATTTGATTATTACTAACTTTTATGAGACAATACTGCATTGGATCTTACATAATCTCAAGAAATTTTACAACTTAACAAGCTAAATTAAGAAGTAAACAAAGTTTTTAGAATCAATCTTCACAACTTCTTCCAACTTTTAAACACCTATACCTTCCACAACAATTCTTTATAAATTAACTACTTCTCCATTTAAGAAAGAAAAAGATAAAGTAAACTACTCAGAATGCATTGAGAAAATACAAAAACACATTGATTTGAAATTAAAAACCATATGAAAAACAACAAACGAAAACAATTATTAAATAAAAAACTAAATGTAAGAATAAAAATAAACACTTATTTGAAAATCCTCTCCACAAGACTCAGGAAGTTCCTTTGAAACTTTTACTCTTCGCTAAACTACTCCTCAGAGCAAGTCTCCCAACTCCGATGACTCAGAATACAAACTTCAGACTTCAATAAAAACTAAACTAAAAGAAAGAAAAGAAGTGGGAAGAATAAGACTTCACTCAGACCCTTTTCACCTTTCTACTCTCTACTCCTACTCTTATTAAAAACTCTCGCAAAATAAAAGTAAAATAATGTAAAAACTTGCAAGTAAAAGAACCCTTTAAAAGGCAAAGGAAGAGCTCCTCTCTACTCTCTACTCATAATGGAAACTCTCTTCAAAATGCAATAGAAGAGCCCCCTCTCAATCTTTCCTAAGAATCTCTTTAAATAGTAAACCAAAAGGTGCCTTGGTGTCTCTTCAAAATGTGTCCAGATTCAATGTATCCACCAAAGAATGCACTCCTTCATTCAAACTTGCCGCCCAAAGGAAGTTGTGGAAGTTACGACCAAGATTTTCATCCCATCCCATCTGAAATTGGCGCCAAATTCATTTGAATTTTGATTTTTAACTGTGGCGGCTAAGCGCCGGCCCAGCGTCACTTAGCCTCCAGTGCCAAATTTTCATTTTTCATCTTTTTTTGCTCCAAATTTGATTTAATTTTGCTCCTTCCATCATGACCATCCATTTTCATCATACCTGCAAAAAGAACACAAAATACCTTCCATTAAAGTGCAATATCATTACAAATAGGCATAAAAATGTGCATAAATATATTTTAGGTATATCAAAATCCCCCAAACTTAAAATGTTACTTGTCCTCAAGTGATAGTTAACCTCATAGAACAATTTAGCATGCAAATTATGTAATGAGTTCTTAGGAAGATAACAAAATTTTGTTCTAGAAATGGAATAGTCCAATTTAGAAAAAATATCAGTAATTAAAACCAACTTAAAGTTTAGAAAGTTCTTAAGTAAAGGAAAATGACAAATATAAGTTTCTATCTAGATCAGAAATATTTATAGATTCTTCAAAATATACGACTTAAACACTTATTTTTCTCACTTAAAAATCATTATTTAAAAATAATTTTACTTACTATATCATAACCTTAAGCTTTAGATTTTCTCTGAACTTATATTTTAAACTTTACGTATAAAACCAATTTTTGATTAGGCCCTTAAATCCTCAAGCTTCTCCTCCCTTTTCATATACTATTTTTCACTTTTTCTTTTCTTTTTCTCTCTTTTTTTTTAAGAAAAAGGATTACTATATCTGGATAGGCCTTTAATGATTTTGAATTCCACCCTTCCATTTAAAATAAAGGTCAGATATACATATTTCACTTAAAAATCATAATAATAGTATTTGAAATTTATTCTTTAATAAAAGAAATTTAAGCTTTGAAGAATAAAATTCAAATCTTCTATTTATCCAAGAATATAAAACTTCTTACTAAAGATAGTTTAACTTTATTTAACACCTCTTCATTAAGAAAATTTTAACTTCACCTCTTCATTAAGAAAATTTTAACTTTAAGTTTTTCATGATTACTATAAATTTTAACTAAATTCTTTTATTCATTTCTATATTCAAAATTTTTGTTCCCATAATATAACTTCATATACATAATTGTTCTCAATCAAAAATAAGATTTATTTTTAAGTATTCTTGAGAATCAAATAAAATTTTAGGTTTTTGAAAATCTTTGTTTTGAAAATCCCCCCCAAAACTTTAATTTTTAGTTAAGATAAAACATTTAAGCATAAGAAATGATACATGGGTGAAAAATAAAAACTGACATATCATGCTTGCAGGAATTTTTAATATCCTAATATGCTTGTATAACAATTTAAATAACAGAAGTAAAATGAAATCAAATTTACTTTTTCAAAACAATTTTTTTTTATACATAGAAAAGTAAAAATTTCAAAAAGGCTTCTACAGTAGTGGAGGTTTTCAATGCAAATACACACCAACTAAAATAACACACTAATACAGATAACAGATGATAGTGGAATTTGAAAAATTTTAAACATGTAGTTTCCTAAGTAGAAGTTCCCAATAGTGGTTTATAATCTCCTAACATTTTTGAATTAAAGTACACACTACTAAAAACTCTGACATAACATACACATTAAAACATTTACTATTACACACACTACCACAAAGCAACATATAAAACATCAATACAACAACAACAATACATCTAAATATGCATAACAGAAAAATAATACAAACTACAGTCTGCATACTATCAAGGTTCATATCACAACACAATGATCAAACTAAATACTAAACAAAACAAACATACATCAACAACAACACCACAACGAAAACAAATAACACAAATGTACTCATCATCCTCATCATCATCATCATCATCCTGCTCGTTCCAATCCCTAGATGACACATAAGGTATGTAGAATGGATGAGGGGGCATCTCAGCACTCTGATCACCTCTAATCAGTCTATCCAAATATTGCTGATAATTCTCCTCATACTCATCATGTTTCACAATATATCTTTCTACATTATCCATCTTACTAACCATATCTTTCAGATGCTCTCGAGTAAGACTCACTTTTTTCAAAATTTTTCTTAATAAACCAGTCTGTGCATCTGTAGATGATGAAGCACGTGAAGTAGAAGCACGAGAAGTAGATGTAGCAGAAGTAGAAGCAGTAGAAGCCCTACAAATCCTCCTATCCAACTAAACTCTGAATGTACAGTGTAAGCACCAACGTTTACACTAGTAATTGGTCTCAATGGCTAAAGTACCTCTTCCCAGGTTTCAAACTTCACTCCAGTTCGTTCACATAATGAATGAATCAAGGAAGGAATTCCCATACCTGCAGTCGTGGTTGATCTAGCACAGTTCAAAACATAATCATAAATTATACCTCCAATGTCAATAGGCTTTCTTTGCTGAATACAATGGTTCAACATAGCTCTTTCTCTCGTTACTTCACTAGTATGACTCGAAGGTAACAACTTAGACGAGATAAAATAATGCCATGCCTTAGAAATGGCATTCAATTTGGAAGCAGGAAAATTCACTCTTTTGTCATTTGTTATTTTCCATAATCCTCTTCCATTAGTTAGAAATTCCATGATCTCATCTAACTCTTCTTCCGTAGGATGCTAGTTAGAATAAAAACATAACATGTCAGGAGGTAGTCCATAAAAAATATTGATTTCCCCAGAAGAAAAGTTGACCTCATGCCTCCTAACCATCACTTGTTCTCTTCTACAGCAGGCAAATTTGCATAAAAATCTCTAACCACAGAAAAAACAGCAACAGCGGAGAAGCAACAGTAATTATCCCAGTTCCTTCTAGAAATCATATCTTCAATCACCTCTCCTGGTTTACTGCACACGCTCAGGAATCAACTTACATGACTGTAATGCATCGACGTATCGTTCCTCAGCCCTCATACTAACAAATTTGTCAGAATCAAATCTTGTCTTTTCTCGTGCACGCTTTGACTTTGGAGCCATCTCTAAAAATTCACGAAACATTTCACCATTAATTCCAAACTCAAACTAAATTTGCTAAAATATCTTCCAAAAGATATTTTCACTAAATCTAAGCAATTTCTCAAGTTTTTCCTCAAAATTTCACCATGAATAGTGATTTTAAGATTTTCCAAAATGCACTCAAAATACATGGTGAAAATCAAAAAATTTTTACTTAGGAGTAGTGCTCTTACCTCAAGGAATCCAAATCTAACAATTTTTGTTGAGATCGGCTCTTAAATGATCCACAATATGATGCCCTAGGCTCCTCTTTCGCGATAAAGCGAAGGTTGAAGACGATGGGGTGTTTTAAAAATGGCATTTTCTGGTTTTTATCAATTGGGAACCAATTTTCGCGAACTGGGGCCTAAGCGCGAAATCTTGTCGCTTAGCCCCGAAATCTGGCGTTTAAGCGCCGGTACTTTGGCGCTTAGCCGCCAATACCTAAATTTTCACAATTAAGGTATAAGCACTAAATCACTTGGTTAATCACCCTTAATTACTCCAGAATAATTATTTCTCCCCACATAAATCTTCAATATTCCAAATCAAAATTTAATATCCATTGATTCCACACAACTTTCACAAAAACACAAACTTATATTAAAACAAACATAACACTTGATACAACTCTAGAATTTCTATCCACACATAAAGGATGAAATTCACTAAATACAAGAGACTTTAATCTCAAACTGATAAGTATACATCTCTAGGATGTAACCATCACATCATCAGGCTTAGTTAATACTTAAATATAAACACTAAACATACGACATAAGAACACTAAACAAATAAGAATGAAGCACTTTTAATTCCATTCTCCATTAGGCAGATTATATCCAGGACCACTATTATTCTCATTTGACCCTTCGGGAATATAAATTTGATAGAACGGGCAATAATTGTTCATTCTTACATCTTCTTCTTCAATCCATTTGTTCTTTACAAACATTGCCTTATCCGCTTCTTCCACATACCTTGAATGACTGAATTGCATTATGAGTTTCCATCCCATGTGCTCCAACTGCAAATTAGTTTCATTGATCTTTGCTTCCATTGAAGTCACTCGGGCTTCAATATTCGCAATCATTTATGCAATACCTTGAATACTAACTGTGAGATATCCATTGAATAATTCTTTAACACTATCACTAATGAACTTTTGTCAGAATCTTGCTTCTTCTTCATCTCCTTCTCCCAGGAAGACATGATGCACTCAAAACTCTCTTCTTAAGACTCAGAAATGAAAATAGGACTTGGGGCAAGTGTTTCTCTTAAATCAGGTCCTTTTTATAGACTTGGGAAGTGCTAAATCTCCCCCAAGACATTTTAAAACTAAAAAATAACTTCCAAAAGTACTCCCCCACGATCTAGGCTTCTAGAACCTCATTTTTCATGTTTTTTATAACTGCGGCGCCTAAGAGCCAAGCAGTCGGCGCTTAGCCGCTAGTGCACAATTTAGCACAAGTCTGCTAAGTGTCTAAATTTTCATTCTGACTTCTCTAAGTCATCAATTAAGGTCAAATAAACTCTACTATAGTTTAAAAACTCCAAATTACTACCACTAAAAACATAAAACAAACAAAACAAAGAAAACAAAGCACACAAAACAAACATAAAGCAAAGCACACCGATAATTATGGGTTGCCTCCCACAAAGTGCTTGTTTTAACGTCTTCAGCCTGACATACCCAGAACTCATTCTGAGTGACCCAACATCAAATTATTATCAGATTTAGATTTATTGATTGAAAAATATGGTTTAAGTCTATGTCCATTAACTTTAAATATTTTGCCAGTCATAGGATCTTGAATATCTACAACTCCATAAGAATAAACTTTTATCACAATAAATGGACCCATCCACCTGGACTTAAGTTTTCCAGAAAATATTCTCAATCTAGCATTATACAGTAAAACTTTTTGTCCTGGTACAAGATTTTTAGTAAGAATCTTCCAATCATGCCATATCTTCATCTTTTCCTTATAAATCTTAGCATTTTCATAAGATTCATTCCTTATTTCTTCAAGCTCATTTAATTATAATAATCTCTTTTCAGCAGCATCTTTCAAATTATAATTAAACTCTTTAATAACCCAATATGCTTTATGCTCATGTTCAAAAGGTAAATGACAAGCTTTTCCAAAAATCAGCCTATATGGGGACATTTCTATAGGTGTTTTGTAAGCAGTCCTATAGGCCCACAAAGCATAATCCAGTTTGATTGACCAATCCTTTCTATTTAGATTAACAGTTTTTTCCAATTTTCTTTTAATTTCACAATTAGATAATTCAACCAAACCACTTGTCTGCGGATGATAAGTAGTAGCAATATGATGATTAATATGATATTTCTTTGCTAACTTCCCAATATTCGCATTTCCAAAATGACTTCCCCCATCAGTTATGATTACTCTTAGTATTCCAAATCTACAAAATATATTCTTTTTTAAAAACTTTGCAACACTTTGACATCACATCGAGGTAAAGCAATAGCTTCAATCCATTTGGAAACATAGTCTACTGCTATCAAAATATAACCATTTCCAAAAGATGGTGTAAAAGGTCCCATAAAATCTAGTCCCCAAACATTAAATATTTCAACTTCTAACATATAATTGAGGGGCATCTCATTTCTTCTAGAAATATTGCCTACACGCAGACATCTATCACAATTTTTAATATAAACATTCACATCCTTAAAAATTGTAGGCCAATAAAATCCTTATTGTAATATTCTATGTGTAGTTTTATCACTTCGAAAATGTCCCCCACAATCAAAATCAAGACATTTTTGAATAATTTCATAAGTCTCTTCCAAAGGTACACATCTTCGAATTATAAGATAATTTCCTTGTTTATATAAAAATGGGTCATCCAAAAAATAAGTCTTAGCATCAGACAGAAATTTCTTCTTTTCTTGGTATGTCAAACCATAAGGTATAATATTACTAACAATAAAGTTTACTATGTCTGCATACCACGGAACACGCCACTCATTAATAGTGAACAATTTTTCATCAGGAAAATGTTCATTAATTTCTTCAACATCACAGAGAGATTTTTCAATTTCAAGCCTGGACAAATGATGAGCAGTTTGATTTTCAGAACCCTTTCTATCTACTATCTCAAAGTCAAATTCTTGCAAAAGAAGAATCCATTATATCAGTCTCAGTTTTGCATCATTTTTCTTTATTAAGTATTTAATAGCAGAATGATCAGTATGCACCACACATTTAGTTCCAATTAAATATGATTGAAATTTATCAAAGGCAAATACTATAGCTAATAACTCTTTCTCAGTAGTGGTATAATTAATTTGAGCTTCATTAAGAGTTTTACTAGTATAATAAATTACTTCAAAAATTTTATCATATTTCTGACCTAAAACAGCACCAATAGCATAATCACTAGCATCACACATTAATTCAAAAAGTTTTTCCCAATTCGTTGAAATTATTACAGGTGCAGTGATTAATTTTTCTTTTAATGTTTCAAAGGCTTTACGAAAGTCATCATCAAAATTAAAAATTACATCCTTTTCTAGTAAACAACATAAAGGTTTTGTAATCTTTGAAAAGTGTTTGATGTAATGCTGTAGAATCCAGCATGTCCTAAAAAACTTCTAATTCTCCTTACATTGGTTGGGCAAGGTAAATTAGATATAACTTAAATTTTTGCAGGATCTACCTCTAAACCTTTTTCTGAAATCCGATGTCCCAAAACAATTCCTCCCGTTACCATAAATTGGCATTTTTCCCAATTAAGGACTAAATTAGTTTCTTAACAGCGTTTTAGAACTTTAGATAGATGTTCTAAACATGATTCAAATGAAATTCCAAACACTGAAAAGTCATCCATAAAAACTTCAATCCCTTTTTCAATTAAATCACAAAAAAATAGCCATCGTACATCTCTGAAATATAGCAGGGGCATTACATAAACCAAAGGGCATTCTTATAAAAGCAAACGTACCATAAGGACTGGTAAACGTAGTTTTCTCTTGATCCTCAGGAGCAATTTGAATTTGGTGGTAACCACTATATCCATCCAGAAAACAAAAGTATTTATGCTCAGCCAGTCTATCCTACATTGATCTAGAAAAATGAGTGGAAAATGATCTTTCCTTATGGCAATGTTTAATTTTCTATAATCAATGCATATTCACCACCCTGTAACTTGTCTTGTTGGTATCATTTCATTCTTTTCATTAACGATCATCGTTACTCCTCCTTTCTTAGGAACGCAGTGAATAGGACTAACCCATGCACTATCTGAAATAGGGTAGATAATTCCAACATCCAACCATTTTAAAATTTCTTTCTTAACAACATCTTTCATGATAGGATTTAATCTCCTTTGGGGATCACCCCGCGGGTTGCAATTATCTTCCATAAGAATTATATGCATACAAATTGAAGGAGTGATTCCTTTAATTTCAGCAATTGCCCATCCAAAGGCTTTCTTGTGCTTCTTCAAAATTTCAAGCAAACTCTCTTCTTCTATTTCAGTTAATTGAGAAGAAATTATAACAGGCAAGGTTGAGGATTCACCTAGAAAAACATACTTCAAATATCAGGAAGCATTTTTAGCTTATGTTTAGGAGGTTTTTCAATTGATGGACCATAAGATTCATCTTTTTCAGTCATATCCAACAATTCGAAACTTTCATGAACATACTTTAAATCTTCCTCTTGAAAATCTTCAGAATCAAATAACTCCTCTTCTTGCTTATATTCCAATTCTTCTCTTTCAGCTTTCTCTTCATAAGTTGATTTGAAATGACATTCACTTAAATATTCAATAACACCATCCTATAACACTCATCTTCTTTACCTCGAGCAGGATATTTCATCGATTTTTAAATGTTAAATGTAACAGTCTGATCATTAACCCTCATCATTAATTCCCCTTTTTGTACATCTATCATGGCTCTGCCTGTAGCTAGAAAAGGTCTCACCAAAATTATGGGTATCTCTTTATCTTCCTCCATATCTAACACAATGAAATCCACAGGAAAAATAAATTGATCCACTTTTACCAAAACAACTTCTATAACTCTTTTAGGATATGTGATCGAACGATCTGCTAATTGCAGAGTTACAGTAGTTGGTGTTATTTCTCCTAGTCCCAGTCCCTTGAATATTGATAGAGGCATAAGGTTAATTCTTGCACCCAAATCACATTAAGCTTTTCCACAGATTTTTTCTCTGATTGCACATGGAATTGTGAAACTAGCAGGATCTTTAAATTTTTCATGAAGCTTTTTCTGAATTATTGCACCGCACTCCTCACAAAGTGCAACAGTCTCATTTTCTTCAAACTTCCTCTTTTTATTAAGAATATCCTTCATAAATTTTGCATAGCTTGGCATTTGTTCTAGGGCTTCAGCAAATGGAATATTAATGGTAAGCATCTTTAATATCTCCAAGAATTTGAAAATTGCTTATCCAACTTTTGTTGACGAAGTCTCTGAGGAAGTGGAGGTGGTGGTTTTTCGAAATCAACCTTAGGTGGAGAAATAGGTCTTTCAAAACCTTTTAGAGCGTCCTCTTTAAGTCTTTCAATCTCTTCTTTCTCTACTTCAGTTTCTTTTTGAATTCTACCTTCCAATTCTTTTCCACTTCTCAGTTGAATTGCTTTTTCTTGTTCTTTATTCTTTTCTCTTGGATTCACTTCAGTATTACTTGGAAGCATTTCTTGGGATCTATTAATTAAAGCATTTGCAATTTGTCCCAATTGATTTTCAATATTTCTGATGGTTGCACCTTGAATTTGTAATTGATTTCCCATATGTGATACTACTTCTTCCATAGACAACTTCTTCTCTTTATTTTGTAAAGCATAGTTATAATTAAAAGGATAAGTTAATCTATTATTATTATTACCTTGGTTGTTCCAATTCCCCAATGGGTTTACTTGGTGGTTCCCACATTGTTGATTAACACCACCCTGATTATTGTTATTCCAGTTAAAATTTGGATGATTCTTCCAACCTGTGTTATATTGGAATATGGGTTAGATTTACTTATAACATTCACAGTTTCTGGTGAAGAATAAGGATCAACCATTTGGCCTAATGAATTTTCTTCAATCATGAGATTTGGTTGAGAAAAATTCATCCCAAATTGGTCTATCTTCCTTGATATAGCAGCAACTTGATTTGCTAGCATTGTAAAAGCATCATTTTCATAAACACTAGCTACCTTTTTAGGATTTAACCTTTCAGAAGGCACTTGAAAATTATTAGTAGCCATTTATTCAATTAAAGCATAAGCATCAGAAAATGGTTTAGACATTATTGATCCACCAGCAGCAACACCGATGATTGATCTATGAGATTCAACAAATCCATTGTAAAAAGTTTGAATTATTAACCAATCTGGTATCGCATGATGTGGAAATTTCCTGAGGAGATCTTTAAATCTTTCCTAAGCTTCATATATTGATTCCCATTCAAACTGACAAAAAGATATTATATCATTGCTCAACTTAGCAGTCTTAGATGGTGGAAAATATTTAGCAAGGAATTTTTGTGATAGTTCACCCCAAGTTCTAATTGATTCAGGTGCTAATAAATGTAACTATATTTTAGCTTTATCCCTTAGTGAGAAAAGAAAAAGTCTAAGTCTAATAGCATCATCCGAAACACCATCATATTTAAAAGTAGCACACAACTCTTGACAATTAGCAAGATGCAAATTAGGATCTTCAGTTGTTGCTCCCCAAACTGATTATTAGACACCATTTAGATAAAAACAGGTTTAAGCTCAAAAGAATTAGCAGCTACAGCAGGGTTTTGAATACTACAATGAAGTTCATCCACTGTAGGGTTAACATAATCTCTTAAAGGTCTTAATTCTTGATGGATGCCTACATTTTGATTTTGATAATTTGCCATTTCTTGAATATTTTTATCTTTTACTGTATTTTTAATTTTTTTGATTTTTCTGATAGTTTTTTCTAATTCAGAATCGTAAGGCACAAGTCCCTCAGAACCTGAACTACACATACAACAATAAAACAAAACAAAACACAACACACTAACAAAAACAAAGAAAAGTAAAAAGTTAAAATTTCTTAATTCTCTTTAAAATGCAATTTAATTAATTTTCCCTGGCAACGGCGCCAAAAACTTGGCTCCACCGGGTATTTATACTTACAAATATGATATGAAAATTGGCAACAACACCAAAAACTTGAGCCGCTAGGAATATATGTGAGCCAAAAAACTTGACTACACACCAAATATATATGTGCTGATGATTTAGATATGAAAATTATGATTTTATAATATGGGATACTACGCAAGTATACCCATCGTTTATCAAGTAATATAAGACTTTCTGATTAAGCCCCGAGATATCGAACCAACAAGAAAAATTTGAAAATCTTTAAAGGAATCAGAAAATCATCTTTTTACTTTTTTTATGGCTTTTGAAAGTATGTCTTGATTTTGAAAAGTTTTGAAAGTTGATTTGTCTTTAGAAATTTGCTTAATAAAATGTTAAGCAAGAAAATAAAATTATGATAACTAATAACACTGTATGTAAAATACTATTAACCAGAATATCTTTTTTTTTTCCTTTTATGAAGTAGTAATAATTATTAAAGTATTGTTGTGGAAGTATTTAAATTTGTTGTGACAGATAGAAGCAAATGTGTTCTTTACCTTTACTTGGTTCTATAAAGAACATAGGTTAATTTGAAATTTTTATCATTTTGAATATGGTTAGGGAGGGAAGATACCAGTCTCTCACTCTAGAGTTCCCTCGATTCCCACCAACTGGGGGGCTAGCTTCTCATAACAAAAATCAAAACTTCAAACCAAATTAGGGGGTTTTAGCCTGTCAGTCTAAAATCCTCTAATTTTACTCCCTTCCATAAAAACATCTTCAAATATTACATTCAATTATATGGACTACAGTTCTCACCCATATAATTGCATGTGATTCTTACTAACTTTTATGAGACAATACCGCATTGGATCTTACATAATCTCAAGAAATTTTACAACTTAACAGGCCAAATTAAGAAGTAAACAAAGTTTTCAGAATCAATCTTCATAACTTCTTCCAACTTTTAAACTCTTATACTTTCCACAACAATTCTCTATAAATTAATTACTTCTCCATTTAAGAAAGAAAAAGATAAATTAAACTACTCAGAATGCATTGAGAAAATACAAAAACACATTGATTTGAAATTAAAAACCCATGAAAAACAACAAATGAAAACAAGTATTAATTAAAAACTAAATGTAGGAAAAAAGTAAACACTTATCTGAAAATCCTCTCCACAAGACTCAGGAAGTTCCTCTGAAACTTTTACTCTTCGCTAAACTACTCCTCAGAGCAAGTCTCCCAGCTCCGATGACTCAGAATACAGACTTCAGATTTCAATAAAAACTAAACTAAAAGAAAGAAAAGAAGTGGAAAGAATAAGACTTCACTCCGACCCTTTTCTCCCTTCTACTCTCTAATCCTACTCTTAATAAAAACTCTCGCAAAATAAAAGTAAACAATGTAAAAACTTGCAAGTAAAAGAAACTCTACTCTTTACTCCTAATGGAAACTCTCTTCAAAATGCAATAGAAGAGCCCCCTCTCAATCTTTCCTAAGACTCTTTTTAAATAGTAAACCAAAAGGTGCCTTGTTGTCTTTTCAAAATGTGTCCAGATTCAATGTATCCACCAAGGAATGCACCCCTTCATTCAAACTTGCCGCTCAAAGGAAGTTATTGAAGTTACCACCAAGAGTTGCATCCCATCCCCTTTGAAATTGGCGCCAAATTCATTTGAATTTCGATTTTTAACTGTGGCGGCTAAGCGCCGGCCCAGCAGCGCTTAGCCGCCAGTGCCAAATTTTCATTCTTCATCTTTTTTTGCTCCAAATTTGATTCAATTTTGCTCCTTTCATCATGACCATCCATTTCATCATACCTGCAAGAAAAACACAAAATACCTTCCATTAAAGTGCAATATCATTACAAATAGGTATAAAAATATGCATAAAAATACTATATATTTTAGGTGTTTCAAAGGACATTAGGTTCTATCAGAGATAGACCTTGACACTACACGAATGGGAAATGAATGGCTAGCAGCTGCAATGGCAAAAGAAATTTGAGATTGGCGACAACCATTAATAGAATATTTGTGAGCTAGGAAGCTGCCAGAAGATAAATCAGTAACACATCAGATACAGAGAAGTGCAATGTCATACACAATAATCAATAATGTTATGTATAGAAGATCCTTTGATCAAATGTAGCTCAGATGTCTAAGCAGTGTAGAAGCGCAAAAAATCATTAAAGAAGTGTATGCCAGATTGTGTGCAGCTCACCAGTCATGTCTGAAAATGAAAATCAAAAGACTTGGATACTAACTGATAGCAATGATGACGGATTGCATGGATGTTGCTAAGAAGAGTCAACAGTGCCATGTACATGGAGTAGTCCTACACCAGCCTCCGAATGTTCTACACCTCATGATCGTATCATGGCCATTTGAGTATTTCAACACATACATAGTGGGTCCGATAGACCCTCCTTCCTCTAGAGGACATAGATTCATACTCACCGCTACAGACTACTTTTCCAAATGGGCAGAGGCCGTTCCATTACAATAAGTCACAACTCAGTAGGCTTTACAATTCTTCTAGGAGTAGATTGTATACTATTTCAGTGTACATTGCATAATCATTTCCGATAATGGGTCCACTTTCAAGAGCACAAAGATCAACAATTTTTTCAGACACCACGGGATAGAATGGAGGTACTCTACAATTTATTACGCCAGGCCAAATGGCTTGGTAGAAGCATTCAACAAAACACTGGTTCAAATTTTAAAGAAGAAACTCGACGATAACAAAAGACGATGGCACGAGAAATTGTTAGAAGCCTTATGGGCTTATAGGACGACAGTTAGAACTTCGATACGGTCTACACCCTACACTCCCGTGTATGGGTCCGAGGCAGTCTTACCATTGGAATTACAGCTATCGTCACTTGGAGTCACCTTTGCAAATCAGATTACCATAGAAGAAAATGCCAAACTCTGGCTACCAGAATTGGAAAGCCTCAAAGGGAGAAGATTACTCGCACAACCGAATTTGGAACTCTATCAACCAAAGATAATCTAGGCACACGCAAATTGGTCCGCCCGAGGTCATTCAAAGTTGGTAACCTCGTACTCATTCTTCGAAGGCCTATTTTTTGCACACCGCAAGATTGGTGGAAAATTTGATCCAACATGGAGAGACCATTCATGGTAGGGAAAGTTTACTCCGGAGGAGCTTACCAGTTAGTTTATTCTCAAGGGGAAAGGCCTATGTTACCGATAAATGGATGATACCTAATGAAATATTACGCAACGTGAAAATGTTAAAAGGAGTGCTTTTGTTTTGATGAAGCTATGTGGCCAGTATCTATGACTGGGTCTAAAATTTTGTAATAACTTCAAAATAAAATAAAATAAATTTCCTCTCAAGATATTCATGTTAAACTTCCTAACTTTAAATCTCATAAAATTACATTAAATACGTTAATGCAATCAGCATAACTTAAATCTCATTAAAATAAAGTTTTATATTGTTCTTGTTCATGCAAAATACCATCCACTGACATCTCCCCATATTTTTCTCGTGCAAGAAATGTTAAGACATAAGTCGGTACTTACTTCTAAAAGCGGCTTAAAACTTGTGCTTAGGGACGAATGACAAACCTTGGGGTACGATGGTACTGGAGGTTTTGTCTATTCACAATTGCCTGCCAGCAGACACAGTCAGCTTTAGTCGATGATCACCACTCCAAAAGGTGATCTAGTTACTGCTACTATAAAGAGAAAACTAGATACACCGTTAGGGCGAACTAAAAGAAGTAATACGAATCGACGTAAGTGTCATCTCCTAGACAGGATAGAGAGGAGGTAAGCCCGACAGTTGGCCACTGAACTTGCACCAGTGCTAGAAGAAGCTTTCTAGGAGCCTAAGATGAAAGAAACATATGACAGTTCACTAAGGATCCATACAGAACCAGAACTCATCGAAGAGTAGAGCAAGTACAAGATTTGATGGAGGAGATTTTCACGGGATGCCCGATGTGCAGCTCAGACTTCCCTCAACAGTTGACCACTTGAGGGGCATTCTTAGTATGCCCGGACTGTAATGTGCTACAATTAGAAGAATACAAGACCTATGAGGCGTATGCCACCACCACACTGAGGAGGCAGCTTGAAGAGCATCCTGAGGTAGAGCCCTACATACCAGAGTACATCTTGCTACCGCCGCCGACACCGATACCGGATTACATTATGGCAAAAATCAGAAAGGTTAAGAAGGACACATTCCAGCACTACGACATTATTCAGGGGAAAGCAGTTAACATTTTGGAAGGATTGGAGTTATACACGAATGTATTCTCGAGAAATGATGAGAGGAAGATTTTATACTGCATTAAAGCACTTCAGACTTTGGACAAGAGAGGCCACCTGAGGCCAAGGAAAAACACTGAGTCCAGGAAGTGGAAAAAAGGAAAGGTAGAGCCACTATTCAGTGTTGCTGCTGCTACAATTTTGTAAAAGAGAGACAAGACAATTCCCGAGGATTCTGCAACATGATGAGGTGGATGAGATACTACCAGAAATTAAGAAAATGATGAAGAGGATGGTCGAGTGGCATATACTGCCAGGAGACTGTACCCCCAACAGCTGCATAATAAATATTTATGAGGATGGGGACCACATCCCACCTCATATTGAACATCATGACTTTATCAGACCATTTTGCACAGTTTCATTCGTCAGTGAATGCAACATTCTGTTTGGCCGAGAGATTCAGATCTTTGGGGCGGTAGAATTCAGAGGGACAAAGATTGCTCTACCGGTTAGATCAGTTTTGGTGCTCCAAGGAAACAGAGCGGACCTGGCCAAGTACTGCATCCCAGGGGTTCGAGGGCAAAGAATTTCAGTCACATTCAGACGGATGGACGAATACAAGACACCGTTTTACTACAAACCAGATCCAGAGCTAGAAAGCTACCGCTCATTACCACTGTGACGACAATACCTCTAGGTGATCACGAGGGAACTTTTGTTCCGGAGCATAGGCTTTCTGAGGTTGGCTTGTCCGTAGGGCAACATACCAGACATTAGCAGACTTCTACCAGTTTCTGCATCAGCATACAATAGTTACTACTACTCAAGCATCCGTTTGATGGATATTTCAGTTCCACTACATTCAGACATGTGTACTTGATCATTTTTGAGATACTCGTTAGCACTTGATAAGTTGTACCGATGTTTTCAATAAAATCAATGAAGATTCTTGTTATTAGAATGTTTCCTTTATGCACAATGATTGATAAGCCACAGGATCGTGCTCGGATCCCGAAATACATAACTAACGAAGAATGATACAAAAAAAAAATAAAATGAAATTAAAATCACAACACTCCTAAATAAATCAAAACAAAACTTTTGAAAGAATGTAACATGACGGAGAAAAACAAAATCTAAGTTAAAAAGATTAAAAAAACCTAATTCTTCCAAAAATTCTAAAACTTCTAACTCATCTCGAAAACCCCTCTTCTAGAAAGAGCACATCACAAACTCTTGCATTTTACCCAATGTCACTTCCCACAAATGTCAAATTCATACATCAAAATTTACGAATGCTATGAAGATATAAAATCTGCACAAGCCTAGCATGAGCTACACCATGTTATTCCTTTTCAGCCTCAGAGTCCTTGACTCTGTTGTCCCTTGCTACTTCACGTAGTAAGGAGGTATGTTCTTTATATTTCAGCTTCAGAATCCCCGATTCTGATCACCCTTACTACATCACGTGGTAGGGAGATATCTACCTTTTGGATTCAGAATCCCCGATTCTGATCACCCTTACTACATCACGTGGTAGGGAGATATCTACCTTCTGGCTTCAGAATCCCCGATTATAATCACCCTTACTACATCACGTGGTAGGGAGACATCTACCTTTCAACTTCAGAATCCCCAATTCTAATCACCCTTACTAAATCACGTGGCAGGGAGACATCTACCTTTCGACTTCAGAATCCCCAATTCTGATTACCCTTTCTACATCACGTGGCAGGGAGACATCTACCTTTCGGGATTAGTACCTAAATTCCGATTACCCTTACTACACCATGTGGTATGGAGACATCTACCTTTTGACATCAGAATCCTAGATTCTGATCACCCTTACAACATCACGTGGTGGGGAGACATCTACCTTTTAACTTCAGAATTCCCAATTCTGATCACCCTTACTACACACGTTGTAGGGAGACATCTACCTTTCAGAATCAGTACCTAAATTTTGATTACCCTTACTACACACGTGGTAGGGAGACATATATCTTTCAGAATCAGTACCAAAATTTTGATCACCCTTACTACACCACATGGTAGAGAGACATCTACCTTTCGGCTTCAGAGCCCCTAATTCTGATCACCCTTACTGCATCACGTGGTAGGGAAACATCTACCTTTCGTGATCAGTACCTAAATTCTGAAAACCCTTACTACTCCATGTGGTGAGGAGACATCCAATTTTTGGGATTGATGCAAGTTCATTTGGATAGTTGTCAACTACAGATCCTCATTTCAAGGCTAGTACCTAAATTCTAGTCCTCACTTCTTTTCAAATTTCACCAATTTATTGACTTATAAGCTTTTGTAAATCATAAAAATTTGTTTAATTAAAATTTCAAATTCAAACTCAAATTAAAATTCCTTATTCAAGAAAATTTTTCATTTGAAACCCAAACTAAAGTTCTCAAATCAAATCAAATCGGGTCCCCTTTAGAATGTGGAAGAGTGAATTGTTTGCTGCATTTTAAAGGTTTTCGCCCACTGTTCCCTAACCGGAGTTTTCCCTTCCTCACGAGGATTAATCCCCAACGGGTACTTTATCACTTGATTCTACATCCTGTCTTGAGTTTTGACTCATACTGTTGTGTAGGTTTTAATGATCCCGTCGGTCAACACCAATACATGCAGTGTGCTCTTCTCGCACACCACACATATTGGGGTTCCATTTGTTGACCTCATTTTTGGTTGAGGTCTAGTTTCTTCTTATATAGCCTAGGGTCTAGCCATAGGACTCTCATGGTGACTTTTCTTAGAAGACTAGCAATGAAACCCCACCACATAGAAATTCCACATTTTTGTTTCCCTCACTTGGAACTTTCATATGCTTAAGGCCTAACCTCCAGCATTTGGGAGGAAGGGACCAAGCATAAAAAAGTCCAGGTGGGATTCCTATAGGTGGTCAGGCCTTAGGATAAATCTGAGAGGTTTGAAGAACATTCATACTTACACACTTACATTCACATCTACATTCACACCTACATTCACACACTTACACATCACACTTTATACTCACAATTTTAAACCAAACACATCCCATTTTGATCCCTTAACTCTTTGGAAACTCATGTGTGTGGTCCCACCAGACCCTAAGTCTATGGCTGAGGTGGTTGGAACCAACATATCGAGGACCAAAGAAAGTCACTTCTGATCCGTAACTTAAATAAGTTTACATCCCAATTTGAATTATAAAATCCTACCAAATTCACCAATTTTGACTCTTAGCCCTTAAACCTCGCCAAATGACCTAAATACCTCTAAACCCCAAAACTTCACAAAATTCCCAAAATCTCCCTCCCAAAATCATTTCAAAATACCTCCCACCACTCAAATTGACCAAAATCACCCAAATTTACCAAAATTTCCAAAATTACCCCAAATTAGCCCAAATTACTAAATTGCCCTTGAAAAGGGCCCCAAAACCTAAAACTTTCCAGAAACACCCAAGCTCTCCAAAAATCATTCCAGAGCGTTCCCCACATCGGACTGAGAAGTTTAACTATAAACATGCCATACTTCCAAGCAATCGATGGGCCCCTCGCAACCAGAGAATCCGATACTTGAAAAATGTTACGGGGTTCATAAAATCATCCGCATTGGTCAGAAATGCCCCCAGACAGTCCTGTTTGACTCCAAATTTCATTTTGTACTTCCTCGAGCCTTCAATTTAGCTTTTTGACCACTTACCCCGAAATCCTCAAAAATTACCAAAATACCCTTGCATAGCTAAAAATTTGAAAAATTACAAAAATTCCCAGAACCTCTGAAAAATTCTTTGTTTCATTTTCTTCAACTACACCATAGCCCAACTTTATCGATTTAACCCGATTTCCTCAAAAGCCCCAAATTTGACATTTTTGACCCGATCATTAATGAGGTTGCCCAAACGACCTCGGATCGTGAAATGGACTGCGCTGTTGCATCCGGAATGTAGAAATTACATGGGAAAGATATATAATTTGCTATGATTTAGCGCTTGACAAAGACGGTTTGAAAATTCAGCACGTTTGCGTCAAGTAATTAAAAATTGCATTTTTGCCACCCAAATTCTTAAACCTAACTCATCCCACGGCTAACCTAGCTGTTGCCTGCCCCCTCTCCCTCTCTATTTCACAAATTTCAGTCTCAGCTAAACCCCCACCTCCATGGCTTCCTCCTTTTCTATGAGATTTCTTCCTCTCCAAGCCATGACTCTTCTTCCCTTGCTCCCATCCCATCCATGGCAGCAAATGATCATGTTCTCCATGGACTTGTCACCTCTTGACTACCATCTTTCTCCTCTCCATCACTTCAATCAAGATTTAAAGGTGGTGCATCTCTTCTACCTTTGGTCTTTACCCTTAGGCAAGTTTGAGGCTTCTTCTTCTTCCTCTTTTTGCTATAAAATGACCCCATTTGGGGATTTTATGAGTTGGCCAAAATTCATAGAGGAAGAGGGAGGTGCTACCCATATTTCTTTTAATCTTTTTTTTTACCTTTCTTTGGTGCCTCATATCAGGTGGTAACTTCCTTAGCTCTTTAACTTTTTTGGTTGTTTGATATTTGATGTTGGGATTGATTCATCCTATGGCTTAATTGTTGTCTTGACTTTATTTTTTTTCTCTCCTCATATCATGTGCTATAAGTTTCTTTTAAAAGAAAATGATGAAGGGAAATTTTGGATTTTATTTAAGACATTGGTGGAGGAATGGGTTAGCTTGCTAGTGCTTTTGCCCCTTTTGTCGATTCATTAAATTTAATAGTTATGCTTTGTATTCCTAATGGTATCATATCATGTGAAGGTAATATGAGCATGAAAGTTCATAAAGGTGGAGTTTGACATGTTTCATTTTTACATTTGTATGCATGGTGGCAAGAGAGCTTGAGGGGCTTTCAAAATATTGGAAACTCTATGCATTAGAGCTTCTCTTTATGCATCAAGTAATTAGCCCGGTTTTATTTGGGCTTGTGAAAAGAGAAGGGACGAAGGTTGGGTAGAAAGGTTGAGTGACGTGCTATACTTTCTCTATTGTTTCTTCTTTATGCTCGCTACACCTTACTTATGAAATTTTACATGTTCTAGTTTCTATTGTTAGCATGGGTTAGAGGTTGTTTTGGAGTTCCATTGGCTCCACTCTTTCCCCTCCACCTTGTGGTTTGGTTGTTTTGTTGAGATGAGATTTCATGTATAAGTGTCAATGCTCCTCTTTTGCTTACATTATTTGCATGCTTGGAAGCTTATAATACATGCTATGAATCTTGTTGATGGTATGACTGAAATCTAAATCTTGGAGCATTTTTAGCTACATGCTTGCTCTCTAACTTGCAGCTTGGTTGAGGTTTGGAAAAGGAGGGTGTGATTCTTTTTTTGGCTTTCTCCTGGTATTAAATGTTTAGCATGAAAATGGCTTGGTGAATTTTTGTGAAAAATTTGGATTACAAAATACTTACGTTTGGAACACTCACAAATGAGACCTGACTGCGGGTACGGACTTTTATATTGCACGAATTAATGAACTTATATATATATACATATTTATAATGATTTTGTAAATTCCACGCATTCAACGTAAGTATACTGACCCGATATAAATATATGCGTACTAAAATCTTCTTCCCCGGCAACGGTGCCAAAAACTTGACCCGAAGTCCTCTGAAGATCAACATACTAATTAATGCTTTCAAAAATATATGTTATAAATAATAATAGCGACTAGTGTATATAAAAATAATTTTATGGAAAATATTTTACACACTAGGGGTTCTACGCAAGTATACGTATCGTTTCAAGTAATATAGGGCTTTGAAACAAATACCCCAGTATCGATCCCATGAGGAGAGAGTTATAGATTTTTAAATATTTTTATTTTAAAGTATTTCTTTTATAATTAAAAATAAAATATCTTTAATTCACTAGATGAAATAATAAAGCAGAAATAAAATAATTGATGTAAATAGCAATAAGAAAGCAACTTTCTCCCTTTCAATTAATCCAAGATTTTCTAAGATAATGATAATATTCGTGGAGAATATAAATTTATGGTATTATTGCAAATAGAAGAATTCATATTCTTTACCCTTTGATCCAGGTGCAAAGAACATTGGCTAGCCTATAGATCAGGTCCGGATGTATTGTTAGTAGAATGGGTTAATCTAGGCTCACACTACTAGATGTCCAAGGGTGGCTTTGGTCGGCCCTACTAGTGACCCTTTCCTTTTCTATAAACCAAATCACAAGAATTTAGTCTGTCACTCTAAAAACTTATCAATTCTATGCCAATTATATAATATCTTCCTATTTATTTGCACTTCACCTTGAATAACCCGCACAAGGCTTTCGACTACCCAAGGATTCATGTGATATCTACAAGTTAAGAATTCATCTCATTCTAGGTCTAAAAAATCTTTAACAGGTTTAAACAATTTAAATTACAAATTTAAATAGTAAATTAAGAACCGATATTAATATCACCACAATTTTTTGAAAATATATGATTTTTAAATCTCCCACGAATATTGTATTATCTTATTTATCTTTTCATAATTGAAAGGAGAAATTAAAGTAACTACTCAGAACACATTGAAATTAAATAAAAAAAACATAATAAATAAACTTTGAATCAAAATAAAAATACTTATCTTAGATGTTTCTCCTACTGAACTTCTGATTCCCACTGAATCCACAGCATAATGAACTACAGATGCACCAACTCTTTCAAACTCTGAATACAAACTCAAAAATAAACTCACTAATTTATGAAGGAAAGTAAAAAGGTGCCCCTAATATGATCTCTCAAATTCTCTCTCTAGATAGGACTCTAGATAGGGAGGAGTAGATGGGGCATTTTTCTTTGAAGAAATACCCTCCTATTTATAGGCTTCAAGAGTTGCTTCAAGGCACCTCTTCAAAATGTGTCCACATTCAATGGATCTTCTAGAAGGTGTGTCTGGCGCCTAAGCGCCGGAATCTGGCGCCTAGGCGCCAGACACCGTGTCCAGTTCTTCTCACCTCTTCACTTTGGATCGCACCTCTTGGCGATTAAAACCGTTTTGAAGCGTCCAAATACATTGTATCACATGTCCTATAAAGTAACTACTCAGAACACATTGAAATTAAATAACAAAACATAATAAATAAAATTTGAATCAAAATAAAAATACTTATTTTAGATGTTTCTCCTACTGAACTTCTAATTCCTACTGACTCCACAGCGTAATGAACTACAGATGCACTAACTCTTTCAAACTCTGAATACAAACTCTAAAATAAACTCACTAACTTTTGAAGGAAAGTAAAAAGGTGGCCCTAATATGATCTCTCTAATTCTCTCTCTAGATAGGACTCTAGATAGGGAGGAGTAGATGGGGCGTTTTTCTCTGAAGGAATACCCTCCTATTTATAGGCTTTAAGGGTTCCCTCAAGGCACCTCTTCAAAATGTGTCCATATTCAATGAATCTTCTAGAAGGTGTGTCTGGAGCCTAGGCGCCGAAATCTGGCGCCTAGGCGCCGGACACCGCGTCCAGTTCTTCGCACCTCTTCACTTTGGATCGCACCTCTTCGCGATTAAAACTGTTTTGAAGCGTCCAAATACATTGTATGACATGTCCTATAAACCAGGAACAACCGCCGGTCTTCTAGAAGGTCCAATAACCGCTCACACCGTCAAAATAACCGCCCAAAAGTCATCAAAAACTTAACAGTTTTCTGTATCGAGCTGGCACTTAGGCGTCGGACTCTGGCGCCTAGGCGCTAGGCCAGTAATTTCGACAATTTTGCATTTTAGCTTCATTTTTGCTCCTTTTGCTCCTTTTTGCTCCTTTTTTATATTTTTCTTCTTCTTGAACATTTTTGCATCACCTAAATCCAAAAACACGAAAATACCTTTCATTAAAGCATAATATCCTTAAAATTTAATAAAATTCAAGGCATAAAAATAGGTCTTTTTTTATTGGATCAAAATTCCCCAAACTTAAATGTTACTTGTCCTCAAGTAACCCTTTTTACTATATAAAATGTATAATATTTGGAATAAAAAGGTAAATATTTAAGACTCCTTATGATTTTTGATTTTATAAAGGCTTTAGTAAATCATTAACCAAATTTCACTAACTAAGTTTAATTTTAAGAATTTAAAGAATATTCTAACTACCAAATCATAAGACTTCAAAAATTTTTCATTGACTTCGAAAATAATTGTAGTTTATTATATTAAGATCACATAAATTATTCACAAGAAAAAGGATCTTCATGAAATTCTTTTCTAATAAAAATACATGCATAAAAATTAAGTAATAAATGTAATCAGATTTCTTTTTATAAGTTAATTCAAGTGAAGCCAATTTTTGATTAGGCATTTCCTCAAGCTTCTCCTCTCTTTTTCTTTTTTTTATATATATCCTTTTTTTTTAAAGAGGATTACTGTATCTGGATAGCCTGTTAATGGTTTTGAACTTCACTATCCATAACTTATATTTTCAAACTTATACAATTTCACTTAATTATTATAACATAAATAGATTTCAAGAAGAATTTCAATCTATTCTTTTTCAAGTTATAATTTTTGATTTCTTAATACTTCTAAAATTCAATTATCTCTACTATGAATAGAAAAGTTTCTTAATCTTATTCTTCTTTAAGTTGAATAATTCTATTCTTAAAATCAATCGAAGTTATTAAAATTTTTGGTTAAGTCCACTAAATTATTTATAATTTCAAAAATTTAAGTGATCTTAAATAGATTCTTCATTCCTCATGTTATGTTAAAAATTTTTATTTTAAGAAAATATTAGTTCTTTAAGGACAAATAAAATTTAAATTTGAATGTATTTTCCCTTTCCCCCAAACTTAAGTTTTGGATTATTATGAGAATTATTTTTTTAAAGTATGAGAGAAAGAAAAACATAATAAAAAAGGAATTTTTATAAGTATGTAAAAAAAACATTCTAGAAAGAAAAATTTACTTCTACACATGCTTTTATGAATAATACTGAAATAATGAAGCGAGTATAAAAGTAAACGGTGCTCATTAGTAATTAAATTAAATGACTATACTACTTATAATAACAAAAACAGAACAACAATACTAACTACTAAACAGTAGGCTGAAACAGGAATAAACATAAATTTATCCAAATTTCAATCTTAAACACAATACATTAAAAATACTCTAACAACAGTCTTAACATCCAACAATCCACACAAAGTACATAAACAAATCTAAACTAACAAACAACAAACAACAATCAATACTAGCAAACAAACTAAACTAACAACAGACTTAGCACAATTCAGAGGTAAATCAGGCCACTAATCACTGTCTGTAGCCCAGCATCGTCATCACCAAAAGAAAACTCAACATCCTTAGGATCAACATATGGTGAGAAACTAGGAAAGGTAGGAAACTGAACATCGTGTTCTCCCTTCAGGAAAGGTAGGAAACTGAACATCATACTCAGCATCATAACTACTCTTCCACTGGGTATACTCAGATAAATGATCAATTTTCTTATCAATAGAATCAATTATGCAGTGAGTTTGAAATAACTCATGCTGCTGCTCTAGAAATTGATCATGCATCGATTCCCAAAAACTAGATGGTGGCTCAACAGTAGAAGTAGAAAGTCTGGAAGTAGAAGGTCTACTTGAAGTGTGTGCAGAAGTAGAAGGAGCGGTTGATCTCTTCCCTCGAAGACGATCATATATACTAACACTCTCCTGCCCAATTGGCTTGGTAGACTTCAGCTTCTCCTCAGAAATATCAGCAGTGACTCCATTGCTAATACATAAAGAATATATCAAAGATGGGAATCCAGGTCCCACAGAAGTGCTGGATCTAGCAGTAGACTCCACAGTAAATAATACTGCCGACATCTATCAGCTTCCTCTCCTGAATGCAGTAGTTTAAGATAGTTCGATCTCTGGTGACTTCACTCAGGTGGTTGGAAGGTAGAAGTCTAGCAGAAATAAAATAATGCAAAGCCTTTGAAACACCATTTAGCTTAGAAGATTTGAAATTTACCCGTTTTTCATTCCGGATCTTCCGGGCTCCGAGTCGTCGACCAAATAAGCAATAATCATCTCAAGATCTCCCTCAGATGGAGATAATCCAGAATAGTGGCACTCGATGGAGGGTGGCTGTCCATAAAACACATTGATCCTCTCCGGAGTAAATCCTACTCTAATACCTCTGACGAAGACTTCGTAGTCTTCCGCATCTAAAAAGTTAGCATAAAATTCCCGAACGACTGGAATAACAGCAACAACAGTGAAATAACAGAATCGTTGCCAGTTGTGTGCAATGATTGTGTTCTCAATCATTTCACCTGGATTGTAAAAGCTTCGCTCCGAGATAAAATTTCTCGACGTCGCAAATTCGTGATATCGAAAATGCGCTACCGCAGTCGCGAACTTGCTATTGTCAAAATTTTCTCGTCCCTTCCCTCTCTTAGATTTCGGTGCCATCTAAATGTGAAAGAAAAACAAGAAATAATTTAGGAATCAAATATTTAAATTCTTTTTAAGTTTAAGAAACTTAAAATAAGTTTAAAAATCTAAATAGAATACCTAAAAATCAAAATTTTTCTCAAAATTTTGGTTTTTAGCAAAACATAGGAAATACTTTGGTGAAAATTGAAATAAATGGATTAGAGTGTAGATCTGACCTCGAGACGAAGAAATCAAGTGATTTTGCTCCCAAATACTTGATGTTTTGACCTCAAAATGGATCTAAGAGGTGTATTTTTGCGAAAATGAGGAAGGAGATGAAGCTTAGGCGTCATCCATGGCTAATGGGGTTTATATGGTGTTTTTCGGATAAGCAGGCCGAACCGGCGCTTAGGCACCGAATTCTGGCGCCTAGGCGCCAGACTCGCCTTTCACAAAAAACACTCTAAAAATTTTATTTTCCACCAAAATTCATAAATTCAACTTCCAATTACTCATATTAGAGTACGGCTTCAGTTTCGAACTTCCAAAACATTTTCCAAAAATTTTAAAAATTAAATATTAAATCCACCAATCAAACACAAGGTTTAAATCAAAATCCTCTAATTTCCATTTTTAATCTTCAATATTGGCTCAATTCACTTCAGATAAGTATAATATAATGATTCAAGTCCTAACACAAAATCAAACAACACAATTTGAAAACAAATACAACACACATTGAACATGAAAGCAAATTCACAAACAACACAATCGATTCACTAAATCGATACAACGACTCACAAGATAAATCACGATCTCACCAAATCACTATCTAATTTCCATTATCTTCACAATGAAGATTGCTTGGCCTACTAAGGAAGAATACTAACGCTCTTGGAAAATCCGTAGCCGTTTTCTCGTCGATCCACTTGTTCTTCGCATACATCTCCACTTGCGCACCTTGATAAGCCGCTAGATGATCAAATTGGAGTTTTGCTTGCAATTCCAGATGTTCAATCTGATGATACATCTCATGGAGGCGATCTCCAATGCTTTTGAAATCCGCTTCAAATTTATCAAGACAACTAGAAATTTTCTCCAAACTTACAGCGATGAAACCATTGAAGTAGGGTTGAGGATCTTTTGGACCCTTGTCTCTAGTCTCTTCTCCAAGATTTCTCCTCTCCATTTCTTCAAAAATCCTCTCTAATCTCTCAAGAATGGAGTGTATGGGTTGAAATTATGACTGCATAGGGATTGAGGATGAAGATGGGTTAATTTAAAGGTGAAATTCGTGTGAAAAACTGAAAGTTTTCGGTTTTTACACGACCTGGTAACCATGGCGCTTAGGCACTAAATCAGGCGCCTTGGCGCCGGCCCATCGACACACAGCTTATTCTGGCGCTTAGGCGCTGAATTCTTGCGCCTAGGTGCCAGAACCATGTTCGACTTTGTTTCGCCTAACATCAAAGTTCAAGGTTTCGTTCTCCAAAAACAGGTAAATTATAATGATAAGATCGGAGCAATCTCAATAACACAATTATACATAATTTCAATGAAGGTTAACTTGATCTCCTTTTTACTCACATATGAAATGGAGTGATCCAAAGTCAAAACTTTATATACTTCAAGATAATTTTTAATTTTCTGAAGTTATATAAAATTAGTCAAGACCGAGGCATAACCATACATTAAAAATGTAAAAACACACTAAAAATAAAATCTATGGGTTGCCTCCCATTAAGCGCTTAGTTTAACGTCGTCAGCCCGACCTAGGAAATTCTTTAATCAAGTTGACTTAATTCATAAGCCTCTTTATAAATCTTTTTAATGTCTCCCAAATAAGGTTTTAATCTTAATCCATTAACTTTAAAAAATTTTCCCGTTTTGGGGTCTTTAATATCCACAACTCCATATTGGTATACTTTTTCAATTATATATGGTCCTATCCATTTTGATCTCAATTTTCCAGGAAGAACTCTTAAACGAGTATTAAATAGTAATACTTCTTATCCAGGCTCAAATATTTTTCCTGAAATCTTTTTATCATGTAATACCTTCATTTTCTCTTTATAAATTTTTGCATTATCATATGATTCATTTCTTATTTCATTCATCTCATTTAATTGCAATAATCGTTTTTCTCCCGCAGATATTCAAATCGAATTAAACTCCTTTATCGCCCAATAAGCTTTATGTTCAAGTTCAACAGTAAGTGACAATGTTTTCCAAAAACTAACCGGTAAGGTGACATTCCGATTGGTGTCTTATAAGCTGTTCTATAAGCCCATAATGCAGAATCAAGTCTATCAACCCAATCAGTTCGTTTAGGATTAACAGTCTTCTCAAAAATTTTTTTAATTTCTCTGTTTGATACTTAGTTCATTCCACTTGTTTGTGGGTGATATGCAGTTGCAATTTTATGTTTGATTCCAAATTTTTGCAGTAATGATTGAAATCTTATATTTCTAAAATGACTTCCACCATCTGTGATAATTACCTTAGGCATTCCAAATCATGAAAAAATCATCTTCTTTAAAAATTTAGATACACTTTTGGAGTCACAGTTAGGCAAAGCTACAGCTTCTATCCACTTTGAAACATAATCAACTGCTAATAAAATATAAATTTTTCCAGATGATGGTACAAATGGTCCCATAAAGTCTAAACCCCATATATAAAAAATTTCAACTTCCAATATATAGTTAAAGGCATTTCATCTTTCTTGGATTTATTTCCCATTCTTTGACATCGATCACATGTTTTAACATAATGTCTCACATCTCTGAATAAAGTAGGTCAATAAAATCCTAAATTTAAAATTTTAAATGCAGTTTTATCTACTCCAAAGTGTCCTCCAAAATCGAAATCATGACATTTTTGAATAATAACAAAAGTTTCTTCATAAGGTACGCATCTTTGAATTATAGAATCTCTTCCTAATTTAAATAAATGAGGATCTTCCCAAATATAATATTTAGCATCGTTTTTAAATTTCTTAATAAATTTTTCATCCAATCCATAAGTTAAAATATTACTAACTAAATAGTTAACTATATCAGCATACCAAGGTGTTTGGTATCCTTGAATAACATATAAATGTTCATCAGAATATTTCTCATTTATGTTTTCTTCAGTAATAACATCATTCTTAGTTCTAGATAAATGATCAGCAATTTGGTTGTCCGTTCCTTTTCTACCCACTATTTGAAAATCAAATTCTTGTAGAAGTAAAACCCATCTATTAGTCTAAGTTTAGCATCCTTTTTTGACATTAGATATTTAATAGCGGAATGATCGGTATGAACTATGCATTTAGTACCAAGAAGATAAGGTCTAAATTTATCAAAGACATATACTATAGCTAGAAGCTCTTTCTCAGTAGTAGTGTAATTTCTTTGAGTTTCAGTAAGAGTTTTACTAGCATAATATATAACTTTGAAAATTTCTCATATTTTTGTCCCAATACAGCTCCAATTGCAAAATGACTTGAATCGCACATTAATTCAAAAGATTTATTCCAATTAGGTGCAACAATGATAGGTGCAGTAATTAATTTTTCTTTTAAAATATTAAAAGCATTAACACAAGTCTTTGTTAAATTCAAATTTAGCATCTTTTTCCAATAAATGACAAAGAGGTTTAGCAATTTTAGAAAAATCCTTTATATATCTTCTATAAAATCCAAGCATGACCTAGAAAACTTCTCACATCGCAATGCGTAGTAGGTGGTTGTAATTCAAAGAATAATTTTTACTTTTGCTCGATCAACTTTCATCCTTTTGTGAAATCTTGTGACCAAGTACAATGCCTTCTGTGACCATGAATTGACATTTTTCCCAGTTAAGAACAAAATTTGTTTCTTCACATCTTTTCAGAATTTTGGAAATATTTTCCAAACAAGATTCAAAAGAAGTTTCAAAAACTGAAAAATTGTCCATGAGAATTTCAATTCCATTGTCAATCAAATCACAAAATATTGACATCATACATCTTTGAAAAGTTGCAGGTGCATTACATAAACCAAAAGGCATTCTTCTAAAGGCAAATGTTCCATAAGGACTTGTAAATATTGTTTTCTCTTGATCCTCAGGAGCGACAGATAATTGATAATAACCAGAATATCCATCCAGAAAACAGAAATATGAGTGTCCAGCTAATTTATCAAGCATTTGATCCAAGAAAGGTAAAGGAAAATGATTCTTTCTAGTGGCATCATTTAATTTCCTATAATCAATGTAAATTCGCCATCCAGTAACTTGTTTTGTAGGAATTAGTTCATTTTTATCATTGACAATGACAGTTACTCCTCCTTTCTTTGGAACACAATGAATAGGACTTACCTATCAGCTATCCGAAATAGGATAAATAATACCAGCATCTAACCATTTAATAATTTCTTTTTTAACAACCTCTTTTATGATAGGATTTAATCTTATTTGCGGTTCAATAGTAGGTTTAAAATTTTCTTCCTTTAATGTTCTATGCATACAAATGGACGGGCTTATTCCTCTTATGTCAGCAATTGTCCAACCAAATGCTTTCTTATAATTCTTTAACACTCCTATCAATTTTTCTTCTTGATCTTTACTTAGCTCGAAGAAATAATAACGAGTAAAGTTAATGAATTTCTCGAAATGCATACTTTAAATGTGAAGGTAAATTTTTAATTCCAATTCAGTGGGCTTTTTTAATCGAGAGTAAAAGTATATCATTTTGAGTTATGTCCAAAGTTTCCCAATTATCTTTAATATAATGAGTTTCTACTTCTTTTAGTTCTTCATCTTCATCGGTTAATAATTCAAATTTTTCTTCATAAATGACTTTACATTTTTCTTGATAATTTTTCTCAATTAAATAATCAATTATATCCATTCGATAACATTTTTCTTTGTCAGGGTACTTCATTGATTTAAGGACATTAAATTTAATCTCTTGATCATTAACTCTCATGGTTAATTCTCCTTTTTGCACATCAATCATAGCTCATCCGGTCCTAGAAAAGGTCTCCCTAAAATAATAGGTATTTCTTTATCTTCTTCTATATCAAGTACAATGAAATCTACAGGGAAGATAAATTTATCTACTTAACAAGAACATCCTCTATAACTCCTTTAGGGTAAGTGATAGATCTATCAGCTAACTGAAGGGTTACAGTGGTGGAAGTAATCTCTCCAAAATTTAACCTTCGAAAAATAAAAAATGGCATGAGATTAATACTTGCTCCTAAATCGCATAAAGCTTTTCCGCAAAACTTTTCTCCAATAGCACAAGGTATAGTAAAACTTCCAGGATCTTTAAGTTTTTGAGGTAATTTCTTTTGAATTATTGCACTACATTCTTCACTTAATGCAACAGTTTCAAAAGCTTCAAATCTTTGTTTCTTATTTAAAATATCTTTCATAAATTTTGCATAAGTTGGCATCCGTTCCAAAGCTTCAAAGAAAATGTATGTTTATAAGTAAGTTTCTTAAAAATTTCAAAGAACTTAGAAAATCGATGATCAAGCTTCTGTCGTTTAAGTCTTTGAGGAAAAGGTGGTGGTGGTTTTTCAACTTCCATATTAATAGAAATATCAGTTTGATCTTTATTAGGAAAAGAAGTTTCTTTAGATTTTTCAATCTCTTCAACCTCAATCTCATTTTCAATTTCAATCTGCATTCTTTCTTTTAATTCCTTTCCACTTCTAAGTTGTACAACTTTAACATGTTCATATTCTTTTCCAGTTTCTTTTGGATTGATTTCAACATTAATAGGAAGTGTTCCTGGGGGTATAATTAATTAAATTAGCGATTTGTCCCATTTGATTCTCAATATTACGAATAACAGTGTCTTGATTTTGTAATTGATTACTTAGTTGTAAAATTAATTCTTCTATAGATAATCTTTTCTGTTGATTGTTAAATCCAGGTGGTTTATAGTTTGAATTAACTTGATTATTTCAATTTCCAGTGGGATGAGATTAATTATTACCCCATTGTTGTGAATTATTCCAGTTAAAAATAGGATGATTTTTCGATCCAGGATTATAATAATTTGAGTAAGGATTATTTTTACTAGCAATAGCTTGTAAAGTTCAATAGTTTGAGAATCTTCAATATTAGCAGAGTTATTATGTGATATATTAATAGTAAAACTATCTAATTTCTCAGACATTGCTGCTACTTATGAAGCTAAAATAGAAAAGGCTTCATTATCATGAATACTTGCCATTCTTTTAGGATTAATCCTTTCAGAAGGCCATTGAAAATTATTGTTAGCCATTTCTTCAATTAAAGTGTAAGCTTTTTCAAATGATTTAGACATTAAAGAAACTCTAGCAAGCAAAGATCAATAATTGATTTTAAAGATCCAATTAATCCATTATAAAATGTTTGAATAATTAACCAATCAGCTAAAGCATGATGAGGACATTTTCTTAATAGTTCTTTAAATTTTTCCTAAGTTTCATAAATTGTCTCTCCGTCAAATTAACTAAATGAAGTAATATCATTTCTTAATTTAGCAATTTTAGAAGGAGGAAAATATTTAGCAAGGAATTTTTGTGCCATTTCAGCTCATGTTTTAATAGAACCTGTTGCTAATGAGTTCAGCCACATCTTTGCTTTATCTCTTAAAGAAAAAGGAAAAAATCTAAGCCTAATAGCATCATCAGAAACATTGTTATATTTAAAGGTAGCACAAAGTTCTAAAATACTAGCAAGGTGTAAATTTGGATCCTCATTTGGTGTTCCACCAAATCGATTGTTTTGAACCATTTGAATAATAAACGGTTTAAGCTCAAAAGAATTAGCATCTACAAGTGGTATTTGAATACTACTATGAAGTTCATCAACTGTAGGGTTAGCATAATCCCTTAATGGTTTATAAACATTATGATCATTAAATTAAATTGGATTTTGTAAATTGTTATGTAAATTAGTCATCTCTTGAAATTTTTGAATTTGTTTTCCTTTTTTAATTCTTCTAACAGTTCTTTCTAATTACGAATCTAAAGGTAATAATCCTTCAGATCCAGAACTACGCATAAAAAGTCAATTAGCAAGAATTAAAATAAATATTATTATAATGTATATATTTTTTTTATAATAAAGAAAAATGAATAAAATAAAAATACTTAAAATCTAAAAGTTTGCCTCTGCTCTCCCCGGCAACGGCGCCAAAAACTTGACCCGATATAAATATATGCGTACTAAAATCTTCTTCCCCGGCAACGGCGCCAAAAACTTGACCCGATATAAATATATGCGTACTAAAATCTTCTTCCCCGGCAACGGTGCCAAAAACTTGACCTGAAGTCCTCTGAATATCAACTTACTAATTAATGCTTTCAAAAATATATGTTATAAATAATAATAGCGACTAGTGTATATAAATATAATTTTATGGAAAACATTTTACACACTAGAGGTTCTACGCAAGTATACGTATCGTTTCAAGTAATATAGGGCTTTGAAACAAAGACCCCGGTATCGATCCCACGAGGAGAGAGTTATATATTTTTAAATATTTTTTATGTTAAAGTATTTCTTTTATAATTAAAAATAAAATATCTTTAATTCACTAGATGCAATAATAAAGCAGAAATAAAATAATTGATGTAAATAACAATAAGAAAGCAACTTTCTCCCTTTCAATTAATCCAAGATTTTATAAGATAATGATAATATTCGTGGAGAATATAAATTTATGGTATTGTGCCAAATAGAAGCATTCATATTCTTTACCCTTTCGATCCAGTGCAAAGAACATCGGCTAGCTCTATAGATCAGTCCGGATGTACCGTTAGTAGAATGGGTTAATCTAGGCTCACACTACTAGATGTCCAAGGGTGGCTTTGGTCGGCCTTACTAGTGACCCTTTCCTTTTCTATAAACCAAATCACAAGAATTTAGTCTGTCACTCTAAAAACTTACCAATTCTACGCCCATTATATAATATCTTCCTATTTATTTGCACTTCACCTTGAATAACCCGCACAAGGCCTTTGACTACCCAAGGATTCATGTGATATCTACAAGTTAAGAATTCATCTCCTTCTAGGTCTCAAAACTCTTCAATAGGTTTTAACAATTTAAATTGCCAATTTAAATAGTAAATTAAGAACCAGTATTAATATCTTCACAATTTTTTGAAAATTTATGATTTTTAATTCTCCGACGAATATTGTATCTTATTTATCTTTTCATAATTGAAAGGAGAAAGTAAAGTAACTACTCAGAACACATTGAAATTAAATAACAAAACATAATAAATAAAATTTGAATCAAAATAAAAATACTTATTTTAGATGTTTCTCCTACTGAACTTCTGATTCCTACTGACTCCACAGTGTAATGAACTACAGATGCACTAACTCTTTCAAACTCTGAATACAAACTCTAAAATAAACTCACTAATTTTTGAAGGAAAGTAAAAAGGTGGCCCTAATATGATCTCTCTAATTCTCTCTCTAGATAGGACTCTAGATAGGGAGGAGTAGATGGGGCGTTTTTCTCTGAAGGAATACCCTCATAATTATAGGCTTCAAGGGTTCCCTCAAGGCACCTCTTCAAAATGTGTCCATATTCAATGAATCTTCTAGAAGGTGTGTCTAGAGCCTAGGCGCCGAAATCTGGTGCCTAGGCGCCGGATACCGCGTCCAGTTCTTTGTACCTCTTCACTTTGGATCGCACCTCTTCGCGATTAAAACCGTTTTGAAGCGTCCAAATACATTGTATGGCATGTCATATAAACCAGGAACAACTGCCAGTCTTCTAGAAGGTCCAATAACCGCTCACACCATAAAAATAACCGCCCAAAAGTCGTAAAAAACTTAACAGTTTTCTGTATCGAGCTGGCGCTTAGGCGCCAGGCCAGTAATTTCGACAAATTTGCATTTTGGTTCCATTTTTGCTCCTTTTTGCTCCTTTTTGCTCCTTTTTCATATTTTTCTCATTCTTGAACATTTTTGCATCACCTACATCCAAAAACACGAAAATACCTTTCATTAAAGCATAATATCCTTAAAATTTAATAAAATTCAAGGCATAAAAATAAGTACTTTTTTCTTGGATCATATACGTATCGTATCAAGTAATACAGGACTCTAATGGAGTCTTGGTTATCGATCTCACATGGAAGTTACAAAGTAAAAGAAAGTGTTTCACAATAGGTAATGTAGCACTGAAATCTAATACTCAAATTGTAATTAAAGTTGAATGTTTACTCCTACTACCAATATGCAGAAAACAGTAACAATTAATCAAACTACAATTACTTCTAATAACTTTTAAAAAAGAATTAACTAACAGACACACACTAAGCTATATATATTTGAAAGGTTTTGATATATAAGATAAGTATCTTTCCTCTTGCAACGAGAATATGATGTGTGGACGATATGGAATGATTATCTATGGTATTGTGCCAAATAGGAGCATAAATGTTTCTTTACCCTTAGAAGAGTAACCCCTCTTCCAACCATGAAAAGAACATTGACATATCCTAAGTTTAGTCACTAAATCTAAGGCTAGGCTGGGAGGATACCGACTCTCACTATGGAGGTCTCACTCACCCTTAAGCTAAAGGCTAACATTCGAATTTAGTTACTAAAATTAGGACCAAATTAGGGATCTCAGCCTGTCACCCTGAAACCTCCAATTTGAAGTCCATCAAAACACATTTCCCTTTTTATTTGCACTCAATTCCCATGAACTACGCAATTCATCCATGAAAATAAAATGAATTCTTCTTTATTGTTGTAGGACACTAAATACTTTTAGAATTAATGTTAACAACATATTTTAACAATTCAATTGGCCAGATCAAAAAGTAAATTAAGTTCAAAATGAAAAACCATCACAGTTTCTTCAATACATTAAAAGAACTTCAAATCCACATCAATCCATCATCACATCTCTATGCAAGAAGAAAGACAAAGGAGACTACTCAAAATTCTTGAAGAAGATACAATAAAACATGGATTTTATATATAAAAGATAAGTCATACAAACCACAAAAAAATACAACTTATCTCTTTCTCTTCCCCAATGCAATTCCCTTGAAGTTTCTTTGAATCCTTTTGTCTCTTCTTTGCAACACATAATTCCCTCTTTAGAATGGAAAGGAAGAAGCAATCTCTCACTTTACTTCTTCTCCTTCACTCCTTAGAGAATAATTCCTCTCAAATTCTAACTTCTACACACTCTCCTCCTAAGCCCTAAGACTCAACACACACTCTCCCTCTCTGGAACCACACTAAAACTCCAGAACACACATTCACATACACACACACACGCACTATTTTCATCCAAAACAGTTACTTAGAAGTTAGAAATGAAATCCCAAGAGTTTCCATAGCCATCCCGTCAAAAAGTCACCAAAAATCTTCAAATTTGAAGTCCACCGACATTGGGAGCCAGCGGCGCCCATTCTGGCGTCGGCGGCGCTAGAATCTGTTTTCCTCATTTTTGCTCCTTTTTGCTCCGAATTTGTTCCTTTTCGCTTCTTTTTGCTTCAATCACCTAAAATCATCATACCTGCAACAAATCATGAAAAATACATTTCTTTAAAGTGCAGTATCACCAAAAATGGGTAAAATTATATAGTAAAAAAAGTATATATTTTTGGTGCATCAAAATCCCCCAAACTTAACTATTAGTTGTCCTCAAGCAATCGTTTTACTACATAAAAAAATATAACTCTAGTCAATGCACTTTTCACCTGTAAGATACTAAAATTTTTCATTCAAAAGATTATATTGGTTAGATCTTAAGAAAGAAATTTATTAACTCAGGTCAATATTAAGGGTATAAGAATATTCAACAATCAAGTATAAGAGTTCTAGTCTTCTATTTATTTCAAGATAAACCATAATTTGTCACATTAACAGTGCCTTGAAGGATTACGTGAAAAGGAGTTCATGCAAACTTTATCAGAATGTAGGCCAAAACATTAAATATAAATTTAGAAATGTAATCAAGTTCTCCCTTTAGGGTGACTCAAGTGAAGTCAATTTTTGATTAGACATCTCCTTAAGCTTCTCCTCATAATTACTTTTTTCTTTCTTTTTCTTTTTCTTTTCTTTTTGGGATTGTTTTTCAGTCCTTCTTTTCTTTTCTTTCCCTTTTTCTAAATGAGCATTAGTATATCTGGATAGCCTTTAATGATTTTGAGCTTCACTCTCCTCTTCCTAAAGTTCAAACTTAAGATACCTCCTTACTTTATAATTAGGTACGAGCTTTATTATTCATCATAAAGTCACAATCTCTTCTTAACACACAATACTTTAAGTCTCTCAATATTTCAAAAATACAGTTTTCTTTACTTTAAATAGTTAACTATAATTAAATCCTTTTATACCAAATATCTTATTTCTATAAAATTAACCATTATTACCAAAAACTTTCATCCAATCCTTCGATAATATTCAACTGAAATAAAAAGTTTTAGTTACCTACAGTAAGGTTCAACTGCCAGAAGTTATGCTAATAATTTTTGAAAATATAATAATTGAGAACAAATAAGAGTTAATATTTCTCTACCCTCACACAAACTTAAATTTTTCAATAAAGTTGAAATAGTAGAGAGTAAAAGAAAACTAACCTATTTGTACTGGGATCTTGAAATCTTTAACAACTATCTGGCATTAGTCTAAATTTACAACTAGCAGGCATGAAACAATTAGTAACAGTGATATCTAAATATTTATAACTTTTGCAAGGTGAAGAGAAATTAACTGTAAACTTCTAAATATCCAACAAAACATCAAATACTAAACAAACTATCACATCACTACATAGTTCATTTAACAATTTCAAATTTTTTCAATACAACGTAAAAGTACACCAACATGGTTACACATCACATGAAAAGCAAATAACTTCTACATCACAACAGTACAACACAACACAACACAACAAGAAAAACAGAAATAGAAACAAACAATCTACCAATCTTCATCACCAGGATCATCAACAGGGTCAGCAGGATCAGGTTTATACGGTGTATAGCTGGGGCAAGTAGGAAATATTACATCAGTCGCCCCCTCATGAATCTGACTTGAGCATCATAATAGGCAATATCGAACTCAACCCTCCTCTTCAAATAATCTTTATACACATCAATTCTGGCATCAAACACATCCATCCTACCATGGAGTCTATCCATACTAGCACTCTGTAATCTCAACTGTTCCATAATATAAGATAATGTAGGGGGCTCAGATGTTGATGGACCATCATAACTCATAATAGGAATATCAGTACTCATACTCTCATCTCGAGCTCCCACATGAGACTCATAAGTACGGGTAATAGTCTTTGTAATCAATAACAGTGGTATAGCCACCTCTTCAGAACTGCTGAACTCCACTCCAGATTGAACACACAGGGCATGAACTAAGGCAGGATGTCCTAATCCATCAGTGGTCTCACCTCTAGCAATAGTCTGAATGTTTTTAAAGAAAATAATTCCAATATCAATCTTTTTCATCATTTGAATATAATAGTTCAGAATTTCTCTATCCCTTGTAACTTCGCTGTGGTGTTAAGAAGGTAAAAGTCTTGCAGAGATGAAATAGTGCCAAACTTTTGATGCAACATTTAATTTGGAAGCGGGGAAGTTAATCATCTGTTTTTGACTTACTTTCCATTTCCCTCTTCCATCCGTCAGAAAAGCAATCACTTCTCTCATATTTGCCTCTCGAGTATCAAAGTTTTCATATTCACAAAAAATGGTTCCTGAGCCTTATAGAATGCATTAATACGTGATCCACTTTTTATATGATTGCAATTTATGTTAATAGCAACGGTACCAAAAACTTGATCCCGTTTTAATATATATATTTGATTTTATGATGGAATGTATAATGTGGATTCTACGCAAGTATACGTATCGTATCAAGTAATACAGGGCTCTAGTGGAGTCCTGGTTATCGATCCCACAGGGAAGTTTTTAACAGATTTGTATCAGCTAAATTTAAAGGAATTACTTACTAATATAATATACGGAAATTTAGAATAATTAACTAAAGCAAACTAAAGTAAACTAATGCTTCAAGATAAAGTTGATTTAAAGGATTTCAGAAAATGTATCCTTCTCCTTGTTTTTAGAAAATTAAGTGAATGATGAATTTAAATAGAATTTCTTTTATTGTATCGTGACAAATAGAGCATTCCTATTCTTTACCCTTTGGTCCAGTGTGCAAAGAACATCGACTAATCCTACGTTTGATTACCGAATCTGCGGCTAGGCCGGGAGGATACCGGCCGCCACTTCGTAGCTCCCACGTTCCCCTCACCCGAGGGCTAACATCTACACTTCAGCTCTCAAACAATAGGACCAAATTAAATATTTTAGTCCGTCACACTAAAATGTCCAATTCTCGCGTCCGATAAATAATATTTCCCTATTTATATCCTCCTTCCAAGGCTTTTCGACTTCCCCGAATATTGGATGTAATCTTTACTATAGTTGATAATTCAACATATTTTAACAATTTAATGGGCCGCACTGAAAGTAAATTAAGTTTTAAGTGAAAATTATCACAATTTATTTTAATATTTTAGGCACTTCTATTTAATCTCACCAATTCACATAATTTCATAAACAAGGAGAAAGACTAAGAAAACTACTCAGAATGCATGGGAATTAAACAAAGCATGGCTTTCATTTAAAGTTACCAACAATTAACAAAGACACTTATCTTAATTTACTCCCCAAGCAGATTTCTTGAAGTTCCTTTGACTTTTTCTTCCATTACAGCACACTTCTAAACTCACTAATTACACTCTAAAAACTCTTAAAATAAACACCAAGTAGACACTAATACTCTCTAAATAAACACACACATAAATAGACAGCAAAAAGAGACACCCTAGACACACAAATTTGTCCTCTATTTATAGAGGTAGACAAAGGTCCAAGGGGTACTTAAGAACCTCTTCCAAAAAGCGTCCAGGTTCAATGTATCTGACATTTTGAACAATCTCACCGTCGGCGAGAAACGATCTCGCCGTCGGCGGGGCTTCTAGAAGGTCTCCAAACCGCGCGATCTCGCTGTCGGCGGGCTCAGGCTCGCTGTCGACGAGGTAGTTATAAATCCTTCGTAAATTTTCTTAATAATCTCGCCGTCGAGCGGCTCGATCTCGCCGTCGGCCGACATAGTTCATTTTGCATGAATTTCTTCCTTTCGATCCAAATTTGCTCCATTTCATGCTTTTTGCTTTTATCACTTATAAATCTTTGTTCCTGCAATAAAATAAAGAAAATACCTTTCTTTAAAGTGCAATTTCATAAAAAATAGGTATGAATTTTCTTAACATATTTTTCTGTGATCAAAATCCCCCAAACTTAATTATTGCTTGTCCTCAAGTAATTTTTGTACTAATTAATAATGATATTTGTAATAGAACTTTTTCAATCCAGATATACTATGAATTAAATTTAAATAATACTATAGTAAAGTTATATAGAAATATTTTTAAGTAATTAAATTAACTTTATAGATATAAGAATATTTAGTTATCAGATCTAAGATTTCTAGTTCTCTATTTATTTCAGGAAAGACTATATTTAAAAGAGTAATTTACTTAAGATATTTAGATGATAGTGAAGTTCAAGAAAACACTATTTAGTAAAATACTAATCCATATATATAAGTTTAGAAATATATTTGAGTTTTACCCTTTAGGTTGATTCCATTGAAGCCAATTTTTGATGAGGCATCTCCTCAAGCTTCTCCTCACTTATATTTTTCTTTTCTTTTCTTTTCTATTTTTTTTCTCTTTTCTCTTTTTTTCTTTTTGGATTGATTTTCAATCCTTCTCTTTTTCTTTTTCAAGTGAGGATTACTGTATCTGGATAGCCTGTTAATAATTTTGAACTTCAACTTTCTCTTCCTAAATTTGAAATTTAAAATATTTCTTTGCTTATATGTATTTCATAGCCTTTACTTCATTGAGTTTCAATCTCTTCTTTTCACTTAAATACTTAAGAATTTCAATTTTAGAATATAGTTTCCCTTACTTTAAATATTTTACTATATTCTTATTTCTTTTAACCAAATATCTCTATTCTATTAAATAATCGAATTACTATAAACATTTTATTTAACTTTCTATAATAATTATATAATGTAATTTATGTTTATTGAATTGAAAAATTACTATAGAAAAATCATCTGATAATAGTTTTTGAAAATAGAAATTGAGAACAATTTAATAATTAAATTTGTATTTTTACTTTCCCCCAAACTTAAATTTTTCTATCTATTTCTAAATGGTGAAAAGGAAAATATACAATGAATCATACCTTTCGAGCTTTTAGGTATTTCTTTTCCTCGAAATTTTGCAGGCTTTTTCATTTATTTAAAGAACTCCGTATTGTTAAGTATTCTTCCACATATATAATATTTAAAAGAAAGTGCTGGGATAAGAAATTTTTAATAAGTATAAAACACAACAAATGAAAACTTAATCTATTACTACACATACAATCAACTAACCTACTTTAAATAAATTAAAACAATCTAAACATATTAAAAGTTCATAACTTATAAAAACTTAAACAACATATTAAATTAAAAACTAATCATCCTATCAAAAAGAAAAAATTGCAAACTAACTTAACACACATAAAAAGTCTAACATTATAGAATAAGCACACAAACAAACACATCAAAGTCATAGCTACGTAAAAGTACGTAATAATTATATACAGAACAATCAAGTTTTCAAAATAAAAATTAATCTAATCAAACTAAACAAAGTCTCTAATCTTCCGCATCAAAATCACAGGCTATATCATCTCCCAGATCTCCAGGCTGAGAAGGCTGAGCAGGCTGGTAATGTGTGTAGCGGGGGCACTCAGGAAAGACAACATCTAAATCACCACTCCTATATCGACGTTCAGCCTCATAGTATGCAATTTCGTACTCTGAATGTCGCTGGAGATATTCGTTATCATAATCGTGTCTTCTTTCTAAGCCATCAATCGTCTATATGCTCAAATCTTCTTTCCATATTCTCTCCAAATTGTTCAAAATTCTTTCTACTCAGGGTTAGCTCATTCATCAGATCTTGAAGGGTAGGAGTGGTGTACTGAGGGGGTTCATAACTAGTAGAGGGTATATCTCTCCTTGAAGAAGGTACATAATCTCTTATCCCAGATCTCCATCCTTCGTGGGATTCATATTTCTTTATATTAGCCTGAGTAATGAGTTTCATAGGTTCAACCTATTCCTCATCATCTCTGCTCTACCCCGCATAATCGGCGAGTGCATAGATAAGACCAGATCTCCTAGTCCTCCTCAACTTTCATTTCTGAGGCGGCTAATATATTCTTATAAATTACACTTCCCACATTAATGCTTTTTGGTTATGAATAAAAAATTCAGTAATCGTTTCATCTTTTGTTACCTCACTATGGTGGTAGGTAGGTAACAAAGTAGAACAAATAAAATAGTGTCAGGCTTTTGATATTGCATTTAACATAGAAAGAGGAAAATTCACCCTTTCCCGCTGCTTGATCTTCCGCATGCCTTTCCCATCAGTGAGAAAGTCAATCACCTCTTCCAGTGGTCCTTCCATAGTTCCAAATGTATCATACTCACTCGGTATAGGTGTCTCGTACCTCGTAATAAGCATTTATCCTCGCAGCGCTCGAATTCCACAAAAATCCTCTAACCTTAACTCGGTGCATCTTCAGCTCAGTGTCGAGTTCGCATAAAATTCCTTTACCACTTCTACAAGTGGCTCCGTTGGTCACGAAACGAAATTTTCCCATCCTCGTTCCCTAATGATTCGCTCAACTTCTCTTCCGAGACTTTCGAAAACTCGATCTCGAATGCATGTTCGCTCGAATATTGTGAAAATATCTTGATTGTGCTTTTGCATTCACAAAACGAGTTTCGTCGTAATCCAATCGTCGCTTTTGTTGTAGAGCCATTTTCGATCCGTGAAATTTGCAAAAGTTTTAACTAAACTCCCAAATATTACTAAGAAGGCTTCCTACAACATCAAAAACCCATTTAAATCAATTTCTATGAATTTCTCCTAAGTAATTTCTCCACATTTCGATTTTTTTCAAAATTTCCCAATGTAGAAGAAATCCATGGTGAAAATCAAAAATTTTTGCATAGGAGTGAAGCTCTTACCATGGGGAGATGAAATCCGGTGTCCAAAAATGTTGAAATCACCTCAAATCCAAGATCTCACAAGCCCTAGGTCGGTTTTTTCGAAGTTTTGAGGAAGGGGATGATGAATAGTGTCGGTTGACTTGTCAAATATAGGTTTTTCGTGATCTTGCTGTCGGCGAGCTAATTAATTTGACAAAGGCAAAAGTTTCGGTAAAAATTCACCGTCGGCGAGCTCGTTCTCGCTGTCAGCGGGAATTCCCTCACTGTCGGCGGGATAATTCTCGCCGTCGGCGAGATCCCAAAATTAAAAAATTTTTTTTTGAAATTCGTCAATCATTTTCAACCTCGATTTGCCCTTAATCAATCTTCCGATCACTTAATTTAATAATTTAGTATGAAGATTAGATACTTATACTCATAAAAAGTTCACACAACACAAACAACATAATTTTATATATGAAATCCATGAGACTTACAAACTTCACACTAACAACTAACAACATACTTAACTTAAATGTCCAAATCCATAATACTTAGCATCACAATCCACACCACAACACTATAAATGCTGAGACATAACAATTACATATAATCTCATCAAATCTGAGATGATCACATCAAAGTTCGACTCATAATAAAACCTAAATCCAAATCAACACATATATACACAAATATATGACATAAAATAGAAATCTTTCCTACTCCTCGGTGTCTGAACTATCATCTTCTCTGATATTCCCGATGCGACGCAGGTGCACAAATAAATTGTAGAAAGGCCTAAAAAGGAATTCTGCAGTATTTTCTTCATTAATCCACCCTTTCTGTCTCAGTAAATGAATAAAATTGGCCTCCAGATGTCCAGTATGATCAAAGTGCTCCTTCATCCTCCAGTCAATGTGATCAAACATATCGTAGATATTATCGATGGAATTCATCACGTTCGCAACTCTTTCTCCAATCCTTTAATCTTCTTCGAATGAAATTTGTTTTATCTCGTAAGGGGCCTTGCTAAAGGATTGTTCTGTGATGCTCTATCAGAAATAATGGTAATCTCATCATTGTTATCCAAAGTTGGAAACATATCCGTAGGATCAAGTTGTTTCCATGGTAAAAGTACCTTTTCCCAAGCCTCATAAGATACTTGGTACTGACTGCATAAAGCAAATATAGTCGATTGGTGTCCAAGTCCATGAACTGACCCATGCACAATCAATCCTAATGCAGACTTTACTATAATTGAACCAACATCGATAGGTAGTCCAATTTGAATAAAATAATTTAATATAGCGCATTCCTTTGAAACCTTATTTACCCTCATAGTGGGTAATAATTTTGATGAGATGAAGAAATGTCAATGCTTCGAGACAGTGGTTAAGAAGTGATGCGAAAAACCGACATACCCGTCTTCGCGCAACTCCCAATCATCGTGTTCATCACTCGGTATCTATAAATCTCGTTCATATTGTATCTTGAAGGCACAAAGTTCGAATAATGATGGACAGTGGGTATTCTCTATAGAAAATAATTCATTTACCCTTGAAGGAGTAAATGTTACCCATCTTCCTCTGACGTAGACATTTCCATTGTTGATCGCATGTAGATTAGAGTAAAACTTTTCAACTACAGGAATAACTACAACGGATGTCGTATAGCAAAATACCTCCCAATGCCGCTGCGCGATCATTTCTTCAATTTTTGTGGTGGAATTCTCTACTCCTCTATTCAAAAAATCCCCTTTCTTTAATAAGTCGTTTCTTCATCAAGACTTTGTTGAAGATACGCTGTGCCTCCGAACTAACGAATTTTCTCGGTTAAAAACTCCTGTTTTTGTGGTTTCTAAGAGTTTGGTGGCCATTTTGGATTGAAAGGAATGGCCTCTAGTCGTTTCTAAGGAAGAAAAGAGTGTAAAATTGAATTTGGGATGGTTTCCTACAAAGAAATAGCTTAGAACCGTCCAAAACCGTACGAAAATTCTTAAGAAACCAAATTTTCAACTGCCTCGCCGTTAGCAAGAAGTTTCTCGCCGTCGGCGAGCTAGTTGTAAAACTGAAATGTTATAAGGCGCCGATCTCGCTGTCGGCGAGATCGACCTCGCCGTCGGTGAGATTTCGTAAAATTGCCCAATTTCGCTTTAATTCGACTATTTTCTGATCTCATCATATAGGTTCAAAGTTGTGATGATTTTAATTAAAAAAATTTAGTAGTAAGATTTATTTTAATAATACAGACTCACTAATTTGTATATAATTAAAATAAAAGACTACTATGGGTTGCCTCCCATAAAGCGCTTAGTTTAACGTTGTCAGCCCGACCTAATTTTAGTTAGTAATTAGGTTGACTAAGCATTAAAACCTCTTTAAAATTTGGTCTTCTACCTTCGAAATACAATTTTAATCTATGTCCGTTTACCTTAAATCTATGTCCTGTTTTTGGATCTTCAATTTCAATAGTTCCATATGAAAATATTTGAGTTATGGTGAAAGGTCCTAACCATCGAGATTTTAATTTCCCAGGAAATAATTTCAATCTAGTATTATATAGCAAAACCTCTTGTCCTGGTTCAAAATTTCTCTGATTAATCTTCCGATCATGCCATAATTTCATATTTTCTTTATAAATCCTATCATTATCATATGATTCATTCCCTAATTCTTACAATTCATTTAATTGCAACAATCTCTTCTCACCAGCTTCTTTCATATTATAATTAAATTCTTTAATCGCCCAATATGCTTTATGTTCTAATTTAACTGGTAAGTGGCAAGTTTTTCCATATATAAGCCTGTAAGGAGTCATTCCAATTGGAGTTTTATAAGCGATTCCGTATGCCCATAATGCAGTTGTCTAGTCTTATAGACCGCTCCAATCTATTAGGGTTTATAGACTTTTCTAAAATCCGCTTAATCTCTCGATTAGAAATTTCACTTAATCCACTAGTTTGTGGATGATAAGCGATTGATATCTTATGAATAATATTATATTTTTCTACTAGTTTGTGAATATATTTATTTCTAAAATGAGTTCCTCCGTCGGTGATAATCACTCTCGCATTCCAAATCTAGTAAAAATAATTTTCATTAAAAATTTTGAAACACTTTTAGCATCACACCTAGGTAAAGCTTACGCTTCGATCCATTTGGAAACATAATCAATAGCTACTAATATATATGAGTTTCCAAATGAAGGAATAAAAGGTCACATGAAATCTAATCCCCAAACATCAAAAATTTTAACTTCTAATAAAAAATTCAGAGGCATTTCATTTCTTCTTGATATGTTTCCTACTCTTTGCCATTTATCGCAGGTTATTATATATATGTATACATCTCTAAATAGAGTAGGCCAGTAGAATCCAGATTGTAGAATTTTATACGCAGTTTTATCAGTCCCAAAATGTCCTCCAAAATCATAATCATGACATTTTTGAATAATTGGTTCAATTTCTTCATAAGGCACGCATCTTCTAATAATTAGATCCTTACATTGCCTATATATGTATGGTTCATCCCAAAAGTATGTTTTAGTATCATGAATGAATTTTTTCTGTTGTTGCAAAGTTAACATAGGTGGTAAAATGTCACTTACAATATAATTTACTATATCAACATACCAAGGTATTTTCCACTCATTTATATTATAAAGTTGTTCATCAGGAAAACTGTCTAAAATTTCATTATCAGTATCAGATAATTCATGATTTTCTAATCTTGATAAATGATCTACAATTTGATTATCAGTTCCCTTCTTGTTAACGATCTCAAAATCAAATTCTTGCATTAATAATATCCATCTAATTAATCTTGGTTTAGAATCTTTCTTTTACATTAAATACCTAATAGCAGAGTGATCAGTATGCACAATACATTTAGTTCCTATTAGATAATGCCAAAATTTATTAAAAGCATATACAACTGCTAATAATTCTTTTTCAGTAACTGTATAATTTATTTCAGCATCATTTAGAGTTTTACTAGCATAATATATAACTTTGAAAATCTTATCATATCTTTGCCCAAGAATCGCTCCTATAGCATAATCACTAGCATCACACATAAGCTCAAATGATTTCTCCTAATTAGGTGAAACTATTATAGTTGCTGTAATTAATTTATCTTTTAATAATTCGAAAGCATTCAGGCATTTAGTTGTAAATTCAAATTTCTTGTTTTTTTTAAGAAGTTGGCATAGAGGTTTAGTAATTTTTGAAAAATCTTTTACATAACGTCTGTAGAATCCAGCATGTCCAAGAAAACTTCTTACCCCTTTCACCGTAGTTGGAGGTGGTAATTTAGCTATAACTTGAATTTTTGCGAGGTCTACTTCCATGCCCTTTTCCGAAATTTTATGCCCTAATACAATGCCGCTCGTAACCATAAATTGATATTTCTCCAAATTAAGAACTAAATTAGTTTTCTCACATACTTCAAATACTTTTTCAAGATGATTTAAGCATGTGTCAAATGTTGTTCCAAATACAGAGAAATCATCCATAAATACTTCTATTCCATTATCAATTAACTTACTAAATATAGACATCATACATCTCTGGAATTTTGCAGGTGCATTACATAATCCAAAAGGCATTCTTCGAAAAGCGAAAGTTCCATAAGGACTAGTAAAATGTAGTTTTCTCTTGATCCTCAGGAGCAATTTGTATTTGATGATAACCGGTGTATCCATCTAAGAAACAAAAATACTTATGTCTGGCTAATCTATCTAACATCTGGTCTAGAAATGGTCAAGGGAAGTGATCTTTCCTGGTGACTGTGTTTAATTTTCTATAATCAATACATATTCGCCATCTAGTAACTTGTCTTATAGGGATAAAATCATTATTTTCATTAGCTTTTACGGTCACTCCTCCTTTCTTAGGCACACAGTAAATTGGGCTTACCCAAGCACTGTCAGAAATAGGATATATAATACCATTATCTAACCATTTTAAAATTTCTTTCTTGACTACTTCTTTCATTATTGGGTTTAATCTCCTTTGGGGATCTACTTTAGGCTTGTGTTCATTATCTAAAATAATTCTATGCATACAGATTGAAGGACTAATTCCTTTAATATCTGCTAAAGTCCAACCAAAAATTTTTCTTATATTTTTTTAAGGTATCTAAATGTTTTTGTTCTTGAGATTCATTTAATTCAGATGAAATAATAACTGGTAGAGTTGAACAATTACCTAAGCAAGCATATTTCAAATGATTAGGTAACATTTTTAACTCAAGTTCAGGAGGTTTAATAATCGATGGAACTATATTTTTTTCAGAGTTTTCTGTATTATCCAAAAATTCAAATTTCTCTTGAATATAATCTAGTTCTTCATTTATATCGGCTTTTTCAATTAATTCAGTATTTTCTTTTTCTAATTTTTCTTCATAATATTCCTTAAAATGTTCTTTTTGTAAATGATCGAGTACTTCCATTCGAAAACATACTCATCATCTTTTTGATTATAGATGGCGAATATGTATGTTGATCCAGGTGCTAACGAATTTAACCACATTTTAGCCTTATCCCTTAAAGAAAAAGGAAAAAATCTAAGTCTAATAACATCTTTAGATACGCCTTCATATTTGAAAGTAGCACATAGTTCTAAAAAACTAGTAAGATGTAAATTAGGATCTTCAGTAGGTGAACCACTAAATTGATTGTTTTGTACCATTTGGATAATTGCAGGTTTAAGTTCAAATGAGTTAGCAGCTACATCAGGATTTTGAATAGTTAAATGAATTTCATCTAATGTAGGGTTGGCATAATCTTTTAATGGTCTCTGTTGATTGATATTTTCATTTTCAGGAATATTCGCCATTTGTGTTAAATTTATAATTTCTCTTTTTTGTTTTCTAATTCTTTTAATTGTACGTTCTAATTCTGAATCGTAAGGTATTAAATTTTCGTATCCAAATTTTCGCATACAATTTTATAAAATAAATTTTAAAATAGTCCGTTACTCAAGTAAATAATTTTCTAAACTTCCCTGGCAACGGCGCCAAAAACTTGATCCACTTTTTATATGATTGCAATTTATGTTAATAGAAACGGTACAAAAAACTTGATCCTGTTTTAATATATATATTTGATTTTATGATGGAATGTATAATGTGGATTCTACGCAAGTATACGTATCGTATCAAGTAATACAGGGCTCTAGTGGAGTCCTGGTTATCGATCCCACAGGGAAGTTTTTAACAGATTTGTATTAGCTAAATTTAAAGGAATTACTTACTAATATAGTATACGAAAATTTAGAATAATTAACTAAAGCAAACTAAAGTAAACTAATGCTTTAAGATAAAGTTGATTTAAAGGATTTCAGAAAAAGTATCCTTCTCCTTGTTTTTAGAAAATTAAGTGAATGATGAATTTAAATAGAATTTCTTTTATTGTATTGTGACAAATAGGAGCATTCCTATTCTTTACCCTTTGGTCCAGGTGCAAAGAACATTGACTAATCCTATGTTTGATTACTGAATCTGCGGCTAGGCTGTGAGGATACTGGCTGCCACTTCAGAGCTCCCACGTTCCCCTCACCTGAGGGCTAAGATCTACACTTCAGCTCTTAAACAATAGGACCAAATTGAATATTTTAGTCTGTCACACTAAAATGTCCAATTCTGCGTCCGATAAATAAAATTTCCCAATTTATTTGCATCCTCCTTCCAAGGCTTTTGACTTCCCTGAATATTGGACATAATCTTTACTATAGTTGATAATTCAACATATTTTAACAATTAAGATTGAAAGTAAATTAAGTTTTAAGTAAAAATTATCACAATTTATTTTAATATTTTAGGCACTTCTATTTAATTTCACCAATTCACATAATTTCATAAACAAGGAGAAAGACTAAGAAAACTACTCAGAATGCATGGGAATTAAACAAAGCATGGATTTCATTTAAAGTTAACAACAATAAACAAAGATACTTATCTTAATTTCCTCCCCAAACAGACTCTTTGAAGTTCCTTTGACTTTTCCTTCCAGTACAACACACTACTAAACTCGCTAATTACACTCTAGAAACTCTTAAAATAAACACCAAGTAGACACTAATACTCTCTAAATAAACACACACATAAATAGACACCAAAAAGAGACACCCTAGACACACAAATTCATCCTCTATTTATAGAGGTAGACAAAGGTCCAAGGGGTACTTAAGCACATCTTCAAAAAAGCATCCAGGTTCAATGTATCTGACATTTTGAACAATCTCACCGTTGGCGAGAAATGACTTCGCCGTCGGCGGGGCTTCTAGAAGGTCTCCAAACCGCGCGATCTCACTGTCGGTGGGCTCGGGCTCGCTGTCAGCGAGGTAGTTATAAATCCTTCAGAAATTTTCTTAATAATCTCACCGTCGGCGGGCTCGATCCCGCCGTCAGCGACCTAGTTCATTTTGCATGAATTTCTTCCTTTTTGATCCAAATTTGCTCCATTTCATGCTTTTTGCTTTTATTACTTATAAATCTTCGTTCCTGCAATAAAATAAAGAAAATGCCTTTCTTTAAAGTGCACTTTCATAAAAAATAGGTATGAATTTCTTAACATATTTTTCTGTGATCAATACGTTGAGGAGTAAACTCAACCATTTTTCCTCTAACTAACACATACTCAGTCTCAGTCCAGGGCACATTTGAATAGAACTTTCTAACAACTCCTATAACAACATTCTCAGTAACATAACAAAATCATTCCCAGTTCCACTCTGTAATTAACTGTTCTACAGATCCACCAAGATTATCAAAAGATCGATCCTGGATACACTTCTTACTGTAAAGGTAAGAGTTAAAGTGAAATTGCGCTTTAATTTTAACTAATTTTTTTCAACAAAATCTAATTTTCTCTTCCCTTTACTCATCCTTTGATCCATGTGAATTTCTAAATTTTGCAAGAAAACTCCAAGAAATTCCAAATTCACAAAGTAACAAACTCCAAATACTATTCTAAACAAGTAAGAGCAAATTTCATCATAGGAAATCTCAAAATTTCTTTAAAAATCCAAAAATTCCAACCGAAGTATTGTGAGATATTTCCATGGTGAAAATAAAAAATTTTTAACTTAAAGTGAAGCTCTTACCAAGAGAAGTGTAGATCCAGTCTCGAAAAGCTTTGAAATCACTTCAAATCCGAGATTTAGCATGCCCTAGGTCATCAAAATCGCAAAAATGGAGGAGGAAGATGAAAGCAATGAAAAAAATCGTGGGTCCTAGGGTCAAAATTGTGAAATAAAGGGTTTTTCAGCATTTTTCTGTACTTGTGTGCCGGCGGCGATCTATTTATTAAAAATGCCAAACTCTCTGGATTTGGACGCCGGCGGCTCGAGTCCAAAATTTTTTCTGGGTCCGAATTTTGTCATAATTTCGATCATTTCGACCTCCACAATGATATTTAACACTTCATTAAGCATCTAATTCATCTCACAAACAATAATTAACAAAATTATTTACACAAACAATACTCAACATGCTTATATATATAAAATCCATGTTACATTATAAACACCAAATATGTTCATTCAAACCAAAACAATAACTTGGATGTTTACTGTTGCAAGCATGCTACGATAAGCAAACACTAAAATCTAAGCGAACAATGAAAGTAAGCATATCAAATCCAAATTCAAATTACAAAGAAAAGCAAAGTAAATAGTACACAAACCAAACAAAATTAAGTAAAGTAAACTAAACACACAACAAATATAAGTAGAATTCAATAATCACTCCACATCAGTTTCAGAACTATCTTCTCCTCTGATGTCTCCAATAGATTGTTGATGCATGAAATAATTGTAGAATGGATGAAATGGGAATTCATCAGATGAATCCTAAGAAATCACCGCGTTCTTCTTCATTAGATTAATCAGGCCCATCTCAATTCGACCAATGTGATCAAATTTTTCCTTCATCCTCCAATCTATATGATAGAATAAATCAGAAATATTATTGATTGCATTCATAACGTTCTGTACCCCTTTCTCCAACTGTTTGATCCTCTTCAGTATCATTGTGAAACTTTGACGAAAATAGGGCTGAATCAGTTGTGAAGTCTGTGTTGGTTGATCAGCAAGCAAATTCATATCACCTTCATCTTCAATGGTTTGGTAGTCAAAAATATTAGCTGGATCAATAGTCCTCCATGGAAGAAGAACCTTTTCTCAACTCTCATATGGAACTTGTGATTGAATACATAACAGAAATATGGTGGACAGGTGTCCAAACCCATATTTAGATACATGAACAATTAATCCCAAAATTGATTTCACAATTATATTACCAATGTCAATCGGCCTCCCAGTTTGAATACAGAAATTCAAAATGACACTTTCCTTGGTTACCTTGCTAATTTTCAACATTGGAAATAACTTTGCCGAAATAAAGTAATGCCACTGCTTTGACACTGGATTTAGAGATGCAGAAGGGAAACTAATATATCCATTTTCTCTAATTTCCCAATCCTCATTCTCATCCGTCAAATAACGATACACATCATTCATATTATCACATGTGGCATTGAAATTAGAATAATGGCAATAGGTTCATTCTCAATCATAAAGAGATTGTTAATTCTTACTGGAGTGAATTGCACAAACCTACCTCACACAAATTCAAATCCTTGGTTGATTCCATGAAGATTTGCAAAGAATTCTTTCACGACCAGAACAACTATGGCAGCGGTAGTGTAGCAAAGCACTTCCCAATGTCTCTCCTTAATTATCACTTCAATTCTAGTAGTAGGATTATCCATACCTCGTTTTATGAAGCCTCTTTCCTTTATAATCCTCCTCTTCATCATCGCTTTGTTAAACAATCGCTGCGCCTTGAAACTTATAAACTTCCTTTAGTTAAAAATGCGAGATCGAGGGGTTTCTATAGAGTAGGAATCCATGGGATACGAATTGAGAATGGTAGTTTTCGTTTTTCTGGAGTTTGGAAGTCTAAAATGGAGTTCAGGGAGTTATAAGGATGAAGATCCAGCTCAAAACCACCAAAAATCTCATTTTAAAACTCCAAAAACTGTCAACAGGTTTTGGGCGCCGGCGGCCCGACGCTCAAACCTATAAGTTCAACAACTTCTCTATAATTGGGCGTCGGCGGCGCCAATGGTAAAAAATTCTCATCGAACTTCGTTTGACCCAAAATATTCGAGTATCTCAATTTGATTCGATATTTATCAATTTTAAAACTATTTAGGAGCGAATAAGATTTAAAAATAACTATCTGAAAAGCACAATTACAACAAACAAACAAACACACCACAAAGATACATATGGGTTGTCTTCCATAAAGCACTTGGTTTAACAAACCATTCAGTTAATCGATATGACTCAACAATAAAACCACTTTGAAGTCAGGTTGAAACCCGTCAAAGTAAGGCTTGAATCGATGCCCATTAACTTTGAAAATCTTTCCAGTATCAGGATCTTTAATAACAATGGCTACGAAAGAATGAACTTTTACAACTATAAAAGGTCCTAACTATCTAGACTTGAGCTTTCCAGGAAATAACTTGAATCTTGTGTTGTATAACAAAACTTTTTGTCCAAATTCCAATTTTTTTTTCAATATCTTCCGATCATGCCACAATTTCTTTTTCTCTCTATAGATCCTGTCATTGTGATAAGATGCATTTCTAATCTCTTCCAATTCATTCAATTGCATAAATCTCTTTTATCCAGCATTTTTCAAATTAAAATTCAACTCTTTTATCGCCCAATATGCTTTATGCTCCAATTCAACCGGTAAATGGAAAGTCTTACCAAACACTAGTTTATAGGGAGGCATTCCAATAGGGGTTTTAAAAGCAGTCCTATAAGCCATAAAACAGTATCTAATCGAGCAGACCAATCTAATTTATTGTTTTCCACAGTTTTCTCCAAAATTCTTTTAATTTCACAATTAGAGACTTCTGCTAAACCACTAGTCTGGGGATGATAAGCAGTAGAGATTCTATGAATTATATTATATTTCTCAATCAATCTCTAAATTTGATTATTCCTGAAATGGGTTCCACCATCAGTTATAATCACTCTCGGCATTCCATATCTTGTAAATAAATTTTTCTTTCAAAATTTTGAAACACTCCGAGCATCACATCTAGGTAAAGCAATAGCTTCAATTCATTTTGAGACATAATCAACAACAACCAGTATATATAAATTCCCAAATGAAGGAGTAAATGGTCCCATAAAATCTAATCCCCATACATCAAAAATTTCAACTTCCAAATTATAATTTAGAGGCATTTCATTTCTTCTAGAGATATTACCTACTCTCTGACATCGATCACATGATTTAATATATTTATAAACATCCTTAAAAAGAGTAGGCCAATAAAATCCAAATTGTAAAATCTTAAAAGCAGTTTTATCAACACCAAAATGACATCCAAATTTAGAATCATGACATTGTTGAATAATCAAATTTGTTTCTTCTTTTAGCACACATCTCCTCATAATCAAATGCTTATACTATTTATATAGATAGGGCTCATCCCAAAAATAATATATTACATTATATTTAAACTTTTTTTGTTGTTGCCTTATTAAATCAGGTGGTACAATATCACTCACAATATAATTCACAACATCAGCATACCATGGCAAATTTCTTCCCATAATTGTATAAAGTTCTTAATCAGGGAAAGATTCTGTAACTTCCTTCTCAAATTCAGATAATTTATCATACTCTAATCTTGAAAATGATCAGCTATTTGTTATCAGATACCTTCCTATCAAGTATCATAAAATCAAAATCTTGCATAAGAAGTATCCATCTAATCAGTCTAGGTTTCACATCCTTCTTTTGCATTAAATATTTGATAGCCGAATGGTCTGTATGCACAATTATTTTAGCTCGAATTAAATACGGTCTAAACTTTTTAAAAGCAAATACTATAGCTAATAACTCTCTTTCAGAAGTGTTATAACTAATTTGAGCTTCAATAAGTGTTTTACTAGCAAAGTAAATGACTTTGAAAACTTTATTATGCCTTTGACCTAATGCTACTCCGATCGCACAATCACTAGAATCACACATGAGTTCAAATGGTTTCTCCCAATCTAGTGAAACAATTATAGGTGCAGTGATTAATTTCTCTTTCAATAATTTGAAAGCACTCAAACATTCATCATTAAAATCAAATTTTCTATCATTTTCTAGAAGTCGGCACAAAGGTTTGGTAATTTTACAAAAATCTCTAATATATCGATGTAAAATCCAGCTTGTCCTGAGAAACTCCTCACCTCTCTCACGGTAGTGGGTGGCGACAATCTCTCAATCCGTCTAATTTTAGCAGGATCGACTTCCATACCATATTTAGAAATTTTATGCCTAAGCACAATTCCAATTGGAACCATAAATTGACATTTCTCTCAATTCAAAACTAAATTTGTTTTCTCGCAAAGCTCTAATACTTTTGCTAAGTTTTCCAGAAAAATTTAAAATGAAGTCCCGAATACAGAGAAATCATCCATGAAAACTTCTATTCCATTTTCTATCATACTACTGAAGATAAACATCATACATCTCTGAAATGTTGCAGGTGCATTACACAGTCCAAAAGGCATTCTTTGAAAAGAAAAGGTTCCATAAGGGCTAGTAAATGTTGTCTTTTCTTGATCCTCAGGAGCAATAGGTATTTGATGGTAACCAATATATCCATCCAAAAAGCAGTAGTACTTATGTCCAGCAAGTCTATCCACCATTTGATCAAGAAAAGGGAGAGGAAAGTTATCTTTTCGGGTGGCGGCATTTAATTTCCTATAGTCAATATAAATTTGCCATCCATTAATTTGTCTTGTGGGTATAATTTCATTACATTCATTCACTTCAACAGTCACTCCTCCCTTTTTTGGTACACAATGTATTGGACTCACCCAAGCACTATCCGAAATAGGATAAATAATTCCAGCATCCAGCCATTTTAAAATATCCTTCTTAACTACTTCTTTCATTATTGGATTCAATCTCCTTTGCGGATCAACTCTCGGTTTATGTTCTTCATCTAATAAAGTTCTGTGCATACAAGTCAAAGGACTAACTCCTTTAATATTTGCCAAAGTCTATCCAAAAGCTTTTTTTGTATCTTTTTAAAATTCCAACAACTTCTAATCTTGATAATCATTTAACTCTGAAGATACAATAACTGACAGAGTAGATGATTCTCCTAAAAACATATACTTCAAATTATTAGGGAGAATTTTCATCTCAAGTTCAGGACGTTTTATTATAGATGGAATTAAGCTTTTATTTCCACATTCCATAGTGTCTAATACGTCGAATCTCTCCTGAACATACTCCAAATCTTCATTCTTCTTACTATCTGAATTTCCTTCATTTTCAATTTCCTCTTCAAACATATTTTCATACTCTACTTCTTTTTCAAATATATTTTCAAAATGATCGTTTCTCAAATATTTACAGACCTCCATCCTAAAACATTCATTATCTTTTTCCATTGAGGGATACTTCATAGATTTCAAAATATTAAAGGTCACCTCTTGATCATTAACTCTCATAGTTAATTCTCCTTTTTGAAAATCAATCACTGATCTTCCAGCAGCTAGGAATGGTCTTCCCAAAATGATTGGAATTTCTTTATCTTCCTCCATATCAAGTACAATAAAATCCATAGGAAAGATAAATTTATCCACTTTCACTAACACATCTTCCACCACTCCTTTAGGGTAAGTAATGGAACGATCGACCAACTGAAGAGTCACAGATGTAGGAGAAATTTCTCCTATTCCCAACCTTTTGAAAGTTTATAAAGGCATAAGATTAATACTAGCTCCCAGATCACATAAGTCTCTTCCAAAGAATTTTTAACCCTATAGCGCACGAAATAATGAAACTACCTGGATCTTTAAGTTTCTCCGGAAGCAACACCTTGAGCTTGTAATTGATTTCCCATATTCAGAATCATTTCTTCAGTAGACATCTTTTTATCCTTAAATTGTGGGTTACTATTGATTCAAGAAGGATAAAATGGTCTAAAATTTGTATTTCCTTGATTGTTCAAATTTCCAATTGAATTTATAGAATTGTTCCCCCAATGTGGGTTAAAATTGGCTTGCTATTATTCCAATTAAAATTTGGGTGATTCTTCTAACCAGGATTATAATAATTTAAATAAGGATTGTTAGGTCTATAAATAACATTTAAAGTCTCATAAGGTGTTTGAGATTCTAATCTCTGTCCAAATGAATTTTCCTCTAACACTTGGGGTGGTTGAGAATAATTCATTCCATATTGATCTATTTTGTTAGAAAGGGCTTCAATTTGAGAAAATATCATAGTCATCATATCTGAATCATGAACACTAGATACTATCTTAGGATTTACCTGTTCAGAGGGCCATTGAAAATTATTAGTAGCCATTTCTTCAATTAATGCGTATGCTTCATCAAAAGGTTTTGACATTAATGATCCACGAGCAACAACATCTATAATTGATCTCAATGATCCTACTAATCCATTGTAAAATGTTTGAATTATTAACCAATCTGGTAAAGCATGATGTGTGCACTTCTTAAGAAGATCTTTAAATCTCTCCCAAGCTTGGAATATTGATTCTCCTTTAAACTGATCAAAAGATGTAATATCATTTCTTAATTTAGCAGTCTTTGATGGAGGGAAATATTTTGATAGAAACTTTTGAGATAATTCACCCCAAGTTCTAATAGATCTAGGTGCTAATGAATTTAACCACGCCTTAGCTTTATCCCTTAATAAAAAAGGAAAAAGTCTAATTCTGGCAGCATCACTAGACACTCCATCATATTTAAAAGTAGCACACAGTTCTAGAAAACTAGCGAGATGTAAATTTGGATCCTCATCAGGTGTTCCTCCAAATTGATTATTTTGTACCATTTGGATAATAGTAGTTTAAATTCAAATGAATTAGCAGCAATATCAGGATTTTAAATAGTTATGTAAATTTCATCTGCTGTTGGGTTAGCATAATCTCTTAAAGGTCTTGGCAAATTTCCAATATCATTTCTCTGATTATCTTGATTATTCACCATTTCACAAGGATTTTCAGTTTGTTTTTGTTGTTTTCTAATTTTTCTAACAGTACGCTCTAACTCCGAATCGTAAGGCACTAAACCTATAGATCAACTACGACGCACATACAATCACACAAATACTTTAAAAAGTAAAAAAAAACACACATGATTACATGCTACAAAGTAAAGTTTTTCAATTATTGTATTATCGATAAATACCATTTATACTTCCTTCCTTACTTAGTTACTTCGTTACCTTCCTCGGCAACGGTGCCTAAAAACTTAACTGTAGGTACGGACTTTTATATTGCAATAATTTATGAACTTAAAATTATATATATTTATAATGATTTTGTAAAGTCTACGCATTCAACGCAAGTATACGTATCGTATCAAGTAATACAGGGCTATAATGGAGTCCTGGTTATCGATCCCACAGGGAAGTTACGAAGTAAAAGAAAGTGTTTCACAATAGGTAATGTAGCACTGAAATCTAATACTCAAATTGTAATTAAGGTTGAATGTTTACTTCTACTACCAATATGCAGAAAACAGTAACAATTAATCAAACTACAATTACTTCTAATAACTTTTAAAACAGAATTAACTAACAGACACACACTAAGCTATATATATTTGAAATGTTTTGATATATAAGATAAGTATCTTTCCTCTTGCAATGAGAATATGATGTGTGGATGATATGGAATGATTATCTATGGTATTGTACCAAATAGGATCATAAAGGTTTCTTTACCCTTAAAAGAGTACCCCCTCTTCCAAGCATGAAAAGAATATTGACATATCCTAAGTTTAGTCACTAAATCTAAGGCAAGGTTGGGAGGATACCGGCTCTCACAACGGAGCTCCCACTCACCCTTCACCTGAAGGCTAATCTTCAAGTTTAGTTACTAATCTTAGGTCAAAATTGGGGATCTCAGCCTGTCACCCTGAAACCTCTAATTTGAAGTCCATCAAAACACATTTCCCTATTTATTTGCACTCAATTCCCATGAACTACGTAATTCATCCATGGAAATAGAATGGATTCTTCATTATTGTTGTAGGACACTAAATCCTTTCAGAATTAATGTTCAACGACATATTTTCACAATTTAATTGGCAAGATCAAAAAGTAAACTAAGTTCAAAATGAAAAACCATCACAGTTTCTTCAATACATTAAAAGCACTTCAAATCTACATCAATCCATCATCACATCTCTATAAAAGAAGAAAGACGAAGAAGACTACTCAGAATTCATGAAAAAGATACAATAAAACATGGATTTTATATATAAAAGAAAAGTCATACAAACCACAAAAGAAAATACGACTTATCTCTTTCTCTTTCCCAATGTAATCCCCTTGAAGTTCCTTTGAATCATTTTCTCTCTTATTTGCAACACTTAATTCCCTCTTTAGAATGGAAAAGAAGAAGCAATCTCTCACTTTACTTCTTCTCCTTCACTCCTTAGAGAAGAATTCCTCTTAAATTCTAACTTCTACACACTCTTCTCCTAAGTCCGAACACTCAACACACACACTCCCTCTCTAGAACCACACAAAAACTCTAGAACACACACACACACACACATTATTTTCATCCAAAAACAATTACTTATAAGTTAGAAACAAAATCCCAAGAGTTTCCATAGGCATCCCTTCAAAAAGTCGCCAAAAATCTTCAAGTTTGAAGTCCACCGACATTGGGCTCCAGCGGCGCTCTATTGTTAAAATATTGTCGAGCTCTCTGGAAAATGGCGCCGGCGGCGCCAAAATATGTTTTCCTCCTTTTTGCTCCTTTTTGTTTTGAATTCATTCCTTTTCGCTTCTTTTCGCTCCAATCACCTAAAATCATCATGCCTGCAACAAATCATGAGAATACTTTTCTTTAAAGTGCAATATCACAATAAATGGGTAAAATTATATAGCAAAAATTGTATTTATTTTTGGTGCATCAAGAACATACATGCTTGTTTCTCACTTCTTTCACCAAGTCTTCTTACATATGACACTTGGGCTTTAATTTTACACAAATTTCACCTCATTCCAAACATGAAATTCAAATTTTTACACAACGCTTCACTTTACTTTCAAAACACCCATATGCTACATACAAAGGTTTCACATTCCACATACACCTCGCAAGATTTTAAAACACCTACATCCAAGAGTTCAAAATTTCACATGCATTTGACACTTGTGGAGGTGGCTATTAGCACCAAATGTTTGTTGGAGAAGAGGGGAATTTCTTCATACATACTTGTGGTACTTGTTTTGATTATGTTATTACACATTTGAAGGAATGCCATCACATATATGTTGCCTAAACTCAAAATCTGCACCTATACACTCGTGTAGAGATGCTTTGGATCATTCCTATGGTTGTTTAAATGAAAAGTTTGCACTTATACACTTGTGTAGAGATGCTTTGGATCATTCCTATGGTTGCCTAAACTAAATATCTGCACTTGTACGTTTGTGTAGAGATGCTTTGAATCATTCCCATGCTATCCTTATGTAAAAATCTGCACTTGTACATTTTTGTAGAGATGTTTTAAATCATTCCCATGCTATCTTTATGTAAAAATCTACACTTGTATGCTGTCTTGGGATAGGTTTAGATCAACTCTTTGTTGCTCCTACATGAAAATTTATATTGGTAGCCTTTTTTCAAGTTGATTTAAAGCTTCTCTTTGCTGCACCTACATGAAAATTTACATTGGTGGCCTTTTTGCAAGTTCATTTAAAGCTTCTCTTTGCTGCTCTCATTTAAAATTTTCTTCAGTGAGCATCATTTGTGTTGCTTTTAAAGAGATAAGAAAGAAGGGGAGGAGGTGGTATTCTTGCCACTTCAAAGAGAGAAATTTTGAAAGATGCTTCATCTCCAAATTTCTTTAATTTTATATGCTAATGTTAGGTGTCCTTTCACTTTCGAACTGATTCCCCCTACACTACCTCTATGCACTTTTGATTTGTTTAACTTGCTAATTATGACACTTTATGCTTATGTTGCTTCATTATTACATCATTATGAATGTGGGAGAGCTTGGAATCGATGGGAAAATTAGACATTGTTACATGTATAAATATTGCACTTCATTGGTTATGAAAAGTTTAGGTGTGAAAAAGTTTCTTAGTGCCCTTGTGCTGCCTATTGTTTTTGCCAACCTTCGTTGTTTGGCTCGATTTTCCACCTACATGGGCTGTTTGGCCCTCTTTTGTGGCTTTTGGTTTTGACTTTACAAGTCTTGATTTTGTGCCTTTACAGCTACCCCTTGCACCATGTTGGAGGGGCTTGTTTTCCGTACTTTACATATCTTATGGCCACCTCTTTCCACCATGTTGGTAGAGGTCCGGTTCACCTATTTTGGATGCCTTATAGTCATTTCCCATTTAAACTCATTCGTAGAGGTTTACCTTTACGTGTTTTCTTGCTCCGTAGCTGCCTCCTTTGCACCACATGTGGAGCTTGCTTCTACTCTTACACTGGCTTACCCCTTCTGCTTCCAATGACTTGAGTCAGTGGAACATCGAGCCGTCTATTCCATTCTGTTTTGAGAGTCGACCCACCTTCTTTATGACCCAACAAGTTTTAACAATTCAATTGGCTAGATCAAAAAGTAAATGAAGTTCTAAGTGAAAAGGTCATCACAAATTCTCCATAAGAAATCGACACATCTTTTCCATTTCACAACATCAACACATCACATGAAAAGTTGAAAGACAAAGAAATCTACTCAAGACTCATGAGGAAAAGACGACAAAACATGGATTTATTTATAAAAACAACGTCATACAAATAGAGTAAAGTAAAGACAACTTATCTCAAACTCTTCCCCAAGAGAATCTCAAGGAATTTCCTTGACTCCTTTTCTTTCTACACAACAACAAACAATTCTCTCTTTAGATGAGTAAGAAAGAAGAAATCTCTCACTTTTCCTCTTCTCTCACACTCCTTAGAAGAGAAAACACAAAACCTAACTTCCTACATAAAAATGGAAAGAAACTCTCCCAAAACTCTAACTCTTCTCTTCCTTTCTTCCCCCTTCCAAACTTAGCTCCAAAAGTGTTTAAATTCGGCCAAAGCTGAATTCCGAAGAGTTTCCTCAAGCAACACTTCAAAATCCATCCAAAGACATTAAATCTAGTTTGAATTAGGGATAGGGCGTTGTCCAGTGCTGGTTGGAGCATCGTTCAGCACATTATTCTGCCAAAATATCGTAACTCTCTATAAACTGGAGCTGTGCGGTACTGGTGACAGTGTCGTTCGGCGCTAGTTCAATAAATTTCACTTTTATCTATTTTTGCTCCAAATTTGCTCCTTTTTGCTTCCTTTTGTTCAAAAGGCCTAAAATCATTGTACCTTCATGAAATCATGAAAAATACCTTTCTTTAAAGTGCAATATCATCAAAAATAGGTATGAAATGGATAGTAAAAAGAAATCAAAATTTCAGTGGATCAAGATCCCCCAAACTTAACTATTACTTGTTCTCAAGTAATTTTAGTTAATACATAAAATTATGATCCACTGCAATGAACTTTCTTTCTTAAATACCATAATTTTGATTTAGATAAGTACAATAGTAAAATTTTCAGAAAGATCTTTGAATCATTCAAGTAAATTTTGCTTGTGTAAGAATATCTAGTAATCAAGTCTTAGAGTTCTAGCCTTCTATTCATTTCAAAAATGACTGTAGATTGTCCTATTAAGGCACTTAAAAGGATTACATGAAAAGAAGTTTATGAGAACACTACTAGTAAGGATGCTAATCCACACATATAAGTTTAGGAAAGTATTTAAGTTTTTCCCTTTAGGTAGGTCCAAGTGAAGTCAATTTTTGATTGGGCATCTCCTCAAGCTCTCCTCACTTCTCTTTTTCTTTTCCTTTCTTTTGCTTTTTGCTATTCTTTTCTTTTCTTTTCTTTTCTTTTCAGTGAGGATTATTGTATCTGGATAGCCTTTAATGATTTTCAACTTCACCCTTATAACCCTAAATTTGAAATTCACCACATTCCTTTACCTTATAGGCATTTCTCTAGCTTATTAATGATTCATCATAGAGTCTCAATCCTTTTTTATCACATAAAATTTTAAGATTCTTAATACTTCAAACATACAATTTTTCTCACTTTGAATAGTTGACTATAGTCCTATTCTCTCATACCAAATATCTTGTCTTACAAAATTACTTTTCATTATCAAATACTTTCATTCAACTTTATAAAATACTTAAATAAAATCAAAATACAGTTATCTTAAATTAAGTTATATTACAGGAAATCATGTTATTAATTTTAAAAATAATTTTAAATGAGAACAATTAACAGTTAATTCTTTCCCTCCCCCAAACTTAAATTTTTCAATATAATTAACATGGAAGAAAGAAAAAAAATAAATATATAACTCATACCTAAATATGTTGGGCTTTTCATACCTTTGAGTTTAAGCAGGTTTTTCTTCATAAAGTAGAACAGTAGGCCTGAAATAATTAAGAAGCATTTCTATACATAAATATGGGTTAGAAATTTATAAAGAAGAAGTTTAAAAACATTTAATATAAATAGTGCACATAACATTAACATCCAACTGTTACTATTACAGATTAAACTAGCAAACCAAACATATAAAAACTCTACTATCACATCACATTCATCACAAATCAACCATGAATTCTACTACAAGTACATCCAAATACACATATAACATCACAAATACAAATCATAAGGAGTCTCAGGTACATTACAAATACAAAACACAAAACATAACAAAGTTTAATGAAAAATAAAAATACAAAAACTAACAATATTCATCTGTAAGAGCTCCACCATCATCAGGTTCTTCAGGCTGGTATGGAGTATACTCAGGGTAAGTAGGAAATACAGCACCAGTGTCTCCCCTGAAAAATCTCATTTGAGCGTCATGATAAGCTATCTCATATTCTGTCCATCGCACTTAATAATCAGCATTTATCTTGCTCCTTACTTCTGGTCCCTCTACTCTGGTGTTCAACCTTTCCAATTGATCCATAAAATCATACAGAGTATGATCCCTAGTAGTAGATGGTCTATTATGACTAGAAGAAGGCTCATTAGCTTTCTTACTCCATTTCCATCCTACATGGGCTTCATAAGTTTTTAAATTTAGTTTAGTAATGGGCTTCATGAGATGGACTACCTCATCATTATCTTCAATTACTACTCCAGACTGAATGCACAAGGCATGAATCAGATAGGGGTATCCTAGTCCTCCTGTAGTCTCTCCTTTTGAGCTTGTCAAAATAAGTTTATGAATAATAACCCCAATATTTATATTTTTCATGTTCTGAATACAATAATTCAGAACAGCTCTATCAACAAAATCATCACTATGATGGTTTCTAGGCAACAGTCTTACAAAAATGAAATAATGTCAGGATTTCGACATAGGATTCAATGTAGAAAGGGGGAAGTTAAATTTTACTCTTTGTTTAATCTTCCATTCCCCTTTTCCATCAGTCTAAAAGTTCACAATCATATCCATAGCTTCATTTGTAATAGGAAATTTTTTGTATTCACAAGAAAAAGGTTCTCTTAACTGATAAAATGCATTTATGCTGGCAGAGGTGAATTCAACCATTTGGCCTCTAACCAGAATGTATTCACTCTCAGAATAATACAGATTTTCACAAAATTCTCTTACAATACCCATCATTGCATCAGCAGTGAAATAACAAAAAATCTCTCATTGACGATTAGTAATCAGTTCTTTAAGAATACCTCCAGGATTTTCAAAGGCTCTTTCATGAATACATTTCTTATTGCTATGAAACATACTAAAGCGGAAATAAACCTCGAAATTCAAAAATTTACTTTCATTGAATTTAAATTTCCTCTTCCCCTTAGCCAGTCTTGGAGCCATTTGTCTAAAAATACCAAATTTTTCCAAATCAATTTTAAAATTACAATGTAATGGACTCTAAGGTAAATTTAAAAAGATAAGAACTCAAAATCAATAAGAAATCTCCAAAGTTTCTCCAAAAACTTTAAAATTTCAAATCTTTCTAATGCGGGAAATTTCCACGGTCAAAATCAAAAAAATTTAGGTTAAAGTGTAGCTCTTACCAAGAGAAGATGAAATCTAAACTTTTTCAGCCACGAAATCGCTTCAAATCCAAATGCTAGTGAGCCCTAGGTGTGAAAATAGACCTTGGCTGGAGGTAGAAGACGATGTGTTGGGCAAAAATGGCGAGTCCCAGGGTTAAATAGTGAAAATTTAGAGTTTCGGGCATTTTTTTGCTTTCGACCACTGTCCGGCGCTAGCAGCAGAGCTGTTCGGAGCTTTATTTTGCTAAAATGGCCTAACTCTCTAACTTTTGGCGCTGTCCGGCACTGTGACAGCACCATTCAGCGCTAGTTCAAAAACTGGGATTCCGACTTTCTTTTGCAATTTCGATCTTTTCAAGCCTACTCTGACGTCTAATTAGTCTAATTAAGCTTTGAATAATACTCTAAAGCCTTGTCAAATGATATTTTTTAACATAAACAACACATAACAATACTTTCATATATAAAATCCATGTGTCTGACATATACAAATAACACTAAACATTACACATCATTAAGCCATATAATCTTAAATTCAGCGTCGCACACAACCACAACAAAATAACACTGAAAACTAACAAACAAGCATGTCCAAATATAACATTCAAGCCAAATAAAGCATATCAAAGCAAAGTAATCCAATACACAAACACAGAAATATAATAATCGAGTTTTCATTCTACCTCTGAACTATCATCAATTCTAAGATCTCCCATTGATTGAGCATGAAAAATTAAATTATAGAGTGGACGAAATGGAAATTCTTCAGTAGAATCCTCTTCAATCCATCCTTTTCTTCTCATCAATCATGTCAAACTTCCTTCAAGATATCCAGAATGATCAAAATGCTCCTTCATTCTCCAATCCAGATGATCAAAGAACTCAGAAAGATTGTTTATTGCATTCATCAGATGTTGTACTTCCTTCTCCAATTTCTTAATTTTCTTCAAGATAAACTGTGAAATTTCAAGAAAATAAGTAGGAATAGGTGCAGAACTTTGAGATGGTTGCTCTTGAATGATGCTCATGTCATTCATATCACCAAATGCCTGGTTACTATATGCATCTTTTGGGTCTATAGGCTTCCAAGGTAGAAGTACTCTTTCCCAGTTCTCATATGGTACTTGTGATTGACTGTAGAGGAGAAATATGATGGGAGGATTTCTAAGCCCATACTTTGATCCATGAATGATCAATCACAAAACAGAATAAATAATTATCGAACCAACATCAATAGGAATCCCCATTTGAAAAAAAAATCAGAATATCACACTCCTTAGTTACCTTATTAATTTTCATTGTTGGGAGCACTTTTGCAAATATGAAATACTATAAGTGTTTCAACGTAGGATTTAACGACACGGTCAAGAAAATTACATACCTATTATCTCTTATCTTCCATCCATCACTTTCATCCGTCAGATATCTGTATATATTATTCATATTGTCCTTCGTCAGGGCAAATTTTGAATAGTGGCAGATTGACACATTCTCAATCATGTATAAATCATTAATTTTTGTAGGAGTAAATGTGACAAACCTCCCTCACACATAGAATGATTCTTGGTTAATTCCATGAAGATTTGTATAAAACTCTTTCACAACCGGAACAACTACAATAGTAGTAGTATAATACAATACTTCCTAACGTCTCTGAACAATAATTTGATCAATTTTCATCGTAGGAGAATTCGTACCTTGATTCACAAAGCCTCACTTCTTAATCAACCTCATTTTTGAGATATTTTTGTTGAATAGCCGTTGTGCCTCGAAACTTACGAACTTTCTATGGTTGAACACTTAAAATCTATGAGTTCCCATCCAGTCGGAATCCATTGAGATAAGAATTTAGGTCTTCCTCTTCGTTCCTTTGGCAGTTCCTATGTCTAGGGGCAGTTTTTAGGAGTTCTAATGGAGGGTTTAAGGCCTAAAAAGCCAAAACTTGAATTTAAATACAAGAAATGGTTTTCTGCACAGCGGCGCTATTCGACGCTGATAACAGCGCCGTTTGGTGCTAGTTCAAAATTCACCAAACTTCACTTCGTTCAAATTTTTTTCAAATTCTGATTCGATTCATTTCTTAAATGTTATTAATAATAATTAAGGAATAATTAGACATAATTAAGTAACAAACAAACATAAATAACATATAAAACAAAGCAAACACTCAATAACTATGGGTTGCCTCCCACAAAGTATTTGGTTTAACATCGTCAGCTCGACATAACTTTCAGTTATTCAGGTTGATCCAACATTAAAATCTCTTTAAAATTAGGTTTATTGCCTTCAAAATATGGTTTTAATCTTTAGCCATTAACTTTAAATATTCTTCCAGATTTAGGGTCTTCGATAATCACAGCTCCAAATTGATATATTTTTATGACAATGAAAGGTCCTGTCCATCTAGATTTCAGTTTCCCAGGAAATAATTTCAATCTTGTATTTTATAGTAAAAATTTTTGTCCTGGTTCAAATTCCTTTTTGATAATCTTCCAATCATGCCGTATTTTTCTTCTTTCCTTATATATTTTATCATTATCATATGATTCATTTCCGATTTTTTCTAATTCATTCAATTGCAACAGTCTCTTCTCACCAGCATCTTTCAAATTAAAATTCAATTTCTTTATCGCCCAATATGCTTTATATTCTAATTCAACTGGAAAGTGACAAGTTTTTCCAATAGAAGTTTTATAAGCAGTTTTGTATGTCCATGAAGCAGTATCTAATCTAAAAGACCAATCTAATTTCTCAGGATTAATGAATTTCTCCAAAATTCATTTAATTTCATGATTAGATACCTCTGATAAACCATTAGATTGGGGATGATAAACTGTAGAGATTCTATGCATAATGTTATATTTTTCACACAATCTCTGAATCAGATTATTCTTAAAATGGGATCCTCCATCAGTGATGATACTCTAGGCATTCTATATCTTATGAAAATATTTTTCATTAAAAACCTCAAAATACTTTTAGCATCACACCTAGGTAAATCTATTACCTCAATCCATTTTGATACATAATCAACAACAATCAATATATATATATTTCCATATGAAGGCATACATGGTCCCATAAAATCTAATCCCCAAGCATAAAAAAATTTCAACTTCCAAAGTGAAATTAAGAGGCATTTAATTTCTTCTAGATATATTGCCTATTATCTAACATCGATCATAAGTTTTGATAAATCTAAAAACATCTCTAAAATTGTCGGCCAATAAAATCTAGTTAGCAAAATCTTATGTGTAGTTCTATTAATTACAAAATGTCCTCCAAATTCAGAAGCATGACATTCTCGAATAATTTTATCAGTTTCTTTGTAAGGCACACATCTCCTAATAATAAGATCTTTAAATTGCTTGTACAGATAAGGATCATCTCAGAAATAAAATTTAGCACCATGCTTAATATTTTTCTGATGTTGCATTGTTAAATCAGGTGGTAGAATATTACTAATGATGTAGTTCACAATATCAGCATACCACGGTAAATTTCCTTCAATAATATTATATAATTGCTCATCAGGAAAAGTTTCAGTGATTTCCTTTTCAAAATCATCCAAATTAGGTTGTTCAAGTCTAGATAAATGATCAGCTATTTGATTATCAACCCCTTTTATACTAACGATTTCAAAATTAAATTCTTGCATTAAAAGCATCCATCGAATCAGTCTTGGTTTTGCATCCTTCTTTTGCATTAAGTATTTAATAGCAGAATGATCAATATGCACTATCATTTAGCTCCGATTAAGTAAGATCTAAATTTTTTGAAAGCATATATAATCGCTAATAACTCTCCTTCAGTAGTAGTGAAATTAATTTGAACATCAATAAGATTCTTACTAGTGTAGTATATAATTTTAAACATTTTGTCAAGTCTTTGCCCTAAAATAACTCCAATAGCGTAATCACTAGCATCACACATTAATTCAAATAGTTTCTCCCAGTCAGGTGAAACTATTATAGGGGCAATAATTAGTTTTTTCTTTAATAGATCGAAAGCTTTTAAGCATCCATCATTAAAATCAAAATTTCAATCTTTTTCAAAAAGTTTGCATAGAGGCTTAGAAATTTTTAGAATATCTTTAATATATTGCCTGTAGAATCCTACATGTCCCAAAAGGCTTCTTACCCCTCTCACAGTTGTTGAAGGTGGTAATTTTTCTATAACTTGAATTTTTGCAGGATCTACTTCCATGCCATATTCAGATATTTTGTGTCGAAGCACAATTCCTCCTGCAACCATAAATTGACACTTTTCCTAGTTCAGGACTAAATTTGTTCTTTCACATACCTCTAAAACTTTTTCAAGTTGCATAGGCATGCATCAAATGAATCTCCAAATACTGAGAAATCATCCATAAACACTTCTATTCCATCATCAATTAATTTGCTAAATATTAGCCTCATAAATCTTTGAAATGTTGCAGGTGCAATACATACTCCAAAGGGCATTCTTCTAAAAGCAAAAGTTCCACAAGGGCTAGTAAATGTAGTCTTCTCTTGATCCTCAAGAGCAATAGCTATTTGGTGATAAACAATATATCCATCTAGAAAGCAATAGTACTTGTGTCCAGTAAGTCTGTCTAGCATTTGGTTTAAAAATGGTAAAGGAAAGTGATCTTATCTGGTGGCAGCGTTTAATTTTCTATAATCAATACATATTCGCTAACCAGAGACTTTTCTTGTCAGTATATTTTCATTTCTATCATTTATGTCAACAGTCACTCCTCCTTTCTTAGGAACATAAAGAATTGGGCTCACCCAAACACTATCAGAAATAAGATATATAATTCCAGCATCTAACCACTTTAAAATTTCTTTTTTAACTACTACCTACATTATTGGGTTCAGTCTCCTTTGTGGATCAACTCTTGGTTTGTGTTGTTCATTTAACAATATTCTATGCATACAGATCGAAGGACATATTCCTTTAATATCAGCTATGGACCAACCAAAAACCTTTTTGTATCTTTTTAAAGCAATAATTTTTGTTCTTGATATTCATTTAAATTTGAAGATACAATGACTGGTAAAGTAGACAATTCACCTAAAAACATGTACTTTAAATGATTTGGAAAAATTTTCAGCTCAATTTCAGAGGATTTAATGATATATGGGATTAAAATTTTATCTCCATTTTCCATATTATCCAATCTTTCAAAATTTTCTTGAACAAATTCTAACTTTTCATTCTTTATATAATCCATATCATCTTCATTTTTAATTTCATATTCATCCCCACATTCTAGATGTTCTTCAAATACTTCTTTAAAATGATCTTCTCTAAAATAATCGCAAACTTCCATTGGAGAACACTCATCATCTTTTTCTGTTGAAGGGTATTTCATAGATTTCAGAATGTTGAAAGTTACCACTTGGTCATTAACTCTCATAGTTTATTCTCTTTTTTGAACATCGATCATTGCTCTCCCAGTAGCAAGAAATGGTCTTCCTAAAATAATTGGAATTTCTTTATGTTTCTTCATATCTAATACAATAAAGTCCACAGAAAAGATAAACTTATCAACTTTTACTAATACACCTTCCACAACTCCTTTAGGATATATGATAGAGCGATCAACCAGATGAAGAGTCACAGATGTTGGTGAAATTTCTCCTATTCCCAATCTTTTGAAAGTTCATAAAGGCATAAGATAATACTAGCTCTAAGATAACATAAAGCTCTTCTAAAAAATTTCTCATTTATAGCATACGGGATAGTGAAACTATCTGTGTCTTTAAGTTTTTCAAGATGATTTTTCTGAATAATTGCACTACACTCACCGCTAAGTGCAACGGTCTCCTGGTCTTTAAAATTTCTTTTCTTTTTAAGTATATCCTTCATAAACTTAACATAATCATACATCTGCTATAATGCTTCAATAAAGAAAATATTATTCATTAATTTCTTAAGAATTTCCAAAAATTATTCAAATCTATTATCCTTATTATGTTTCTTTAGTCTTTGAGGGAAAGGAGGAGGTGGTTTTTCAACAGTTATCTTCATTGGTTCTAGCGGATACTCATCTGGATATATCTTATTAGAACCATTCTCTATGTTCACTTCCTCTCTTTCAACTTCGACTTCTTTTTGAACTTTTGGTTCCAAACCTTTTCCACTCATTAATTGAATAACCTTAATTTGCTCCTTGTTTGATCTTTCGGGTTGATCTCAACATTGCTAGGAAGATTCCTAGAAGGTCTATTATTAAGCGCAGTAAAGATAGTCCCAATTGATTCTCAATGTTCATCATTACAACTTTTTCAACTTGAGTTTGATTACCCATATTCAGAATCATTTCTTCAGTAGACAACTTATTTTCCTTAAGTTTTTGATTAGTATTAAAACCAGGAGGATAAGAAGGTCTATAAATGGTATTTCCTTGGTTGTTCGTATTTCCAACTAGATTCATCAGATTGTTTCCCCATTGCAAATTAACAACAACATTGGTGTTATTCCAGTTGAAGTTTGGATGATTCCTCCAACTAGAATTATAAAAATTCAAATAAGGATTATTGACTTTGTTATTTATAGCATTCAAGGTTTCATAAGACATTTGAGAATCTATCATCTGTCCTGATGAAATTTCTTCTAACACTAAGAGCGTTGGAGAATAATTCATTCCATATTGATCTATTTTCTTAGAAAGTGCTGAAATTTTAGAGACTATCATAGTTATCGCATCAGAATCATGAATACTAGCTACTCATTTAGGATTTACCCGCTCAGAGGGCCATTGAGAATTATTAGTAGCCATCTCTTCAATTAACGAATATGCTTCATCAAAAGGTTTTGACATTAATGATCCACCAGCAACATCATCAATAATGGATCTCAAAGATCCCACTAATCCATTATAAAAGTTTTGAATTATTAACCAGTCTGGTAAAGCATGGTGTGGACACTTCCTTAGAAGATCTTTAAATCTTTCCCAAGCTTCATATATGGATTCTCCATCAAACTGACTAAAAGATGTGATATCATTCCTCAGCTTAGCCGTTTTGGAAGGATGAAAATATTTTAACAGAAACTTTTCTTAAAGCTCTCCCCAAGTTCTCATAGATCTAGGTGCTAACGAATTTAACCACGCCTTAGTCTTATCCCTTAATGAAAAAGGGAAAAGCCTAAGCTTAACAGCATCGTTTGACACTCCATCATACTTAAAAATAGCACACAGTTCTAGAAAACTAGCGAGATGTAAGTTCGAATCTTCATTAGGTGTTCCTCCAAATTGATCATTCTGTACCATTTGTATAATATCAGGTTTAAGCTCAAATGAATTAGCAGCAACATCAGGATTAAGTGAATTTCATCAGCTGTTGGATTAGCATAATCTTTTAAAGGTCTTGGCATATTTTCATTTTGATTGTTTAAATTATTCGCCATTTTGTTAGGATTTGTAAATTGTTTTTCTTGTTTTCAAATTTTTCTAATAGTATGCTCTAGTGGAGTCCTGGTTATCGATCCCACAGGGAGACTTTAATTTTACGGCGTCGCACATAAATCTCTAATCGAATCACAACATAACTGCAAGTGGTTTAATTCTTAATGTAAGGACAAATAGATTCAATTGCTATTTCTACCAAAGTACGTTCTAGACTCTAACAAGTTAACTAACACAAGACTAAATTTATAACAAAGTTCACTTGTAAGAAAGAGTCTTCCTCCTTTCTAATCATAATGTGATGATTATTTTGACAAAGATCAGTGATGCAAAAGTATTGTGCCAAATTGGAGCATTCCTATTCTTTACCCATATTTCAGTGTATAAAGAACATTTGTTAATCCTAAGTTTAGTCCCCAAGTTCGTGGTTAGGCTTGGAGGATACTGGCTCTCACTCCAGAGCTCCCACTTCCCTTCACCTGAAGGCTAACTCTCACTCCAGTTTCTAAACATTAGGATTAAATTGAGAATTTCAGCCTGTCGCTCTGAAATCTCCAATTCTACACCTATCAAAGTATATTTCCCTATTTATTTGCACTCAATCCCCATGAACTACGTCTCTCATTCTTAGACATTGAATGAGACCTTCACTTTTATTGTGGAACCCATAATCCTTTCAAAACATATGTTTCCCAATAAGTTTTAACAATTCAATTGGCCAGATCAAAAAGTAAATGAAGTTCTAAGTGAAAAGGTCATCACAAATTCTCCATAATAAATCGACACATCATTTTCATTTCACAACATCAACACATCACATGAAAAGGAGAAAGACAAATAAATCTACTCAAGACTCATGAGGAAAAGATGATAAAACATGGATTATATATATAAAAACAACGTCATACAAACAGATTAAAGAAAAGACAACTTATCTCCAACTCTTCCCCAAGCGAATCTCAAGGAATTCTTTTGACTCCTCTTTCTTCACAAAAACACACAATTCTCTCTTTAGATGAGTAAGGAAGAAGAAATCTCTCACTTTCCCTCTTGTCTCACACTCCTTAAAAGAGAAAACACAAAACCTAACTTCCTACACAAAAATGGAAAGAAACTCTCCTTAAAATCTAAACTCTTCCCTTCCTTTCTTCCTCCTTCCAAACTTGGCTCCAAAAGTGTTTAAATTTGACCAAAGCTGAATTCTCAAGTGTTTCCTCAAACAACCCTTCAAAATTCGGCCAAATACATTGAATCTAGTTTGAATTAGGGATTGGGTGCTGTCTGGCGCTGGTAGGAGCATCGTTCGGCGCATTATTCCGCCAAAACATTGAAACTCTCTGTAAAGTGGCTCTGTCCGGTGTTAGTTCAATAAAATACACTTTTGTCCTTTTTTGCTCCAAATTTGCTCCTTTTCGCTTCTTTTTGCTCCAAAGGTCTAAAATCATTGTACCTGCATGAAATCATGAAAAATACATTTATTTAAAGTGTAATATCATCAAAAATAGGTTTGAAATGAATAGTCAAAGACTATCAAATTTTCAGTAGATCAAGGACCAAAGAATGTCACTTCTGATCCGTAACTTAAAAAAGTTGACATCCCAAATTGAATTCTGAGATCCTACCAAATTCTCCAATTTTGACCACCCTTAGCTCTTAAACCCCGCCAAATGACCCAAATACCCATAAACCCCAAAACTCCACAAAATTTCCAAAATCTCCTAAAATTGCCAAAATTCCCAAAAATAATTTCAAAATACCTCCCACCACTCAAATTGACCAAAATTACCCAAATTTACCAAAATTACCAAAATTTCCCCAAATTGCCTTAAATTACCAAATTGCCCCTAAAAGGGGCCAAAAACCCAAAACTTTCCAGAATCACCTAAGCTCTTCAAAAATCATTCTAGAGCGTTCCCCTCATTGTACTAAGAAGTTTAACTGTAAACATGTCATACTTCCGTGCAACCGGTGGGCCCTTCGTAACCAAAGAAGCTGATACTTGGAAAACGTTCTGGGGTTCGTAAAATCGTCTGCATTGCTCAGAAATACCCCCAGACACACTCGTTTGACTCCAAATTTCATTTTGTACTTCCCCGAGCCTTAAATTTAGTTTTTTGACCACTTACCCTGAAAACCCCCAAAATTACCAAAATACCCCAGCTTAGCCTAAAATTTGAAAAATTATAAAAATTCCCAAAAATTTTCAGAACCTCTAAAAAATTCCTAATTTCATTTTCTTTAACTACACCGTAGCCCAATTTGTCAATTTAACCTGATTTCTTCAAAAGTCTCAAATTTGGTGTTTTTAACCCGATCATCAACGAGGTTGCCCAAACGACCCTGGATCATGAAACGGACTGCATCGTTGCATCTGGAATGTCAAAATTACATGGAATGGATATATAATTTGCTATGATTTCGTGTGCGACAAGAAAGGGTCGAAATTTCGGCGCGTTTGCATCAAATAATTAAAAATTGAATTTTTGTGAGCCAAATTCCTAAACCTAACACATTCCACGCTTAACCTAGCTGCCACCCACCCCCTCTCCCTCTCTATTTCTCAAATTTCAATATTGCCTGAAACCTCCATGGCCAAACCCCCTCCTCCATGGCTTCCTCCTCTTCCATGAGATTTCTTCCTCTCCAAGCCATGGCTCTTCTTCCCTTGCTCCCATCCCATCCATGGCTGCAAATGATCTTGTTCTCCATGGAATTCTCACCTCTTGGTTGCCATCTTTCTCGTCTCCATAACTTCAATTAAGATTTAGAGTTGGTGCAACTCTTCTACCTTTGGTCTTTATCATTAGGTAAGTTTTGGGGCTTCTTGTTCTTCCTCTTTTTGCTATAAAATGACCCTATTTGGGGACTTTTTGGCTTAGCTGAAATTCATAGAGGGGGAGGGAGGTGCTGGCAAAATTTCTTCTAAGCTTGTTTCGCATTTCTTTGGTGCTTCAAATCAAGTGTAACTTCCTTAGCTCCTTAACTTCTTTGGTTGTTTGATATTTGATGTTGGGATTGATTCATCCTATGGCTTAATTGTTGGCTTGGCTATATCTTTTTTTTCTCTCTTCATATCATGTGCTACAAGTTTTTTTAAGGGAAAATGATGAAGGGAAAGTTTGGATTTTGTTTAATACATTGATGGAGGAATGGGTGAGCTTGCTACTGCTTTTGCCCCTTTTGTCAGTTCATGAAATTTAATGGTTATGCTTTTTATTCCTAATGGTATCATATCATGTGAAGGTAATATAATCATGAATGTTCATAAAAGTGGGGTTTGTTATGCTTCATTTCTAAATTTGTATGCATGGTGGCAAGAGAGCTTGAGGGGCTTTCAAAATTTTGGAAACTCTATGCATTAGGGCTTCTCTTTGTGCATCAAGTAATTAGCCCAGTTTCATTTGGGCTTGAGAAAAAAGTTGGTAAGAAGGTTGGGTAGAAAGGTTGAGTGACGTGCAATACTTTATCTATTCTTTCTTATTTCTACTCGCTACACCTTACTTATGAAATTTGGCATGTTCTAGTTTCCATTGTTAGCATGGGTTAGAGGTTGTTTTGGAGTTACCTTGGCTCCACTCTTCCCTTCCACCTTGTGGTTTGGTTGTTTTGTTGAGATGAGATTTCATGTATAAGTGTCAATGCTCCTCTTTTTCTTACATTGTTTGCATGCTTGGAAGTTTGGTATACATGCTATGAATCTTGTTGGTGGTATGGCTTAAGTCTAAATCTTGGATCCCTTTTAGCTACATGCTTGCTCTCTAACTTGCAGCGGATGAGCTTTGGAAAAGGAGGATGTGATGCTTGTTTTTTCTTTCTCCTAGTATTACATGTTTAGCCTGAAAATGGCTTGGTGAAATTTTGTGCACAATTCGGACTACAAAATAATTACTTTTTGGAACACTCACAAATGAGACAATACAAGCTTGTTTCTCACTTCTTTCACCAAGTCTTCATACATATGACACTTGGGCTTTGATTTTACACACATTTCACCTCATTCCATACATGAAATTCATCTTTTTACACAACACTTCACTTTACTTTCAAAACACCCATATGATACATACAAAAGTTTCACATTCCACATACACCTCACCAATTTTAAAACACCTACATGCTACATTCAAGAGTTCTACATTTCAAATGCATTTGACACTTGTGAAGGTGGCTATTAGCACCAAATGATTGTTGGAGAAGAGGGGAATTGCTACACACATACTTATGATACTTGTTTTGATTATGTTTATTACACATTTGAAGGAATGCCATCACATATATGTTGCCTAAACTCAAAATCTGCACTTATACACTTGTGTAGAGATGCTTTGGATCATTCATATGGTTGCCTAAACTAAAAATCTGCACTTATTCACTTGTATAGAGATGCTTTTGAACATTCCTATGGTTGCTTAAACTAAAATTATGCACTTATACACTTGTGTAGAGATGCTTTGGATCATTCCTATGGTTTCCTAAACTAAAAATCTGCACTTGTACAATTGTGTATAGATGCTTTGAATCATTCCCATGCTATCCTTATGTAAAAATCTGCACTTGTACATTTGTGTAGAGAAGTTTTAAATCTTTCCCATTCAATCTTTATGTAAAAATTTGCACTTGTATGCTAGCTTGGGATTCGTTTAGATTAACTCTTTGCTGCCCCTACATGAAAATTTACATTAGTAGCCTTTTTGCAAGTTGATATAAAGCTCCTCTTTGCTGCATTCATTTAAAATTTACTTTGGTGAGCATCATTTGTGTTGCTTTTTAAGAGAGAAGAGGGAAGGGGAGGAGGTGGTATGCTTGCCACTTCAAAGAGAGAAATTTTGAAAGATGTTTCATCTCCAAATTGCTTTAATCTTATATGCTAACGTTGGGTGTCCTTTCACTTTCAAACTGATTCCCCCTACACTACCTTAATGCACATTCTATTTGTTTAACCTACTTATTATGGCACTTTATGCTTATGTTGCATAATTACTACATCATTGAGAATGTGGGAAAGCTTGGAAGTGATGGGAAAATTAGACATTGTTACATGTATACATGTTGCACTCCTTTGGTTGTGAAAATTGCAGGTGTGAAAAAGTTTTTTAACGCCCTTGAGATGACCATTTTTTTTTTGCCCACCCTTCCTTGTTGGGCTCAGTTTTCCACCTACATAGGCTGTTTAGCTCTCTTTTGTGGCTTTTGGTTTTGACTTTAAACGTCTCGATTTTGTGCTTTTACAGCTACCCCTTGCACCATGTTGGAGGGGCTTGTTTTTCGTACTTTACATATCTTGTGGCCACCTCTTTCCACCATGTTGGGAGAGGTCTGGTTCACCTATTTTGGATGCCTTACAGTCATCCCCATTTTACACTCAATCGTAGAGGTTTGCCTTTACCTGTTTTCTTGCTCTGTGGCTGCCTCTTTCGCACCGCAATTGGAGCATGCTTCTACTCTTACACCGGCCCACCCCTTCTGCTTCCAATGACTTGAGTCAGCAGAACATCGAGTTGTCTTTCCATTCTGTTTTGAGAGTCGATCTACCTTCTTTACAACGTTGTTTTAGGCGGATCTTCATCTCCTTTTTATCCTTGCCCCCTGTCCTTTGTTTCTTCTTGTTTCTTAACCCGAATCACGTGCTTATGTAGGACACATAAGTGCGCACGTATAGCCTTCTGCTATATGTGGGGCCATCAAACAAGGCTGTAAGTAGGATGGTTAGGGAGGACGACGATGAAATTGCATTAGAGAGGGATACGAGAAATTTCTAGAGTAGTATTTCTTGACTCAGAGACCCTGGAGAGGGTAAACAAAAGAATTTACGATACTACTCGCCCATCCCTGGGGATTTCTACCAATGAAACCCTTAGGTTGCTAGTAGTCCTAGTTCAATTACGATAGTGAACTTGTGGATTGGATTACTTTACAAAAAAAATGAAATACATATATACATATCTACTTTAAAATAAAACTCCCTCTACAACAAAAATAGCCTCTGACCCACAAATTTTCACTTACATGCAATCCAAATTGAAATGAATGAAAAATTTACAAAGGTCCATGGTTGACCATTTAGGTCGAGTTAGAACTGCCTTCTGTAGGGTGTTGGTCTGGCAACTATCACTTAAGGTCAGGATATGTAGCACGCTCTCATTACTCTGCGCCATCGTGCTTACGGTCTTTCTGGACTTGTAGTCCGTTCTTCGTAGTTTTCTACGAGTTTCCTATGAGTTTTCTACGAGTTTTTCTCGAGTCTTCTACGGGCCTTGTTTTTTATGTCTTTCCATAAAATTTTCTACGAATCATTTATTTCGAGTTTTCCTACTCTCTTTTACATTTTCACACACACCTTAGCACATACTTGCACTATTTACCTACTACTGCTGTTTTACTTTACTACGTACACCACTACTACTGTTTCTTCTCTACTGCACTTTATCTTTTGTGCTTTACTGTACATTTACTTTATTACAAATCATGATACTTTCCTGTGAAAATTAAAATTACCTCACAACTTTCAAAATATAAAATAACTCAAAATTTAATCACCAACCAAAATAAACTTACAACTTCAACTAAATTAAAACGACTCTTGGATGACCGGGAATCTCTCGGAGGAGGTAACCTACGTGTTGCTAACGGGTTTCCCATGGTCTAAATGAAAGTGTGGAACTCATTCAGTTGAGTTTAGAAAATTCATTTGGACTAAGTGAATTCGATGAAAGTGGTAGTGCCGGAATGAGGGAACCGTGGGATCCTAACCGGTGTTGCCATAATCAACATAAAAAATTGTTTTAATAAAAACACTAAGCCACCTCCATTTTAAACCTTCCAGAACATGACACTGCTCTCACCGCACTTGATTATCACTTATTAAAATAAACATTATGCAACAACAAGGAGCTCGGAACATATACCGTGGGCAGCACGACCATCTTCAACAGCAGAACATGTCTACTTCAGTAAAACTATTCCTTAGAATTAAACAACAAGCCATAGGGCTTCAAGGTAGCCTGCCTAGTGTGGCATAAATCCTCATCTTATCTTTTGGCCTTTACACTTAGTGTAATATAAGCCCCAACTCGCCTTAGGTTTCAAAGGTTGTCATCTGATATGAAATAAATCCTCCTAATGATCAAGCTATTCACATGATCGATATCAAGTGAATGTAAGCACTAATTAATTAAAATTGGCAGGATAAAACTAAAATTATTTGTCTCAAATTAAAGCCAAACAATAAGATAGACGGGGAAGTCACCAAGACTCCAATGACCTCTCTTAGTTCTTCCTCTTTTGGGTTCCTACAATAACTGTTCCATAACTTGAAACGACTCACCTATTGCATTCTGATTACCTCACTTTCATTGAAAATCCTTAGCCTTTTAAAGTCAATTCTTAAAAATATATTTCTTGATCTAAATCGAGAGTTTTCTTAGGTGACTTCGGTCATCTAAGATGTAATTACTATAGGGGACTTCCATTATAGGAAACGTAAACTAACCCAGCATTAATATAAACCCTATTAATTCATCTGTATTAGATAAGGGAAATCTATCAGTCAAAACACAGGTTTCACAGATCAAACAGATGTCATAAATTTTCAAGTTCATTTAATTGAGTCGTGTCGTTAAGCAGCGTGCTTAAAGTTTGGGATAAATGCGTGGTTTAAGGTACAATGCTCGGCTATTTCAACTAATAGGGATATGATATCAGTTTAGCTGTATTCCTTCCTTAAATTAAATCTACATATAAATTATATTAAATGTTGTCCTTCCGAAGTGGGTGACGAGATCTCGATTCCGGCAACCGATAGCTTATACTGGGTGAATCCTAATATAAAAACACCTCACCACCAAAAATGCCCCGAGAGGCTTTCTGGTGACTCCGTTGGGGATCGTTTCTCTCTCCATTAATATCAGGAAATATACTTTTATACATTGGTAATATGTCTACGCCTCTCATAGGCTAGATTAACATTCTTCCATCGATATGCTTCACCCATTTCTTTCTTGTGAAAGTACAACCGACTCTCCTTGACTTCAGGACCGTCTGTTTAAACACCCTTAAACAGCAGGTTCCAGAAGGCTTTTAGAATTTTTCTTTGATCCTGTGAGGTCAGACCCTCAATAGGTTTGTTGGTGGACAAGTTCCACCAGAGCGAGGTACGTTGTGAAAAAGCTCCCGGACCGGATCCCATGCTTCACTTATCCTTCTCACCCATCGGGCATAATTTTGCTACTTTGTATCTTTTTTGAATCTCGAAGTCTTTCTAATTTCTAACATATCTTAATCAATAAGAAAGTCAAAAAATACATGAAACAAAATAAGTACTTATAAGAAAAAAACAACATGGAAGTAAAAAAAAAGGAAGCTTACCCAGTTATAGATTAACCTTCGTTAATTTGTAGTGTTTACATTACAACTACAAGGTTTTGACCCATTCACTAATTCTTGAAACTATTTTCCTTTTAGTGATCGATAGAAACGATGTCGACCCCCACACTCACGTTTTCATGCAATTTGCTTACTTCCCGCGAAAGCTCGTCTCGCCGCCCCCACAATTTAGTTCGGAGCTGGCTTCGATCAGTTTAAGGTCGTCCTTCAAAAAGCTCCGTTTGTCATAGTTAAAGTCACTGCCCTCGAAGTTCAAGAGCCTTCCGCTTAGTTTGATTTGAACTCCTACCAGCATTTTCCCGTCGTCAAGAAGATTAATGTTATTCCTGCTCCTTTCAAGTCAGCTATGTTTATGCCCAAGAAGACTATTGCTCCTACTACTACCAGATTCACTATAACAGGCCCCACCTTCTCATCTGCAAACGGGAAAGGAAGTTTTGTATGAGGATACCGAGGAAGAATTTTTTGTCCCGTCATATTTTGAAGTTGGTTCCTACTCCAAGACACAGAGGAGGAATCGCCGCCGCAGAAACTCAAAGTCCACCAAAGCCAAAATTGTCAGTCTGCTTGTTACGGATGAGATTCCTCATCAGGAGGAACTCTGTGTACCAGAAACCGCTCCACTCCTCCGAGGAAGCAGGTTCGACCCACTAGTGGATACCATCAGACATGAGAGTCTCCACCAGATTGCTCCCACACTACTGTTATTAACTCACAGACATGATGAGGTGAGGGAGGAGCCCTCACTCTTCACCTAAGTTCGTACTGTGTTTCATAAACTCACAGAAAGGGAAAGATGGATTGTAGCCAAATTGCTCAAGAGGAAAGGATGTGCAGTGTCCCTCAAGATAAGAATGGAAAATTTGAGAAAGGATAAGTCCGAGACACTGTTAGCCTGTGTCCCAGCGAGGTGCCGTTAGGGAGAACTCATTACCACTACCGCCAGTATGGATACAGTTGCTACCGCTCCAGTACTCGTCAGATGTAGGCCAGTCAAGTCTCAATTGGGTCTGAGAATACCACCTGCTACAACTCAAGAGAGATACCTGTTAGAAAATGACAAGAGAGGATTAAGATCCTCTGCACATGGCTTGCACCCTAAGGAGCACTCCTATTTTCCTCACTCTGATGTCCCCACCGAGGCACCCTGCCTCAAGACACCAAGTTCTAAAAGAAACATGTGGATACTGAAGGTTGCTGCACAAGTGCAATCAGAGAAGTCTGTTATCCACAATATGGATCATGAGTTATATATTCCCATCTCCACTACCACAGTTGCCTCGGAATCAATGGCAGAAAGACCGTTAGATCTCTAGTCAGTGAAAGGAAAAATGATAGAAGATAAAGTCCAGAAACTCTGTGAGGACATTATAAAACTAGCAAAAGAACGAGGACTGAATATCGACGATGAGGATTTTTATCTGTCAGAACACATGGACGAATTTATGGAGATCAACATGGTCGAAACTATAGCTACTTCAGTTGTGCGTGAAGCTCTTCCTATTAAGGAGGACATTGAGGAGTAATACCAGAGGGCCATCCAGAACAGGGATAAACAGATACTTCGTTTGGAGAAATGAGTGGAAGAAATGAATGCCGCCATGACAGCAATGGTCACGGTACATGGACAGACTCAGTCATGACTGACATCATCGCCGGAAGTCAATCAACCAGAAATTGTACAAATTATAGATAAAAGAAGAGAAGTCACCTCCACCGGTGGAGAAGAACAGTAGAAGAAAGATCCATATTCTAATTTGCTAGAGAAAAATGTTGATCAGATGATCGAGCAGAAGATTCGAGAGGTCTTAGCCCAGTCCAAGGGAGGTGCGTCGGTTTCGAAGGGTAGACCCCACCCGGAAGAGTTTGATGTCGTACCCTATCTGACAGGCTTCGTACCCCCTACCTTCAAAACATTTGATGGTACCGGAACTTCCAGCAACACATCGCCCATTTCAGAGCTAGTTGTTGCAATACAAGAAGAAGCGATGCATTACTTTTCTGTCACTTTACCTGCAGTTTGTTAGGAATAGCTTTCAAATAGTATGCAAAACTACTTAACGAGTAAGTAAAGTCGTTCACAGAAATGGAAAACTTGTTCATCAAGAGGTTTGCCGACGCGCAATATCACATCACCATTGGAGATCTCGTAGTGGAGCGACAGAAGCCCCACGAGTCCTTGGTCGATTACATACTTAGATGGAGAAACCTTAGCATGAAATGTGAGCCTCAACTATAGGAACAACATGCGATCGAGATACTACTCAAGAGTATCTACAATAAAGTAGCTTTCATGCTTAAAGGTTTGACCATTAAATCCTTTAAGAAGCTACTCAGTACGGCAAGCCGTTTGCAAGAGGAACTTAAGCACATGGAGCCTTTAGAGAAAATAGAGAAATCAAGACCAGTCAAAGAATTCGAGAAGAGATCAGGTGTAGTGGTGACGGTGGACAAAAGGAACTAGCCAATGAGGATGCATCCAGAGCAATAGCCTCAATACAGTCAGCCCCTGCCATAATACAGTCAGCCTCCACCACAATATAGTCAGCCTCCATGACAATGCAGTCAGCATCCGCTGCTGTACGGTTAGCAGTACAGTCAGCCCCCACAGTATGCTCGACCTCCGTACACCCAGCAGTATGGTTAGCCTTGTCCGCCACAGCAGTATAGTCCTCAATACAGTCCTCAGTACAGTCAACCTGGTCAGCAGTCCTCCCAGCAGAGGCCATACCAGACAGACATCAGACGAAGTCAGACAATAGCGAAACAGTTGAACAAAAACTATTCCTTCAAAGATGACGTCGTACTAAAGATGTTCAAGAATTTGATGAAGAAACCATAATTCAGATTACCGGAGCCAAAGATACCAGAAGAAGTCGATCAGAAGGATCAACCTGACAACTGCCCGTACCACAGGTTGTTGGGACATATAATAAAAGGGTGTTTCAGCTTCAAGGATTGGCTTGAGAAGAATTACAAAGAAGGAAACATCACAATCTCGGAAGAATACTTAAAATAACCTACTAGAGGTTCTATAAATATGGTTTCGGCCGAGCTGATCTCTCAGTTAGATCCATACACCTGTGAAGAAGGACAAAGCACGACTTGAAATAATCTTAAGAGAGTTTTGGATCAGATTCAGTCAGATTCAAAACAAGTTGCCACCCGGAGTCTGCTGCCAGCCCAGTGAAAGATGAAGATTGCGACAAGAGTGTCGTCGCGACCGCAAAGGACAAAGAAGAAATAGATCATGAGTAGAACTAACGATTATGGCGCGAAGGGTAGGATAGAGGCTACCCCTGTTAGATTGGTTCTCTCAGATTCAGGAATTAAACCCTCGAACCTCTGACGTTGAACCATTATCTCTACTCTCCTCCGAGATTTTTTGAATCTAATGATTTTGATTCTGGTTACGTTTTAGTTGTCTCTACTTACGACATACCTAGCCACGAACAATCTAACTCCGATTTCAATTCCCAAACTGATCCCCAAATCACACTAACTCTCGACGAGAACATCAATAAAGAAGAAGACATCAACGACATCAGCTATAAAAGTTTAAGAATCAAGGAGCCAGTCCTCAAATGTAAGGGAATTCCGCTTAATTTAGACTCTTCGAATGCAGAGTCGATACAAGGAGAACTGACAACAACATCGGAAGAACCTCTGGGTTCGAAAGAGGAGCAGATAGTAGAGTTGAATCTCAGAAGTGCTAAAGTATTACCTCCAAGAATAGCTCCAGTAGAGAAGGGAAAGCAAATAATTACTCAAGAAGGACCGTCGCCAGTGACAACAGAAACACAAATTTAAGAAGAAATCCAAAACCTAAGTCAAGTGGATTGATCCAAGAAAAAAATACATATTTTCATGCCTTGTTTTTTATTAAATTTTAAGGATATTATGCTTTAATGAAAGGTATTTTGTGTTTTTGGATGTAGGTGATGCAAAAATGTTCAAGAAGGAGAAAAAATATGAAAAAGGAGCAAAAAGGAGTAAAAAGGAGTAAAAATAGAGCCAAAATACAAAATTGTCAAAATTACTGGCCTGGCGCCTAGGCGCCAAAGTCCGGCGCCTATGCGCCAGTTCGATACAGAAAACTGTTAAGTTTTTGACGGCTTATGGGCGGTTATTTTGACAGTGTGAGCGGTTATTGGACCTTTTAGAAGACTGGCAGTTGTTCCTGGTTTATAGGACATGTGATACAATGTATTTGGACGCTTCAAAATGATTTTAATCGTGAAGAGGTGAGATCCAAAGTGAAGAGGTGTGAAGAACTGGACGCGGTGTCCAGAGCCTAGGCGCCAGATTCCGGCGCCTAGGAACCAAATTCCGGTGCCTAGGCGCCAGACACACCTTCGAGAAGATTCATTGAATTTGGACACATTTTGAAGAGGTGCCTTGAGGTAACCCTTGAAAACTATAAATAGGAGGATACTCCTTCAGAGAAAAACACCCAACCTAGAGAGAGAATTAGATAGATAATATTAGGGCCACATTTTTACTTTCCTTCATAAATTAGTGAGTTTATTTTAGAGTTTGTATTTAAAGTTTGAAAGAGTTGGTGCATCTGGAGTTCATTACGCTGTGGAGTCAGTGGGAATCAGAAGTTCAGTAGGAGAAACATCATAGATAAGTATTTTTATTTTGATTCAAAGTTTATTTATTATGTTTTGTTATTTAATTTCAATGTGTTCTGAGTAGTTACTTTACATTCTCCTTTCAATTATGAAAAGATAAATAAGATAATACAAAATTCATCGGAGAATTAAAAATCATATATTTTCAAAACATTGTGATGATATTAATACCGGTTCTTAATTTACTATTTAAATTAGCCATTTAACTTGTTAAAACCTGTTGAAGAGTTTTGAGACCTAGAAGAAGATGAATTCTTAACTTCTAGATATCACATGAATCCTTGGGTAGGCGAAGGCCTTGTGCGGGTTATTCAAGGTGATGTGTAAATAAATAGGAAGATATTATATAGTGGGCGTAGAATTGATAAGTTTTTAGAGTGACAGACTAAATTTTTATGATTTGGTTTATAGAAAAGGAAAGTTTCACTAGTAGGGCCGACCATAGCCAACCTTGGACATCTAGTAGTGTGAGCCTAGATTAACCCATACTACTAACAATACATCCGGACCTGATCTATAGGCTAGCCAATGTTCTTTATACTATCGAGCGAAGATAAAGAATATGAATGCTTCTATTTGGCACAATACCATAAATTTATATTCTCCACAAATATTATTATTATCTTAGAAAATCTTAAATTAATTGAAAGGGAGAAAGTTGCTTTCTTATTGCTATTTACATCAATCATTTTCTTTCTGCTTTTTTATTGCATATAGTAAATTAAAGATATTTTATTTTTGACTATAAAAGAAATACTTTAAAATAAAAATATTTAAAGATCTATAACTCTCTCCTCATGGGAACGATACTGGGGTCTTTGTTTCGAAGCCCTATATTACTTGATACGATGCGTATACTTATGTAGTACCCCTAGTGTGTAAAATATTTTCCATAAAATTATATTTATATACACTAGCCGCTATTATTATTTATAACATATATTTTTGAAAGCATTAATTAGTACGTTGATCTTCAGAGGACTTCGGGTCAAGTTTTTGGCGTCGTTGCCGGGAAAGAAGACTTTAGTACGCATATATTTATATCGGGTCAAGTTTTTGGCGCCGTTGCCGGGGAGAGCAGAGGCAAATTTTTAGATTTTAAGTATTTTTATTTTATTTTATTCATTTTTTATTGTAAAAAAATATTAAAAAAATAATAAATATATAATATAAAAAACACATATATAATAAAAATAATAGTAATATTTATTTTAATTCTTGCTAATTTAATTTTTATGCATAGTTCGAACCCGAAGGATTATTACCTTTAGATTCTGAATTAGAAAGTACTGTTAAAAGAATTAATAAAGGAAAACAAATTCAAAAATTTCAAGAAATGGCTAATTTACATAACAATTTACAAAATCCACTTGAAATTAATGATCAAAATGTTTATAAACCATTAAGGGATTATGCTAACCCTACAGTTGATGAACTTCATAGTAGTATTCAAATATCCATTGTAGATGCTAATTTTTTTGAGCTTAAACCGTCTATTATTCAAATGGTTCAAAACAATCAATTTGGTGGAACACCAAATGAGGATCCAAATTTACACCTTGCTAGTTTTTTAGAACTTTGTGCTACCTTTAAATATAACAATGTTTCTGATGATGCTATTAGGCTTAGACTCTTTCCTTTTTCTTTAAGAGATAAAGCAAAGATGTGGTTGAACTCATTAGCAACAGGTTCTATTAAAACATGGGCTGAAATGACACAAAAATTCCTTGCTAAATATTTTCCTCCTTCTAAAACTGCTAAATTAAGAAATGATATTACTTCATTTAGTCAATTTGACTGGGGAGACAATTTATGAAACTTGGGAAAGATTTAAAGAACTATTAAGAAAATGTCCTCATCATGTTTTACCTGATTGGTTAACTATTCAAATATTTTATAATGGATTAATTGGATCTTTAAAATTAATTATCGATGCTGTTGCTGGAGGTTCTTTAATGTCTAAATCATTTGAAGAAGCTTACACTTTAATTGAAGAAATGGCTAACAATAATTTTCAATGGCCTTCTGAAAGCATTAATCCTAAAAGAATGTCAAGTATTCAAGATAATGAAGCCTTTTCTATATTATCTTCACAAGTAGCAGCAATGTCTAAGAAATTAGATAGTTTTGCTATTAATATATCACATAATAACTCTACTAATATTGAAGATTCTCAAACTATTGAAACTTTAAAAGCTATTGCAAGTAAAAATAATCCTTATTCAAATTATTATAATCCTGGATGGAAAAATCATCCTAATTTTAACTGGAATAAATCACAATAATGAGGTAATAATCAATCTCATCCCACTGGAAATTAGAATAATCAAGTTAATTCAAACTATAAACAATCAACAGCAAAAGTTATCAATAGTAGAATTAATTTTACAACTAAGTAATCAATTACAAAATCAAAATACTGTTATGCGTAATATTGAGAATCCAATGGGACAAATCGCTAATTTAATTAATTATAGACCCCAGGGACACTTCCTAGTAATGTTGAAATCAATCCAAAAGAAACTGGAAAAGAACATGAACATGTTAAAGCTGTACAACTTAGAAGTGGAAATGAATTAAAAGAAAGAATGCAGAATGAAATTGAAAAAGAGATTGAGGTTGAAGAGATTACGAAATCTAAAGAAACTCCTTGTCCTAGTAAAGATCAAACTGATATTTCTATTAATATGGAAGTTGAAAAACCACCACCACCTTTTTCTCAAAGACTTAAATAGCAGAAGCTTGATCATCAATTTTCTAAGTTCTTTGAAATTTTTGAGAAACTTACTATAAACATACCTTCTGCTGAAGCTTTGGAACAGATGCCAACTTATGCAAAATTTATGAAGGGTATTTTAGGTAAGAAATGAAGATTTGAAGCTTTTGAAACTGTTGCATTAAGTGAGGATTGTAGTGCAATAATTCAAAAGAAATTACCTCAAAAACTTAAAGATCCTGGAAGTTTTACTATACCTTGTCCTATTGGAGAAAAGTTTTGTGGAAAAGCTTTATGTGATTTAGGAGCAAGTATTAATATCATGCCATTTTATATTTTTTGAAGGTTGAATTTAGGAGAGATTACTCCCACCACTGTAACCCTTCAGTTAGCTGATAGATCTATCACTGACCCTAAAGGAGTTATAGAGGATGTTCTTGTTAAAGTAGATAAATTTATCTTCCCTGTAGATTTCATTGTACTTGATATGGAAGAAGATAAAGAAATACCTATTATTTTAGGGAGACCTTTTCTAGCAACCGGACGAGCTATGATTGATGTGCAAAAAGGAGAATTAACCATGTGAGTTAATGATCAAGATATTAAATTTAATGTCCTTAAATCAATGAAGTACCCTGACAACGAAAAATGTTATCAAATGGATATAATTGATTATTTAATTGAGAAACATTATCAAGAAAAATGTAAAGTCATTTCTGAAGAAAAATTTGAATTATTAACTAATGAAGATGAAGAACTAAAAGAAGAAGAAACTCATTATATTAAAGATAATTGGGAAACATTGGACATAACTCAAAATGATATACTTTTACCCTCAATTAAAAAAGGCCTCTGAACTGGAATTAAAAATATTACCTTCACATTTAAAGTATGCATTTCTGGGAAATTCATTAACTTTACCTGTTATTATTTCTTTTGAGCTAAGTAAAGATCAAGAAGAAAAATTGATATGAGTGTTAAAGAATTATAAGAAAGCATTTGGTTGAAGAATTGCTGACATAAGAGGAATAAGCCCGTCCATTTGTATTCATAGAATTTTAATGGAAGAAAACTTTAAACCTACTATTGAACCGCAAAGAAGATTAAATCCTATCATGAAAGAGGTTGTTAAAAAATAAATTGTTAAATGGTTAGATGCTGGTATTATTTATCATATTTCGGATAGCCAATGGGTAAGTCCTATTCATTCTGTTCCAAAAAAAGGAGGAGTAACTGTCATTGTCAATGATAAAAATGAACTAATTCCTATAAGACAAGTTACTGGATGACGAATTTGCATTGATTATACGAAATAAAATAACGCCACTAGAAAGGATCGTTTTCCTTTACCTTTCTTAAATCAAATGCTTGATAAATTAGCTGGACACTCATATTTCTGTTTTCTGGATGGATATTCTGGTTATCATCAATTACCTGTCGCTCCTGAGGACCAAGAGAAAGCAACATTTACAAGTCCTTATGGAACATTTGCCTTTAGAAGAATGCCTTTTAGTTTATGTAATGCACCTGCAACTTTTCAAAGATGTATGATGTCAATATTTTGTGATTTGATTGACAAAAGAATTGAAATATTCCTGGACGATTTTTCAGTTTTTGGAACTTCTTTTGAATCTTGTTTGGAAAATATTTCCAAAATTCTGAAAAAATGTGAAGAAACAAACTTAGTTCTTAACTAAGAAAAATGTCAATTCATGGTCACAGAAGACATTGTGCTTGGTCACAAGATTTCACAAAAAGGGATGGAAGTAGATCAAGTAAAAGTGAAAATTATTGTTGAATTACAACCACCTACTACTGTTACTGATGTGAGAAGTTTTCTAGGTCATGCTGGATTTTATAGAAGATATATAAAGGATTATTCTAAAATTGCTAGATCTCTTTGTCATTTATTGGAAAAAGATGCTAAATTTGAATTTAATAAAGACTGTGTTAATGCTTTTAATATTTTAAAAGAAAAATTAATAACTGTACCTATCATTCTTGCACCTAATTGGAATAAATCTTTTGAATTAAAGTGCATTGCAAGTGATTTTGCAATTGGAGCTATATTGGAACAACAATATGAGAAAATTTTCAAATTTATATATTATGCTAGTAAAACTCTCACTGAAACATAATGAAATTACACTACTACTGAGAAAGAGCTTATAGCTATAGTATATGCCTTTGATAAATTTAGACCTTATCTTCTTGGTACCAAATGCATAGTTCATACTGATCATTCTGCTATTAAACATCTAATGTCAAAAAATGATGCTAAACCTAGACTAATAAGATGGGTTTTATTTCTACAAGAATTTGATTTTCAAATTGTGGATAGAAAAGGAACTGACAACCAAATTGTTGATCATTTGTCTAGAATTAAGAATGATGTTATTACTGAAGAAAACATAAATGAGAAATTTCCTGATGAACATTTATATGTTATTCAAGGATGCTAAACACCTTGGTATGCGGATATAGTTAACTATTTAGTTAGCAAATATTCTACCTTATGGATTGGATGAAAAATTTATTAGGAAATTTAAAAATGATGCTAAATATTATATTTGGGAATATCCTCATTTACTTAAATTAGGAAGAGATTCTATAATTCGAAGATGCGTACCTTATGAAGAAACTTTTGCTATTATTCAAAAATGTCATGATTTCGATTTTGGAGGACACTTTGAAGTAGATAAAACTGCATTTAAAATTTTAAATTCAGGATTTTATTAGCCTACCTTATTCAGAGATGTGAGACATTATGTTAAAACATGTGATCGATGTCAAAGGATGGGAAATATATCCAAGAAAGATGAAATGCCTTTAAACTATATATTGGAAGTTGAAATTTTTGATATATGGGGTTTAGACTTTATGGGACCATTTGTACCATCATCTGGAAAAATTTATATTTTATTAGCAGTTGATTATGTTTCAAAGTGGATTGAAGCTTTAGTTTTACCTAACTGTGACTCCAAAAGTGTATCTAAATTTTTAAAGAAGATGATTTTTTTAAGATTTGGAATGCCTAAGGTAATTGTCATAGATGGTGGAAGTCATTTTAGAAATATAAGAATTCAATCATTACTGCAAAAATTTGGTATCAAACATAAAATTGCAACTACTTATCACCTACAAATAAGTGGAATGGCTTAAGTATCCAACAGAGAAATTAAAAGAAATTTAGAGAAGACTGTTAATTCTAAAAGAACTGATTGGGTTGATAGACTTGATTTTGCATTATGGGCTTATAGAACAGCTTATAAGACACCAATCATTATGTCACCTTACCGGTTAGTTTTTGGTAAATACTGTCACTTACCTGTTGAACTTGAACATAAAGCTTATTGGGTGATAAAGGAGTTTAATTCTGATTTGAATACTGCAGGAGAAAAATGATTATTGCAATTAAATGAGATGGAAGAAATAAGAAATGAATCATATGATAATGCAAAAATTTATAAAGAGAAAATGAAGGTATTACATGATAAAAAAATTTCGGGAAAAATATTTGAGCCTGGACAAGAAGTATTACTATTTAATACTCGTTTAAGACTTTTTCCTGGAAAATTGAGATCAAAATGGATGGGACCATATATAATTGAAAAAGTATACCAATATGGAGCTGTGGATATTAAAGACCCCAAAACGGGAAAAATTTTTAAAGTTAATGGATTAAGATTGAAGCCTTATTTGGGAGACATTAAAAAGATTTACAAAGAGGCGTATGATTTGAGTCAACCTGATTAAAGAATTACTTAGGTCGGGCAGACGACGTTAAACCAAGCGCTTTATGGGAGGCAACCCACATATTTTATTTTTAGTGTGTTTTTACATTTTTAATGTAAGGTTATGCCTCGATCTTGACTAATTTTATATAACTTCAGAAAATTAAAAATTATCTTGAAGTATATAAAGTTTGGACTTTGGATCACTCCATTTCATATGTGAGTAAAAAGGAGATCAAGTTAACCTTCATTGAAATTATGCATAATTGTGTTACTGAGTCTATACTGATCTTCCCATTATAATTTACCTATTTTTGGAGAACGAACTTTGAAATTTGACGTTAGGCGAAATGGAGTCGAACATGGTTCTGGCGCCTAGGCGCCAGAATTCGGTGCCTAAGCGCCACAATAAGCTGTGTGTCGATGGTTCCGGCGCCTAGGCACCAGATTTGGCTCCTAAGCGCCATGGTTACTGGGTCGTGTAAAATCGAAAATTTTCAGTTTTTCACACGATTTTCACCTTTAAATTAACCCATCTTCGTCCCCAATCCCTAAGCAATCAATATTTCGACCCTTACACTTCATTCTTGAGAAATTAGAGAGGATTTTTGAAGAAATGGAGAGGTGAAATCTTGGAGAAGAGGCAGACCTTCTACTTCCATACCTTCTACTTCTGCAAGTATTATCTTATGATTCTTTGGAGTCTGCTGCTAGATCCAGTACTTCTGCAGGACTAGGATTCCCATCTCTGATTTATTCTTTATGTGTGAACAATGGAGTCACTGCTGATATTTCTGAGGAGAAGCTGAAATCTACTAAGCCAATTAGGCAGGATAGTGTTAGTATCTATAATCGTCTTCATGGGAAGAGATCTACCGCTCCTTCTACTTCTGCACCCACTTCAGGTAGACCTTCTACTTCCAGACCTTCTACTTCTACTGCTGAGCCACCGTCTAGTTTTTGGGAATCGATGCATGATCAATTTCTGGAGCAGCAGCATGAGTTATTTCAAACTCAATGCAGAGTTGATTCTATTGATAAGAAAATTGATGATTTATCTGAGTATACCCAGAGGAAGAGTAGTTACGATGCTGAGTATGATGAAGCAATCATTAGATTCTTGAAGGGTGAGCATGATATTCAGTTCCACACCTGTCCTAGATTTTCACCATATGTTGATCCTAAGGATGTGGAGTTTTCTTTTGGTGATGATGACGATGATGAGGCTACAGACAGTGATTAGTAGCCTGATTTACCTCTGAGATGTGCTGAGTCTGTTGTTAGTTTAGTTTGTTTGCTAGTATTGATTGTTGTTTGTTGTTTGCTAGTTAAGATTTGTTTATGTACTTTGTATGAATTATTTGATGTTGAGACTGTTTTAGATATTTAGTTGCAGACTGAAATTTGAATGAATTTGTGTTTTTTCTCGGTTTCGACTTCATCGCTTAGTATTCTAGAATAGTTAGTAATGTTATTTTATTTCTGTTAGTAATATAGTTATTTAATTCAACTATTGCTATATAAAATTTTTAAGCCTGGTTACTTTTATACATGATTCATTATTTCAGTATTAATCATAAAAGCATGTGTAGAAGTAAATTTTTCTTTCTAGAATTTTTTTTTACATACTTATAAAAATTCATTTTTAAAATTATGTTTTTCTTTCTCTCATACTTTAAAAAAAAAATTTCATGATAGACCAAAACTTAAGTTTTGGGGAGGGGGAAAGGGAAAATACATTCAAAATTAAATTTTATTTGTCCTTAAAGAACTAATTTTTTCTCAAAATAAAAATTTTAACATAACATGAGGAATGAAGAATCTATTTAAGATCACTTAAATTTTTGAAATTATAAATAATTTAGTGGACTTAACCAAAAAATTTAATAACTTTGATTGATTTTAAGAATAGAATTATTCAACTTAAGGAAGAATAAGATTAAGAAAATTTTCTATTCATACTAGAGATAATTAAATTTTAGGAGTATTAAAAAATCAAAAATTATAATTTGAAAAAGAATAGATTGAAATTCTTATGGAAATCTATTTATGTTATAATAATTAAGTGAAAATGTATAAGTTTGAAAATATAAGTTAAGGATAGTGAAGTTCAAAACATTAACAGGCTATCCAGATACAGTAATCCTCTCTTTTTTAAAAAAAAAAAGAAAAAAAAAAGAAAAAGAGAGGAGAAGCTTGAGGAAATGCCTAATCAAAAATTTGCTTTACTTGAATTAACTTATAAAAAGAAAACTGATTACATATAATACTTAATTTTTATGCATGTATTTTTATTAGAAAAGAATTTCATGAAGACCATTTTTTTGTGAAAAATTTATGTGATCTTAATATAATAAATTACAATTATTTTCGAAGTGAATGAAAAATTTTTTAAGTCTTATGATTTGGTAGTTAGAATATTCTTTAAATTCTTAAAATTAAACATAGTTAGTGAGATTTGGTTAATTATTTATTAAAGCCTTTATAAAATCAAAAATCATAAGGAATCTTAAATATTTACCTTTTATTCCAAATGTTATACATTTTATATAGTAAAAAGGGTTACTTGAGGACAAGTAACATTTCAGTTTGGGGGATTTTGATCCAAGAAAAAAATACCTATTTTTATGCCTTGATTTTTATTAAATTTTAAGAATATTATGCTTTAATGAAAGGTATTTTTGTGTTTTTAGATGTAGGTGATGCAAAAATGTTCAAGAAGGAGAAAAATATGAAAAAGGAGCAAAAAAGGAGCAAAAAGGAGCAAAAATAGAGCTAAAATGAAAAATTGTCGAAATTACTGGCCTGGTGCCTAGGCGCCAGAGTCCGACGCCTAAGCGCCAGCTCGATACAGAAAACTGTTAAGTTTTTGACGACTTTTGGGCTGTTATTTTGACGGTGTGAGCGGTTATTGGACCTTCTAGAAGACTGGCAGTTGTTCCTGGTTTATAGGACATGTGATACAATGTATTTGGATGCTTCAAAACGGTTTTAATCGCGAAGAGATGCGATCCAAAGTGAAGAGGTGCGAAGAACTGAACGCGGTGTCCGGCGCCTAGGAGCCAAATTCCGGCGCCTAGGCGCCAGACACACCTTCTAGAAGATTCATTGAATTTGGACACATTTTGAAGAGGTGCCTTGAGGCAACCCTTGAAAATAATTAATAGAAGGGTACTCCTTCAGGGAAAAACACCCGACCTAGAGAGAGAATTAGATAGACAATATTAGGGCCACCTTTTTTACTTTCCTTCATAAATTAGTGAGTTTATTTTAGAGTTTGTATTTAGAGTTCGAAAGAGTTGGTGCATCTGGAGTTCATTATGCTGTGGAGTTAGTAGGAATCAGAAGTTCAGTAGGAGAAACATCTTAGATAAGTATTTTTATTTTGATTCAAAGTTTATTTATTATGTTTTGTTATTTAATTTCAATGTGTTCTGAGTAGTTACTTTACTTTCTCCTTTCAATTATGAAAAGATAAATAAGATAATACAAAATTTGTCGGAGAATTAAAAATCATATATTTTCAAAACATTGTGATGATATTAATACCGGCTCTTAATTTACTAATTAAATTGACCATTTAAATTGTTAAAACCTGTCGAAGAGTTTTGAGACCTAGAAGGAGATGAATTCTTAACTTGTAGATATCACATGAATCCTTGGGTAGTCGAAGGCCTTGTGCGGGTTATTCAAGGTGATGTGCAAATAAATAGGAAGATATTATAAATTGGGCGTAGAATTGATAAGTTTTTAGAGTGACAGACTAAATTCTTATGATTTGGTTTATAGAAAAGGAAAGGGTCACTAGTAGGGCCGACCATAGCCACCCTTGGACATCTAGTAGTGTGAGCCTAGATTAATCCATTCTACTAACGATACATCCGGACCTGATCTATAGGCTAGCCAATGTTCTTTATACTATCGAGCGAAGATAAAGAATAAGAATGCTTCTATTTGGCACAATACCATAAATTTATATTCTCCACGAATATTATTATTATCTTATTAAATCTTGGATTAATTGAAAGGGAGAAAGTTGCTTTCTTATTGTTATTTACATCAATCATTTTATTTCTGTATTATTATTGCATCTAGTAAATTAAAGATATTTTATTTTTGACTATAAAAGAAATACTTTAAAATAAAAATATTTAAAGATCTATAACTCTCTCCTCGTGTGAACGATACTGGGGTCTTTGTTTCAAAGCCCTATATTACTTGATACGATACGTATACTTGCGTAGTACCCCTAGTGTGTAAAATATTTTTCATAAAATTTATATTTATATACACTAGCCGCTATTATTATTTATAACATATATTTTTGAAAGCATTAATTAGTATGTTGATCTTCAGAGGACTTCGGGTCAGGTTTTTGGCGCCATTGCCAGGGAAGAAGATTTTAGTACACATATATTTATATCGGGTCATGGATTACAATGTACTGGCACATCTTAAGAAGTTGTTAGCCAAACTAAGCATTTACGATGCTCTGGTCCTGTCAAAGGAGATGAAAGAAAATTTGGTTAGGGCTTTGTTTGATCAAGAAATTTGCTTAGGTCACTTGGCTAGCTCATCCTTAGATGGAGTTTGTACTTTGAAAGAACACCTGGTGTAACTTGGTACCTCCGATCACAACCACCCGCTCTACATCTCAGTAAATATTGGCAAACATGTGCTATCCATAGTATTGGTCGACCCAGGAGCATCGCTCAATATAATGAGCCTATGAACGTTAGCATATTTGGATATCAATGCGCGAGAGCTTTCTACGGATAAGATGATGTTAAGAGGCTTTAATCAGAAAGGAGAAAGAGCCCTGAGATTGATTACTTTGCAGATGAAAGTTGGAGATCTAGTAACAACTGCAAAATTCCTATCATCAATGTAGAAACTTTGTTCAATACTCTACTTAGTCGACCGTGGCTTCATGAGTACAACATGGTCCCGTCATCCCTACATCAATGAATAAAATACTACAAGGATGGACAAGAGCATTGCATTACGGGAGACTTGCAACCATTTTCGATACACGAAGCAAGCATCCACGAAGATGCCACCTACTATGCTCCACTGAAGAAAATACTGTTCTCCAGAAGCATCATGATAAGTAAAGATGAAGACTCAGAAAAATTGCAAGGAAAAGACTGTACAACTTTGCTTCAACGATCTCCCACCACTCCTTCACAATGAGGTGGTGGAGATTCTTTTAGCCCACGCATCCGAGGTCGAGGCTGGGGACGCGGACCAGGGAGAGCTTTCTAGATGGTTAAACGGATGAAGCCGAGGATTGACATTGATACGTAAGGAAGGTCTGAGGAGGAGGAAGAAGAAATGATGATAATCAACTAGAAGAAACCACATTTTGAGATCACTCTGGAAGATACGACGGAGAAAAGTGAACATGAGTCAATGTATGGTCTGATTAACCATTATATGCAAGCCATGACCTAAACTCCAATTAGTCCACAAAGGATCGAGGTTCTAGAGGTCAAGGAAGTCCATAATGGTGGTGGTCAATCGATCAAGTTTTACCGAGCGTCTTCCTCAACTTCTGCACCTGTTGTAAATCTTGAAGAAAATGATAATGAATTGATGGAGTTGCCTTTTGGTTTTTTTTTCTCCTTGTGTGGAAAATTTAATTCAACAAGGACACTTACAAAGACACATGCCAAAAGGCCAGTTACAATTGTTTAAAAAATTATGGAATGTTAAATGTCAGAAACTCAACTCGAAAGAGGGTCTAAGATTCGGGACGATATGACAGATCGATGATTCAGGATTTTGCATGATTGTTACTAGAAATTTAGAAGAAAATTATCTGGACATACAAGAAGGCTTCGAAGATTCTACAATTTACGTTGCTCCACCAGAATTCAAAGAGGAGATTAAGTCAACAATTAATGAGTTGAAGAAATCAACCTCGGGACTGAGGATTAGCCCCGACCAACTTTCATAGGTTCATTACTCAATGAAGAAGAGGTTACAGACTTGGTCAGGCTATTGTTAGAATACAAAGATTGCTTTGCTTGGAGCTACAATGAAATGCCAGGGTTATCCCTAGAAGTTACAGTTCACCGCCTTGGAGTGGATCAAAATACAATGCCAGTAAAACAAGCTCCGCGAAGAATGCGTCTTGATATAGAACAGTAAGTTACATCAGAGATAAAGAAACTAATAGGAGCTAATTTTGTCCGAGAATAGCAATACCCAACTTGGTTGGCCAACGTCGTGTCAGTTAAGAAGAAAAATGGACAAATCCGAGTGTGTGTCGACTTCAGGGACTTAAACAAGGCATGTCTAAAGGACGAGTTCCCACTACCGATACTGGAGTTAGTGGTGGACAATGTGTCGTCACATGAGATCTTCTCTTTCATCAATGGATCGACAGGTTACAACCAAATTAAGATGGCTCCAGAAAATGCAACACTTACAGCTTTTAGAACTCCAATTGGAATCAACTTCTATATCGTAATGCCGTTCAGGTTGAAGAATGCCAATGCAATCTACCAGCAAGTAATGACAAGGATCTTCGATGACCTCATCCACAACCAAGTAGAATGCTATGGGATGACCTGGTCATCAAAACGAAGTAAAGGAAAACCACTTATGTGATTTGAGGATCGTGTTCAAACGATTACGAAAATATAATCTCAAGTTGAATCCCTTAAAGTGCGCCTTCGACGTTACCTATGGGAAATTTCTAGGATTTGTTGTCCGTCATCGGGCATTCGAAATCAACCTAGGGAAGATTAAAGCTATCTTAGAAATGCCTCCCCCAAAACCTTGAAACAACTACACTATTTTCAAGGAAAATTGGCATACTTATGACATTTTTTATCTAATCTGTCGCGTAGGTGTCAGCCTTTCTCTACATTAATTAAAAAGGACACCAAATTTATTTGGGAAGATAAATGCCAACAATCCTTCAAAGATATCAAGCGATACCTTATGACACCACCCCTTTTAACAGCTCCTATCTCGGGCAGACCTTTGATACTTTATATCACGTCATTAGACGACTCTCTTGGAGCTCTTCTAGCACAAGTTAATGATGAGGGTAAGGAAAACACACTCTACTACTTGAGTTGGCGTCTAATACTGGTGGAGGTAAAGTATCCTTCTATTGAGAAACATTTTCTAGCTTTAATTTTTGCTGCTCAAAAGGTTAGAAATTACATGTTGTCTCATAAGGTTAACCAAATTTCAAAAGTTAATCCCATGCAATATTTGATGAACCCACACTTTTTGGACGTCTTGCAAGATGGTCAATGATTTTATTGCAATTCGATGTAACTTTCATGTCCCTTCGTTCTATTAAAGGTCAGATTTTAGCAGATGTTTTTGCGGCACACCCACTGCCAGCTGGGTCCCCGCGTCCCCGCTCAATGACGAACTACCAAATGAACAGATACTACAAATAGAAGACCCTAGTGCCAGACGTCGAGAGATGTACTTCGATGGAACTTCTTCAGCCAAAAGGGACAAAAGACACTATACAGTGATACAGAGCAAAGCAGGGATCAGTCTGATCTTCGTGACACCGGATCAAGCAACGAAGCATAATATGAAGCGCTAATTACAGGATTGGAATTGGCAATTTTAATGGACATAACGGACATTGCCACATATGGCGACTCAGAACTCATCATTTAGGAGGTGACTGGACAGTATAAAATTTTAAAATCAAGATTAGCAGATTACCACAGATACAGGATGGATTTGTTGGAACAAATCCCCGATGTGACGTTTTATAGGATTTTTCGGGTGGATAACACCTACGCAGACGCTTTAGCTAAGCTGCCTAAAAAGTTTACACGTTCGCAGGAGGATTCTATAGACATCAAAATTCAAGGATGTCAGGTTTTGTCACAGATAGACCTTGACACTCTACATGAATTGGGAAATGAATGGCTAGTAGCTACAGTGGCAGAAGATACTTGAGATTGTTGACAGCCTTTAATAGAATATTTGCAAACCAGGAAACTACCAGAAGATAAGTCAGCAGCACATCAGATACAGAGAAGATCAATGTCACACATAGTAATCAATAATGTTCTGTATAGAAGATCCTTTGATCAGATGTGGCTTAGATGTCTGAGCAGTGCAGAAGTACAGAAAATTGTTAAAGAAGTGCATGCCAGATTGTGTGGAGCTTACCAGTCAGGACCAAAAATGAAAATGAAAATCAAAAGACTTGGATACTAACTACTAGCAATGATGACAGATTGCATGGATGTTGCTAAGTAGTGTCATCAGTGCCAAGTACATGGAGTAGTCCTACACCAGCCTCCGAATGTTCTACACCCCACGATCGCATCATGGCCATTCAAGTGTTGAGGCACAGACATAGTGGGTCCGATAGACCCTCCTTCCTCCAGAGGACATAGATTCATACTCGCCGATATAGACTAATTTTCCAAATGGGCAGAGGCCGTTCCATTACAAGAAGTTAAAGCTCAGCAGGTTTCACGATACTTCTGGGAGCAGATTGTATACTATTTTGGTGTACCGCGTAGAATCATTTTCGATAATGGGTCCACTTTCAAAAGCACAAAGATCAAAAATTTTGTTAGACGCAATAGGATAGAATGGAGGTACTCTACAATTTATTATGCCAGTGCAAATGGCTTGGTAGAAGCATTCAACAAAACACTGGATCAAATTTTAAAGAAGACACTGTACGATAACAAAAGAGGATGGCACGAGAAATTTTTAGAAGCCTTATGGGCTTACAGGATGACAGTTACAACTCTGACATGGTCTACACCCTACACTCTCGTGTATGGGTCCAAGGCAGTCTTACCATTGGAAGTACAACTACCATCACTTGGAGTCGCTGTTGCAAATCAGCTCACCACAGAAGAAAATGCCAAAGTCCGGCTAACAGAATTAGAAAACCTTAAAGGAAAGAGATTACTCCCACAACAGAATTTGGAACTCTATAAATCGAAGATTATCCATGCACATGACAAATTGGTCCGCTCGAGGTCATTCAAAGTTGGTGACCTCGTACTCGTTCTTCGAAGGCCTATTCTTGAACACCGTAAGATAGGTGGAAAATTTGAGCCGACATGGAGAGACCATTCGTGTTAGGGAAATTTTACTCTAGAGGAGATTACCAGTTGGTGGATTCTCAAGGGTAAAGGCCTATGTTACCGATAAATGAACGATACCTAAAGAAATATTACGCAACGTGAAAATGTTAAAAGAAGAGCTTTTGTTCTGATGAAGCTATGTGACCAGTATCTATGACTGGGTCTAAAATTTTGTAATAACATCAAAATAAAATAAAATAAATTTCCTCTTAAGATATTCATGTGAAACTTCCTAACTTTAAATCTCGTAAAAATACATTAAATATGTTAATGCAGTTAGCATAACTTAAAACTCATTAAAATAAATTTTGATATTGTTCTTATTTGTGAAAAATAACAACCACTGACAACTCCCCCTATTTTTCTCGTGGAGGAAATGTGAGGACGTAAGTTAGTATTTGCTACTAAAAGAGACTTAAACCTTACGCTTAGGGATGAAGGACAGACCTCAGGGTACGGTGGTACCGGAGGTTTTGGTATATTCGCACTTGCCTGCTAGCAGACGCTTCAGTTGACGATCATCCCTCTGGAAGGTGATCTAGTTGCAGCTACTATAGAGAGACAACCAGATACACCGTTGGGGCACATTAAAAGAAGGAACGTGAATCAACGTAAGCGCTGTCTCCTAGACAGGATAGGGAGGAGGCAAGCCTGACAGTTGGCTGCTGAACTTGTGCCAGTGCCAGAAGAAGTTTTTATAAGCCTGAGATGAAAGAAACAAATGACAGTTCACCAAGGACCGATACAGAACCAGAACTCAACGAAGAGCCAAAGCCAGTACAAGATTTGATGGAGGAGATTTTCACGGGATGCCCGATGTGTAGCTGACCCGATATAAATATATGCGTACTAAAATCTTCTTCCCTGACAATGGTACCAAAGGCTTGACCCGAAGTCCTCTAAAGATCAACGTACTTAATGCTTTCAAAAATATATGTTATAAATAATAATAGCGACTAGTGTATATAAATATAATTTTATGGAAAATATTTTACACACTAGGGGTTCTACGCAAGTATACGTATCATTTCAAGTAATATAGGGCTTTGAAACAAAGACCCCAGTATCGATCCCACGAGGAGAGACATATAGATTTTTAAATATTTTTATTTTAAAGAATTTCTTTTATAATTAAAAATAGAATATCTTTAATTTATTAGATGCAATAATAAAGCAGGAATAAAATAATTGATGTAAATAGCAATAAGAAAGCAACTTTCTCCCTTTCAAATAATCCAAGATTTTCTAAGATAATGATAATATTCGTGGAGAATTAATTTATGGTATTGTGCCAAATAGAAGCATTCGTACTCTTTACCCTTTGATCCAGGTGTAAAGAACATTGGCTAGCCTATAGATCAGGTCCGGATGTATTGTTAGTAGAATGGGTTAATCTAGGCTCACACAACTAGATGTCCAAGGGTGGCTATGGTCGGCCCTACTAGTACCCTTTCCTTTTCTATAAACCAAATCACAAGAATTTAGTCTGTCACTCTAAAAACTTATCAATTCTACGCCCATTATAGAGTATATTCCTATTTATTTGCACTTCACCTTGAATAACCCGCACAAGGCCTTCAACTACCTAAGGATTCATGTGATATCTACAAGTTAAGAATTCATCTCCTTCTAGGTCTCAAAATTCTTCAACAGGTTTTAACAATTTAAATGGCCAATTTAAATAGTAAATTAAGAACCGGCATTAATATCATCACAATATTTTGAAAATATATGATTTTTAATTCTCCGACGAATTTTGTATTATCTTATTTATGTTTTCATAATTGAAAGGATAAAGTAAAGTAACTACTCAGAACACATTGAAATTAAATAACAAAACATAATAAATAAACTTTGAATCAAAATAAAAATACTTATCATAGATGTTTCTCCTACTCGAACTTCGATTCCTACCGACTCCACGAGCGTAATGAACTACAGATGCACCAACTCTATCAAACTCTGAATACAAACTCTAAAATAAACTCACTAATTTATGAAGAAAAGTAAAAAGGTGGCCCTAATATGATCTCTCTAATTCTCTCTCTAGATAGGACTCTAGATAGGGAGTGGTAGATGGGGCATTTTTCTCTGAAGGAATACCCTCTTATTTATAGGATTCAAGGGTTGCCTCAAGGCACCTCTTCAAAATGTGTCCACATTCAATGAATCTTTTAGAAGGTGTGCCTGGCGCTTAGGCGTCGGACACCGCATCCAATTCTTCGCACCTCTTTACTTTAGATCGCACCCCTTCGCGATTAAAACCGTTTTGAAGCGTCCAAATACATTGTATCACATGTCCTATAAACCAGGAACAACTGCCAGTCTTCTAGAAAGTTCAATAACAGCTCACACCGTCAAAATAACAGCCCAAAAGTCATCAAAAACTTAACAGTTTTCTGTATCGAGCTGGCGCTTAGGCGCCGGACTCTGGCGCCTAGGCGCCAGGCCAATAATTTCGAAAATTTTGCATTTTGGCTCCATTTTTGCTCATTTTTTCCTCCTTTTTGCTCCTTTTTCATATTTTTCTCCTTCTTGAATATTTTTGCATCACCTACATCCAAAAACACGAAATACCTTTCATTAAAGCATAATATCCTTAAAATTAAATTAAAATCAAGGCATAAAAATAGGTATTTTTTTCTTGGATCAAAATCCCCCAAACTTAAACGTTACTTGTCCTTAAGTAACCCTTTTTACTATATAAAATGTATAACATTTGGAATAAAAAGGTAAATATTTAAGACTTCTTAAGATTTTTGATTTTATAAAGGCTTTAGTAAATCATTAACCAAATTTCACTAACTAAGTTTAATTTTAAGAATTAAAGAACATTCTAACTACCAAATCATAAGACTTCAAAAAATTTTCATTCACTTCAAAAATAATTGTAGTTTATGATATTAAGATCACATAAATTATTCACAAGAAAAAGATCTTCATGAAATTCTTTTCTAATAAAAATACATGCATAAAAATTCAGTAATAAATGTAATCAGTTTTCTTTTATAAGTTAATTCAAGTGAAGCCAATTTTTGATTAGGCAATTCCTCAAACTTCTCCTTTTTTTTTTTTTTTAACTTTGAAGAGAGGATTACTGTATCTGGATAGCTTGTTAATGGTTTTGAACTTCACTATCCTTAGCTTATATTTTCAAACGTATACATTTTCACTTAATTATTATAACATAAATAGATTTCAAAAAGAATTTCAATCTATTCTTTTTCGATTTATAATTTTTTTATTTCTTAATACTTCTAAAATTCAATTATATCTACTATGAATAGTAAAATTTCATACTCTTATTCTTCTTTTAGTTGAATAATTCTATTCTTAAAATCAATCAAAGTTATTAAAATTTCTGGTTAAGTCCACTAAATTATTTATAATTTCAAAAATTTAAGTGATCTTAAATAGATTCTTCATTCCTCATGTTATGTTAAAAATTTTTATTTCAAGAAAATATTAGTTCTTAAAGGAGAAATAAAATTTAAATTTGAATGTATTTTCCCTTTTCCCCAAACTTAAGTTTTGGTCTATCATAAAAAAAAAAATTTTAGTATGAGAGAAAGAAAAACATAATTTTAAAAAGGAATTTTTATAAGTTTGTAAAAAAAAATTCATTCTAGAAAGAAAAATTTACTTCTACACATGCTTTTATGAATAATACTGAAATAATGAAGCAGGTATAAAAGTAAGCAGGCTCATTAGTAATTAAATTAAATGACTATACTACTTATAATAACAGAAATAGAGCAACAATACTAACTACTAAACAGTAGGCTGAAAGAAAAATAAACATAAATTTATCCAAATTTCAATCTTAAACACAATATATTAAAAATACTCTAACAACAGTCTTAACACCCAACAATCCACATAAAGTAAATAAACAAATCTAAACTAGCGAACAACAAACAACAATCAATACTAGTAAACAAACTAAACTAACAACAAACTTAGTACAATTTAGAGGTAAATCAAGCCACTAATCACTGTCTGTAGCCTCAGCATCGTCATCATCACCAAAAGAAAACTCAATATCCTTAGGATCAACATATGGTGAGAAACTAAGAAAGGTAGGAAACTGAACATCATGCTCTCCCTTCAGGAATCTAAAAAGAGCTTCATCATACTCAGCATCGTAACTACTCTTCCTCTGGGTATACTCAGATAAATGATCAATTTTCTTCTCAATAGAATCAATTCTGCAGTGAGTTTGAAACAACTCATGCTGCTGCACTAGAAACTGATCATGCATCGATTCCCAAAAACTAGATGGTAGCTCAGCAGTAGAAGTAGAAGGTCTGGAAGTAGAAGGTCTACCTAATGTGTGTGCAGATGTAGAAGGAGCGGTCGATCTCTTCCCTCGAAGACGATCATAGATACTAACACTCTCCTGCCCAATTGGCTTGGTAGACTTCAGCTTCTCCTCAGAAATATCAGCAGTGACTCCATTACTAACACATAAAGAATAAATCAAAGATGGGAATCCCAGTGCCACAGAAGTGCTGGATCTAGTATTAGAATCCATAGAATCATGCATGATACTACCGACATCTATCGGCTTCCTCTCCGGAATGCAATAGTTTAAGATAGCTCGATTTCTGGTGACTTCACTCAGGTGGTTAGAAGGTAGAAGTCTAGCAGAAATAAAATAATGCCAAGCCTTTGAAACACCATTTAATTTGGAAGACTTGAAATTTACTCATTTTTCATATCGGATCTTTCAGGCTCCAGTGTCGTCAGTCAAATAAGCAATAATCATCTCAAGATCTCCCTCAGATGGAGATAATCTAGAATAGTGGCACTCGATGGTAGGTGGCAGTCCATAAAACACATTGATCCTCGCTGGAGAAAATCCTACTCCAATACGTCTAACGAAGACTTCGTAGTCTTCCGCATCTAAAAAGTTAGCATAAAATTCGTGAACGACTGGAATAACAGCAACAACAGTGAAATAACAAAATCGTTGCCAGTTGTGTGCAACGATTGCCTTCTCGATCATTCCTCCCGGATTGTAAAAGCTTTGCTCGGAGATAAACTTTCTCGATGTCGCAAATTCATGATATTGAAAATGCGCTGCTGCAATCACGAACTTGCTATTGTCAAAATTTTCTCATCCCTTCCCTCGCTTAGATTTCGGTGCCATCTAAACGTGAAGAAAAATAAGAACAAATTTAGGAATCAATTATTTAAACTCTTTTTAAGTTTAAGAAACTTAAAATAAGTTTAAAAATCCAAATAGAATACCTAAAAATTAAAAAAATTTTCAAAATTTTAGTTTTTAGCAAAACATAGGAAAAACTATGGTGAAAATCGAAAATAAATGGATTAGAGTGTAGATTTCACCTCGAGACGAATAAATCAAGTGATTTCGCGCCCAAATACTTGATGTTTTGACCTTAAAATGGATCTAAGAGGTGTATTTTCACGAAAATGTGGAAGAAGATGAAGCTTAGGCGTCATCCATGGCTAATGGGGTTTATATGGTGTTTTTCGGGTAAGCAGGCCAAACCAGCGCTTAGGCGCCGAATTCTGGCACCTAGGCGCCAGACTCTACTTTCACAAAAATCACTCTAAAAATTATAATTTCCACCAAAATTCATAAATTCAACTTCCAATTACTCATATTTGAGTAGGGCTTCAGTTTCTAACTTACAAAACATTTTCCAAAAATTTTAAAAATTAAATATTAAATTCACCAATCAAACACAAGGTTTAAATCAAACTTCTCTAATTTTTATTTATAATCTTCAATATTGGCTCAATACACTTCAGATAAGTATAATATAATGATTCAAGTCCTAACACACAATATAACAACATGATTTGAAAACAAATACAACACACATTGAACATGAAAGAAAATACACAAATAAACACAATCGATTCACTAAATCGATTCACTAGATGAATCACGATCTCACCAAATCACTATCTAATTTCCATTATCTTGGCAAGGAAAACTATTCAGCCCACTTGGGAAGAACACTAATGCTCTCGGAAAATCCGTAGCCGTTTTTTCATCGATCCACTTGTTCTTCGCATACATTTCCACTTTAGCATCTTGATAAGCCGCTAGATGATCAAATTGGAGTTTCGCTTACCATTCCAGATGTTCAATCTGATGATACATCTCATGAAGCTGATCTCCAATAATTTTGAAATCCGCTTCAAATTTATCAAGACGACTAGAAATTTTCTCCAAACTTACAGCGATGAAACCATTGAAGTAGGGTTGAGGATCTTTTGGACCTTTGTCTCTAGCCTCTTCTCCAAGATTTCTCCTCTCCATTTCTTCCAAAATTCTCTCTAATCTCTCAAGAATAAAGTGTATGGATCGAAATATTGATTGCTTAGGGATTGGGGATGAAGATTGGTTAATTTAATGGTGAAAATCGTGTGAAAAAATGAAAATTTTTGGTTTTTACACGACCCAGTAACTGTGGCGCTTAGGCCCAAAATCTGGCGCCTAGACGTCAGACCCGTAGACACACGGATTATTCTGGCGCTTAGGCGCCGAATTCTGGCGCCTAGGTGCTGGAACCATGTTAGACTCCGTTTCGCCTAACGTCAAATTTCAAGGTTTCGTTCTCCAAAAATAGGTAAATTATAATGGTAAGATCAGAACAATCTCAATAACACAATTATACATAATTTCAATGAAGGTTAACTTGATCTCCTTTTTACACACATATGAAATGGAGTGATCCAAAGTCAAAACTTTATATACTTCAAGATAATTTTTAATTTTCTAAAGTTAAATAAAATCAGACAAGACCGAGGCATAACCATACATCAAAAATGTAGAAACACACTAAAAATTAAAATCTATGGGTTGCCTCCCACAAAGCGCTTGGTTTAATGTCGTCATCACGGCCTAAGTAATTCTTTAATCAGGTTGACTTAATTCATAAGCCTCTTTATAAATCTTTTTAATGTCTCCCAAATAAGGCTTTAATCTTAATCCATTAACTTTAAAAAATTTTCCCGTTTTGGGGTCTTTAATATCCACAGCTCCATATTGGTATACTTTTTCAATTATATATGGTCCTATCCATTTTTATCTCAATTTTCCAGGAAAAAGTCTTAAACGAGTATTAAATAGTAATACTTCTTGTCCAGGCTCAAATATTTTTCCTGAAATCTTTTTATCATGTAATAACTTCATTTTCTCTTTATAAATTTTTGCATTATCATATGATTCATTTCTTATTTCATCCATCTCATTTAATTGCAATAATCGTTTTTCTCCTGCAGTATTTAAATCAGAATTAAACTCCTTTATCACCCAATAAGCTTTATGTTCAAGTGCAACAGGTAAGTGACAGTGTTTTCCAAAAACTAACTGGTAAGGTGACATTCTGATTGGTGTCTTATAAGATGTTCTATAATCCCATAATGCAGAATCAATTCTATCAACCCAATCAGTTCTTTTAGGATTAACAGTCTTCTCTAAAATTCTTTTAATTTCTCTCTTTGATACTTCAGCCATTCCACTGTTTGTGGGTGATATGCAGTTGCAATTCTATGTTTGATTCCAAATTTTTGCATTAATGATTGAATTCTTATATTTCTAAAATGACTTCCCCCATCTGTGATAATTACCTTAGGCATTCCAAATCTTGAAAAAATCATCTTCTTCAAAAATTTAGATACACTTTTGGAGTCACAATTAGGCAAAGCTACAGCTTCAATCCACTTTGACACATAATCAACTGCTAATAAAATATAAATTTTTCCATATGATGGTACAAATGGTCCCATAAAGTCTAAACCCCATATATCAAAAATTTCAACTTCCAATATATAGTTTAAAGGAATTTCATCTTTCTTGGATATACTTTCCATTCTTTGACATTGATCACATGTTTTAACATAATGTCTCACATCTCTGAATAAAGTAGGCCAATAAAATCCTGAATTTAATTTTAAATGCAGTTTTATCTATTCCAAAGTGTCCTCCAAAATCGGAATCATGACATTTTTTAATAATATCAAAAGTTTCTTTATAAGGTATGCATCTTCGAATTATAGAATCTCTTCCTAATTTAAATAAATGAGGATCTTCCCAAATATAATATTTAGCATCATTTTTAAATTTCTTAATAAATTTTCATCCAATCCATGAGGTAGAATATTGCTAACTAAATAGTTAACTATATCTGCATACAAAGGTGTTTGGTATCCTTGAATAATATATAAATGTTCATCAGGAAATTTCTCATTTATATTTTCTTCAGTAATAACAGCATTCTTAATTCTAAATAAATGATCAGCAATTTGGTTGTCCTTTCCTTTTCTATCCACTATTTGAAAATCAAATTCTTGTAGAAGTAAAACCCATCTTATTAGTCTAGGTTTAGCATCCTTTTTTGACATTAGATATTTAATAGCGGAATGATCGGTATGAACTATGCATTTAGTACCAAAAAGATAAGGTCTAAGTTTATCAAAGGCATATACTATAGCTAGAAGCTCTTTCTCAATAGTAGTGTAATTTCTTTGAGTTTCAGTAAGAGTTTTACTAGCATAATATATAACTTTGAAAATTTCTCATATTTTTGTCCCAATACAGCTCCAATTGCAAAATCACTTGCATTGCACATTAATTCAAAAGATTTATTCCAATTAGGTGCAACAATGATAGGTGTAGTTATTAATTTTTCTTTTAAAATATTAAAAGCATTAACACAGTATTTGTTAACTTCAAATTTTGCATCTTTTTCCAATAAATGACAAAGAGGTTTAGCAATTTTAGAAAAATCCTTTATATATCTTCTATAAAATCCAGCATGACCTAGAAAACTTCTCACATCAGTAACAGTCGTAGGTGGTTGTAATTCAGCAATAATTTTCACTTTTGCTTGATTTACTTCCATCCTTTTTTGTGAAATTTTGTGACCAAGTACAATGCCTTCTGTGACCTTGAAATAACATTTTCCCAGTTAGAAATAAATTTGTTTCTTCACATCCTTTCAAAATTTTGGAAATATTTTTCAAACAAGATTCAAAAGAAGTTCCAAAAACTGAAAAATCGTCCATGAATATTTCAATTCCATTGTCAATCAAATCACAAAATATTGACATCATACATCTTTGAAAAGTTGCAAGTGCATTACATAAACCAAAAGGCATTCTTCTAAAGGCAAATGTTCCATAAGGACTTGTAAATGTTGTTTTCTCTTGGTCCTCAGGAGCGACAGGTAATTGATGATAACCAAAATATCCATCCAGAAAATAGAAATATGAGTGTCCAGCTAATTTATCAAACATTTGATCCAAGAAAGGTAAAGGAAAATGATCCTTTCTAGTGGCATCATTTGATTTCCTATAATCAATGCAAATTAGCCATCCAGTAACTTGTCTTGTAGGAATTAGTTCATTTTTATCATTGACAATGACAGTTACTCCTCCTTTCTTCGAAACACAATGAATAGGACTTACCCATTGGCTATCCGAAATAGGATAAATAATACCAACATCTAACCATGTAACAATTTCTTTTTTAACATCTGCTTTCATGATAGGATTTAATGTTCTTTGCGGTTCAATAATAGGTTTAAAATTTTCTTCCATTAAAATTCTATGCATACAAATGGATGGGCTTATTCCTTTTATGTCAGCAATTGTCCAGCCAAATGCTTTCTTATAATTCTTTAACACTCATATCAATTTTTCTTCTTGATCTCTACTTAGCTCAGAAGAAATAATAACAGGTAAAGTTAATGAATTTCCCAGAAATGCATACTTTAAATGTGAAGGTAACATTTTTAATTCCAGTTCAGGGGCTTTTTTATTTGAGGGTAAAAGTATATCATTTTGAGTTATGTCCAAATTTTCCCAATTATCTTTAATATTATGAGTTTCTTCTTCTTTTAGTTCTTCATTTTCATCAGTTAATAATTCAAATTTTTCTTCAGAAATGACTTTACATTTTTCTTGATAATGTTTCTCAATTAAATAATCACTTATATCCATTCGATAACATTTTTCTTTGTCAGGGTACTTCATTGATTTAAGGACATTAAATTTAATCTCTTGATCATTAACTCTCATGGTTAATTCTCCGTTTTGCACATCAATCGAAGCTCGTCCGGTCGCTAGAAAAGGTCTCCGTAAAATAATAGATATTTCTTTATCTTTTTTCATATCAAGTACAATGAAATCTACAGGGAAGATAAATTTATCTACTTTAACAAGAACATGTTGACCTCGTTTTTGATGAGGTCTTTTGCTTCTCTCTTTAGTACTTAGGATCTAGCCTTAGGCTTTTCCTTTGACTAATCTTACAGGACTAGAAATAGAACCCACCCTTATTAATTCAAACTACTTCTTAACTCCCTGCAAACCCCACAAGCTTGATTGTAGACCCCAAATCACCTAGAGGGTTGAAATCAAATGTGGAGGTTTAAAGGATGAGTTCCCTATATGACTTTTTGGCCTTAGGAATACCCTGGGTGGCCTGGTCTGGTGAGGGTTGACTTGCACATACACTACAGTCTCATACACATTCCAAGTCCTAAAATCACACTCTCACCCAACTTAACCTCCTGACTCATGTAGGTAATTCATATGGATGGTCCTTAACCCCTAAGCCCCTGGCTAAGAGGGTTAGGAACAACATAGTGAATGCCCCAAATGAGTCCTCTCATGGCTCATATGGGCTTAATATGGCTTCATGGCTCAACCAAAATAATTCCATTTCACTCACACTTGATCAATCTTCCTTTTTTTTAAAATTTCAGTTTTTGACCCCCGGGGCCCCGGACCCACCAAACCTACCAGATACCCTTGAAATGACCCAAAAATTGCAAAATTACATAAATTACCCAAGATCCCTCAAAATCAATCCTAAACACTTCCCACCACACAAATTGACCATCTTTATCCAAAAATACCAAAATTTCCAAAAATACCCGTAAGTCCCACCAAAACTACCAAAATACCCTTCTACCCCAAAAATCCAAAAAATTTTAAAAATTCCTAGAAAATTCCAGAAAATCCCAAATATTCTCAATTTCATTTTGTTCAACTACACCATGGGCCAATTTTGCCAATTTACCCCACTTTTACCAAAACCCCTAATTTGACCCATTTTTAACCCAAGTGAACCCAATGTCAAACCAAACCACCCTAATTGACCTCAATTCTGGTCCAATTCAATTCTAAACTTCAATTCAATATCCCCAATATCAATTTAGATGAAGTCTAACTCCAATTTGATTGACATTTGTGCCCAATTTCAATTTGAAGACTAAGGCCCAATTTTGACCCATGACCTATACCTAGCCCAAACCAACCCAATTCAACTCCAATTGGCCCCAAATTTTTTCTAAAGCCTTCCTAACATCCCCATAAACAAAACACTAACTTGATTTGCCCAAAATTTGAACCTAAACTCCACCCAAACCTAACCCAAAACAAAAATCCCTTAAATTGATCTAAGCCCAAACCTAACCCAAATGGGCCCAATCCCAAAATTAGAGCCCAACCAAAATTGAAAACTATTTGTAACACTCCCATAAACATTTCCCAACATTAATTTTACATCAAATCCAACCTTAGCCCAAGCTAAACCCAAGTTATCCCAATTTGGCCCACCTTGGCCCATTTACCAAAAAAAGCCCAAATTCAACCCAATTCTACTCCAAATCACACCAAATTGATTTCAAACCACTCATGACACATGCCTAAACCAATTGCAACATTTATTTTGCACAATCCTTTACAAAATTTTCGTCCTAAATTTACTTTAAATCCAAAAGCTCACTTCCTTAAGCCACTTTAAAAGCCCATCCAAAATGATTTCAAAAAAGCCCAAAATCAATCCAAATTCTTCTCATCATACATTTAATTGAAATCATCCCTAAGTCCTAAATCAATAATCAAGCCATTCTAAATCAAGCCACATGCCAAACTACCCCTAAATGCCAAAAATTTCTAAAACCCTTTTTCATGAAACAACCCAACCTTTTCCAAGCCAAATGTAAGCAAAATGTGAGCCATTTACAAGCCATATGAAGCCATGAGAGTCTTGACACCTCACCATGTCATTTATGGCAAATGGAGGGGCCCCTTTCTTAAGCCTTCCTTAAGCCTTTTTAACCTCATCCATGATAGACACTAAACCATGCTTAGCCACCTCACCATGGATGGAGACTTCTCCACTCCAATTCAACTGAGCCATATGATTCCCTTCAGCCCAAATCAGGCCTTGGTGGGTGCACCAAACCCAAATCCATGCCTTTGACCAAACTAAGCCCAAAATGATCCCTTCCCCCTTCCACTTTGATTCAACTCCATTACACTTGGCATTTGCCAATTGAACTCACAAAACTCAAGCACTGACCTCCCTGACCCTGAGGGTGACCCATGCCTGGCCGGCCAGCCACCACAACCGTCAGAAACCATCAGGCCGAGAGGCGTGATTTGAATCAAAAATTCAATTTGAACTAGCTGACTTGTCCCAACCTAAATGGCCATTGCAGATGTTCTTCCCTTTCCCTGAGCAGTTGATTCAAGCCTCCAATTGCCCTGGGAAGCCCTCCAGCCACCTCTATTTAAGCCCACTCACCTCTCGGCCAAACAAGGCGATGAACCAGACCTTAAGGAAACTCTGCCAAAATTGCTCCAGGACCTTCTCCTAACCCAGAGCAGTTGATCCCCAGTGTTCCTTTGCCCTAAACCCCATTAACAGAGCACAATTTCTGAGTTGAAAATCCACCCAAAAAATAGGAAACTTCACCACAGTGAGCCAATCTTCAAATTGATTGACCCTACACCTTCACCAGACAAAGAGGAGAAGTTCCCCAGCAAAAGCCCCCTCACCAGGCCAACCATTGCTTTCAGCCTCCAAGCTTTGTGATCGGCCTTGGTCACTTTCATACTTAGACAATTCCCCAGGGCCAGAGACTTCATCTGGAGCTTGTCAAGACTCAATCGAAGGTGACACAACCCTTAGATAGAAGCTTCACTTCTCTGAGCAAAGGTATGAACTCATTTTTCCTCCCGAGCTTCCAGCGATTCTCCATTTTGTTTGGGTTAATTTCATAGCTTATAAACCGTATGGATGTGTTCGCCTCTTCAAGACGAATAGATGGAGTATAAGAACTCAAAAATCCATTGAGAATTGAGAGGGATATTAGGGTTTGAGTTCTGACGGTCACGGGTGCACACCAATCGTAGACGATGACCATTTTTTTTAGGAGCTGTTGGATCACGCGTTTATCGAGCGGACAATCGAGATCTAGCCGGACAGCGGAATGTTACGTGAACCGCGGGCCCCTGGAGCGCTGAGTCAGATGGTGGTGCCGAATCACAGAGCGACGTGTAGGCTTTCGATCCGCCGTAGGTTTACGCGGCACCGAGTCGGATAAGTAGGAAATTAGGGTATTTTTGAATTATTTAAATACCAGAACTTCAAAAATTCATATCTTTGCATAGAAAAATCACAAAAATAAAATAAAAATACCCACTTGCTCAGTGAATAGAGGAGAATAATGTGGAAAAGAAATCAAGTTAATTGGATGAGTATTTTATTTTTAATAATTTATTTACTGTTTCCAATGTTTTGATTCTCCATTTGCATAGACAATTCACCATGGCATGCGACTATACGGCTTTTGTAGCCTATGATCTTGGGAACATTCCCTGAATTTTTCAAGGTCAGAGGCCATCTCTGTGAAAAGTTATTGATTTTTCAAGTTCATTTCACTGTTTTAGGTATTTTAATTTCAATAATTACCATGTTGTAAAATAAATTCTAGAAAAATTTGGTGATGTTTCTTAGGACCAGGGGACCCAATGAAAAATATATTTTGAGTTAATTCATTCATAATAACCTTAATTGGCCTAACCCCCTAAAATTGAATTTGAATTAATTAGGGTTAACCACACATCAAATTGACTTGAAAACAATTCTCCATTACTCTTTAGGGTTAGAGGAATCTTACATAAAATTTTGAAATCAATTGGACTTGATTAACCCCACCAAATGGAATGATTAAGTCTCATAAGCAAAATGGAACTTTAAAAATTCATAACTCCAAAAATACTTTTCAAAAATTCACAAAATTGGTTTTTGAGCTTCTCTGATATCAGGAGTGTTCAGAAAAATTAAAATTAGAATTTTCTAAAAAAAATTGATTTTTCACAATATTTTAATATTTTAATAATTAAAAAATAATAAAAATCACAAAAATATTAAAAATCATAAAAATGTCACATTTTAAATCCTAATTATTTAGGAGCAAACCAAATATTTTTCCTAAGTCCCTAGGATAAGATATTGAATTTTAAAGGCTTAATGTAAATTTCAATATTAAAAAAATGAATTTTCAAACTTTTGCACTAAAATAATTCTAATAAATCAAAACAAAATCAAAAAATTATAAAATTTGTTTCTCTGGACTCTTTGTGGTTAGAGATTTAAGAAAAATATAAAATCTACTTTTCAACTTTTACTTTATTTTAAAATTAATTAATACTCTAAAACTCAAAATAATTATAATAAATAAAATATAATTCAAAAAATCATCAAAATTGGTCCAAGTGGTTCTCTGGTCATTAGGAACATCCCATAATTTTCTTAAGGACATAAACCTTTCCTTGGTCATGTTGTTGAATTTTCTTTGAAAACCCTTATTTTCTACTAAAAATAATTATATAAATAAATTAAATTCAGAAAAATCACATTTTCTCCTCTAATGTCTTAATTGACATGTGTGTGAGGTGACATAAAAATTTCAAATTCATTTGAGCTCAATTTAAGGAGTTATGAAATAAATAAGCCTAAAAGGGCATAAAGGTAATTAAAAATTTTAACCCTTAATTAAAACTTTAGGTTTAATTAAAAGGGGGAGGTAAAATATTTGACTTTTAACCTTCTCTTGGATGATTGAAACTTAAGGAAATTAAAGGGTAGAAACACATTAAACGCTTTGAAAATATCAAAATGAAACTCTAATTAATTAAATAATTTGAGTTTTGGAAGGAATATATATATAATTTGGATTATTAAAATAGGGATATTATTAAGAGGATATTTATTCTTTAATTTAAAAATCCTTAAATAAGTCACTTTAACAATATTTAGTTCTTAATGAAAAATTAAAATAATAATCCAAATTAAATAAATTAAAAATTAAAAGAAGATAACCTTTAAACGAATTAAAGCTTAAAATGTTAAATGGTCTAATAATTAAAAAAATCAAATTTAAAATCCTGGAATAAAATTAAATTAAATTAAATTAAGTCGTCAAAGTTTAAATTAAAATTAAACTAACACCTTAACAATTAAATTAAATTAAATTAAAAATCTTGAAATTAAAAATAAAATAAAAATTAAATTAAATTAAATTAAATTAAATCAAATTAAATTAAATTAAAATCACTTAACAACAAACCTAAATGAAATCATTAAGAGTTAAATCAAAATATATCAATAATTTCAACACCTCTTTCTATCTAAGTAAATTTAAAACATGAACATCAATCTGAAATACTAAGATAATTGAAAGTGTAAAGATTTAAATTAAATCTAAAATAATTTGAATACTATTCCAAACTTAAAATTATTAATTAAAACCCATAAATAAATTAAATCACTTTAAACCACTAACTCAAACTTTAAATTAAGAATGATTAAAATTCTCAACAACCCAACTTGCCCTTAAAAGCTTTAATTATTATAACTCTTAAATAGAGTATTAAGTGAGATGTCACTTCATTCATCAGGTTAGCAAATACCCAAGTTCACTGAGCAAGAGACAAAGTTTAACTAAACTCCCGGATGATTAATTCACCTATGCAATTAAATTTAGTTGGACTCAAAACAATCCCAGAAGTATTGAAAAGATGTTTAGGACTCGTCTTAAGCACTTCCTCAATATGACGGGATGTTTTAGAAGAACAATTGAATTTAATTGTTCTTTGATGAAGAAAATCATTCTTAAACCAAACCAACAACCTAGACGTCATAGGAAATGACTAGTTATAGGATTAGGAATTTGGTAGACAACCAAAACCCTTTCCCTTAGCTTTACCTGAGTATCTCTTGCAAAATATGTTTAAATGCTCTAACATGTGTTTCAAGTGTAGCTTGGGATGACGGGAAGACCTTCCGGGTACGCTTTTATTTTATTGCAATTTACTTTATTGCAATTTACTTACATGCATTGCGCTTTACTTTTTCTTGCATGATAAATAAGACTGTTGCATGAAAACCAAAACCTTTAGGATAGTCCCTGAACTGAAACCAAAATAAAATTAAAAGTCATTACAACATAAAATTCACCGCCAACATTCCAAAATATAAAGAAACTCAAAATTTAATCACAAACAGAACAACAAAACTACAATTGCAACTAAATTAAAACGTCTCCTTGAATGATCGGGAATACCTCGGATGATGTAACCCACATGTTGCTAACGAAATTTCCCACGGTCTAAATGAAAGTGTGGAACTCATTCAGTTGTGTTTAGCAAATTCATCTGGACTAAGTGAATTCGATGAAAATAACGGTGCCGGGATGACAATACCGTGGGATCTTAATCGGTTCTATTTAAACATCATTAAGTTTTGTTTTAATTAAAATATTAAAAAACACTTGGATTTTAAGATTTTCTCTAAACCAAAACACTTCTCTCATCTCTTGATTTATGACTTCTAAAACTAAACCTCTGCAACAACAAGGAGCTCGGAGCATGGTGGGCAGCTCGGCCATCATCATCAGCAAAACTTGGATCTACTTCAGCAAAACTTTCTTAGAATTAAATAACTAAGCCATAAGATTTCGAGGTAGTTTTCCTAGTGCAACATAAATCCTCAACTCTTCGTTAGGCATTTGCATAATCATGTTATGCAAGTTAAGCCCTAACCGGTCTTAGGACTCTGAGGTAGTCGTTCGGTACGACATAAACCCTCATATCTTCCAGGTTATTTGTATGATCATATCATACAAATATAAGTCTTAATTAATTAAAATTGACAAGATTGCAACATCAAATAAAATTCCTAAATCTAAGCCAAACAATAGGATAGTTTGGGAAGTTGCCAAGATTCTACTTGGATCCTCAACTTCTCCTACTTTTCTTCCTTTGGACTCTTGAAATTAACTGTTCCAAACTTGATCCATTCCCTATTGAAATTCCAAAATTCAATCCTTTGAAACCTTAAACTTTGAAATTCTTGAGAGCAAAACCACTGATCATTATCGAGAGTTTTCTTAAATGATTCCCATCATTTAAGATGTAATTAACTATAGGGACTTGCCCTTATAGGGAACTTTAAGAACCCAGGTAATATAAACCCTACTTAATTCTTTTATATTAAGCAGGGGAACTTATCGGCTTATAAAGTTGGTTCGCAGACCAGACGGATGTAAAAAATCTTCTAGTTTATTTAACCGAGCCCCATCATCAAACAGTGTGTCTATTCTTTGGGATAGATATACGGTTTGTGGTGCGGTGCTCGTTTATATAAACTATTTGGGATGTGAGATCAGTTTGATGTCATATCTTAAAATTTTCAAATCAAAATTATTTTCAAAATCAAATACTACTTTTTTAAATTATATATATATTTAAAATAAATTTAAAATCTAAAAAAATTCACAGATAACTTCTGTAGGCGACCCCTTTTTAAAATACAAAACAAACCTAAAAATATGCCGATAGAACATCCTCTATAACTCCTTTAGGGTAAGTGATAGATCTATCAGCTAACTGAAGGGTTACAGTTGTGGGAGTAATCTCTCCTAAAGTCAATCTTCAAAAAATAGAAAATTGCATGAGAATAATACTTGCTCCTAAATCGCATAAAGCTTTTCCACAAAACGTTTCTCCAATAGCACAAGGTATAGTAAAACTTCCAGGAACTTTAAGTTTTTGAGGTAATTTCTTTTGAATTATTGCACTATATTCTTCACTTAATGCAACAGTTTCAAAATCTTCAAATCTTTGTTTCTTACTTAAAATAATTTTTATAAATTTTGCATAAGTTGGCATCTGTTCCAAAGCTTCAGCAAAAGGTATGTTTATAGTAAGTTTCTTAAAAATTTCAAAGAACATAGAAAATTAATTATCAAGCTTCTACTGTTTAATTCTTTGAGGAAAATGTGGTGGTTGATTTTTAACTTCCATATTAATAGAAATATCAGTTTGATCTTTTTTAGGAGAAGGAGTGCCTTTAGATTTTTCAATCTCTTCAACCTCAATCTCCTTTTCAATTTCATTTTGCATTCTTTCTTTTAATTCCTTTCCACTTCTAAGTTGTATAGCTTTAACATTTTCATGTTCTTTTCCAGTTTCTTTTGGATTGATTTCAACATTACTAGGAAGTGTTCCTGGGGGTCAATAATTAATTTAATTAGCAATTTGTCCCATTTGATTCTCAATACTACGAATAGCAGTGTTTTAATTTTGTAATTGATTACTTAGTTGTAAAATTAATTCTTCTTTAGAAAACTTTTTCTGTTGATTGTTAAATCCAGGTGGTTTATAGTTTGAATTAACTTGATTATTCCAATTTCCAGTGGGATGAGATTGATTATTACCCCATTGTTGTGAATTATTCCAGTTAAAATTACGATGATTTTTCCATCCAGGATTATAATAATTTGAATAAGGATTATTTTTACTACAAATAGCTTGTAAAGTTTCAATAGTTTTAGAATCTTCAATATTAGCGGAGTTATTATGTGATATATTAATAGCAAAACTATCTAATTTCTTAGACATTGCTGCTACTTGTGAACCTAAAATAGAAAAGGCTTCATTATCATGGATACTTGCCATTCTTTAAGGATTAATCCCTTCAGAAGGCCATTGAAAATTATTGTTAGCCATTTCTTCAATTAAAGTGTAAGCTTCTTCAAATGATTTAGACATTAAAGAACCTCCAGCACCAGCATCAATAATTGATTTTAAAGATCCAATTAATCCATTATAAAATGTTTAAATAATTAACCAATCAGGTAAATCATGATGAGGAAATTTTTTTAATAGTTCTTTAAATCTTTCCCAAGTTTCATAGATTGTCTCCCCGTCAAATTGACTAAATGAAGTAATATCATTTCTTAATTTAGCAGTTTTAGAAATAGGAAAATATTTAGCAAGGAATTTTTGTGCCATTTCAGCCCATGTTTTAATAGAACCTGTTGCTAATGAGTTCAGCCACATCTTTGCTTAATCTCTTAAAGAAAAAGGAAAGAGTCTAAGCCTAATAGCATCATCAGAAATATTGTTATATTTAAAGGTAGCACAAAGTTCTAAAAAACTAGCAAGGTGTAAATTTGGATCCTCATTTGGTGTTCCACCAAATTGATTGTTTTGAACCATTTGAATAATAGACGGTTTAAGCTTAAAAGAATTAGCATCTACAGTGGGTATTTTAATACTACTATGAAGTTCATCAACTGTAGGGTTAGCATAATCCCTAAATGGTTTATAAACATTTTGTTCATTAATTTCAATTGGATTTTGTAAATTTTTATGTAAATTAGTCATTTTTTGAAATTTTTGAATTTGTTTTCCTTTTTTAATTCTTCTAACAGTTCTTTCTAATTTAGAATCTAAAGGTTATAATCCTTCAGATCCAGAACTACGCATAAAAAGTCAATTAGCAAGAATTAAAATAAATATTATATATTATATATATGTTTTTGTGTTTTTTTTATAATAAAGAAAATTGATTAAAATAAAAATACTTAAAATCTAAAAGTTTGCCTCTGCTCTCCCCGGCAACGGCGCCAAAAACTTGACCCGATATAAATATATGCGTACTAAAATCTTCTTCCCTGACAACGGTACCAAAGGCTTGACCCGAAGTCCTCTGAAGATCAACGTACTAATTAATGCTTTCAAAAATATATGTTATAAATAACAATAGCGACTAGTGTATATAAATATAATTTTATAGAAAATATTTTACACTTTAGGGGTTCTACGCAAGTATACGTATCGTTTCAAGTAATATAGGGCTTTGAAACAGAGACCCCAGTATCGATCCCACGAGGAGAGAGATATAGATTTTTAAATATTTTTATTTTAAACTATTTCTTTTATAATTAAAAATAGAATATCTTTAATTTTGCTAGATGCAATAATAAAGCTGGAATAAAATAATTGATGTAAATAGCAATAAGAAAGCAACTTTCTCCCTTTCAGTTAATGCAAGATTTTCTAAGATAATGATAATATTCGTGGAGAATTAAGTTTATGGTATTGTGCCAAATAGAAGCATTCATATTCTTTACCCTTTGATCCAGGTGCAAAGAACATCAGCTAGCTTTATAGATCGAGTCCGGATGTATTGTTAGTAGAATGGGTTAATCTAGGCTCACACTACTAGATGTCCAAGGGTGGCTATGGTCGGCCTTACTAGTGACCCTTTCCTTTTCTATAAACCAAATCACAAGAATTTAGTCTGTCACTCTAAAAACTTATCAATTCTACGCCTATTATATAATATCTTCCTATTTATTTGCACTTCACCTTGAATAACCCGCACAAGGCCTTCGACTACCCAAGGATTCATGTGATATCTACAAGTTAAGAATTCATCTCCTTCTAGGTCTCAAAATTCTTCAACAGATTTTAACAATTTAAATGGCCAATTTAAATAGTAAATTAAGAACTGGAATTAATATCATTGCAATGTTTTGAAAATATATGATTTTTAATTCTCCGACGAATTTTGTATTATCTTATTTATCTTATCATAATTGAAAGGAGAAAGTAAAGTAACTACTCAGAACACATTGAAATTAACTAACAAAACATAATAAATAAACTTTGAATCAAAAATAAAAATACTTATCTTAGATGTTTCTCCTACTGAACTTCTGATTCCTACTAACTCCACAACGTAATGAACTATAGATGCACCAACTCTTTCAAACTCTGAATACAAACTCTAAAATAAACTCACTAATTTATGAAGGAAAGTAAAAAGGTGGCCCTAATATGATCTCTCTAATTCTTTCTCTAGATAGGACTCTAGATAGGGAGTGGTAGATGGGGCATTTTTCTCTGAAGGAATACCTTACTATTTATAGGCTTCAAGGGTTGCCTCAAGGCACCTCTTCAAAATGTGTCCACATTCAATGAATATTCTAGAAGGTGTGTTTGGCGCCTAGGCTCCGGACACCACGTCCAGTTCTTTGCACCTCTTCACTTTAGATCGCACCCCTTCGCGACTAAAACCTTTTTGAAGCGTCCAAATACATTGTATCACATGTCCTATAAACCAGGAACAACTGCCAGTCTTCTAGAAAGTCCAATAACCGCTAACACCGTCAAAATAACTGCCTAAAAGTCGTCAAAAACTTAACAGTTTTCTGTATCGAGCTGGCCCTTCGGCGCCGGACTCTGGCGCCTAGGCGCCAGGACAATAATTTCGAAAATTTTGCATTATGGCTCCATTTTTGCTCCATTTTGCTCCTTTTTCATATTTTTCTCCTCTTTGAACATTTTTGCATCACCTACATCCAAAAACACGAAAATACCTTTCATTAAAGCATAATATCCTTAAAATTTAATAAAAATCAAGGCATGAAAATAGTTATTTTTTTCTTGGATCAGTAGCACAGGCTTCCCTTGATAGTTGAATACATCAGGGTCATTCTCAGTATGCTCGGACTTTAATGTGCTACAATTAGAAGAATACGGGACCTATGAGGCGTATACCGCTGCAACACTGAGGAGACAGTTTGGAGAGTGTCCTGAGGTAGAGCCCAACATGCCAGAGTAAGTCCTGCTACCACCGTCACTGCCGATACGGATTACATTATGGCAAAAATCAGAAAGGTTAAGAAAGACAAATTCCAACACTACGACATTATTTAGGGGAAAGTAGTTAAAATTTTGGAAGGCATGGAGTTATACACAAATGTATTCTCGAGAAATGATGAGCGGAAGATTTTGTACTGCATTAAAGTGCTTCAGACTTTGGGCAAGAGAGGCCACCTGAGGCAAAGAACATACACTGAGTCCAGAAAGTGGAAAAGAGCAAAAGGTAGAGTCATTATTCAGTGTGGATGCTGCTATAATTTTGTTAAAGACAGACAAAGCAATCCCCCGGGGATTCTATAGCATGATGAGGTGGGTGAGATACCACCAGAAATTAAGAAAATGATGAAGAGGATGGTCGAGTGGCGTATACTGACGGTAGACTGTATCCCCAACAGCTGCATAATAAATATTGATGAGGATGGGAACTTCATCCCACCTCATATCGACCATCATGACTATATCAGAACATTATGCACAGTTTCATTCGTCAGTGAATGCGACATTCTTTTTGGCCAAGATATTCCGATCGTTGGGGCTGGAGAATTCATAGGCACAACAAAGATCGCTCTACCGGTTCGATCAGTTTTGGTGCTCCAAGGAAATGGAGCGAACCTAGGTAAGCACTGCATCCCAGGGGTTCAAGCGCAAAGAATTTCATTCACATTCAGATGGATGGGCGAAGATAAGACACCATTTTACTACAAACCAGATCTAGAGTTAGAAAGCTACCATCCATTACCACAGTAACAGTAGTATCTTTGGGTGATCGCGAGGGAACTTTTGTTCCGGAGCATTGCCTTTAGGAGTTTGGCTTGTCCGTAGGGCAGTATATCAGACATCAGCAGACTTCTACGAGTTCCTACATCAACCTACAGCAGTTACTACTACTCCAGCATCCGTTTGATGGATATTTCAGTTCCACTGCATTCAGACATGTGTACTTGATCAGTTTTGAGATACTCATTAGCGCTTGATCAGTTGTATCGATGTTTTCAGTGAAATCAATGAAGATTCTTATTTTTAGAATGTTCCCTTTGTGCGCAATGGTTGATAAGCCACAGGATCGTACTCAGATCCCGAAAGATAGAACAAACGAAGAATGATAGAAAACATACAAAAGGAAATTAAAAGCATAACACTCCTAAATAAATCAAAACAAAACTTGTGAAATAATGTAACATTATGGAGAAAAATAAAATCTAGGTTAAAAAGATAAAAAAACCAAATTCTTCCTGAAATTCTAAAACTTTTAACTCATCTCGAAAGCCTCACATTCCAGAAAGAGCACATCACAAATTCTTGCATTTTACCCAATGTCACTTCCCACAAATGTCAAATTATTACATCAAAATTCACAAATGCTATGAAGATATCGAATTTGCACAAGCCTCGCATGAGCTACACCATGTTCTTTCTTTTCGGCCTCAGAGTCCTTGACTCTATTGACTTTTGCTACTTCGCATAGTAAGGAGGTATGTTCTTTCTATTTTAGCTTCAGAATCCCCAATTCTGATCACCCTTACTACATCACGTGGTAGGGAGACATATACCTTTCGGCTTCAGAATCCCCGATTCTGATCACCCTTACTACATCACGTGGTAAGGAGACATCTACCTTTCTACTTCAGAATCCCTAATTTAGATTACCCTTACTACATCACGTGGTAGGGAGACATCTACCTTTCGGGATCAGTACCTAAATTCTGATTACCCTTACTAAACCACGCGGTAGGGAGACATCTACCTTTCAACTTCAGAATCCCCAATTCTGATCACTTTTACTACATCAGGTGGTAAGGAGACATCTACCTTTCGACTTTAGAATCCCCGATTCTAATCAGCTTTACTACACCATGTGGTAGGGAGACATCTACCTTTCAGAATTAGTACCTAAATTTTGATTACCCTTACTACACCACGTGGTAGGGAGACATCTATTTTTCGAAATCAGTACCTAAATTCTGATCACCCTTACTACACCACATGGTAGGGAGACATCTACCTTTCAGTTTCAGAGCCCTTGATTTTGATCACCCTTACTACATCATGTGGTAGGGAGACATCTACCTTCGAAATCAGTACCTATTTTCTGATCACCCTTACTACTCCACGTGGTGAGGAGACATCCACTTTTTGGGATTGATGCAAGGTCATTTGATTCTTTCCAAGTTTTGAGGTCAGTCGTCAACTACCAATCCTCATTTCAAGGCTAGTACCTAAATTCTAGTCCTCACTTCTTTTCAAATTTCACCAATCCATCGACTCATAAGCTTTTGCAAATCTAAAAAATTTGTTTAATTAAAACCTCAAATTCAAACTCAAATTAAAATTCCTAATTCAAGAAAAATTTCAAAATTTGAAACCCAAACTCAAGTTCTCAAATCAAATCAAATCGGGTCCCCTTTAGAATGTGGAAGAGTGATATCTTTGCTGCATTTTGAAGGTTTTTGCCCACTGTTCCCCAGCCCGAGTTTTACCATCCTCACGAGGTTCAATCCCCAGTAGGTACTTTCTCACTTGATTTTGCGTCCTCTCGTGAGTTTTGACTCATACTATTGTGTTGGTTTTGTTGATCCCATCGGTCAACACCAATACATGCGGTGTGTTCTTCTCGCACACCACACATATCGGGGTTCCATTTGTTGACCTCACTTTTGGTTGAGGTCTAGTTTCTTCTTATATTGCCTAGGGTCTAACCATATGACTCTCTTGGTGACTTTTCTTTGAAGACTAGCAATAGAACCCCACCAAATAGAAATTCCACATGCTTGTTTGCGTCACTTGGAATTTTCATATGCTTAAGGCCTAACCTCTAGCGTTTGGGAGGAAGACACCAAGCATAAGAAAGTCCAGGTGGGATTCTTATAGGTGGTCAGGCCTTAGGATAAACCCTGGGAGGTTTGAAGAACATTCATACTTACACACTAACATTAACATCTACCTTCACACTTACATTGACACGCTTACACATCACACTTTATACTCACAATTTTAAACCAAACACATCCCATTTTGATCCCTTAGCACTTTGGAAACTCATGTGTGTGGTCCCACTAGACCCTAAGTCTATGGCTGAGGTGGTTGGAACGAGCATATGGAGGACCAAAGAAAGTCACTTCTAATTCGTAATTTAAATAATTTGACATCTCAAATTGAATTCCGAAATCCTACCAAATTCTTCAATTTTGACCGATAGCCCTTAAACCTCACCAAATGAACTAAATAACCCTAAACCCTAAAACTCCACAAAATTCCCAAAATCTCCCTAAATTGCTAAAATTCCCAAAATCATTCTGAAATACCTTCCACCACTCAAATTGACCAAAATTACCCAAAATTACCAAAATTTCGAAAATTTCCCCTAATTGGCCCATATTAACAAATTGCCCCTGAAAAGGGCCCCAAAACCCAAAACTTTCCAGAATCACCCAAGCTCTCCAAAAATCATTCCAGAGCATTCCCCTCATCGCACTGAGATGTTTGATTGTAAACATGCCATACTTCCAAGCGACCGATGGGCCCCTCGCAACCAAAGAAGCCGATACTTGAAAAACATTCTGAGGTTCATAAAATCGTCCGCATTGGTCAGAAATGACCCCAAACACTCTTGTTTGACTCCAAATTTCATTTTGTACTTCCCTAAGACTTTAATTTAGCTTTTTGACGACTTACCCCGAAAACCCCTAAAATTACCAAAATACCACTATTTAGCTAAAAATTCGAAAAATTCTCAGAACCTCTAAAAATTCCCAGTTCAATTTCCTCAATTATACCGTAGCCCAACTTTGTAGATTTAACCCGATTTCCTCAAAAGCCCCGAATTTGACGTTTTTGACCCGATCGTAAATGAGGTTGCCCAAACGACCCCGGATCGTGAAACGGACTACGCCGTTGCATCCGGAATGTCAAAATTACTTGGGAAAGATATTTCACTAGCTATGATTTTGCGCGCGACAAAAATGACTCGAAAATTCGGTGCGTTTGCATCAAATAATTAAAAATTGAATTTTTGCCACCCAAATTCCTAAACTCAACTCATCCCACGCCCAACCTAGCTATCGTCTGCCTCCTCTCCCTCTCTATTTTGCAAATTTCAGTCTCAGTCGAACCTCCATGGTCGAACCCCCACCTCCATGGCTTCCTCCTCTTCCAAGAGATTTCTTCCTCTCGAAGCCATGGCTCTTATTTTCTTGCTCCTATCCCATTCATGGCAGCAAATGATCATGTTCTCCATGAACTTGTCACCTCTTGGCTGCCATCTTTCTCCTCTCCATCACTTCAATCAAGATTTAAAGGTGGTGCATCTCTTCTACCTTTTTCCTTTACCCTTAGGTAAGTTTGGGGGCTTCTTCTTCTTCCTCTTTTTGCTATAAAATGACCCCATTTGGTGATTTTTTGGGTTGGCCGAAATTCATAGAGGAAGAGGGAGGTGCTACCCAAATTTCTTCTAAGGTTGTTTTTGTCTTTCTTTGGTGCCTCATTGTTGACCTCACTTTTGGTTGAGGTCTAGTTTCTTCTTAGATAGCCTAGGGTCTAGCCATAGGACTCTCTTGGTGACTATTCTTAGAAGACTGGCAACGGAACCCTACCACATAGAAATTCAACATGCTTGCTTTTCTCACTTGGAGCTTTCACATGTTAAAGCCTAACCTTTAAAGATCAAAGGAAAGAAACTAAACATAAGGAAGGACAAGTGAAATCCCCTATAGGTGGTTAGGCCTTAGGACTGACCCTGGGAGGTCCGGGACTCATGCTCTACACCCAGACACTACACACTTGTAACTTCAAACCAAACACATCCTACTTTGAGCCCTTAACTCTTTAGAAATTCATATGGTTGGTCCCACCAACCCTAAGCCTATGGCTAAGATGGCTAGGACCAACATATGGAGGACCAAAGAGAGTCACTTCTGATTCGTAACCCAAACAACTTGACATCTCAAATTGAATTTCGAAAGTAACCAAACTCTCCCAATTTAGCCCCTAAACTCCACCAAATGACCAAGATGCCCCCAAAACCCAAAACATCAAAGAATCACCCGAACTTTCCATAAATCATTCTGGAGCGTTCCTCTCATCAAATGATGAAGTTTAACTGCAAACATGCCATACTTTTGAGCAACCGGTGGATGCCTCGCAGCAGAAGAAGCCGATACTTGGAAAAGCGCTCTGGGACTCGTAGAGCTCCTACATTGGTCAGAAATGCCCTGGACACTGCCGTTCAACTCCAAATTCCATTTTGAACCAATTTGGACCTTTTAATTAGACTTTTGACCAAATTCTCGAAAAATCTCCGAAATTAGCAAAATACCTCTACATAGCAAAAATTTCAAAAAATTTCAAAAATTCCCAAAAAACTACCAAAACCTCTGAAATATTCCCATATTCATTTTCTCCAACTACACTATAACCCAATTTTGTCAATTTAAGCAAATTTAATCAAAAGCCCCAATTTTGACCTAAGCTCCGATTTGACCCAAATTGAACCCAATGTTGACTAATTTCTTAACAATTTAAATTTTAAACACTTTGACAAATCCCCCCAAACTAAATACAATGTTCAATCACCACCAATTTGGCCTTGAGTTTCACCAAAATCTGATTTAATCGAGAAAACCCTAAATTTGACCTTCTTTTAATATGTTTCGACGACGAGGGTGCCAAAATGACCTCGAATTCCCAAACGGACTGTCTAGTTATGTTCCGAATGTCGAAATTACTTAGGATGCATGTATAATTTAATATAGTTCCACGCACGAGCGAACGACGTCAAAATAGGAGTCCCCGTGTGAGTAAATAACTAATAAAATATTTTTTTTTTGCTCCCTCACTTAACCTAGCCGAACCCATCTTCCTCCCCCTCCTTTCTAATTCACAAACCTGCCCCCCTCCTCTTCCAAAGGTGGCACAAGTTTCAGCCCTAGCCAAGCCCCCTTGGTGCAAGCTCCATGGTTTGGCTCTTTCCCCTTTGCTTCTTTTCCAAGGCATGGCTTTCTCCCTCCCCTAGCTTCAATCTAATAAATGGCAGTTTTGGGTCACTTTTTCTTTTCACTTCTATCACCTCAAAAATAGTGCCATGGCTGCCTTATTCTTGCTACCAAAGGTCCTTACCCATTAGTATGTTCAATGCCTCACTTTTGCCCTTCTTCTTCTTCCTTTTCTTTTCCTATTTAATGGCCTTTCAAGGCCTTACTTGGGTTGGCCAAAATTTGCACAAGGGGGCGTGTTGACCTCATTTTTGGTGAGGTCTTTTCTTCTCTCCTTAGTGCTTAGGATCTAGTCATAGGTTTTCCCTTTGACTATCCTAGAGGACTAGAAATGGAACCCACCACCACTTAGAAATTCAAACCACTTCTTGACTCCCTTCAAACTCTACAAGTTCGATTGTAAACCCCTAAACCACTTGGAGGGTTAAGATCAAATGCGGAGGTTTAAAGGATGAGTTTCCTACAGGACTCTATGGCCTTAGGACTACCCTGGATGGTCTGGTCTGGTGAGGGTTGACTTGCACACACACTACACTCTCACATACATTCCAAAACCCTAAAACCACATCTGTACCCAATTTAATTTGCTGACTCATGTAGGTAATTCATATGGATGGACCTTAACCCCTAAGCCCCTTGCTAAGAGGGTTAGGAACAACATAGTGAATGCCTAAAATGAGTCCTCTCATGGCTCTTGTGAGCTTAATATGACTTCTTGGCTCAACCAAAATGTTTTCATTTCACTCACACTTGATCAACCTTCATTTTTCCAAAATTTCAATTTTTGACCCCCGGGACCCTAAACCCACCAAACCTACCAAATGCCCTTGAAATTGCCCAAAATTTGCAAAATTGCCTAAATTACCCAAAATTCCTCAAAATTAGTCCTAAACATTTCCCACCACTCAAATTGATCATCCTTGGTCAAATATACAAATTTTCAAAATACCCCCTCAATAACCTCAAAATACCCAAAATACCCTTTTTGACCAAAAATTTAGAAAATTCCCAAAAAATTCGAAAAATCCCAAATATTTCCAATTTCATTTTGTTCAACTACAACATAAGCCAATTTTGCCAATTTAGCCTACTTTTATGAAAACCCCTAATTTGACGTATTTTTAACCTAAGAGAGCCCAATGTCCAACCAAACCACTCCAATTGACCTCAATTTTGATCCAATTCAATCCTAAGCTTCAATTTAATATCCCCAACATCAATTTAGACCAAATCAACATGTGGATATAATTTCAATTTGAAGCTTAAAGCCCAATTTTTGCCCATGACCTAAACTTAGCCCAAACTAACCCAACTTAACTCCAATTAGCCCCAAATCTTTTCTAAAACCTTCCTAATATCCCCACAAACAAAACACTAACATGATTTTCCCCAAATTTGAAACCAAACTCTACCCAAGCCTAATCCAAACAAAAAATCCTCAATTTTGCGTAAACCAATTATGAATCCAAATAGGCCCAAATCCCAAAATCAAAACCCAACCAAAATTGAAAACTTCTTGTTACACTCCCATAAACATTTTTCAACATTAATTTTACATCAAACCAAACATTGGCCCATCCTTACCCAAAGTTAGCCCAATTTGATCCACTTTGGCCTCATTACCAAAAAGCCCAAATTAAATCCAATTCAACCTTAAATGACACCAAACCTTTTTTAAAATTCTCATAGCACATCCCTAAACTAAACCCAACATTTATTTGGCACAATCTTTTACAAAACTTTCATCCACTAACTTGTTTTAAAACCTAAAAGCCCACCTTTTTTAAGACACTTTAAAATCCCATCCAAAATAATTTCAAAGGCTCAAAACCTATTTCAAAACCCATATGACATCTTCATTGGTCATCCATTTGATAAAATCACCCCCTAAGTTTTATTTCATCATTTAAACAAACCAAATGTCGCTCCATGAAAATTTTCCATCAAAATGTCCAAAAATTCAATACCCTTTTTCATGTAATTGACCAAGCTTTCCCGCAAGCCACATGGAGCCATGGAGCCATGCATAAGCCATATGCAAGTCTTGGATGCCACTTTCCACATCACCAAACCATTTATGGCTAGAGAGGTAACCCCTTTCCAAACTCCTTCTTAAGCCTTTTTAACCCCTTTTATGTCACACTCTAACCCATGCTTAATCAAAATTCTTGGGATAGAGACTTCTCCACCTAAAGTCAGCTGAGCCAAATGCTTCATTTTGGCCCAAATCAAACTCATGGAGGGTGAACCCAACCCATTTCCATGGCTTGACCAAATTAAGCTCAAAATGACCCTTCCCACTTACCACTAAAATCAAACTCCTTTACACATGTCAAGCCTCAATTGAACTCGCCAACTTCCACCCTTGACCCCATTGAGCCAGATTGTGACTTGACCCTGGCTGGACCACCACCTGGGCCGCCGGAAAACACCAGGCTGAGAGCCTCATTTGAATTCAAAAATTCAAAACTCACCTGCTGAGTTGTCCCAACCCAAATGGCCACTGTGGCTGTTCTTCTCCTCCCCTGAGCAGCTGATCCCAGCCTCCAATTGTCCCTGGGAAGCCCTCCAGCCATGCCTATTTAAACCCCACCACCTCTCGGCCAAAGAAGGTACTGAACCAAACCCTAACAAAACACTACCAAAATCATTCTATACCCTTCTCCAATCATAGAGCACTTGATCCCCACTGAAATCCAGCCCTAAAACCCCCTCTGTGAGCTCAATTTCTGAGTTCAATTTTTTGCATAAAACCAGGACACTTCTCCACAGTGAACCAAACTCCAAATTGAGCAGCCCTACACCTTAACCAGACCAAGAGAAGAAGTTCCCCAGCAAAAGCCCCCTCACCAGGCCAGCCATTCTCCCTATCGACCAAGCTTTGAAATCGGCCCTGGTCACTTTCATACCTGGAAAATTTCTCAGAGCCAGAGACTTCATCTGGAGCTTCCTTGCTTTCAATCGAAGGTGCCACAACTCTCTGATTAAAGCTTCACTTCTCATAGCAAAGGTATGGATCTCTTCGTCCTCCCGAGATTCTGTGAATTCTCCATTTTGTTTGGCTCAATTTAATAGCATGTTAGCCGTATAGATGTGTGCGTCTTGTTGAGACGAATCCATAAAGTATAAGAACATGAAATTTGGTGGAGAAATGAGAGAGATCTTAGGGTTTTAGTGTGGACGGCTCTCGGGACACACCAGACGGAGACAATGACCAACAGCCGTCAGATCGCGCGTGTATCGGATGGATGGACAGGATCACGCTGGATCAAGATATGAGATGGAACCGCGATCCACGTGGCATCCCAGTCAGATGGTGGTGTCAAATGGGAGCGCGTCTCGTTGGCTTTCGATCCGCCGTAGGACGACGGGGCGCTGACTGGTTTAAGTAGATAAATAGGGTATTTTTTATTTATTTAATTACCCAAAACTTCAAAAATTCATATCTTTGTGTAGAAAAATTACAAAAATAAAATAAAAATACCCTCTTGCTCAGTGAACAGAGGAGAATAATGTGGAAAAAGAATTAAGTTATTTTGATGAGTATTTTATTTTTAATTAATTATTTGCTGATTTCAGTATTTTAATTCTCCATGCATTTATACAATTCACTATGGCATGAGACCATAGGGCTTTTGTAGCCTCTGTTCTTCGGAACAATCCCTGAATTTTCCAAGGCCAGAGTCCATCTCTGTGGCAAGATATTGATTTTTCAAATTTATGTGTCTGTTTGCCATTTTAATTCCAGTAATTAGCATGTTGCTTAGAAAATTCTAGGAAAATTTGGGGAGGTATCTTATGACCAGAGGACCCTAGGAAATTATGGTTTGCTTTAATTCCTTAAGAATAACCCTAATTGGCCTAAACACCCAAAACGAAGTTTTAATTAATTAGGATTAACCACACTTCAAATATACTTGAAAATAATTCTTCACTGTCACTTAGGCTGCAGAGAACCTCACATAAAAATTTGAAGTCAATTGAAAATAATTTAACCCATTAAATGAATTATTTAGGTTGTATGACCACTTTTAAAATTAAAAAATTCATAAAACCTGAAATATACTTCAAAAATTCACCAAAATGGTTTTGTGGGCTCTCTGATATCAGAGGAGTCTAGGAAAATTAAAATTAGAATTTTCTAAAAATTTTCATTTTTAATCATATTTTTAATATTTTAATAATTAAAAATCAATAAAAATCAAAAAAATATTAAAAATCTCAAAAATATCAAATTTTGCCTCCTAATCACTTAGGAACAAACCAAATATTTTTCTCAAGTCTACAGGTTAAGAAATGGAATTTTAAAGGCTTAAGACATTTTTTTAATATTAAAAAATGAATTTCCCCACATTTTCACGAAATTAATTCTAGTAAATAAAAGAAAAATTAGAACAATATAAAATTTACTTCTCTGGACTCCTTGAGGTTAGAGAGATTTAAGAAAAATATAAAACTTAATTTTCAACTTTAATTTTACTTTATAATTAATTAATATGATAAAAATCAGAATAATTATAATAAATAAAATATAATTCAAAAAATCACCAGAATTGGTCTAAGTGGTCTATAGTCAATAGGGACGTCCCACAATTTTCCCAAGGATAGAAAACTCACCTTGGTGATGTTGTTGAATTTTTATTGAAAACCTTCATTTTCTCACAAAAATAAGTATATAAATTAAATTAAATTCAAAAAAATCACATTTTCTCCTCTAGTGTCTTAATTCACATATGAGTGAAGTGAAATAAAAATTTTAAATTCATTTGAGCTTAATTTGATGAGTTATCAAATAAATAAGCCTAAAGGGGCATAAATGTAATTAAAGGATTTTAACCCTAATTAATACTTTAGGTTTAATCAAAAGGGAGGGTAAAATATCTGATCTTAATCTTCTCTTGGATGATTGAAACTTAGGGAGTAAAGGGGTAGAAACCCATTGATCACTTTAATTAAATAAATCATTTAAATTTTGGGAAGATAATTAAAATTTTGGATTATTAGGGTTGTGACTTAGGAAGATACCAATTCTTTAATTTGAAATCCCTAAATAAATTACTTTAATAACTTTTTAAATCTTAATTAAACTTAAAATGATAAATGAAATTAATGATTAAGAGAAAAATAACCCTTAATTAAATTATTTTTTAAAACATTAAGTGATTTAATAACTTAATTAAATTAAATTGAGAACAGTAAAATTAATTTATCATTTGAAAACAAACCTAAAACAAATTTGAAACATTAAAAATCAATATCAAAACAATTTATAATAAAAAAATTAAACTAATTAAATCAGCCTAAAATATTACAATCAATCCGAATAAAGTCATTAAAATTTAATAAAAATAAATAATTTAAACACCTCTTCCAACCTAAGCAAATTTAAAATGGTAAAATTAATCGAAAATATTAAGATCATTAAAATAAAAAGATTTAATTGAATTGAAACAACTTGAATACTATTCCAAACTTAAAATTATTAATTAAAATTTTATAACTAAAACAAATTATTTCAAAATCATCAATTTTGTAATTAAGAATTGTTAAAAATCTTCAACAAATTAATTTGCCCCTAAAGGCTTTCATTATCATAACTCTTAAATAAAGCATTAAGTGAAATGTTACTTCACTCATAGGATAATCAAACATCCTAGTTCAGTGAGTAAGAAGCAAAACTTAACTAAATCTCTTGAATGATTAATTCACTTGTACAATGAAATTCATTTGGACTCAAAATAATCTCGGAAGTATTGAAAGGATATTTAGGACTCGTCCTAAGCACTTTCTCAGTAAGATGGGATGTTTTAGAAGAACAACTGAACTTAATTGTTCTTTGGTGAAGAAAATCATCCTTAACAAAATATGAGAACCTAGGCGTCATAGGAATTGACTAGTTATAGGATTAGGATTTTGGTAGATAACCAAAACCTTCCCTTAGCTTCACCTAGGTGTTTTCTTGCAATTATATAAATGCTTTAGCCTGTGTTTTATCTGCAGGAGAAAATAAATAGGAATGCTTACCAGGTACGCTTTTATTTCATTGCAATTTATTTACCTGTAATGTACTTTACTTCTCTTGCATGATAAACAAGAATGTAACCCTGCATGAAAACTGAAACCTTTAGGATAGCCACAAAACTGAAACCGAAAACAAAATTAAAAGTAACAACAAGATAAAATTCACCGCCACAACATTCAAAATATAAAACAACTCAATATTTAATCACATATAGAACAACAAAACTACAACTGCAACTAAATTAAAACATCTCGTTGGATGATCGGGAATACCTCAGATGATGTAACCCACGTGTTGCTAGCGGGATTTCCCACGGTCTAAAGAAAAGTCTCGAACTCATTCAGTTGAGTTCAGCAAATTCATCTGGACTAAGTGAATCCGATGAAAATAAAGATGCCGGGATGACGGAACCGTGTGATCTTAATCGGTTCTGTTTAACCAACTTTAAGATTTGTTTTAATTAAAATATTAAAAATATTTGGACTTTAAGACTTTTCTAAACCAAAACACTTCTCTCATCTCCTGATTTTCACTTTCTAAAACTAAACCTCTGCAACAACAAGGAGCTTGGAGCATAGTGGGCAGCACGGCCATCGTCGTCAGCAAAACTGGAATTTACATCAATAAAACCTTTTTTACAATTAAATAACAAAGCCATAGGATTTCGAGGTAGTTTTCTTAGTGCAATATAAATCCTCAACTCTTCGTTAGGCATTTTCATAATATTGTTATGTAGATTAAGCCCTAACCGATCTTACGACTCTGAGGTAGTGATTTGGTACGATGTAAACCCTCACATCTTCCAGGCTATTTGTGTGATTATGTCATACAAATATAAGTCCTAATTAATTAAAATTGGCAGGATTGAAACATTAAATATACTCTTATGTTGAAGCCAAACAATACGATAGTTTGGGAAGTTGCCAAGATTCTTCTGGATCCTCAGCCTTCTCCTACTTCTCTTCCTTTGGACTCCTGAAATTAACTGTTCCAAATTTGATCCATTCCCTATTGAAATTTCCAAAATCCAATTCATTTAAAACCTCAAACTTTGAAATTCTTGAGAGCAAAACCACTGATCATTATCGAGAGTTTTTTTAAGTGTCTTTAGACATTTAAGATGTAATTAACTATAAGGGCTTGCCCTTATAGGGAACTTTAAGAACCCAGGTAATATAAACCCTGTTTAATTCCTTTATATTAAACACGGGAACTTGTCGGCTTATAAATTTGGTTTACAGACCAAACGGATGTCACATATTTTTTAGTTTATTTAATTGAGTCTCATCATCAAGCGGTGTGTCTATTCCTCGGGATAGATACACGGTTTGTGATGCGGTACTCGTTCATATAAACTTTTTGGGATGTGAGATCGTTTTGATTTCATATCTTAAAATTTGCAAACTTAAAATTATTTCAAAAAAATCAAATGTTACTTTCCAAATTATATATATATTTAAATTTAAATTAAATTTAAAATTCACTGACAACTTTTGTAGGCGACCCCTTTTCAAAATACAACACAAACCTAAAAATATGCCGATAATTTCTGGCGACTCCGCTGGGGAAAAGTTCCTCTCTCCATTTTAATCAGATGGTTTTGCTTTCATAAATCGGTAGTGAGTCCATACCCCTTGTGGACCAAACTACCATTCTTTCCATTGGCATACCACGTTCATTTCTGTCTTGAATGGGTATAGTCAACTCCTTTTGGATTTTGGAGCCACTGTTTAGACACCCCTAAACAGAGAGGTTCCGAAATGCTTTTGCCTCTTTCTGAGGTGGGGTGGACACCCAATAGGTGTTAGCCTAGGAGCGGTCTTTTGAGTTGAGAAGTCTTATGAGACTTTCTCTTCCTTTCCAATTCTGAATTGGATCCTTTACCTTTTCTATAACCTTCCTCCTTTAATCATTTTGTTCCTAACAAACAAATCCTCTAATAAACAACCTTCTAATAAACAAACTCTTTTAAAAATCACAAATACACTAAGATAAAGGAAAATGTGTTCGGACTCTTTCTTTTTTGTCCTAAGTATTGCGATAAAAGGAAGCATAATTCGGGACTGACGTTCGGAATCTACCCTGTAGGAAATGTCTTCACCAAAGTTAATTTTCTCCTTCACCAACGGACTGGACTTAGCTGTCTACAAGGATGAACTGCCTGACAATGGGATCATCCGTTTTGGACAAGTATTCGACAATACAGACATCAAGTTCGTAGATGTTACTCTGTTCAACCTAATGAACAAAGTACCAGAAACTGAGGAAAACATAATTGAGTTCAACCTGAAATCGACTCAAGCGTTCCCTCCCCTGCAAATGGTTCCAGCTGAAAGAAGTACTGCTCTTCGTAGGAGGACTATTGGCTCTACCCCCACCGGTCTAGTCATCTCTGCACCTTCCCCGGCTCCTGACAAACTAAAAGGGAAGGAAATCCAAGTCTGTGATGAGCCTGTCACCATGGAGGGTACAGATTTTGCTACAATACCTTCTGTCTTCGAGATAGGGTCCAGTTCAAGAGTTGCACCCTTAACTCAGAATCAAAGGAGAAATAGGAGCATAAAGATCGCCAGGATCGAGAAGGTCAATGCTGCTGAAGTTGCCTTTATGGAAAAGATTTCTGAGAAAGAGGAAGAACTGCCTAGGTATTCACCTCTGTTGGAGGGAAGTAGGTTTCACAATCTCTTTGCTGCATCTGATGAAGAAGATGTTCGGAGGATCGCTGCTGCATTACCCCGACCTGCATACTATAATGACTATAAAAGAAAAAGGGTCAGGACTACGCCATTTGCCCGGCTGCAGGCCGTGGTAGAGAAATGGGCTAAGAAAGAGAGATGCCCCGTGTCAAAAATCCTAAGAAGAAGGGGACGAATACCAGCTAAATCCGGCCTCAAACCGCGAGTAGAGCCTGTCACTGCTGTAGAGAAACCAAGGAAAAAGATGCGAGCTAGTTCGCCTGTTTTTGTATCGGGTCACCATATTAGGGAGGACGCCACCTACCAGCATATAGCCAACAGATCGTCTGGTCCTAGGCCTTCTGCTGCAAGAAGGATGGTGTGGCGACCTATTATCGCTGAGCTGATACTGACATAACGTCCCGAGAAGTAAAGCCTTGTCAGAGAGCCTGAATCATAAGATAGTGCCACTGCATTAAAAGAAACTCTTGATAAAGAATTCAACAATCATCACGTGATAACCGTGAGACCGTCTAGAAGAGGCCACTAGAGGACGCCATAGGAAAGCTAAGGACAAACATCTGACGGCTGGCAAAAGAAAGAGGAGAAAAATTAGAAAATGAAGTAGATTCATCAGAGTTCATGGATGACGAGTATGCCGAGATCAATATGGTAGAGAACTGAGCATCGTCAGCTCTACAAGGAGTTCCATCAGCCTCAGAAAGAGATGAACCAGAAGTAATGAGAGTACGTCTTCAAGAGAAAGATGATACGATTTCTCAGATGGCAAAGAGGATGGAAGAGATGGCTGCCGCTTTAGCCACTCTCCAGAGTCAGCTTCAACCACAGAAGGAAACACCCCCAGAGATCATTCACATTATAGATGGAGGGAAAGAGATTACATCTGTTAATGGAGATGAACAGCTGAAAAAGGATTCCGCATAAAGCATGATTCCCGAGAAGGATATTAAGAACATGGTGGAACAGCAGGTGCGAGAAGCCTTAGACGAGTCTAAGAGTGAAGCATCTATTCAGACGGGTAGACCTTACCCTAAAGAATTTAATGTGGTCCAATACCCGAAAGGCTTCGTACCACCTCTGTTCAAGACTTTTGATGGTATGGGAAACCCCCGGCAGCATGTCGCACATTTTCGTGCTAGTTGCTGCAATGCCGGTGGAAGTGTTGCTTTGCTCTTCCGTCAGTTCGTTAGCAGTTTGTCAGGGATTGCCTTCGATTGGTATGCAGAACTTCTGAATGGTTCAGTCAAGACATTTTCAGAATTGGAAAACCTCTTCGTTAAATGGTTTGCCGGGGCTCAGCACCACATCACTATCGGTGATCTAGTGGTGGAGCAACAGAAACCGAATGAAACTTTAGTAGACTACATACTTCGATGGAGGAATTTAAGCATGAAGTGTGAACCACAGCTTCAGGAACAGCATGTAGTCGGTATCCTACTTAAGAGTATTAACAGCCCGATAGCGCTTCTCCTTAAAAGATTTACAATAAAGACTTTCGAGAAATTGCTTAGCATGGCCGGGAGCTTGCAAGAGGAGGCAAAGCAGCTAAGTTTCATCAATAAGACTGATAAACAGAAGCCCGTGAAAGCATTTGAAAAGAAATCTGAGATTGTCGCGACAGTCGATAAGGGAAATCAACCAGTGAAAATATGGCCAGAGCAGCCACAACTCAGTTATCAACCACCGCAGCGGACTTACCAATAACCACAACAGATTTATCAGCAACCTCAACAGGGCTATCAACTGCCTCGACCGAGCTATCAGCAAAGGCAGCATGATCAACCACTGCCTCGTCTGTCACGTCCCCTGAAAAAACTTTTGAACAAGGAATATCCTTTCAAAACTGAAGCAGTGGCTAAAATGTTTTGCAGTTTGATGAAAACACCTGATTTTCAATTGCCAGAGCCCAGAAGGCCAGAAGAAGTCAACAAGAAGGATCATCCGAACTACTGTTCCTACCATAGGATGCTCAGACACAAGATCAAAGACTCCTTCACCTTTAAGAATTGGCTCGAAGGTAATATCCGAAGGGGGAACATAAAAATCTCGAAGGAATACATGAAGGAACCCTAAAAAGGAGGTTACATCAATGTTATTTCAACGGATCCTATTGTTCTGATAGACCCATACACGACTGATGATGGATTGAATACTGTCTGGACAAAGTCCTCGAAGAAAATTTTGGGTCACATCCAGACTCCAAAGTTGATCGTAGAATAAAAGAAAACCGAGGCTCCGAAGGGTAAACTAGGGGCTGCTTATCCTAGGATGGTTGTTTCTGATTCGGGTGAGAAATACCTCAGACCTCTAACACTGTATGATTATTTGCTCGCCCTGGTGGGATCTTATAATGATAAGAGTTTTGGTGTTGGCTACGTTTTGACTGTTTCTAACGATTACGTAACTAACGACAACCAACCTAATCCGGATCTCGATTCCGATATGATAAACAATTCTCAAATCATACTGCACCTCGATGACCACGATGAAGGAGAAGACGCTCACAAAGATGGCTATGAAAGATCAATAAGCAACGAGTCTATTTGTGAATTTTGAGGAGATCCAATCACGATAGAATTAGAGTATCAGATTCTGAAGCAACTCCAGAAGAGGCAGTAGTTCCGATTCAAGAGGAGACAACGGTAGATTCACCACCAGATTCAGAACAAGTAACTGAAGTCAACCTAAGAAGCAGAAAAGTTCTACCTCCGAGAATGAGTCCAAAGGATAAAGGAAAACAGGTGGTTCCTCAGGAAAAGCCAACCCCAGCTGAAGAATTGCCCGTTTGGGAAGAAACTGAGGAACATGGTAATAAAGTGGATTATAACGTGCTAGCCCATCTTAGGAAGCTACTAGCCAAACTAAGCATCTACGACGCTCTGATCCTGTCAAAGGAGATGAGGGAAACTCTGATCAAGGCTTTACTTGATCTAGAAATTTGCTTAGCTCAAATGGCCGGTAATTCCTTTGACGAGGTTTGCTCGTTAAAAGAACAGCGAGGTGTTACCTTTACGGACAATGATCTACTACTGGGAACAGCTAATCACAACCGACCGTTGTACAATTCTGTCACTATTGGAAACTTTACGCTCTCCAGAGTGTTGGTTGATCCGGGAGCATCAATCAACATAATGAATCTTCAGACGTTGGCATATTTGGAAATTGATGCTCGCGAGATTGAAGCAGACAAGATGTTATTAAGAGGGTTCAACCAGAAAGGAGAAAGAGCTCTTGGATCGATTACACTATTAATGAAGACCGGTGACTTAGCAAAGACAACCACAAAATTTCATATAATTGATTCTGAGACATCGTTCAACGCTCTATTGGGTCGGCCGTGGATCCATGAGAATCGGATGGTACCGTCGTATTTGCACCAATGCATAAAGTATTACGAAGGAGTAGAACAGTGTATTAAGGTGACTTGCAACCATTCTCCATACAAGAGATTGGAATTCACGAAGATGCAGCCTACTACATGCCTCCGAAGAAAATAATCTTCTCCAGAAACACCGTACCAAATGAAGCAAAAGAAGTTCGAGACGACGAAGAGCCCGAAATTCTAGTTCAATAGTTACTCACCACTCCCTTACGGTGAGATGGTGAAGGTTTCTCTAGAACTCGCACCCGAGGTCGAGGTCGGGGACGGGGTCGAGGAAGAGACATTGTAACAGTTGGATAGAAGAAACCGGTCATCGACGTTGATTGGGAGAACAGTTTTGAAGAAGAAGAAATCAAGAAAGAAGCGGTGTCGATAAGTCAGAAGAAACCATGTCTCTCGAAGATGAAAAGAATAAAGAATACAAATCAATGTACGAGAAGATTAACCACTATGTACATACCATGACCTTGACCCCGATCCATTCTAATAAGGTCGAGGGTATGGTGGTCAAGGAGGTACATGGTGGCAGTACTAAACAGATCAAATTCTACTGTGGTGCTTCTTCTTCCAAAACTGAAAATGATGTACAATTCGAAGATGTTACTTCATCTGAATGAATGGAACTGCCTTTTGAGTGGTATTCTCCCTGTGTTCAAAATTTAATTCAACGTGGTGTCTTACCTCGACGATGGACAAAAGGTCAATCACAACACTTTGAAAAATTATGGAATAATGCCATTCAGCCTCCCAATTCAAAACATGGTCTCGGATTCGGCACAGTAGGATCAGTTGATGACACAGGATTTTTCTTGGTTGTCACTTACGAGCCTAATGAACTCTGCTTAGAAGCCTCAGATAATCTCGAAGATCTACAAATCGGAAATGCTCTGCCAGAATTTGAAGAAGAAATTAAATCTACAATAGACGAGTTAATAGAAGTTAACTTAGGTACTAGCGAAGAGCCTAGGCCGACCTTTGTTAGCTCCTTGCTTAATAAATAAGACTCCGAAAACATGATCAAGCTACTAATGGAATTCAAGGACTATTTTGCTTGGAATTATGACGAAATGCCAGGATTAGCTCCAGAGGTGCCAGTTCACAGGCTAGGAGTGGATCCCACTTCCGTTCCAATCAGGAAGCTTCTAGAAGAATGCGTCTAGAGATTGAAGAACAAGTAATAACTGAAGTTAAGAAGCTAATAGACACTAAATTTGTCCGTGAAGAACAATACCCGATTTGGCTAGCCAACGTGGTACTAGTCAGAAAGAAGAATGGACAGATCAGAATCTGCGTGGATTTCATAGATTTGAATGATGCATGTCCAAAGGATGAATTCTCACTACCAATTCCAGAACTGATGATCGACATTGCTTCAACACATGAATTCTTCTCTTTCATGGATTGATCTTCATGATACAATCAAATAAAAATTGCACCAGAAGATGAGAAGCTCACAGCCTTCAGAACGTCGATCGGAATATACTGCTACACAGTAATGTCTTTTGGGTTGAAGAATGCAGGAGCAACATACCAAAGAGCTATGACGAGGATTTTTTGATGATCTCATTCACAAACAAGTTGAATGCTACATGGATGGTGTAGTCATCAAAAAGCAAACTAAGAGAAGATCACTTGTATGATTTGAGAATTGTTTTCAAACGATTAAGACAATTTAACCTTAGGATGAATCCCTTGAAATGCGCCTTCGGCGTCGCCTCTGGGAAATTCTTAGGATTTGTTGTCCTACATCGTGGAATTAAAATTGATCCGAAGAAGATTAAAGCTATCTTAGAAATGCCTCCTCCCAAAACTTTGAAACAACAACGATCCTTTCAAGGGAAGTTGGCATACCTTCGACGCGTTATCTCGAATTTGTCAGGTAGGTGTCAGCCCTTCTCGGCATTGGTTAAAAAGGAAGCCAAATTCGTTTAGGAAGAGAAATGCCAGCGGGCCTTCGAGGAAATTAAGCAGTATTTAATGACACCTCCTGTTTTAGCAGCCCCAGTCTCGTGTCGATTGTTAATACTTTATACCGGGGCTTTAGACGACTCCCTTGGAGCTCTGCTAGCCCAGGTCAATGACAAGGGAAAAGAAAATGCTCTCTACTACTTAAGTCATCGTCTGAATCCGACGGAAGTAAAGTACCCTCCGATCGAGAAGCATTGTTTGGCTCTGATCTTCGCCACTCAAAAGCTCAGGCACTACATGCTTTCTCATAAGGTCAACCTTATTTCGAAGTTTAATCCATTGCAATATTTGATGACCCGACCGACGCTTTCTGGTAGACTTGCCAGGTGGTCGATGATACTATTGCAATTCGATATAAATTTTGTTTCTCTTCGTGCCGTAAAGGGACAAGTCCTAGCAGACTTCCTCGTAGCACACCCTTTACCGGAAGAATCGCCTCTCAACGATGACTTGTCTGACGAGCAGATAATGAGCCTAGAAGACCCCGATGATTAAAGTTGGGACCTGTACTTCGATGGAGCATCTTCAGTATAGAAAGATAAAGAATCTCAAACTATAGTGCCCGGTAAGGCAGGAATCAGACTAATATTTATAACACCGGAGCGGAGAATGGTAAAGTATTCCTACCATTTAACAAAACCATGGACGAACAACGAACCAGAATACGAAGCCCTTATAACCGGATTATAATTAACCATTCAGATGGGGATAACAGACATCAACATCTAAGGGGATTCTAAGTTGATCATTCAACAGGTCGCCGAACAGTACAGAATTCTGAAGCCAAGACTCGAGCAGTACTTTCAGTATGCAATGAAATTGCTGGAGCAGATTCTAAATGTAATGATCTAAAAGATTCCCAGAGTAGAAAATGCTCTCTCATATGCGTTAGCCCACCTTGCAAAGGAATTTGCCTGCTTGCAGGATGAATTAGTTGAAGTGTCAGTTCTGGGACGTCAGGTTCTCTCGCAGCTCGACATGGACATGATACACAAGTCAGAAAAAGAAGAAGAATCAATTACGACAGTAACAGAAAATGCAGAAGACTAGCGTCAACCGCTCATAGACTACCTGCAAACAGGAAACCTACCGGACGATAAGTCATTAGCTCATCAGATCAAGAAAAGAACTCTGTCTTACGTATTAATAAATAATACATTATACAGAAGGTCTTTCGATCAGAAGTAGCTAAGGTGCCTAAGCGAGTCTGAGGCTCGTGAGATTGTTAAAGAAGTGCACTCAGGACTTTGTGGCGCTCATCAGTAGGGTCCGAAAATGAAGATGAAGATTAAAAGACTAGGGTACTACTGTCCCTCGATGATGACCGATTACATGAAGATTGCAAAAGTTGTCACCAATGCCAAGTGCATGTAGTGGTTCTACATCAACCTCCAAATGTGCTACATCCGACAATCGCGTCATGGCCATTTGAGTGTTGGGGCACAAATATTGTGGGCCCGATAGAACCGCCTTCTTCAAGAGGACATCGCTTCATTCTTGCAGCTATAGATTACTTTTCCAAGTGGGCAGAAGCAGTACCGCTCAGAGAAGTGAAGGCACACCACGTGCTACAGTTCTTCAAGAATCAAGTCGTTTACCGTTTTAGGGTACCGCGTAGGATTATCTCAGATAACGACTCTGCATTTAGAAGCACGAAAATCAATAATTTTGTCAGAAGACACGGGATTGACTGGCGCTATTCGACGATCTACTACCCAAGAGCAAATGGCTTGGCCGAAGCTTTTAATAAAACTCTCGTCCAAATCCTAAAGAAAACTTTGGACGACAACAAAAGAAATTGACACGAGAAGTTGTTAGAAGCCTTATGGGCCTACAGAACAACTTTCAGAACTCCTACTCAGTCTACGCCCTACGCTCTAGTGTATGGGTCCGAGGCCGTCTTACCCTTGGAGGTACAGCTTCCCTCACTCACAATTGCAGTTGCAAACAAGATCACTACAGAAGAAAATGACAAATTACGACTGGAAGAATTGGAAAGCTTGGAAGGGAAACGACTTTCAGCGCAGCAGAATTTTGAACTGTATCAAGCCAAGATGATCCAGACCCACGATAAACTGGTCCGCCCGAGGACGTTCAAAGTTGGTGACTTGGTTTTAATTCTCAAGAGGCCTATTCTTGCACACCGCAAGATAGGACGTAAATTTGAACCGACTTGGGAGAGGCCATTCGTGGTCGAGACAGTCTACTCTGGACGTTCTTACCAACTGGTGAATTGCCGTGGAGAACGACCTATGCTTCCAATTAATAGACGGTATTTGAAGAAATATTACGCAACCTGATGTTTCGAAGGATGGACTTTAAAAGTAGAGTCTCATTCCTAGAAACACGGGTAGAGTAATCATTTGTGACTGGGTCCGAACCCAAAATAAAATGGATGATAAAAAAAATCATTAACAAAAATGTGTTAAAAGAAAACATGTGAAATCGTAATAATAAAATATTGATCTTTCCTTTTAAATCAATTCATTCCTGATCTTTCCTCATCCCTTCCTACTTTCTTTAAAATTTAAAAGAATGAATAAAAAATTTTTTTAATAAATGTTTTCTTATTGTTCTTGTTCTTAGTACAGCCCCTGAACCTTTCCTTGTTTTTCGTAGGGAAATGTCGAACGGGCGGTTGGTTCTGAACTTTAAAAATGGCGTAAGTCTAGCACTCGATGAAAAGAGGGTGAGAGATGGAGCCGTGTTTGAGATTGGCTCCGATTTCACACCAGCCGGGCTACAATATGAAGAAACTGATTGGACTCCGATTGATCGGGAAGAGCTTCTCTGCCGTACAGAGATGAAATTGGGTGACCCAAGTCAGCCGTCTAATAGGAAGAAAATAAAAGCAAACACCGCTCATTCAACGGGAGAAAACAAGAAAATAAAGCTCGTGGTTGCTACAGCAGAGGGCAGGCTTGTCGGCACCACGCCCACAAAAGTTCAAGAGGTAAGGAGAGCTACTCTCACTCCTACTCAGTGAAGAAACAAGAATCGCCGCATACGCAAGATGCTGACCAAGCTGGCAAAGGATCAACAAAAAGAGACAGTTGCTACCGTCAATGCAAATACTCCGATGAAATCGGTTCATCAGGAACCAGAAAAGAGAAAGCCAATTCCAAGAACAGCAGGAAAGATGAAAGCAATTCTAAGAACAGCAGAAAGGATGAAAGAAACTCTAAAAAGAGTAGAAATAGAATCAGCGCGTCAATGCCAAGCAGATGTACCAGTTCTGAAGAGTCTTGTTGCGAAAGCAACCCCGGAGGATGTCCCGACAGAGACTATCCCCAAGGAGCCAAGACATGCAGAAGAGCATGCTGGGGTTGAACCATACATTTCCCAGTACCTTACCAGACCTCACCGATTGCAGATAATTCCATACTACGAGCTGGAAAAGATGCAGAATGTTAAAAAGAAAACTTCTAAATATTTTGAAAGGATTCGAGGAAGGAGGATCAACATCCTAGAAGGCCTCGAGTTGCATACGAATGTGTTTTCAGACTACGAGCAGCAGCAACTTGTGGACTGTGTCATCGAGCTTCAGAAAATGGGTCGAGCCGGTCGTTTAAGAGAGAAGAGCTACTCAGAATCACGAAAGTGGATGAGAGGAAAAGGAAGAGTTACGATTCAGTGCGGGTGTTGTTACAACTTCACCGAGGACAGAAAGGGAATCCACCAGGGATACTCCGCCGTAGTGACATGGATCCAATGCCAAGAATTATCAAGAGAATGGTAAAAAGGATGGTAACATGGAGGGTATTGCCTGCAAATTGCATACCCAACAGCTGCATCATTAACATATACAGGGAGTGCGACTGCATACCTCCACACATAGATCATCATGACTTCGTCAGACCTTTCTGCACAGTATCTTTAGTCAACCAGTGTAACATCATGTTCGGATCTGACCTCCGGATAGCAGGCCCCGGTGAATTCTGAGGGCCAGTGAAGATACGACTACCGGTTGGTTCCGTCCTGGTGTTAAAAGGAAACAGAGCCGACATAGCAAAACATTGCATCCCAGGAGTGCCTGTGGAGCGGATCTCTGTCACTTTCAGAAGGATGGACGATAGATAAATGCCTTTCCACTTTCAGCTAGATCCAGAGTTAGGGAGTCTCCGTCCCTATGAGTTGTAAGTTACATGTGAGATAGCACACCTCCAATGCACATCCGTACGACATTCCTGCCAAGGGTGGCTTGGAAGGTGATGTTATTGTCCATGTATCTTACTATAGAGACATGGATTTTGACAAATGCTTTTGGAAGAATCAACAAGAATCTTAGACAATCCGTTTTGAATTTATGTGGATTGTATGAGATACTGAATTTTCAAGGAAGATATCATCAGGTTTTGGATCATACTATGTGATGTATTTTCAAAAAATTGAAATGGAAACGACTATGTCATGTTTTGCCTTCACCTCTTTTGTGCAAATTGATTGGGTAATGCCATTAAGTTAAATGAACTTTGAATAAAGAACGAAAAGAAAAAAAAATGAATGAGAATAAAAAGAAAATGGAAAATAAAATAAAAAAGAAAATGAAGACGAAAAAAAAGAGAGAGAGAGAAAAAGAATAAGAACTCTTTTTAAGAATCTGAATTTCAAAACAAACTGCAAATAAATACGAACTCTAATTAAAAAAAATGAAATTGAATCACTAAAACGAAATGAATCTAAATCTCGAATTGAATTTCGATCTGAATCCTTTAATCTGAATCCTTTGATCTGAATCCTTCGATTATTCTTCAAATCGAAATCTATTTGAAACTTTTCTGTAATTCAAATATTTTCCTCGACTTATTGCTAGGTCGAGTCTTTTCAGCTTGGTACACTTACCAGCTCCTTTCAATTCTCTTTCTTCTGTGTCTTAGAGGATCAACTAGTTCTATTGACACGGAGCCACGAACTTTGTTCGATTTGGTTCTGATGGCATGGGACTGGGTCCCTCTTCATACAGATCAACTTTGGAGGCTGGAGCCTAACTTCTAGTTCTCTTCGAGGCTAGAGCCCAACTTCTAGTTCTCATTCAAACTTTTGAGGCTGGAGCCTAACTTCCAGTTCTCTTCGAGGCTAGAGCCTATCTTCTAGTTCTCATTCAAACTTTCGAGGCTGGAGCCTAACTTCCAGTTCTCTTCGAGGCTAGAGCCTAACTTCTAGTTCTCATTTAAACTTTCGAGGTTGGAGCCTAACTTCCAGTTCTCTTCGAGGCTAGAGCCTAACTTCTAGTTCTCATTCAAACATTCGAGGCTGGAGCCTAACTTCCAATTCTCTTCGAGGCTAGAGCCTAACTTCTAGTTCTCATTCAAACTTTCGAAGCTGGAGTCTAACTTCTAGTTCTCTTTCTGAGGCTAGAGCCTAACTTCTATTTCTCATTCAAACTTTCGAGGCTGGAGCCTAACTTCCAGTTCCCTTCCTGAGGCTAGAGCCTAAATTCTAGTTCTCTTTCAAATCTTCGAGGCTGGATCCTAAATCTCCAATCTTCTTTACAATCCTGAGGTTGGAACCTAAGTTCCAATTCTCATTCCAAATTCTGAATCTCAACGAGATCCACCTTGAAATTAATCTTAAATCGAACTTCAATCGGAATCAGAACTCTGATTAAATCAAAAATTAAACTCCAAAATTAAAAAATTTGAAATTGAAACTTGAAAAAATGAATTTAAAATCGAATCTCCCCAAATCTTGTGATTTAGAATTCACCTTCTTTTTCCCCAGCGAGAGTTCAAGAATCTTCAGTCTTGGAGATTTACCTGATACTCCCCAGCGAATATTTTCTACGCTCTGTTCTAAGTGTGTCCCTTAGACGTCTGTGTTGGTTTTTGTGAGGTCTTTTCTTCTCTCCTTAGTGCTTAGGATCTAGCCATAGGTTTTGCCTTTGACTATCCTAGAGGATTAGAAATGGAACCCACCACCACTTAGAAATTCAAACCACTTCTTGACTCCCTTCAAACCCCACAAGTTTGATTGTAAACCCCTAAAGCACTTGGAGGGTTAAGATCAAATGTGGAGGTTTAAAGGATAAGTTTCATACAGGACTCTATGGCCTTAGGACTACCTTGGATGGTCTGGTCTGGTGAGGGTTGACTTGCATACACTACACTCTCACATACATTCCAAAACCCTAAAACCACATCTATACCCAATTTAATTCGCTGACTCATGTAGGTAATTCATATGGATGGATCTTAACCCCTAAGCCCCTTGCTAAGAGGGTTAGGAACAACATAGTGAATGCCTAAAATGAGTCCTATCATGGCTCTTGTGAGCTTAATATGGCTTCTTGGCTCAACCAAAATGATCTCATTTCACTCACACTTGATCAACCTTCATTTTTCCAAAATTTCAATTTTTGACCCCCGGGACCCTAAACCCACCAAACCTACCATATGCCCTTGAAATTGCCCAAAATTTGCAAAATTGCCTAAATTACCCAAAATTCCTCAAAATCAGTCCTAAACATTTACCACCACTCAAATTGATCATCCTTGGTCAAATATACCAAAAGTTTCAAAATACCCCCTCAATAACCTCCAAATACCCAAAATACTCTTTTTGACCTAAAATTCCAAAATTTTAAAAAATTCCAAAAAAAATCCAGAAAATTTCAAATATTCCTAATTTCATTTTGTTCAACTACACTATAAGCCAATTTTGTCAATTTAGACCACTTTTACCAAAACCCCCAATTTGACCTATTTTAAACCTAAGAGAGCCCAATGTCCAACCAAACCACTCCAATTGACCTCAATTTTGATCTAATTCAATCCTAAGCTTCAATTTAATATCCCCAACATCAATTTAGACTAAATTAACATGTGGATATAATTTCAATTTGAAGCTTAAAGCCCAATTTTGGCCCATGACCTAAACTTAGCCCAAACCAACCCAACTTAACTCCAATTAGCCCCAAATATTTTCTAAAACCTTCTTAATATCCCCACAAACAAAACACTAACATGATTTGCCCCAAATTTGAAACCAAACTCCACCCAAGCCTAACCCAAACCAAAAATCCCCAATTTTACGTAAACCAATTATGAATCCAAATAGGCCCAAATCCCAAAATCAAAACCCAACCAAAATTGAAAACTCTTTGTTACACTCCCATAAACATTTTTCAACATTAATTTTACATCAAACCCAACATTGGCCCATCCTTAACCCAAGTTAGCCCAATTTGATCCACTTTGGCCTCATTACCAAAAAGCCCAAATTAAATCCAATTCAACCCCAAATGACACCAAACCTTTTCTAAAATTCTCATAACACATCCCTAAACAAAACCCAACATTTATTTGGCACAATCTTTTACAAAACTTTCATCCACTAACTTGTTTTAAAACCTAAAAGCCCACCTTTTTTAAGACGCTTTAAAAGCCCATCCAAAACAATTTCGAAGGCCCAAAACCTATTTCAAAACCCATATGACATCTTCATTGGTCATCCATTTGATAAAATCACCCCCTAAGTTTTATTTCATCATTTAAACAAACCAAAAGTGGCCCCATGAAAATTTTCCATCAAAATGTCCAAAAATTCAAAACACTTTTTCATGTAATTGACCAAGCTTTGCCCCAAGCGACATGGAGCCATGGAGCCATGCATAAGCCATATGCAAGCCTTGGAAGCTACTTTCCACTTCACCAAACCATTTATGGCTAGAGAGGGAACCCCTTTCCAAACTCCTTAAGCCCTTTTAACCCCTTTTATGTCACACTCTAACCCATGCTTAATCAAAGTTCTTGGGATAGAGACTTCTCCACCTAAAGTCAGCTGAGCCAAATGATTCATTTCAGCCCAAATCAAACTCTTGGAGGGTGAACCCAACCCATTTCCATGGCTTGACCAAATTAAGCTCAAAATGACCTTTCCCCCTTACCACTTAAATCAAACTCCTTTACACATGTCAATCCTCAATTGAACTCATCAACTTCCACCCCTGACCCCACTGAGCCAAATTGAGCAGCCCTACACCTTCACCAGACCAAGAGAAGAAGTTCCCCAGCAAAAGCGCCCTCACCAGGCCAGCCATTCTCCATATCGGCCAAACTTTGAAATTAGCCCAGGTCACATTCATACCTGGACAATTCTTCAGAGCCAGAGACTTCATCTGGAGCTTCCTTGGGTTCAATCGAAGGTGCTACAACTCTCTGATTGAAGCTTCACTTCACAGCGCAAATGTATGGATCTCTTCTTCCTCCAGAGCTTTTGTGAATTCTCCATTTTGTTTGGCTCAATTTTATAGCATGTTAGCCGTATAAATTTGTGCGTCTTGTTGAGACAAATCCATAGAGTATAAGAACATGAAATTTGGTGGAGAAATGAGAGAGATCTTAGGGTTTTAGTGTGTATGGCTCTCAGGACACACCGGATGGAGACGATGACCAGCAGCCGTCTGATCGCGCGTGTATCAGATAGATGACCAGGATCGCACCGGATTAACACATGAGACGGAACTGCGGACCACGTGGCATCTCAGTTAGATGGCAGCGTTAAATGGGAGCCTACCACGTGGGCTTTCGATCCGTCGTAGGATGACGGGGTGCTGACTGGTTTAAGTAGATAAATAGGGTATTTTTTATTTATTTAATTACCCAAAACTTCAAAAATTCATATCTTTGTGTAGAAAAATACCCTCTTGCTCAGTGAACAGAGGAGAACAATGTGGAAAAGGAATTAAGTTATTTTGATGAGTATTTTATTTTTAATTAATTATTTACTAATTTCAGTATTTTAATTCTCCATGCATTTATACAATTCACCATGACATGAGACCATAGGGATTTTGTAGCCTCTGTTCTTGGGAACATTTCTTTAATTTTCCAAGCCAGAGGCCATCTCTGTGGCAAGATATTGATTTTTCAAATTTATGTGTCTGTTTTGCAATTTTAATTCCAGTAATTAGCATGTTGCTTAGAAAATTCTAGGAAAATTTGGGGAGGTATCTTATGACCAGAAGACCCTAGAAAAATTATGGTTTGGTTTAATTCCTTAAGCATAACCCTAATTGGTCTAAACACCCAAAACTGAGTTTTAATTAATTAGGATTAACCACACATCAAAGTTACTTGAAAATAATTCTCGAATGTCACTTAGGATGCGAAGAACCTCACAAAAAAATTTGAAGTCAATTAGAAATAATTTAACCCATTAAATGAATTATTTTGGTTGTATGACCACTTTTAAAATTAAAAAATTCATAAAACCTGAAATACACTTCAAAAATTCACCAAAATGGTTTTATGGGCTCTCTGATATAAGAGGAGTCTAGGAAAATTAAAATTAGAGTTTTCTAAAAATTTTCATTTTTAATCATATTTCTAATATTTTAATAAATAAAAAATAATAAAAATCAAAAAAATATTAAAAATCATAAGAATGTCACATTTTACCTCCTAATCACTTAGGAACATACCAAATATTTTTCTCAAGTCTACAGGTTAAGAAATTGAATTTTAAAGGCTTAGGACATTTTTTTAATATTAAAAAATGAATTTGCCCACATTTTCACTAAATTAATAATAGTAAATCAAAGAAAAATTAGAAAAATATAAAATTTGCATCTCTAGACTTCTTGATTTAGAGAGATTTAAGAAAAATATTAAACTTAATTTTCAACTTTAATTTTATTTTATAATTAATTAATACAATAAAAATCAAAATAATTATAATAAATAAAATATAATTCAAAAAATCACCAAAATTGGTCTAGGTGGTCCTATGGTCAGGAAGGACATCTCACAGTTTTTCTAAGGATAGAAACCTCACCTTAGTCATGTTGTTGAATTTTCATTGAAAACCTTCATTTTCTCAAAAAAATAAATATATAAATTAAATTAAATTCAAAAAAATCACATTTTCACCTCTAGTGTCTTAATTGACATATGAGTGAAGTGACATAAAAATTTTAAATTCATTTGAGCTTAACTTGATGAGTTATGAAATAAATAAGCCTAAAGGGGCATAAAGGTAATTAAAGGATTCTAACCCTAATTAATACTTTAGGTTTAATCAAAAGGGATGGTAAAATATCTGATCTTAGTCTTCTCTTGGATGATTGAAACTTAGGGAGTAAAGGGGTAGAAACCCATTGATCACTTTGAAAATATCAAAATGTAACTTTAATTAAATCATTTAAATTTTGGGAGGATAACTAAAATTTTGGATTATTAGGGATGTGACTTAGGAAGATACCAATTCTTTAATTTGAAATCCCTAAATAAATTACTTTAATAACATTTCAATTCTTAATTAAACTTAAAATAATAATTGAAATTAATGATTAAGAGGAAAATAACCCTTAATTAAATTAAACTTTAAAACATTAAGTGATTTAATAACTTAATTAAATTAAAATTAGAACTGTAAAATTAATTTATCATTTGAAAACAAACCTAAAACAAATTTGAAACATTAAAAAATCAATATCAAAACTATTTATAATTAAAAAAATTAAACTAATTAAAATCTGCCTAAAATATTACAATCAATCCAAATAAAGTCATTAAAATTAATAAAAATAAATAATTCAAACACCTCTTCCAACCTAAGAAAATTTAAAATGGTAAAATTAATCTAAAATAAAAAGATCATTAAAATATAAAGATTTATTGAAACAACTTGAACACTATTCCAAACTTAAAATTATTAATTAAAATTTTATAACTAAACCAAATTATTTCAAAATCATCAATTTTCTAATTAAGAATTGTTAAAAATCTTCAACAAATTAATTTGCCCCTAAAGGCTTTCATTATCATAACTCTTAAATAAAGCATTGAGTGAAATGTCACTTCACTCATAGGATAATCAAACATCCTAGTTCACTGAGTAAGAAGCAAAACTTAACTAAATCTCTTGAATGATTAATTCACTTGTACAATGAAATTCATTTAGACTCAAAATAATCTCGGAAGTATTGAAAGGATGTTTAGGACTCATCCTAAGCACTTTCTCAATACGATGAGATGTTTTAGAAGAACAACTGACTTTAATTGTTCTTTGGTGAAGAAAATCATCCTTAACAATACATGAGAACCTAGGCGTCATAGGAATTGACTAACTATAGGATTAGGATTTTGGTAGATAACCAAAACCTTCCCTTAGCTTCACCTAGGTGTTTTCTTGCAATTATATAAATGCTTTAACCTGTGTTATAAGTGCAGGAGAAAATAAATAGGAATGCTTACCAGGTTCGCTTTTATTTCATTGAAATTGTTTACCTGCACTGTACTTTACTTCTCTTACATGATAAACAAGAATGTCACCCTGCATGAAAACTGAAACCTTTAGGATAGCCACAAAACTGAAACCCAAAATTAAATTAAAAGTCACAATAAGATAAAATTCACTGCCACAACATTCAAAATATAAAACAACTAAAAACTTAATCACAAACAGAAAACAACAAAACTACAACTCCAAATAAATTAAAACGTCTCGTTGGATGATAGGGAATACATCGGATGATGTGACCCACGTGTTGCTAACGGGATTTCCCATGGTCTAAATGAAAGTTTGGAACTCATTCAGTTGTGTTTAACAAATTCATCTGGACTAAGTGAATCCGATGAAAATAACGGTGTCGGGATGACGGAACCGTGGGATCTTAATCGGTTCTGTTTAACCAACTTTAAGATTTGTTTTAATTAAAACATTAAAAATATTTGGACTTTAAGACTTTTCTAAACCAAAACACTTCTCTCATCTCTTGTTTTTCACTTTCTAAAACTAAACCTCTGCAACAACAAGGAGCTTGGAGCATAGTGGGCAGCACGGCCATCGTCGTCAGCAAAACTGGAATCTACATCAACAAAACCTTTCTTAGAATTAAATAAAAAATCATAGGATTTCAAGGTAGTTTGCTTAGTGCAATATAAATCCTCAACTCTTCGTTAGGCATTTGCATAATCATGTTATGTAGATTAAGCCCTAACCGGTCATAGGACTCCGAGGTAGTCATTTGGTACGACGTAAACCCTCACATCTTCGAGGCTATTTGTGTGATTATGTCATACAAATATAAGTCTAATTAATTAAAATTGGCAGGATTGAAACATTAAATATACTCTTAAGTTGAAGCCAAACAATTGGATAGTTTTGGAAGTTGCCAAGATTCTTCTTGGATCCTCAGCTTCTCCTACTTCTCTTCCTTTGGACTCCTGAAATTAACTGTTCCAAATTTGATCCATTCCCTATTGAAATTTCCAAAATCCAATTCATTTGAAACCTCCAACTTTGAAATTCTTGAGAGCAAAACCACTGATCATTATCGAGAGTTTTCTTAAGTGTCTTCAGACATTTAAGATGTAATTAACTATAGGAGCTTGCCCTTATAGAGAACTTTAAGAACCCAGGTAATATAAACCCTGTTTAATTCCTTTATATTAAACAGGGGAACTTGTCGGCTGGTTCGCAGACCAAACGGATGTCACAAATCTTCTAGTTTATTTAATCGAGTCCCATCATCAAGCGGTGTATCTATTCCTTGGGACAGATACACGGTTTGTGATGCGATACTCGTTTATAAACTATTTGGGATGTGAGATCAGTTTGATTTCATATCTTAAAATTTTCAAACTTAAAATTATTTCAAAAAAAATCAAATGTTACTTTCCAAATTATATATATATATTTAAATTTAAATTAAATTTAAAATTCGCCGACAACTTCTGTAGGCGACCCCTTTTCAAAATACAACACAAACCTAAAAATATGCTGACAGGGCGGTGCTGCCATTTTTCTTCTTAAGCCAAATCTTAGGTAAAATTATTTTTAAATTATGTTGGAGCTAAGTGCTTTGCCATTCTTTCACCTATTTTTGGCTTGTTTAATTTGCCCTAGCCATTAAAGCATGGTTTTCCCTTCTCATGGCTTATATTTTCTTGCTTTTGGCTAATGAGTAATATGGTGGGAATTGAAGTTTATGCTTGAGTTTTTGGAAGCTCTTTCATGCCGCAAAAGTTTGAAATTTATGCTTGGATTCTTGAAGTACTTTTCAAAGGCTACTTTTTATAATTCATGCTAAGTTTAGGACACCTTTCATGTGGCAAAATGTGGAATTTTTGCTAAGTTTTGGAAAAGGCTTTTATATTAAGAAAAAATATATTTGAGTTTCACATTTAGTCTTGGGACTATTTCACATGCCAAAAATTTTATGTTTCTTTAGAGAAAAAAAAGAAAGAAAAATGAAGTTTCCTACAAGTTCCCTATATGCTTGCTCTCATTTATGTTGCTTGACTTGAAAAAAAAAGTGTGAAAAATAAGAAAGAGAATAAAGAAAATATAAAAAAGAAATGCTTAAAGTTGGTTGGCTTAGCATTGCATTAATTAGCTCTTACATACTTTCTTGGGTTTTATTTAGGCTTGATTAAGCCTCCTACATGCTAGCCTAGGTTCCTACATGTTTGCTTGGGTTTCCTATATGATTCTTCTCATGTAGGTATGCTTGGAGAAAATGTGTAAAAATCAAATTTCTAGGGGAAATGCTGCCGATTTTTTTTTTTAAATTAGTCGATTTTGTTCGCTAAACATGTTTGATATATGTGGGGGGCTAGGACCTTAAATGGCATGAGCTTTTCTTTGTGTTTCACATAGAGGTATGGAGTTGGGTTAGCTTATGGTATGTTTAATGGCTGATTTTCTAATGCTTGCGGGCTAAGAAATTTTATGGCGAAATTGTGGTTTAGCGGTTGGAATTTTGAGCTTATACATCATGGCAAAGATTAAGCAGTTGTTGGTGCCTATAGTGTGGTTGTTTCATAAGGCATTTAGAAGCCTTCTTACCTTGTTTTTTTTTACTTGGCCGAAAATACATGTTTGACGAGAAGTTTTTTTTTTCTTTTTTGAAGTCTTCTTGCTCTTTCTTGGTTGGTTTAAGTGTATGCTTGGGATGTTTAAAATCTTAATGTCTCACATGAAATTTAGGTGCTCTTTCTTGCACCTTTTAGTTAGCTAAACTCATGGCTTGAGAGACACATTCACATGCTAGGAAGTTTGAAATTTGCTTGGCCTTTGATCTTGTCTTTCACATGTTTAAAATTTGAATTTTATTTGAGGCTTTAAGCCTGTTTCACATGTTAAAATTTGGAACTTTAGTTTGTATCTTAAGGTCACTCTCATATGGCTTAAAATTGGAAGTTTTAGGTGGTATGTTGTACTTCTTTTATCTATGCTTCCCAAGCTTCAATACATAATATTTAAAAAGAATGGCTTGCTTGCTTTATGTTGTTTAGCATACTTTGAGCTTGGGGCTTCACCCTTTTGAAACATGAGAGAATTGGTTTATTATATGCCATTTTCAGATTTGAAAATGGCCCTATTTGATACACTTGGGAATGAGGCTATATATGTTAATTTCTCACCTATTTCACTATGTATTCATATATACAATACTTAAGCTTTAATTTCACTAGGTATTCATATATAGAATACTTAAGATTTAATTTCACACACTTCCTACCTCATTTCATGCCTTTTTATTGCTTGGTTATGGCTAGCTAACATGAAAATAAATTTATTGAAGTTACATACAATTTTCAGATTCAAACATGTTCACTCATGAAACATCAAAATTTGAACACGCCTACACTTGTTTTTCATCTATTTCAACATTTATTCAAATATGCAACATCAAAGCTATAATTCCACATATGTTTCACCTTATTCTATGCACAAAAAACATGTTTTACTTGTAGAAATTCAAAGCTCTTTTTTTCATACAAGTCATCCCATAGTTTGGAGGTGTTTACATATCACATTCATGAAGTGCACCTTTCAAATTACATTCCACCTTTACTTCACTTTATTTTTCAAATGCTTGCATGTGTTTCATATGGAAGTTGCTATGAGCATCACATACTTGATTGAAAATGTTGGCCATTGCTACTTGGATGCCTATAGCCCCTTTTAGAGATGTCTATTGTACATATGAGAGAGTGCCATTGTTCCAATGCTACCATTAAGTGAAAATCTACACTTTTGCACTTATTTTGAATTGATTTGGATTACTTCCTTGCTATCCCTATGCAAAATATACTTGATTTGGCTTGTGGTATGTTGGTTCTAAGTGCTCTTTTCTTGCCCCTATGTTGAGAATTGCATGGGTGTAACCATGCAAGTTTACTTTAAATGTTCCCTTACCGCCCTCACTTAAAATTTACATTATTAAGCATGATTTAAATTGATTTTAAGTGAGAAAAAGGAAAGAAAAAGAGGTTGCATGTTTACCCTTTCAAAAAGGGAGAAAGTTGGGATATACTATTCATGCTCAGTTTGCCTTAGACTCACATACTCATGTTGAGTGCCTTTACATTCTTATACATGCTCTCCTACTTGTTTAATATGCTTTGAATGGTGTCATATGCTCGTGTCACTTTACTATCATGTTTCTCTGAATGTGGGAAACTCTAATTGGTGGAAATATTGAATGTTACATATATATACATGCTCGAGGCACTTCTTTTATGCAAATTGTAGGTGTGAAAAATTCATTTTTTATGCCATTATGTTGCCCGATTTTTCTCAATCAAAATTTCGTTTTCCTATGTTGTTTATTGGTTTTGATTTTATACGTCTTCTTTTGCCTTACGTTACTACACCACTTACATAACCCACATCTTGTACACTACATTATCCTACATGACCTACATCATCATACTCATTATGTCACTACGCCACATTACCCTACACCACATTACCACTACATGATACACTACCTTACCACCTAACATGTCACATTGCTTCACTTCCTACACTACTCCACATCTTACATCACATCCTAAATCACTTCACATGTTACATTACCACACACCACACATTACTTCACTCCTTACACTTACATCACCACATTCCCTACCCCACATTCTACATTACATTCTACATTACCTTTCATACTACATTGCTTCACTTACCACATGCTACATCACTTTACACACCACATGCTACATTACCCTATATTACATTACCTTACATCATATCATACGCTACATTATCTCACATCCCTACACTACATTACCCCATATACTACATTACCCTACATTAGATCATATGCTACATTATCTCACATACATATTATATACTACCTCATATATTACATTACCCTACATCACATCATACGCTACATTATCTCACATCCCTACACTACATTACCCCATATACTACATTACCAATCATTACATCATATGATACATTATCTCACACCCATACACTATACTACCTTACTATACTACATTACCCTATATCACATCATATGCTACATTAGCTCACATCCCTACACCACATCACCCTACATGCCACATTGCCTTAAGTCTTACACTATCCCGCCTCCTACATCACTTTAAAAATCATGTCCCTACACTGCTTCACTCACTACATTACCTTATTTGGGACATCGTCTTTCACTTTATCACTTTATGCACATAAAAGGATTTAAGACTTTTGCATCCTTGTTCTTAGCCATTTATGGGCTTGGTCTTTTTACCTTTCACAACTACCCCTTGCACCATGTTGGAGGGGCTTAGCCTACATGTTTTACATGACTTACAGCTACCTCTCCGTACCATGTTGGGAGAGGTCTAGTTTAAATGTCTTTGACGTCCGTTTTTGAGAAACGACCCACCTCCTTCACGACATTGTTTTAGGTAGATTGTTTTCTCCTCTTTCTCTTCCTTGCTCCATGTCCTTTGCTTCTTCTTCTTTCTTGGCCTAAGTCACATGCTCATATAGGACATATGAGTGCACATGTATAGCCTTTAGCTATATGTGGGGCCATTAAACAAGGCTGTAAGTAGGATGGTGGAGGGAGGACGATGATGACAGTGCATAGAGGAGGGATACAAGAAAATTCTAGTATAGTATCTCCTGACTTAGAGACCTTGGAGGAGGTAGACGAAGGAATCTACCGATACTATTCACCCGTCTTTGGGGTATCTGCCACTCTCACACTTAGGTTGCTAGTAGTCCTAGTTCAATTAGGGTAGTCAACATGTGGATCACATTACTTTATAAAATATACATATACATTTTTCAAAATACAAAATTACCTCAACAACAAAACATCCTATTTACCTACTTTTTCACTTACATGCGATCTGAACTGAAATGTGTGAAAAATTTAGAAAGGTCAACGGTTGACTTTTCGGGTCGAATTAGGACTGCCTTCCGTAGGGTGTCAGTCTGGTAGTTAGCACTTAAGGTGGGATATACAGCACAGCTCTAAGTCCTCTGCGCCATCGCGCTTACTGTCCTCCTAGACTCGTAGTCCTTTGTTTCTCGTGTTTTTTTCTACGATGTTTTCTATTGATTTCCTATGTTTTGATTACAAAATTGTTTCCATGGATTTCCTACGAGTTTTCTCCGCAGTTTTACTTTTGGATCTCTTACGAGACCGTCTTTTTTGACCTTTTTGGTTTTCTTGCACACCTTTCAGTTACCACATCGCACATTCACATCACATACCCATTGATCTACCTAAAAAATACACATTTTTATGCCTTATTTATGATTCAATTCTTAAGGATATTATGCTTTAATGAAAGGTATTTTCATGTTTTTGGATGTAGATGATTAAAAAGAGTCCAAGAAAGAAAAAGAAGAAAAGAGGAGTAAAAAGGAGGAAAAATGGAGGTTATGAAGCGAATTTTGGAATTATTGGCATGGCGCCTAGGCGCCAGAGTCCGGCGCCTAAGCGCCAGTTCGATACAGATGCTGTTATGTTTTTTTTTATGACTTTGAGCAATTATTTTGATCGTGTTAAGGGGTTATTGGAGTTTCTAGAAGACTGGAAGTTACTCCTAATTTATAGGACACGTGATACAATGTAAACGGTCTGGATCGGGAAGAGGTGCGACCCAAAGTGAAAAGGTGTAAAAGACCTGGTCACGGAGTCCGGAGCCTACGCGCTAGATCCCGGCGCTTAGGCTCGACTGTTACCTTCTAGAAGATACATTGAATTTGGACGAATTTTGAAGAGGTACCTTAATCAACCTCTGGCCAAATTCAGAGCTCTATAAATAAGAGCTCGTTCTATAGAGAAAATCGCACCAAAACCCCCCTCTTAGTACACATACCCATTTTAGCATATTCTCTCTCATCTCTAGTTTTATTTAGTCTCTTCCATACTTAGGGAGCCACTTTATTTTGTATCTAGTCAGTTTATTTTTAGTGTTTATTGCTGTCCGAGTCTTTCATCATTGCTTTCGAGTCAGTAGAAGTCAGCGGAGCTTTTGAAGAAACACTTCAGATAAGTATTTGTACTTTGGTTCAAAGTTTTATAAATATGTTTTATTGTGTTATTTTAATGAGTTCTGAGTAGTTAGTTATCTTTCTCCTTTCAACTATGAAAAGATTATAAATTAATTAAATTCTGTAGGAGAATTAAATATAAAATATTTTAAAATATAGTGATGATATTAGTACCTGATCTTAGTTTACTTTTTAAATTGGCCATTTAATTTGTTAAAACATGTTGAAGAATTTTGATACCTATCCGGCGATAAATTCTTAACTAGTAGATATCACATGAATTCTTAGGTAATCGCAAGCTATACGTGGATTGTTTAAGGTGAAGTGCAAATAAATAGGAAGATAATGTTTATTGGGTGTAGAATTAATTAGTTTTTTAGAGTGACAGACTAAATTCTAATAATTTGGTTTATAGAAAGGTAACGAGTCACTGCTAGGGCCAACCATAGCCACCTTTGGACATCTAGTAGTGTGAGCCTAGATTAACCCATTTTACTAAATTCAGAGCTCTATAAATAAGAGCCCATTCTACAGAGAAAATCGCACCAAAACCCCCCTCTTAGTACACATACCCAATTTAGCATATTCTCTCTCATCTCTAGGTTTATTTAGTCTCTTCCATACTTAGGGTGCCACTTTATTTTGTATCTAGTGAGTTTATTTTGAGTGTTTATTGATGTTGGAGTCTTTTATCATTGCTTTGGAGTCAGTAGAAGTCAGCGGAGCTCTTAAAGAAACACTTCAGATAAGTATTTGTACTTTGGTTCAAAGTTTTATAAATATATTTTGTTCGTTATTTTAATGATTTTTGAGTAGTTAGTTATCTTTCTCCTTTCAACTATGAAAATATTATAAATTATATAAGTTTCGTAGGACAATTAAATATAAAATATTTTAAATTATTTTGATGATATTAATACCTGATCTTAGTTTACTTTTTATTTTGGCCATTGAATTTGTTAAAACCTATTGAAGAATTTTGAGACCTATCCGGAGATAAATTCTTAACTAGTAGATATCACATGAATTCTTAGGTAATCACAGGCTATACATGGATTGTTTAAGGAGAAGTGCAAATAAATAGAAAGATAATATTTATTGGGTGTAGAATTAATTAGTTTTTAGAGTGATAGACTAAATTCTAATAATTTGGTTTATAGAAAGGTAACGGGTTACTAGTAGAGCCGACCAAAGCCACCCTTGGACATCTAGTAGTGTGAGCCTAGATTAACCCATTTTTCTAATAAAACATCCTGAGCCTAACTATAGATTAGTCAATGTTTTTTGCACCTGGACCAAAGGGTAATGAATAGGAATGCTTTTATTTGGCACAATACTATAATCTTATTTCCCTACAAAAGATATTTAATCTATAATTCTTGGATTAGTTGAAAAAGGAGAAAGTCATTTTTAAACTTACATAGAATTTTAATTACTGCTTATTTTACTTTCCTTCTTGTTGCTTACTTTATTTTTTGTAAAAATTATAAGTTAATTAAATTTGAATATATATATATATATATATATATATATAACAAAAAAAGAGTATATATAATTCACATAAGAAAATTTCAAAATATTACTTATTTCTCTTACTTTTTATTTCACTATCCCTCTGGGATCGATAACCAGGACTCCACTAGAGCCCTGTATTACTTGAATGATACGTACACTTACATTTAAAATTGTGACTTTTACAAATAAAATCTAAATATAAAGTAATAAAAGTAAACCTCGCAAGTCAAGTTTTTGAAGGCATTTGCTAGAAATTAAATATTATAAAAAGTGGTATCAAATTCTTATATTTTAAAGATTATATAAAGTTGTATCGCATCAAGTTTTTTATGCCGTTGCCGGGGATAGAACAAAATAAAAAGTATAAGTATAAAGAAAGATAGAATAAAATAAAAATTAAAAACAAACATGAAAACAAAACAAAAAAATAAAAATATTTTCTTTAATTTTTTATGCGTAGTTCTGGATCTGAAGGATTACTACCATTTGATTCTGACATAGAAAGAACAATTAGAAGAATTAAAAAAGGAAATCAAATTTCAAAACATCAAAAAATGGCTAACTTAGATAACAATAATCAGAATCCAATCGAAATTAATGAAAAAAGGTTTATAAACCATTAAGAGAATATGCAAACCCTACAGCTTATGAACTTCATGTTAGTATTCAAATTCCTACTGTAGATGCTAATCCTTTTGAGCTTAAACCTTCTATTATTCAAATGGTTCAAAACAATCAATTTGGAGGAACACCTAATGAGGATCCAAATTTACACCTTGCTAGTTTTTTAGAAATTTGTGCTACCTTTAAATATAATAATGTTTCTGATGATGCTATTAGGCTTAGACTCTTTCCTTTTTCCTTAAAAGATAAAGCAAAGATGTGGCTTAATTCATTAGCAACTTGTTCTATTAAAACATGGGCAGATATGTCACAAAAATTCCTTGCTAAATATTTTCCTCCTTCTAAAACTGCTAAATTGAGAAATGATATTACTTCATTTACTTAATTTGGTGGAGAAACAATTTATGAAGCTTGGGAAAGATTTAAAGAACTATTAAGAAAATTTTCTCATCATGCTTTACCAGATTGGTTAATTATTCAAATATTTTATAACAGACTTATTGGATCACTTAGATCAATTATTCATGCTGCTGTTGGTGGTTCTTTAATGGCTAAGACATTTGAGGAAGCCTACACATTAATTGAAGAAATGGCTAATAACAATTTTCAATGGCCTTCTGAAAGGGTTAATCCTAAAAGAATGACCAGTATTCATGATAATGACGCCTTTTCTATTTTAGCTTCACAAGTGGCTGCGATATCTAAGAAATTAGATAATTTTGCTATTAATATATCGCATGTAAGTAATGATAATTCTGTAAATTCTGATGATTATCAAACAATAGAAACTTTGCAAGCTATTGCTAGTAAAACTAATAATCCTTATTCTAATTATTATAATCTTGGTTGGAAAAATCATCCTAATTTTAGTTGGAGTAATGGACATCCAAATTGGAACAATCAAGGAAATTCAAACTATAGACCAACTTATCCTCCAGGTTATAACAATCAGCAGAAAAAGTTGTATGTTGATAAATTGATCTTGCAACTAAGCAATCAGCTACAAAGTCAAAACACTGCTATTCGTAATATTGAGAATCAGATGGGTCAAATTGCTAATTGCATTAATTACATACCTCAAGGAACACCGCCAAGCAATGTCGAAATTAATCCTAAAGGATCTGGAAAAGAACATGAACAAGCAAAAGCTGTACAACTCAGAAGTGGAATGGAATTAAAAGAGAAAAAACAGAATGAGATTGTAAAAAAGAAAGAAGTTGAAGAGATTGAAAAACCTAAAGATATCCTTTCTCCAAGTAAAGATCATACTGTTGTACCTATTCAAGTGGGAGTGGAAAGACCACCACCACCTTTTCCTCAAAGACATAAACAGCAGAAGCTTTATCATTAATTTTCTAAGTTCTTTGAATTTTTTAAGAAACTTACCATCAACATTCCTTTTGCTGAAGCTTTGGAGTAAATGCCAAGTTATGCAAAACTTATGAAGGATATTTTAAGCAAGAAGAGAAAATTTGAAGCTTATGAAACTGTTGCATTAAGTGAAGAATGTAGTGCAATAATTCAGAATAAATTACCTCAGAAACTTAAAGATCCAGGAAGTTTCACTATACCATGTGCTATTGGAGAAAAATTCTGTGCAAAAGCCTTATGTGATTTAGGAGTTAGTATTAATCTCATGTCATTTTCAATCTTTTGAAGGTTAGATTTAGAAGAGATTTCTCCTACCACTGTAACCCTTCAGTTAGCTGATCAATCAATCACTTATCCTAAAGGAGTTATAGAGGATGTTCTTATTAAGGTAGATAAATTTATCTTCCCTGTTGATTTCATTGTTCTAGATATGGAAGAAGATAAAGAAATACCTATCATTTTAGGAAGACCTTTTCTAGCTACCGGTCGAGCTATGATTGATGTGCAAAAAGGAGAATTAACGATGAGAGTTAATGATCAAGAGATAACATTCAATGTTCTGAAATCAATGAGGTATCCTGAAAAAGAAAAATGTTATCGGATGGATATTTTTGATTATATGATTGAAAAACATTACCAAGAAAGATGTAAGGTCATTTTTGATGATAAAGATAAAGAATCTATGTTATATGATGAGTCATTAAATGAAGAAAATTCATATGAAGAAGCTCATTATATTCATGAAAACTGGGAAAATTTAGACACAACTAAAAATGATATACTTTTACCCTCAACTGAAAAAGCCCTTGAACTGGAATTAAAGATGTTACCTGCACATTTAAAGTATGCATTTCATGGAGATTCATTAACTTTACCTGTAATTATATCTTCAGAATTAAGCAAAGATCAAGAAGAAAAGTTAATAGCAGTTCTGAAGAATTATAAGAAAGCTTTTGGTTGGACTATTGCAGATATAAAAGGAATAAGCCCTTCAATCTGTATGCATAGGATTTTAATGGAAGAAAATTGTAAACCCACTATTGAACCTCAAATAAGATTAAATCCAATTATGAAAGAGGTTGTTAAGAAAGAGATTTTGAAATGGTTAGATGGTGGAATTATTTATCCTATTTCGTATAGCCAATGGGTAAGTCCTATTCATTGTGTTCCGAAGAAAGGAGGAGTAAGTGTCATTGTTAATGAAAAAAATGAATTAATTCCAATAAGACAAGTTACTGGATGGCGAATTTTCATTGACTATCGAAAATTAAATAACGCTACTAGAAAGGATCATTTTCCTTTACCTTTCTTGGATCAAATGCTGGATAAACTAGCTGGACACTCTTATTTTTGTTTTCTGGATGGATATTCTGGTTATCATCAATTACCTGTTGCTCCTGAGGATCAAGAAAAGACAACGTTTACTAGTCCTTACAGAACATTTTCCTTTAGAAGAATGTCTTTTGGTTTATGCAATGCACCTGCAACTTTTCAAAGATGCATGATGTTAATATTCTGTGATTTGATTGATAAAGGAATTAAAGTATTTACGGATTATTTCAGTTTTTGGAACTTCTTTTGAATCTTGCTTGGAAAATATAATGAAAATTTTGAAGAAAATGTGAAGAAATAAATTTAGTTCCAAACTACGAAAAATGTCAATTTTTGGTCACAGATGGCATTGTACTTGGACATAAAGTTTCAAAAATTGGGATGGAAGTTGATGAAGCAAAAGTAAAAATTATTGCTGGACTGCAACCACCTACTACTGTTACTGATGTAAAAAGTTTTCTGGGTCATGCTGGATTTTATAAGAGATATATAAAGGATTTTTCTAAGATTGCTAAACCTCTTTGCCATTTATTGGAAAAAGAAGCTAAATTTGAATTTAATGAAGATTGACTGAATGCGTTCAATAATCTAAGAGAAAATTTAATCACTGCACCTGTCATTGTTGCACCTGATTGAAATAAACCTTTTGAATTAATGTGTGATGCAAGTGATTATGCAATTGGAGCTGTGTTAGTACAAAAATATGAGAAGATTTTCAAAGTTATATATTATGCTAGCAAAACTCTTGTTGAAACTCAAGTAAATTACACAACTACTGAAAAAGAGCTGTTAGCAATAGTATATGCTTTTGATAAATTTAGACCATATCTTCTCGAAACAAAATGTATTGTGCATACTGATCATTCTGCTATTAAGTATTTAATATCTAAAAAGGATCTAAACCTAGATTGATCATATGGGTTTTACTTTTGCAAGAGTTTGATTTTGAAATTGTGAATAGAATAGGAACTGACAACCAAATTGCTGATCATTTATCAAGAATAAAAAACAATAATGAGAAGATTTATGAAGAAAATATAAATGATAAATTCCCGGATCAGCAATTATATGTCATTCAAGGATTACAAATGCCTTGGTAAGCTGATATAGTTAACTATTTGGTTAACAATATTTTACCATATGTGATGAATAGTAAATATATTAAGAAATTCAATAATGATTGTAAATCATATATTTGGGAAGATCCTCATTTATTTAAATTAGGAAGAGATTATGTAATTCGAAGATGTGTACCTTATGAAGAAACTTTTGTAATTATTCAAAAATGTCATGATTCTGAATTTGGAGGACACTTTGGAGTGGATAAAATTGCATTTAAAATTTTAAATTCTGGATTTTATTGGCCTACTTTATTTAAAGATGTTGGACATTATGTGAAAACTTGTGATCGATGTTAAAGAATGGGTAATATATCCAGAAAATATGAAATGCCTCTAAACTTTATATTAGAAATCGAAATTTTTGATGTATGGGGTTTAGATTTTATGGACCTTTCGTACCATCATCTGGAAAGATTTAAATTTTATTAGTAGTTGATTATGTTTCAAAGTGGATCGAGCTGTAGCTTTACCGAACTGTGATTCCAAAAGTATTTCAAAATTTTTAAAGAAAATGATTTTTACAAGATTTGGAATGCCCAGAATAATTATCACAGATGGGGGAAGCCATTTCAGAAATATAAGAATTCAATCATTACTGGAAAAATTTAGAATTAAGCATAGAATTGCATCTGCTTATCATCCTCAAACAAGTGGAAGGCTGAATTATCAAACAGTGAAATTAAAAGAATATTGGAAAAGACTGTTAATCCTAAAAGAACTGACTGGGTTGATAGACTTGATTCTGCATTGTGGGCTTATAGAACAGCTTATAAGATACCCATAGGAATGTCAACTTATCGGTTAATTTATCGTAAACATTGTCACTTACCTGTTGAACTGGAGCATAAAGCTTATTGGCCAATAAAGGAGTTCAATTATAATTTGAATACTGCAGGAGAAAAATGATTATTACAAGTGAATGAAATTGAAGAGATTAGAAATGAGTCTTATGAAAATGCAAGAATTTATAAGGAAAGAATGAAGAAATTGCATGAAAAAATGATTTCAAGGAAAATACTCGAGCCTGGACAAGAAGTATTGTTATTTAATGCTTGTTTAAAACTTTTCCCTGGAAAATTAAAATCTAAATGGATGTGACCGTTTATAATTGAGAAAGTATACCCATATGGAACTGTGGACAAAACTGGAAAAGTATTTAAAGTTAACAGATTAAAACTGAAGCCTTATATGGGAGAAATGAAATTAAATTACAAAGAGGCTTATGAGCTGAGTCTACACGATTAGTTTAATTAATTCGGTCGAACCGACGAAGTTAAACCAAGCACTTTGTGGGAGGCAACCCATATTTATTAGTTTGATTTTAATTATTTCTTTATGGTTATGCCTTGGTCTTGACTGAATTTGTATATAACTTCTGGAAATGGAATTCTAATAAGTCTGTATTGGCTTAAGCTAAACATTTTTTTGAAGTATATATACTTTGGACTTGGACCACTCCATGTCAAATGTGAGTAAAAAGGAGATCAAGTTAACATTCGTTTGTGATTGTTTGTGATTTGAATTTTTCGTAATTGTGTTTATGTGTTGATCATACTCATTTTTTAGACCTATTTTTACGATCGAAACTTTGTAAAATTTGACTATAGGTGAATCAGAGTCGATCAAGGTTCCGGCGCCTAGGCGCCAAAAGTTGGCGCCAAAGTGCCAGAATAACTAGCGTATCGATGATCCGGCGCCTAGGCGCCAGATTCCGGTGCCTAAGCGCCGCGGTTACAGATCGTGGAAAAACCGAATTTCTTCAGTTTTTCACATGAAATGTATTTATATATAGCCTATTTTTCATCCCCAATCCCATAGAAACACTAATTTCGACCAGAGCAATTCATTTTGGAGGAGTTAAGAAAGATTTGGAGACCATGGATAGAGGAAATCATGGAAACGAGGTAAGAGACAAATCTCCTAAAGATCCTCAGCCTTATTTTAATGGTTTTATTGTTGTTAGTCTGGAGAAGAAGTTTAGTCGTATGGATAAGATTGAAGCGAAACCTCAAAGTATTGGTAATCATCTCCATGACATGTATCACCAAAACGAAAACTTGGAATGGCAAACCAAACTTCAATCTGATCACATGGTTGCCTATCAAGACGCTCAAGTAAAAATGTACGCGAAGAAAAGACGGCATTGGAATTTTCAAGGGCGTTGGTGTTTTATCCCTTTGGTCCTAACAAACTTCATTGCGAAAGAGATGGAAATTGAAGATTGGTGTTAAATAGATTCTATATGTGATTTAGGTGTGATCGAGTCTTGTTTTAGTGTCTTGAATATCTTGTGTGTGTATTTGCTAAAATTGTTCAATGTGTGTTGTTGGATTTGAATGTTTGCTTTTTTGTTGTTTGTGTTATTTATAATATGATGAACCTTGATACAAGGATTGTACTGAAGATTGTTGAATTTGGAATTGATATTAGGATTTTGAATTGAAGAATTTGGATACATTTATGTGGATCTATGCTATCATTTTAAATTGATTGTGAAAATATTTGGAGGTTATAAAATGGATTAATACTCTTAAAAGAGTAATTAGGAGTCAAATTTGATAAGATTTGGTGGAATATATTTAATTTAAATCGAACTTTTGGAAAGGAGAGTATGGCGCCTAGGAGCCATAATTCAGCATCTAAGCGCCAGTTCGGCCTGAACCCTAAAACTCATCTTCTTAAACCCCCATGCCATTTTTGATGCCTAAGCTTCCTCCTCCACAGTATTTCGCGAAAATACCACCTATGGATCCCATTTATAGCCAGATTTTCAAGTTTTTGGGCTTGAAATCACCCGATTTCTTCATCTCGAGGTCAGATCAACATTCTAAACTCATTATTTTTTATTTTCACCATGGATTTTGCTCTCATTGAGAAAAACTGAAATTTTGAGAAAATTTTTTATTTTTATTGTTAAATCCATGAAGTGTTTAAGCTATTTCAAGTTTGAAAAGCTTAAAGTAGTTTATTTTCCTAGATCCGTTGAATTTATTTCGCATTTTTCTTTCACGTTTAGATGGCACCCAAATCTAATCGAGGAAAGGAACGAGAAAACTTTGATCGTAGCAAGTTTGTCACTGCTGCTGAACATTTCCAATACAATGGTTTTTCTACGACTCGAAAGTTTATCTCAGAGCGAAGTTTTTATAATCCTGGAGGAAGAATTGAGAAGACAATCGTTGCGCTCAACTGGCAACGATTCAGCTATTTCACTGATGTTATCGTTATCCCGATGGTTAGTGAATTTTATGCTAATTTTGTGGATGCGGAGGAATATGAGATTTTCGTTCGAGGAGTTGGAGTAAGATTCACTCCTGAATGCATCAACATTTTCTATGGCCTGCCACCAAACATTGAGTGTTATTACTCAGGTTTATCTCCATCTGAGGATGATTTGGACATGATCATTGCCTACCTGACTAATAGTACTGGAGCCTGGAAGATTCGGAATAGAGAAAGGGTAAATTTTTCATCTTCTAAACTTAATGGTGTTTCCAAGGCATGGCACTACTTTATTTCTGCTCGTCTCCTTCCATCCAATCATCTTAGTGAAGTTACAAGAGATAGAGCTATTCTAAACTACTGCATTTAAGAGAGGAAGTCTATCGTTGTAGGGAGCATTATTATGATTCTGTGGAGGCTACTGCTTGTTCTATCACATCTATTGGACTTAGTTTTCCTTCACTTATCTATTCTCTATGTCAAAGTGCTGGAGTAGTTGCTGAGCTTTCTGAGGAAAAGCTCAAGTCAACTAAGCCTGTAAGAAGAGAGAGCATCAGCATTTATGATCGACTGCGAGGAAAGAGTTCTACTGCACCTGCTGGTTCATTACCTACTTCAGGTAGAGCTTCTACTTCAAGACCATCTATTTCAGTTGAGCCATCATCTACATTTCGGGAAACCATGCATGATCAGTTCATAGAACAACAGCATGAGTTATTCTTAACTCACTACAGAGTAGATACCATAGACAAGAAGATTGATCATCTTACTGAGTATACACAAAGAAAGAGTGATTTCGATGCTGAGTATTCAAATTCTTTAGTGAGATTTCCGAAGGGAGAGCATGATGTTCAGCTCCCAACTTGTCCCAGAGTTTCACCCTATGTTGATCCTAAGTATATGGAGTTCTCTTTTGGTTATGATGATGATGAAGCTACAGACAGTGATTAGTAGCTTGACTTAACTCTAGAGATTATTGATTTTGTTTTTAGAGTGTTTTCTTATTTCTTGTGATGTTATTTGTTAGAGTTGTTGTGAATTTTTTTATGTTAAAACTGTTTCTTAGCTTGTCTGATGTGTGTTAAGACTGAGATGTGAATGAATTTCTATAAAAGTTTATTTCTGTTTCAGCCTATTATTTAGTGTTCATGAATAGTTAGTAAATTTGCATGTTCTAAAATAAAAAATATATATAATATAAAAAAATAATAGTAAATTAAAAAAAAAATTTTAGGAATTAACTCCTGCTCTGCAAAACTTTTCTATATATGCTTAATCATTTCTGTTATATTCATATTGAAGCATGTGTAAAAATAGAAGTTAGTTTTTCCTTACTACATCATTGTTATACTTAGATTAATTATTGTTTATATCTTTCTCTCATGCTTTAGAAAATTTCGTAATTCATATTTATACTAAAGCTGAAGTTTGGGGGAAGGAAAAATATCTATCAAATTTAAATATTATTTATCCTTAATTAACTAGTATTTTCTTTATAAATATATTAACAAAACATAAGGGATGAAAAATCTATTTAAGAATACCTAAATTTTTGAATTTATAAATAATTTAGTAAACTAAACTAAAATTTCAAAAATTTTGGTTGATTTTAAGAATAGAATTATTTAACTTAAAGAACAATAAGATGAAATTTTTTCTATTTATAGTAAAGAAAATTGTATTTTTGAAATATTAAGAAATCAAGATTATTGCTTGAAAAGGAAAAGATTGAAAATAATTTTTGAAAAAATATAAATTGTTAATGTCATATTTATTAAGTAAGAATGTATAAGTTTTTGAAAATAAGTTAAGGATAGTGAAGTTCATAATCATTAACAGGCTATCCAAAAACAGTAATCCTCACATAAATAAATAAATAAATAAATAAATAAATAAAGATAATGAAAAAAAAGAAGAAAGAAAGTGAGGAGAAACTTTAGGAAATGCCTAATAAAAAATTGGCTTCACTTGAATTATCTTATATTAAGAAAACTGATTACATTTTTAACTTAATTTCTATGTACATGTATTTTTACTAGAAAAATATTTCATGAAAATCTTCTTCATGTAAATATTCTATGTGATCTTAATATGATAAACTACAATTATTCTTGAAATAAATGAAAAATTGGAAGTCTTATGATTTGGTAGTTAAATGTTCTTTAATTCTTAAAATTAAACTTAATTAGTGAAATTTGGTTAATGATTTGCTAAATCATTTATAAAACAAAAAATTACAAGGAATCTTAAATATTTTAAATTCATTCCAAATGTAATCTATTTTATGTAATTAAAAGGGTTACTTGAGGTTAAGTAACATTTAACTTTGGGGGAATTTGATCTACCTAAAAAATACCCATTTTTATGCCTTATTTATGATTCAATTCTTAAGGATATTATGCTTTAATGAAAGGTATTTTCATGTTTTTGGATGTAGATGATTAAAAAGAGTCCAAGAAAGAAAAAGAAGGAAAAAGGAGCAAAAAGGAGCAAAAATGGAGCTTATGGAGCAAATTCTTGAATTATTGGCCAGAGTCTGGCGCCTAGGCGCCAGTTTGATACAGACGCTGTTAAGTTTTTTTTTATGACTTTAAGCAATTACTTTGATGGTACTAAGCGGTTATTGGAGTTTCTAGAAGACTGGAAGTTACTCCTAATATATAGGACACGTGATACAATGTATCTGGACATAAGGAAATGGTCTGGATCGGAAAGAGGTGCGACCCAAAGTGAAGAGGTGCAAAAGACCTGGTCACGGAGTTCGGCGCCTAGGCGCCAGATCCCGGCGCCTAGGCTCGACGGTTACCTTCTAGAAGATACATTGAATTTAGACAAATTTTAAAGAGGTGCCTTAATCAACCCTTGGCCAAATTTAGAGCTCTATAAATAAGAGCCCATTCTACAGAGAAAATCGCACCAAAACCCCCCTCTTAGTACACATACTCATTTTAGCATATTCTCTCTCATCTCTAGGTTTATTTAGTCTCTTCCATACTTAGGGTGCCACTTTATTTTGTATCTAGTGAGTTTATTTTAAGTGTTTATTGATGTTGGAGTCTTTTATCATTGCTTTGGAGTCAGTAGAAGTCAGTGGAGCTCTTAAAGAAACACTTCAGATAAGTATTTGTACTTTGGTTCAAAGTTTTATAAATATATTATGTTCTGTTATTTTAATGATTTTTGAGTAGTTAGTTATCTTTCTCCTTTCAACTATGAAAATATTATAAATTATATAAGTTTCGTAGGACAATTAAATATAAAATATTTTAAATTATTTTGATGATATTAATACCTGATCTTAGTTTACTTTTTATATTAGCCATTGAATTTGTTAAAACCTATTGAAGAATTTTGAGACCTATCCGGAGATAAATTCTTAACTAGTAGATATCACATGAATTCTTAGGTAATCGCAGGCTATACACGGATTGTTTAAGGTGAAGTGCAAATAAATAGGAAGATAAGATTTATTGGGTGTAGAATTAATTAGTTTTTAGAGTGACAGACTAAATTCTAATAATTTGGTTTATAGAAAGGTAACGGGTTACTAGTAGAGCCGACCAATGCCACCCTTGGACATCTAGTAGTGTGAGCCTAGATTAACCCATTCTTCTAATAAAACATCCTGAGCCTAACTATAGATTAGTCAATGTTCTTTGCACCTAGACCAAAGGGTAAAAGATAGGAATGCTTCTATTTTGCACAATATTATAATCTTAATTCCGTACAAAAGATAATTAATCTATAATTCTTAGATTAGTTGAAAAAGGAGAAAGTCATTTTTAGACTTTCATAGAATTTTAATTACTACTTACTTTACTTTCCTGCTTGTTGCATACTTTCTTTTAGTAAAAATTATAAGTTAATTAAATTTGAATATATATATATATATATATATATATATAATAAAAAAAGAGTATATATAATTCACATAAGAAAATTTCAAAATATTACTTATATCTTTTACTTTTTATTTCACTATTCCTATGGGATCGATAACCAGGACTCCACTAGAGCCCTGTATTACTTGAACGATACGTATACTTGCGTTTAAAATTGTGACTTTTAAAAATAAAATCTAAATATAAAATAATAATAGTAAACCTCGCACCTCATGTTTTTTAAGCCATTTGCTGGAAATTAAATATTCTAAAAAGTAGTATCAAATTCTTATATTTTAAAGCATATATAAAGTCGCATCGCATGACCCATCACACATCCACACCACATACACATGCACATACACATTCACATCACATACATATACACGTTCACATCACATATACGTCACATATTCACATCACCTACACATACACATTCACACACACATACTTGTTTTGTTTAGTTTTTCTGCTTTACATTTCAGTACATTTATATACATTCCTAGGTTGTTTGCCTACTTTACCATTTTAGTACATATATATACATTCCTAGGTTGTTTGCCTACTTTACCATTTCAGTACATATATATACATGCCTGAGTTGTTCGCCTACTTTACTTTTCAGAACATACATATACATGCTTAGTTGTCATACACATGCCTGGTTGTTTACATGCTTTACTATCCATGGCACATATGCATGTCTGGTTGTTTACCTGTTTTACTTTCCATAGTGTATACTCTTGTTTAGCATAGTTCTCTCGCTTTACTTTCTCGCATACTTTTAAATTGTAAAAATTATTAAAACCCACATGTTAAACAACTCAAAATTTTATCACAAACAAAATAAGACTTGCAATTGAAACTAAAATTAAGACGTCTCATTGGATGACCGGGAATCCCTCGGACGAAGTGACTTACGTGTTGCTGACAAGATTTCCCATGGTCTATATGAAAGTACGTAACTCATTAAGTTGGGTTTAGCAAATTCATCCAGACTAAGTGAATCCGATAAAAATGGTGGTGTCGGAACAAGGGAACCATGGGAACCTAACTGTTGTCGCCATAATTAACTTAAACATTTATTTTAATTAAAACGATAAGACGCCTTGATTTTCAACCTTCTAAAACATGACACTTCTCTCACTCCCCTGATTGTCACTTCTTAAACTAAATCTGCTACGATGAGGGAGCGTGGAGCATGCATTGTGGGAAGCACAACCATCTTCAACAGCAGAACATGTCTACTTCAGCCGAACAATTCCTTAGAATTAAATAACAAGGCATAGGACTTCGAGGTCGTTTGTCTAGTGCAGCATAAATCCTCACCTGATCTTTTAGGCATTTACGTAGCCCTGCTGCAAAATATAAACCCTAGCGCGTCTTAAGATTCTGAGGTTGTCATCCGATATGATGTAAATCCTCCTATCTTCCAGGCTATTCATATGATAGGTATCAAGTGAATGTAAGCCCTATTTAATAAAACTGGTAGGAGTAAACACTAAATATCTTCTCTACCTAAATCAAGCCAAAAAATAGGATAGATTGGGAAGTCACCAAGACTCCTACTTGGATCCGTGATCTCCCCTAGTTCTTCCTCCTTTGGATTCCTACAACAATTGTTCCAAAACTTAAACCTTTCACCTATTGGACTCTGATTATCATACTTCATTGAAAAGAATCCTTAGCCTTTTGAAGTCAATTCGTAAAAATATCTTTCCTGATTTAAATCAAGAGTTTTCTTAGGTGACTTCGGTTATCTAGGATGTAATTAACTATAGGGCCTTGCCCTTATAGGAAACGGAAATGAACCCAGCATTAATATAAATCCCATTTAACTCTCTTCTGTACTGTTGACCTCATTTTTTTATGAGGTCTTCTCTTCTTCTTTTAGTGCTTAGGATCTAGCCTTAGGCTTTTCCTTTGACTATCTTAGAGGATTAGAATTGGGACCCACCTTTTAGAAATTCAAACCACTTCTAAACTCCCTGCAAACTCCACAAACTTGACTGTAGACCCCTAATCACCTAGAGGGTTGAAATCAAATGTGGAAGTTTAAAGGATGAGTTCCTATAGGACTCTTTGGCCTTAGGACTGCCCTGGGTGGCCTGGTCTGGTGAAGGGTTGACTTACACACACACTACACCTACACACTACACTTTCACACACTTCCTAGAAACACACCCATACCCGACTTGACCTCCTGACTCATGTAGGTGATTCACATGGATGGTCCTTAACCCCTAAGCCCTTGGCTAAAAGGGTTAGGAACAACATAGTGAATGCCTCAAATGAGTCCCTTCATGGCTCATGTGGGATTGATATGGCTTCATGGCTCAACAAAAATGATTTCATTCCACTTACATCCACCCAATCTTCAATTTTCCAAATTTTCAATTTTCGACCCCGGGACCCTACACCCGCCAACCTACCCAAAGCCCTGAATAGCCCAAATTTCTCAAAAATTTCCAAATCACCCAAAATTCTCCAAAATCATTCCCAAACATTTCCACATCACTCAAATTGATCATCCATACCCAAAAATATCAAAAATTCCAAAAATACCTCTCAATACCCTCCAAATACCCAAAATACTCCTCCTAGCCAAAAAATCCAAAAATTCAGAAAATTCCCAAAAAATTCCAAAAAATCCCAAATATTCCCAATTTCATTTTGTTCAACTACACCATGGGCCAATTTTGTCAATTTACCCTACTTTTATCAAAACCCCCAATTTGACCCATTTTAACCCTAAGTGAACCCAATGTCAAAACTAAACCTACCCAATTGACCCAAATTCTGGTCCAATTCAATTCTAAACTTCAATTCAACATCCCCAACACCAATATAGACCAAATCCAAGCCCAATTTGATTGAAATTTGGATCCAATTTCACTTTTGGCCTTAAAGCCCAATTTGGACCCATGACCCAAACTTAGCCCAAACTCACCCAATTCAACTCCAATTAACCCCAAATCTTTTCTAAACCTTCCTTAACATCCCCATAAACAAAACACTAACATTATTTGCCCAAGATTTTGATCCAAACCCCACTCAAATTCAACCCAAAGCTAAAAGGCCCATTTTCGACCTAAACCCAAACCTAACCCAAATGAGCCCAAACCCCAAAATCAAAACCCATCAAAGCCAAAACCTCTTTGAAACACTCCCATAAATATTTCCCAACATTAATTTTACATCAATTTCAACCCTAGCCCAACATTGGCCTAAGTTAGCCCAATTTGACCTACATAGGCCCACTTACCAATTAAACCTAAATTCAAACCAATTCAAGTCCAAATCACACCAAATTGACTCCAAACCACTCATGACACATCCCTAAACCAAACTCAACAGGTATTTGGCCCAACCTCTTTACAAAATTTCTATCCATAAATTCATTTTCAAACCTAAAAGCCCACTTCCCTAAACCTTCCTAAAAGCTCATTTCCACCAAATACAAAAGCCCAAAATTGGCCCTAAAGCCCACATGACATTTCCATTTGCCATCCATTTAATCAAAGCCATTCCCTAAGTTATAATTCCATCATCAAACAATTCCAAATCAAGCCCCATACAAATTCACATCAAAATATCAAAATTTTTCTTAAATCCATTTACATGAAATTGACTTGACTTTTCCCAAGCCAAAGGTGAGCCATGAAGCCATGCATGAGCCACATGGAAGCCATGAGAGCCTCTTTACATGTCACCATACCATATTGGGTAGGAAGGAGGGCCCCTTTCCTTAATCCCTAAAGCTCATTAGCCTTAATCATGATTCACCTAAACCTAAATTTAATCCAAATTTATTTGGATGGAGACTTCTCCATGCCAAACCAAGCTGATCCCTTTGATCCCCCACAAGCACCCAAAGCCACCTTGAAGGGTGCACCAAGCCCAAATGGGTGAGTTGACCCATTTAGACCCAAAAACTAGCCATGCCCCATTCTACTTTGGATCAAAGCCTTTACACTTGGAATTTGCCAATTGCTTGCACAAACACCCAACCCTGACCCACCTGACCCTGAGGGTGACCCTTGCCTGCCGGCCAGCCACCCCAGTCACCGGAAAACTCCATGGCCGAGAGGTCCAAGTCAATCCAAGCTTGGAATTCTCACCTGCTGAGCTGCCCCATGCCCAGTGGCCATTGCAGTTGTTCTTCACTTGCCATGAGCAGCCGATCCCAGCCCTCAACTCCCCCGGGAGGCCCTCCAGCCCTGCCTATTTAAACTCCCCACCTCTCGGCCATGAAGAGGTGCTGAACCGAACCATACCAAAACTGCGCCAAAATCACTCCTCACTCCCCTCTAGACTTAGAGCAATTGATCCCCACCGTTCTCCTCGCTCTAATACCCATTGATCGAGCTCAATTTTGAAGCTCAATTCTCGAGCCGAACAGGACATTCCTGAATCCTTCACCAAAATCAAATTAAACTCACCTACACCTTCACCGAGCCAAGAGAAGAAGTTTTCCGATGAAAGCCCCTCTCTAGGCCACCCAGCTTGTTCCAGACTCCAAAGGTTGTGATTGGCCTTGGTGGAAACTACACCTGTGCAATTCACCACATCCCTGAGCTTCATCCCTAGCCTCCTCGCAGCTCCAACGAACGTGCCAAACATCTCCGATCGAGGCTTCACCTCTCGAGCAAAGGTATGAACTAATTCTTCATCCCGAGCCTCCGGAGATTCTCCATTTCAAATGCTTTAATTTCAATGCATGATAACCGTATAGATGTGTTCGTCTCTTCAAGACGAATCCATAGTAGCATAAGAACATGAAAATCCATCGAGTATCGAGTGAGATATTAGGGATTTAGTGTGGACGGCTCTCGGGTGAGGACACTTGGGGACGATGAACGGATGCCGTCCATTTAATACACGCGCGCACGGACGGCCGGGATCGCGCCGGATGAGGAGACGGAACGATACAGGCGGGCCCCGGGACGGCCGACTCGGATGGCGGCGCCCAATCACGGCGCGACAAGTACCCCTTCGGAGCTGCCGATGTTTCGCTGGCGCCGCGTGGATAAGTAGAAAATTAGGGGTATTTTCTATTTATTTAATTCCCTAAACTTCAAAAATTCATAACTTTGTGTAGGAAAATCATAAAAATAAAATAAAAATACCCTCTTGCTCAGTGAACAGAGGAGAATAATGTGGAAAAGAAATCATTTAATTTCATCAAGTATTTTATTTTTTATAATTTATTTACTCTCTGCATACATTTAATTCTCCATGCATTCATATAATTCACCATGGCATGAGACCATAGGGCTTTTGAAGCCTCTGAACTTGGGAACATTCCCTGAATTTTCCAAGGTCAGAGGCCACCTCTGTGAAAAGTTATTTATTTTTCAAATGCATATTGCTGTTTTGAGTGTTTTAATTCCAAAAATTAGCATGTTGTGAAATAAATTCTAGGAAAATTTGGTAATGTTCCTTATGACCAGAGAACCCTAGGAAAAATAGGTTTTGAGTTAGTTCATTTTAAATAACCCTAATTGGCTTAAACACTCAAAATAGGTCTCTAATTAATTAGAGTTAACCATAGATCAAATTGACTTGAAATCAATTCTCCACTGACCTTTAGGATCAGAGGAACCCACCATAAAAGTTTGAAGTCAATTGGACTTGGTTAGCCCTATTAATTGGTTTGATTAAGCCATTTAGTCATTTTAAACTTTAAAAATTCATAACTTTCAAAATATCTTTCAAAAATTCACCAAATTGGTTTTGGAACCTCTCTGATATCAGGGGAATTTAAGAAAATTAAAATTTCAATTTTCTAAAAAAGTTGATTTTTAATATTATTTTAATATTTTTAATAATTAAAAAATAATAAAAATCACAAAAATAATAAAATTCACCAAAATGTCACATTTTGAATTTTAATTACTTAGGAACAAACCCCATATTTTTCTTAGGTCTATTTGGTGAGATATTAATTTTAAAGCTCTAGGGTAATTTTAAAATTAAAAAAAATGTATTTTCTAGCATTTTCACTAAAATAATTATAATAAATCATAGAAAAATCAGAAAATTGCAAAATTTGGTTCTCTGAAATCCTTGATATCAGAGAGATTTTTGAAAAACATAAAATTCATTTTTCAACATTTATTTTATTTTTAAATTAATTAATACTCCAGAACTTAAAATAATTATAATAAATAAAATATAATTCAAAAAATCACAAAAATTGGTCCAAGTGGTCCCCTGGTCATTAGGAATGTCCCCTAATTTTCTTAAGGACAGAAACTTTCCCTTGGTCATGTTATTAAATTTTCCTTGGAAATCTCTATTTTCTACCAAAAATAATTATATAAATAAATTAAATACAGAAAAATCACATTTTTTCCTCTCATGTCTTTATTGACATATGAGTGAAGTCACATAAAAATTCCAAGTTCATTTGAGTTCAATTTAGTGAGTTATGAAATTATTAAGCTTAAAGGGTAAAGTGATAATTAAATTTCTTTTAATCCTTAATTAAAACTTTAGGTCTAATAACAAAATTAACAAGTAAAATATTTGATCCTAATCTGATTTGGATGATTGAAATTTAATAATTGAAGGGTAGAAACCCATTAAGCAATTTAAAATGATTAAACTTTAATTAAATAATTGATTAAATTTGGAAGAATAATAAAATTGGAATTATTAAAATAGGGATATTATTAGGAAGAGATTTATTCTTTAATTTAAAAAATCCCTAAATTAATCATTTCATTAATGTTTAATTCCTAATTAAAATGATGATTCAAATTTAAAACATTAAAAGACTTAATCATTAAACTAAAATTAAATTATTGAACTCTTTTAAAATTTTAATTAAAATTAAAATGAATAAAATTAAATTAAAAAATTAAATTAAATTAAATTAAATCAAATTAAAAATTAAATTAAAAATCAAATCAAATTAAAAATTAAATTAAAAAAAATTAAATTAAATTAAGAATTAAATTAAATTAAATTAAATTAAAAATTAAATTAAATTAAATAAAATAAATTAAATTAAATTAAATTAAATCAAATTAAATTAAAAATTAAATTAAATCAAATTAATTTAATGAAACATCAAATCAAGCTAAATTGAATTAAATTGAATTAAATTAAATTAAATTAAATTAAATTAAATTAAATTAAGTTGAATTAAATAACATCACCTAAGACATAAAGAAATAAATCTAAAATAACTTGAACACTATTCCAAATTTAAACCCTTCAATTGAAATTAAGCTAAATCACAAACCATTTGAACACCAATTTACCCTCAAAAGCTTTAGTTATCATAACTCCTAAACAGAATATTAAATGAAATGTTACTTCACTTATAGGACATTCAAATATCCTAGTTCACTGAGCAAGTTAACAAAACTTGAAAACCTCGGACGATCGATTCATTTACATAATTAAATTCATTTGGACTTAAAACAATCCTAAGAATATTGAAAAGATGTTTAAGATTCTTCTTAAGCATTTCCTCAATATGATAGGATATTTATAAGAATAATTGAACTTAATTGTTCTTTGATGAAGAAAATCGTCCTCAAACTAAAATACAAGAACCTAGACGTCATAGGAAATGACTAGCTATAGGATTAGGAACTTGGTAGAAAACCATAACCCTTACCTTAGCTTTACCTAGGAACTTTCTTAAATATTCTAACTGTGTTTTAAGTGCAGCTTGGGATGACGGGAAGACCCTCCAAGTACGCTTTTATTTTATTGCGATTTACTTTACGGTAATTTATTTAATCGCATCGCACTTATTTTTCTTGCATGATAAAACAACTGTTGCATGAAAACCCACACCTTTAGGACAGAAACCGAAACTGAAACCAAAACTAAATTAAAAGACACTACAAGATAAAATTCACCTCCACAACATTTCAAAGTATAAAAAACTCAAAATTTAATCACAAACAGAACAACAAAATTACAACTGCAACTAAATTAAAACGTCCTGTTGGATGATCGGGAATACCTCGGATGATGTAACCTATGTGTTGCTAACGGGATTTCCCACGGTCTAAATGAAAGTGTGGAACTCATTCAGTTGAGTTTAGCAAATTCATCTGGACTAAGTGAATCCGATAAAAATAATGATGCCGAAGGATGGAACCGTGGGATCTTAACCGGTGTCGTTATAATCAACTTTAAGATTTGTTTTAATTAAAACACAAAAAACACTTGGAAATTAAGACTTCTCTAAACCAAAACACTTTTCTCATCCCCCGATTTATGATTTCTAAAACTAAAACCTCTCGCAACAACAAGGAGCTCGGAGCATGGTGGGCAGAACGGCCATCGTCGTCAGCAAAACTTGAACCTACTTCAGCAAAACTTTCTTAGAATTAAATAACCAAGCCATAGGACTTCGAGGTAGTTTGTCTAGTGCAACATAAATCCTCAACTCTTCGTTAGGCATTTGCATGATCATATCATGTAGATTAAGCCCTAACCAGTCTTAGGATTCCGAGGTAGTCGTCCGATACGATATAAACCCTCACATCTTCGAGGCTATTTGTATGATTTTATCATATGAATATAAGCCCTAATTAATTAAAATTGGCAAGATTAAAACATTAAATAAACATTAGGACTTTCCTAAATTCAAGCCAAACAATAGGATAGTCGGGAGATTATCGAAGTTCTCTTCGAATCCGTAATTTCTCCTACTTTTCTTCCTTTGAATTCCCAAAATAAAATGTTCCAAACTTGATCCATTCCCTATTGAGATTCAAAAATTCAATCCTTTGAAAACTTAAACTTTGAAATTCTTGAGAGGAGAATTATTGATTATTATCGAGAGTTTTCTTAGGTGATTCCCGTCACTTAAGATGTAATTAACTATAGGGGCTTGCCCTTATAGGGAATTTTAAAGAACCCAGGTAATATAAACCCTGTTTAATGTTTTCATATTAAACAGGGGAATTTGTCGGCTTATAAAGTTGGTTCGCAGACCAAAGGGATGTCACAAATCTTCTAGTTTATTTAACCGAGCCCCACCATCAAGCAGTGTGTCTATCCTTAGGGATAGATACACGGCTTGTGGTGCGATGCTCGTTTATGTAAACTATTCGGGATGTGAGATCAGTTTGATTTCATATCTTAAATTTTTCAAATTTAAAATTATTTTCAAAATCAAATACTACTTTCTAAATTATGTATATATTTAAATTAAATTTAAAATTCGCCGACAACTTCTGTAGGCGACCCCTTTTTAAAAATACAACACCACAAACCTAAAATATGCCGACATGTACTAAATGGGGGAAACCTATCGGTTAACACACAGGTTCCACAAACCAAACGGATGTCATGAATTTTGTAGTTCATTTAATCGAGCCATACTGTTAAGCAACGTGCTTATTATTCAGGATAAATCCGTGGCTTAAAGTACAGTGCTCAACTATTTAAACTATTAGGGATATGATATCAGTTTAGTTGTATTCCTTCCCCAAATTAAATCTACATATAAATTAAATTAAACATCCTCCTTCCTGAGCGGGTGACAAGATCTTGATTTTGGCAACCGATAGCTTCTACTGGGCGAATCATAAAATAAAAACCCAAAAACACCACACACACCGCGACAGCGATGGACCAAAAAAAAAAAGCCCCGACACTCATATCAAGTGGTAACTTCCATAGCTCCTTAACTTCTTTGGTTTTTTGATATTTGATGTTGGGATTGATTCATCCTATGGCTTAATTGTTGGCTTAACTATATTTTTTTTTATCTCCTCATATCATGTGCTACAAGTTTCTTTTAAAAGAAAATGTTGAAGGGAAAGTTTGGATTTTGTTTAAGACATTGGTGGAGGACTGGGTGAGCTTGCTAGTGCCTTTGCCTCTTTTGTTGATTCATGAAATTTAATGGTTAAGCTTTTTATTCCTAATGGTATCATATCATGTGAAGGTAATATGAGCATGAAAGTTCATAGAGGTGGAGTTTTTTATGTTTCATTTTTACATTTGTATGCATGGTGGCAAAAGAGCTTGAGTGGTTTTCAAAATTTTTGAAACTTTATGCATTAGGGCTTCTCTTTATGCATCAAGTAATTAGCCTGGTTTCATTTGAGCTTGAGAAAAGAGATGGGAAGAAGCTTGGGTAGAAAGGTTGAGTGACATGCTATACTTTCTCTATTATTTCTTCTTTATGCTCGGAACACCTTACTTATGAAATTTGGCATGTTATAGTTTCTATTGTTAGTAAAAGTTAGAGGTTGTTTGGAGTTCTCTTGGCTCCACTTTTTCCCCTCCACCTTGTGGTTTGGTTGTTTTGTTGAGATGAGATTTCATAAATAAGTGTCAATGCTCCTCTTTCGCTTACATTGTTTGCATGCTTGGAAGTTTAGAATACATGCCGTGAATCTTGTTGATGGTATGGCTTAAATCTAAATCTTGGAGCCCTTTTAGCTACATGCTTAGTCTCTAACTTGCAGCTTGGACGAGGTTTGGAAAAGGAGGATGTGATGCTTGTTTTTTCTTTCTCATAGTATTACATGTTTAGCATGAAAATGGCTTGGTGAAATTTTGTGCAAAATACAAATTACAAAATACTTACTTTGGAACACTCACAAATGAGACTATACATGCTTGTTTCTCACTTCTTTCACCAAGTCTTCATACATATGACACTTGGGCATTGATTTAATACACATTTCACCTCATTCCACACATGAAATTTATCTTTTTACACAACACTTCACTTTACTTTCAAAACACCCATATGCTACATACAAAAGTTTCACATTCCACATACAGCTCACAAAATTTGAAAACACCTACGTTCAAGAGTTCTGCATTTCACATGCATTTGACACTTGTGGAGGTGGATATTAGTACCAAATGTTTGTTGGAGAAGAGGGAATTTCTACATACATACTTGTGGTACTTTTTTTTATTATGTTTATTACACATTTGAAGGAATGTCATCACATATATGTTGCCTAAACTCAAAATCTGCACTTATACACTTATGTAGAGATGCTTTAAATCATTCCTATGGTTGCCAAAACTAAAATCTGCACTTATACACTTGTGTAGAGATGCTTTGGATCGTTTCTATGGTTGCTTAAACTAAAAATCTACACTTATACACTTTCGTAGAGATGCTTTGGATCATTCCTATGGTTGCCTAAACTAAATATCTGCACTTGTACACTTGTGTAGAGATGCTTTGAATCATTCTCATGCTATCTTTATGTAAAAATCTGCACTTGTATGCTGTCTTGGGATTGGTTTAGATCAACTCTTTGCTACCCCTACATGAAAATTTATATTGGTAGCCTTTTTGCAAGTTGATTCAAAGCTTCTCTTTGCTGCCCATACATGAAAATTTACATTGGTGGCCTTTTTGCATGTTGATTTAAAGCTACTCTTTGCTGCCCTTTTTTAAAATTTACTTTAGTGAGCATCATTTGTGTTGTTTTTCATGAGAAAAGAAGGAAGGGGAGGAGGTGTTATGCTTGCGATTTCAAAGAGAGAAATTTTGAAAGATGTTTCATCTCCAAATTGCTTTAATTTTATATGCTAATGTTGGGTGTCCTTTCACTTTCAAACTAATTCCCCCTACACTACCTCAATGCACTTTCGATTTGTTTAACTTGCTTATTATGGCACTTTATGCTTATGTTGCTTCATTATTACATCATTGCGAATGTTGGAAAGCTTGGAATTGATGAGATAACTAGACATTGTTACATGTATACAAGTTGCACTTCTTTGGTTGTGAAATAGTTTTTTAGTGCCCTTGTGCTGCCTTTTTTTTTTTGCCACCCTTTCTTGTTGGGCTCAGTTTTTTACTTACATTGGTTGTTTGGCCCCCATTTGTGGCTTTTGGTTTTGACTTTACACGTCTTAGTTTTATTCCTTTACAGCTGCCCCTTGCACCATGTTGGAGGGCTTGTTTTTCGTACTTTACATATCTTGTGGCCACCTCTTTCCACCATGTTGAGAGAGGTCCGGTTCACCTATTTTGGATGCCTTACAGTCATCCCCCCTTTACACTCATTCATCGAGGTTTGCCTTTACGTGTTTTCTTGCTCCATGACTGCCTCTTTTGTACCACATGTGGAGCATGCTTCTACTATTAGACTAGCCACTCCTTCTGCTTCTAATGACTTGAGTCAGCAGAACATCGAGCCGTCTGTTCCATTCTATTTTGATAGTCGACCCACCTTCTTTACGACGTTCTTTTAGGTGGATCTTCATCTCCTCTATCTCTTCCTTGCCCCCTATCCTTTATTTCTTCTTTTTTCTTGACCCAGGTCTCGTGCTTATGTAGGACAAGTGTGTATGTATAGCCTTCTGCTATATGTGGGGCCATCAAACAAGGCTGTAAGTAGGATGGTTAGGGAGGACGATGATGACATTGCATTAGAGAGGGTTACAAAAAATTTCTATAGTATTTCCTGACTCAGAGACCCTGGAGAGGGTAGAAAAAGGAATTTACGATACTACTTGCCCATCCTTGGGAATTTCTTCCAATGACACCCTTAGGTTGCTAGTAGTCCTAGTTTGATTATGATAGTTAACCTATGGATCAGATTACTTTAAAAAAAAAAATACATATATACATATCTAATTTAAAATAAAACTCTCTCTACAACACAATAGGCTCTCACCCACAAATTTTTACTTGCATGCAATCCAAATTGAAAGGAATGAAAAATTTACAAAGGTCCACTGTTGACTATTTAGGTCGAGTTAGGACTGCCTTCTGAAGGGTGTTGGTCTGGAAGCTATCACCTACGGTTAAGATATATAGCATAGCTCTATGTCCTCCGCGCCATCGTACTTACGGTTTTTCTGGACTTCTAGTAATTTGGTTGATTCTAGCTCGAGATCTTAGGATTTTAGTATAGACAACTTAAAAGTTTGGTTAGTTGAGGACGAAGACCAGGATCCGTTCAATCGTGCGTGTATCATATGGATGGAAAGGATTGTGCCGAATGAACCTATTGACCTCACTTTTGGTTGAGGTCTAGTTTCTTCATAGATAGCCTAGGTCTAGCCATATGACTCTCTTGGTGACTTTTCTTAGAAGACTAGCAATGGAACCCCACCACATAGAAATTCCACATGCTTGTTTCCCTCACTTGGAACTTTCATATGCTTAAGGCCTAACCTCCAGCGTTTGGGAGGAAGAGACCAAGCATAAAGAAGTCCAGGTGGGATTCCTATAGGTGGTCAGGCCTTAGGATAAACCCTGGGAGGTTTATACTCACACACTTATATTCACATCTACATTCACATCTACATTCACACACTTACACATCACACATTATACTCATAATTTTAAACCAAACACATCCCATTTTGATCCCTTAACTCTTTAGAAACTCATGTGTGTGGTCCCACCAGACCCTAAGTCAATGGCTGAGGTGGTTGGAACACACATATGGAGGACTGGTGCGACTTTTTAAATTTATAAAAATTCATGAACTCAGTTTTAGATTTATATATTGATTTATATTAATAATGAGTCAAACAATTAACACAAGTATACATATCGCTCAAGTAATACATGGCTCTAGTGGAGTCCTGGTTATCGATCCCACAGGGAGGCTTTAATTTTACAGTATAACACATAAATCACTAATCGAATCACAACACAATTGCAAGTGGTTTAATTCCTATTGTAAGGATAAACAGATTCAATTGCTAGTTCTACCAAAGTACGTTCTAGACTATAACCAGTTAAACTAACACAAAACTAAATTTATAACAAAGTTCAGTTGTAAAAAAAGAGTCTTCCTCCTTTCCAACCATCATATAATGATTATTGTGACATAGATCAGTGATGCAAATTTATTGTGCCAAATAGGAGCATTCCTATTCTTTACCCATATTTCAGCATATACATAACATTGGCTAATCTTAAGTTTAGTCCCCAAATCTGTGGTTAGGTTAGGAGGATACTGGCTCTCACTCCGAGCTCCCACTTCCCTTCACCTGAAGACTAACTCTCGCTTTAGTTTGTAGACATTAGGACAAAATTGAGGATTTCAGCCCGTCACTCCGAAATCTCCAATTCTACACCCATCAAATTATATTTCCCTATTTATTTGCACTCAATCCCCATGAACTACGTCTCTCATTCATGGACATTGAATGTGACCTTCACTTTTGTTGTGGAACCCATAATCCTTTCGGAACATATGTTTCTAAATAAGTTTTAACAATTCAATTGGCTAGATCAAAAGGAAAATGAAGTTCTACGTGAAAAGGTCATCAAAATTCTCCATAAGAAATCGACACATCATTTTCTTTTCACAACATCAACACATCACATGAAAAGAAGAAAAACAAAGAAATCTACTCACGACTCATGAGGAAAAGATGACAGAACATGGATTTTATATATAAATACAATGTCATAAAAAAAGAGTAAAGTAAAAAAAAAACTTATCTCAAACTCTTCCCTAAGAAAATCTCAAGGAATTCCTTTGACTCCTCTTCATTCTTCATAACAACATACAATTCTCTCTTTAGATGAGTAAGGAAGAAAAATCTCTCACTTTTCCTCTTCTCTCACAGTCCTTAGAAGAGAAAACACATAACCTAACTTCCTACACAAAAATAGAAAGAAACTCTCCATAAACTCTAAACTCTTCTCTTCCTTTCTTCCTCCTTCTAAACTTGGCTCCAAAAGTGTTTAAATTTGACCAAAATTGAATTCCCAAGAGTATCCTCAAGCAATCCTTCAAAATCAAGCCAAAAACATTGAATTTAGTTTGAAATAGGGATAGGGCGCTGTCTGACACTGGTAGGAGCACCGTTTGACACATTATTCCGTCAAAAAATCGTAACTCTCTGTAAACTAGCGCTATTCTATACTGGTGATAGCGCCGTTCGATGCTAGTTCAATAAAATGTACTTTTATCCTTTTTTCTCCAAATTTATTCCTTTTCACTTCCTTTTACTCCAAAGGCCTAAAATCATTCTACCTACATGAAATAATGAAAAATACCTTTCTTTAAAGTGCAATATCATCAAAAATAGGTATTGAATGGATAGTAAAAAGCTATCAAATTTTTAGTGGATCAAGATCCCTCGAACATAATATTACTTGTCCTAGAGAAATTTTAGTTAATACATAAAATTACGATCCACTACAATGAACTTTCTTTCTATAATACCATAATTTTGATATAGATAGTACAATAGTAAAATTTTCAGAAAGATCTTTGAATAATTCAAGTAAATTTTGTAGGTGTAAGAATATCTAGTAATCAACTCTAAGAGTTCTAGCCTTCAATTCATTTCAAAAATGACTATAGATTGTCCTATTAAGGCACTTAAAAGGATTACATGAAAAGAAGTTTATGAGAATACTACTAGTAAGGATGCTAATCCACACATATAAGTTTTGGAAAGTAATAAAGTGTTTCCCTTTATGTAGGATCCAAGTGAAGCCAATTTTTGATTTGGCATCTCCTCAAGCTTCTCCTCACTTCTCTTTTTCTTTTCTTTTCTTTTGTTTTTTGCCTTTCTTTCTTTTCTTTTCATTTCTTTTCTTTTCTTTTCTTTTCTTTTCTTTTCTTTTTAGTGAGGATTACTGTATCTGGATAGCCTTTAATGATTTTGAACTTCACCCTTCTCACCCTAAATTTGAAACTTACCACATTTCTTTACTTTATAGGCATTTCTCTAGCTTATTAATGATTCATCATAGAGTCTCAATCGTTTCCTATCACATAAAATTTTAATATTCTTAATATTTCAAACATACAGTCTTTCTTACTTTGAATAGTTGACTATAGTCATATTCTCTTATACCAAATATCTTACCTTACAAATTTACTTTTCATTATCAAATACTTTCATTCAACTTTATAAAATACTTAAATAAAATCTAAATACAGTTATCTAAAATTGAGTTTTATTACAGAAAATCATGTTATTAATTTTGAAAATAATTTTAAATGAGAACATTTAACGGTTAATTTTTTCCCTCTCGCAAACTTAGATTTTTTAATATAATTAACATGGAAGAAAGGTAAGATATAAATATATAACTCATACATCAATATGTTGGGCTTTTCAAACCTTTGAGTTTAAGCACGTTTTTCTTCATAAAGTAGAACAGTAAGCCTGAAATAATTAAGAAGCATTTCTATACACAAATATGGGTTAGAAATTTATAAAGAAGAAGTTTAAAAACATTTAATATAAACAATACACATAACATTAACATCTAACTGTTACTATTATAGATTAAACTAGCAAACCAAACATATAAAAACTCTACTATCACATCACATTCATCACAAATAAACCATGAAGTCTACTGCAAGTACATCCAAATACACATATAACATCACGGATACAAATCATAAGGAGTCTCAGGTACATTACAAGTACAAAACACAAACACATAACAAAGTTTAATGAAAAATAAAAATATACAAACTACCAATCTTCATCTACAGGAGCTCCACCAACATCAGGTTCTTCAAGCTGGTATGGAGTCTACTCAGGGTAAGTAGGAAATACAGCACTAGTGTCTCCCCTGAAAAATCTCATATGTGCATCATGATAGGCTATATCATATTCTCTCCACCGTACTTGATAATCATCATTTATCTTGTTCCTTACTTCTAGTCCCTCTACTATGGTGTTCAACCTTTCCAACTGATCCATAACATCATACAGAGTAGGCCATCTAGTTGTAGATGGTCTATTATGACTAAAAGAAGGCTCATCAGCCTTCTTATTCCATTTCCATCCTCCTATTGACGATTAGCAATCAGATCTGCAAGCATACCTCCAGGATTTTCTATGGCACTATCATGAATGCATTTCTTATTGATAAGAAACGTCTTAAAGAGGTTATAAGCCTTGAAATTCAAAAATTTACTTTCATCAAATTCAAATTTCCTCTTCTCCTTAGCCAGTCTTGGAGCCATTTGTCTAAAAATACCAAAATTTTCCAAATCAATTTTAAAATTACAATGCAATGGACTCCAAGGTAAATTTAAAAAGATAAGAACTCAAAATCAATGAGAAATCTCCAAAGTTTCTACAAAAACTTTAAAATTTCAAACCTTCCTAATGCGGGAGATTTCCACGGTCAAATCGAATAATTTTAGGTTAAAGTGTAGCTCTTAATAAGAGAAGATGAAATTCGAACTTTTCCGTCAATGAAATCGCTTCAAATCCAAATGTTAGTGAGCCCTAGGAGCAAAAATAAACCTTGGCTGGAGGTAGAAGATGATGTGTTGGGCAAAAATGGTGGGTCCAAGGGTTAAAACGTGAAAATTTGCGTATAGAACATTTTTTACGTTCGAGCGTTGTCTGGTGCTAGCAGCAGAGCCGTTCGGTGCATTTTTTCTAAAATGGCCAAAATCTCTGACTTTTGCTGCTGTCCGGCGCAGGTGACAGCGTCGTTCGGTGCTAGTTCAAAAACTGGCCTTCTAACTTTCTTTTGCAATTTTAATCTTTTCAAGCCCGCTTCGACGTCTAATTAGTCTAACTAAGCATTAAATAACACTCTAAAGCCTTGGCAAATGATATTTTTAACATAAACAACACATAACAATACTTTCATATATAAAATCCATGTGTCAGACATATACACATAACACTAAACATTACACATCATCAAGCAATATAATCTTAAATTTAACGTCGCACACAACTACAACACAATAACGTTGAAAACTAAACAAACAAGCATGTCCAAATATAACATTCAAGCCAAATAAAGCAAAGCAAAGCAAAGTAATCCGATACACAAACACAGAAATATAATAATCAAGTTTTCATTCTAATCCCCGATAAATAAACGGCGCCAAAAACTTGATCCCCGTTAAATATATGTGCTGATGATTTAGATATAAAAATTATGATTTTATAATATGGGATACTACGCAAGTATACGTATCGTTTATCAAGTAATATAGGACTTTCTGATTAAGCCCCAACATATCGAACCCACAGGGAAAATATGAAAATCTTTAAACAAATCAGAAAATTATCTTTTTACTTTTCTTTTAATGGCTTTTGAAAGTATGTCTTGATTTTGAAAAGTTCTGAAAGTAGATTTTTTTTTTTGAATTTTCCTTAATAAAATGTTAAGCAAGAAATTTAAATTATAATAACTAATAACACTGTATGTAAAACACTATTAACTAGAATATCTTTTTCTTTCCTTTTATGAAGTAGTAATAATTATTAAAGTATTGTTGTGGAAGTATTTAAATTTATTCAGACAGATAGAAGCAAATGTGTTCTTTACCCTTACTTGGTTCTATAAAGAACATAGGTTAATTTGAAATTTTTTTCATTTTGAACATGGTTAGGCAGGGATGATACCGGTCTCTCACTTTAGAGTTCCCTCGATTCCCACCAACTGGGAGCTAACTTCTCATAACAAAACTCAAAACTTCAAACCAAATTAGGGGGTTTTAGTCTGTCACTCTAAAATCCTCTAATTTTACTCCCTTCCATAAAAATATCTTCCAATATTACATTCAATTATATTGACTACAATTCTCACCCATATAATTGCATGTGATTCTTACTAACTTTTATGAGACAATACCACATTGGATCTTATATAATCTTAAGAAATTCTACAACTTAACAGTTCAAATTAAGAAGTAAACAAAGTTTTTATAATTAACCTTCACAAATTCTTCCAACTTTAAACACTTATACTTTCCACAACAATTGTCCATAAACTAATTACTTCTCCATTTAAGAAAGAAAAAGATAAAGTAAACTACTCAGAATGCATTGAGAAAATACAAAAATACATTGATTTGAAATTAAAAACCATAAGAAAAACAACAAACAAAAACAAGTATTAATTAAAAAACTAAATGTAAGAAAAAAGTAAACACTTATCTAAAAATTCTCTCTACAAGACTCAGGAAGTTCTTCTGAAACTTTAGCTCTTCACTAAACTACTCCTCAGAGAGGATCTCCCAACTTCGATGACTCAGAATAAACTTCAGACTTCAATAGAAACTAAACTAAAAGAAAGAAGTGGGAAGAAGAAGACTTCACTCCGACCTTTTTCTCCTTTCTACTCTCTACTCCTACTCTTAATAAAAACTATAACAAAATAAAAGTAAAATACTGTAAAAACTCTCTTCAAAATGCAAGTGGAAGAGCACTTAGTCATTCCTAAGACTCTCTTTAAAAATTAAACCAAAAGGTGCATTGGTTTCTCTTCAAATGTGTCCAGATTCAATGTATCCACCAAAGAATGCACCCCTTCATTCAAACTTGCTGCCCAAAGGAAGTTATGGAAGTTACCACCAAGAGTTGCATCCCATCACCTTTGAAATTGGCACCAAATTCCTTTAGATTTCAATTTTTAATTATGGCGGCTAAGCGCCGGCCCAGCGGCGCTTAACCGCCAGTGCCCAAATTTTCATTTTTTGTTTTTTTTTTTTTTGCTCCAAATTTGATCCAATTTTACTCCTTTCATCATGACCATCCATTTTCATCATACTTACAAGAAAAACACAAAATAGCTTCCATTAAAGTGCAATATCATTAAAAATGGGTATAAAAATGTGCATAAAAATACTATATATTTTAGGTGTATCAAAATCCCCCAAACTTAGAATGTTACTTGTCCTCAAGTGACAGTTAATCTCATAAAACATTTTAGCATGCAAATTATGTAATGAGTTTCTTAGGAAGATAACAAAATTTTGTTCTAGAAATGGAATAGTACAATTTAGAAAAAATTTCAGTAATTAAAACCAACTTAAAGTTTAGAAAGTCCTAAGTAAAGGAAAATGACAAATATAAGTTTCTATCTAATTCAGAAATATTTGTAGATTTTTTAAAATATAGGACTCAAAAACTTATTTTTCTCACTTAAAAATCATTATTTGAAAATAATTTTACTTACTATATTATAACCTTAAGCTTTAGATTTTCTCTAAACTTATATCTTAAACTTTAGGTATGAAACCAATATTTGATTATGCCCTTAAATCCTCAAGATTCTCCTCCCTTTTCATAGACTATTTTTCAGATTTTCTTTTCTTTTTTTTCTCTTTTTTTCTTTTTTTTTATAAGGCAAGGATTACTATATCTGGATAGGCCTTTAATGATTTTGAATTCCACCCTTCCATTTAAAATAAAGGTCAGATATACATCTTTCACTTAAAAATCACAAAAATAATATTTGAAAATTACTCTTCAATAAAAGAAATTTAAGCTTTGAAGAATAAAAGTCAAATCTTCTATTTATCAAAAAATTACAAAACTTCTTACTAAAGATCGTTTAACTTTATTTAACACCTCTTCATTAAGAAAATTTTAACTTTAAATTTTTCATGATTACTATAAATTTTAAATAAGTTCTTTTATTCATTTCTATATTCAAAATTTTTGTTCTCCTAATATAACTTCATGTACATAATTGTTATTAATAAAAAATAAGATTTATTTTAAGTATTCTAGATAATCAAATAAAATTTTAGCTTTTTGAAAATCTTTGTTTTTAAAATTCCCCCATTAAGATAAAACATTTAAGCATAAGAAATGATACATGGGTGAGAAATAAAAACTGACATATCATGCTTGCAGGAATTTTTAATATCCTAATATGCAAGTATTACAATTTAAATAACAGGAGTAAAATGAAATCAATTTTATTTTTTCAAAACAATTTTTATACAAAGAAAAGTAAAAATTTCAAAAAGACTTATACAGTAGTGGAGGTTTTCAAAGCAAATACACACCAACTAAAATAACACACTAATACAGATAACAAATGATAGTGGAATTTGAAAATTTTTAAACATGTAGTTTCCCAAGTAGAAGTTCCCAATAGTGGTTTATAATCTATTAACAGTTTTTGAATTAAAGTACACACTACTAAAAACTCTGACATAACATACACATAAAAACATTTACTATTACACATCACTACCACAAAGCAACATATAATACATCAATACAAAAACAACAATACATCTGAATATGCATAACAGAAAAATAATACAAACTACAGTCTGCATACTATCAAGGTTCACATCACAACACAATGATCAAACTAAATGCTAAACAAAACACACATCAGTACATCAACAATAACACTACAACGAAAACAAATAACACAAATCTACTCATCATCCTCATCATCATCATCATCCTGCTCGTTCCAATCCCTAGATGGCACATAAGGTATGTAGAATGGATGAGGGGGTATCTCAGCATTCTGATCACCTCTATTCAGTCTATCCAAATATTGCTGATAACTCTCCTCATACTCATCATGTTTCACAATATATCTTTCCATTTTATACATTTTACCATCAATATCTTTAACATGCTCATGAGTAAAACTCACTTTCTTCAAAATCTTTCCTAACAAACTAGTCTGTTTATCTATAGATGATGAAGCACGTGAAGTAGTAGCACAAGAAGTAGATGCAGCAGAAGCAGAAGTAGTAGAAGCCCTACCAAATCCTCCTCTCCAACCAAACTCCGAATGTACAGTGTAAGCACCAACGTTGACGTTGGTAATTGGTCTCAATGGCTGAAGTACCTCTTTCCAGGTTTCAAACTTCACTCCAGATCGTTCACATAATGAATGAATCGAGGAAGGAAATCCCATACCTGCAGTAGTGGTTGATATAGCACAGTTCAAAACATAATCATAAATTATACCTTCAATGTCAATAGGCTTCCCTTGTTGAATGCAATGGTTCAACACATCTCTTTCTCTCGTTACCTCACTAGTATGACTCGAAGGTAACAATTGAGATGAGATAAAATAATGCCACGCCTTAGAAGTGGCATTCAATTTGGAAGCAGGAAAGTTCACTATTCTATCATTTGTTATTTTCCATAATCCTCTTCCATCAGTAAGAAATTCCATGCTCTCATCTAATTCTCCTTCCGTAGGATGATAGTTAGAATAATAACAGAACATGTCAGGAGGTAGCCCATAAAAAGTTTTGATTACCCCAAAAGAAAAGTTGACCTCATGCCTCCTAAACATCACTTGATTCTCTTCACGCGAAGCAAATTTGCGTAAAATTCTTCGACTACGGAAACAACAACAACAGCGGAGAAGCAACAGTAATTCTCCCAGTTCCTTCTAGCAATCCTATCTTCAATTACTTCTCCTAGCTTACTAAATACACGCTCAGGAATCAATTTACGTGACTGCAGTGCGTCAACGTATCGTTCCTCTGTCCTCGTGCTAACAAATTTGTCAGAATCAAATCTGGCCTTTTCTCTCGCACGCTTTGACTTTGGAGCCATCTCTAAAAATTCATAAAAAATTCACCATAAATTCCAAAATCAAACTAAACTTGCTAAATTATCTTCCAGAAGATATTTTTACAAAAACCCAGCAATTTCTCAAGTTTTTCCTCAAATTTTCACCATGAATAGTGATTTTAAGATTTTCCAAAATGTACTCAATGCACATGGTGAAAATCAAAAAATTTTTACTTAGGAGTAGTGCTCTTACCTCAAGGAATCCAAATCTTACAATTTTTGTTGAGATCGGCTCTTAAATAATCCACAATATGATGCCCTAGGCTCCTCTTTCGCGATAAACCGAAGGTTGAAGACGATGGGGTGGTTTAAAAATGGCAATATTTGGGTTTTTAACTGCTGGGAACAAATTTTCGCGAACTGGCGCCTAAGCGCGAACCCCTCGGCGCTTAGCCGCGAAATTTGGCGCTTAAGTGCCGGCACTCTGGCGCTTAGCCTCCAGTACCCAGATTTTCACAATTAAGGTATATGCACTAAATCACTTTGTTAATCACCCTTAATTACTCCAGAATAATTATTTCTCCCCACATAAATCTTCCAATATTCCAAATCAAAATTTAATATCCATTGTTTCCACACAAATTTCACACAAACATAAACTTATATTAAAACAAACATAACACTTAATACAATTCTACAATTTCTATCCACACATAAAGGATGAAATTCTCTAAATATAAGAGACTTTAATCTCAAACTGATAAGTATACATCTCTAGAATGTAACCATCACATCATCAAGCTTAGTTAATACTTAAATATAAACACTAAACACACCAAACATAACACACATGAACACTAAACATAACACATAAGAACACTAAACAATTAAAAACAAAGCACTCTTAATTAAATTCTCCATTAGGTAGATTATATCCCGAATAATTATGATTCTCATTTAACCCTTCTGGAATATAAATCTGATAAAACGGGCGATAATTATCCATCCTTAAATCATCTTCTTCAATCCATTTGTTCTTCAGAAACATCGTCTTATCCGCTTCTTCCACGTACCTTGAATGACTGAATTGCATCTTGAGTTGCCATCTCATGTGCTCCAAATGTAGGTTACTTTCATGGATTTATGCTTCCATTGAAGTCACTCAGGCTTCAATTTTTGCAATTATTTTAGCAATCCCTTGAATACCAACAGCGAGATATCCATCGAATAACTCTTTAAGACCGTCACTAACGAACTTACTCTTGTCGAATCTTGCTTCTTCTTAATCTCATTCTTCCAGGAAGACATGATGCACTCAAAACTCTCCTCTTAAGACTCAGAAATGAAAATAGGACTTGGGGCAAGTGTTTCTCTTAAATCAGGTCCTTTTTATGGACTTGGGAAGTGCTAAAACTGCCCCAAGACGTTTTAAAACTCCAAAATAACTTCCAAAACCACTCCCCTACGATCTAGGCTTCTAGAACCTCATTTTTCACATTTTTTATAACTGCGGTGCATAAGCGCCAACCAGTCGACGCTTAGCCGCCAGTGCTCAATTTAGCACAGGTCTGCTAAGTGTCCAAATTTTCATTCTGACTTTTCTAAAACATCAATTAAGGTCAAATAAACTCTACTATAGTTTAAAAACTCCAAATTACTACCACTAAAAACATAAAAACAAACCAAACAAAGCAAACAAAGCACACAAAATAAACATAAAGCAAAGCGCATTGATATTTATGGGTTGCCTCCTACAAAGTGCTTTTTGTAACGTCTTCAGTCGATGACCCAATGCTATATATATGCGTACTAAAAATTCAATCCCCGGCAACGGTGCCAAAAACTTGACCCGCAATCCGCTGATGACAAATATAATAATTAATGCTTTCAAATATATGTAATAGATAATAATAACAACTAGTGTATACAAATATAATTTTATCGAAAATATGTTACACACTGTGGGTACTACGCAAGTATACGTATCGTATCAAGTAATATAGGGCTTTGAAACAAAGACCCCAAGTATTGATCCCACGAGGAGTGACTTATGGATTTTTAAATATTTTAATTTTATTTTTATGTATTTCATTTATAGTTTATAAATTTGATATTTTTAATTTACTAGTTGAAATAGTAAAGCAACGAATGAAAGATGAAATAATAAAGCAAGATCGAAATGATTGGTGTAAATAAAGAATAAGAACACAACTTTCTTCCTTTCAATTAATCCAAGATTTTATAAGATAATGATAATATTCGTGGAGAATATAAATTTATGGTATTGTGCCAAATAGAAGCATTCATATTCTTTACCCTTTGATCCAGGTGTAACGAACATTGGCTAGCCTATAAATTAGGTCCGGATGTATTGTTAGTAGAATGGGCTAATTAATGCTCACACTACTAGATGTCCAAGGGTGGCTATGGTCGGCCCTTCTAGTGGCTCTTTCCTTCTCTATAAACCAAATCACAAGAATTTAGTCTGACACCCAGTATATAATATCTTCCTATTTATTTGCTGTGCGGCTTATTTTTAGGTTGAGTGTTGTATTTTGAAAAGGGGTTGCCTACAGAAATTGTCGGTGAATTTTAGATTTTAAATTTAGTTTTAAATATATATATATAATTTAGAAAGTAGAATTTGATTTTGAATATAATTTTAAGTTTGAAAATTTTAAGATATGAAATCAAACCGATCTCACATCCCAAGTAGTTTATATAAACGAGCACCGCATCACAAACCGTGTATCTATCCCAAAGAATAGACGCACTGCTTGATAATGGGGCTCGATTAAATAAACAAGAAGATTTGTGACATCCGTTTGGTCTACGAACCAATTTTATAAGCCGACAAGTTCCCCGCTTAATATAAAAGAATTAACCAGGGTTTATATTACCTGGGTTCTTAAAGTTCCCTATAAGGGAAAGCCCCTATAGTTAATTACATCCTAAGTGACGGGAGTCACTTAAGAAAACTCTCGATAATGATCAGTGGTTTTTCTCTCAAGAGTTTCAAAGTTTAAGGTTTTCAAACAATTGGATTTTTGAAAATTTCAAAAGGGAATGGATCAAATTTGGAACAGTTTATTTTAAGAATCCAAAGGAATAGAAGTAGGAGAAGCCGAGGATCCAAGAAGAATCTTGGCAACTTCCCAAACTATCCTATTGTTTGGCTTCAATTTAAGAGTATATTTAATGTTGCAAAACTACCAATTTTAATTAATTTGGACTTATAATTGTATGATATAATCATACAAATAGCGTCGAAGATGTAAGGGTTTATGTCGTACCAAACGACTACCTCGGGATCCTAAGATCGGTTAGGGTTAAATTTGCATAAAATGATTATTCAAATGCCTACCGAAAAGTTGAGGATTTATGTTGCACTAGGCAAACTACCTCGAAATCCTATGGCTTTGTTATTTAATTCAAAGAAATGTTTTGTTGAAGTAGACACAAGTTTTGCTGACGACGATGGCTGTGCTGCCCACTATGCTCCCAGCTCCTTGTTGTTGCAGAGGTTTAGTTTTAGAAGGTGAAAATCAAGAGATGAGAGAAGTTTTTTGGTTTAGAGAAATCTTAAAGTTCAAAAGTGTTTAATGTTTTATTAGGGGAATCTTAAAGTTGATTATAACAACACCGGTTAAGATCCCACGGTTCCATCATTCCGACACCGTTATTTTTATCGGATTCACTTAGACCAGATGAATTTTCTAAACTCAACTGAATGAGTTCCACACTTTCATTTAGACCGTGGGAAATCCCGTTAGCAACACGTAGGTTACATCATCCGAGGTATTCCCGATCATCCAACAAGACGTTTTAATTTAGTTATAATTGTAGTTTTGTTGTTCTATTTGTGATTAAATTTTGAGTTGTTTTATCTTTTGAAATGTTGTGGCACTGGATTTTATCTTGTTGTGACTTTTAATTTAGTTTTGGGTTTCAGTTTTGTGTCTATCCTAAAGGTTTTAGTTTTCATGCAACAATCTTGTTTAACATGCAAGAAGAGAAAAGTGCAGCTTATATAAATAAATTGCAATAAAGTAAATTGCAATAAAATAAAAGCTTACCTGGAGAGTCTTCTCGTCATTCTAAGCTACACTTAAAACACATGTTAAGGCATTTAAATGTTTAGAACAAGTACCTAGGTAAAGCTAAGGGAAAGGTTTTGGTTGTCTACCAAATTCCTAATCCTATTGCTAGTCATATTCTATGACGTATAGGTTCTTGTATTTTGTTTAAGGATGATTTTCTTCATCAAAGAACAATTAAATTCAATTGTTCTTCTAGAACATCTCATCATATTGAGGAAGTGTTTAGGAAGAGTCCTAAACATCTTTTCAATATTTTTGGGATTATTTTGAGTCCAAATGAGTTTTATTGCACAGGTGAATTAATCATCCCAAAATTTAGTTTAGTTTCTTGTTCAGCGAATTAGGATGTTTGATTTATCTATAAGTAAAGTGACATTTCACTTGATGCTTTACTTAAGAGTTATAATAATGAAAACCTTTAGGGGCAAATTAATTTATTAAAGATTTTAATAATTTAAAATTGGAATTGGTGATTTAAGGTGATTTAATTTAATTATAAAATTTTAATAAATTTAAGTTTGGAATAGTGTTCAAGTTGTTTTATTCGTAAGTGTTTTAAACCATTTGAATTGAAAAGAGGAGTTTAAATTATTATTTAATTTATACTTTAATGATTTAATTTTAATTTAATTGCAATATTTTAGATTAACTTTTAATTGGTTTGATTTTTTTTAATTAAAAATTATTTTTGTGAAATTGATTTTTAATGTTTCAAGTTTGTTTTAAATTTGTTTTCAAGTGATTTTTGAAATTAATAATTTATCTTTTAATTTAATGTTTTAAATTTATTTCAATTTAATTATCAAGTTATTTAATATTTTACGTTTTAATTGAATTAAGGTTCACTTTCCTTTTTATTATTTAATTATTAATTTCAACTATCACTTTAAATTTACTTAAAAGTTAAATATTATTAAAGTGATTCATTTAGGGATTTTAGTTTAAGTTATTATAGTCTCTCTAAATTATATCCCCATTATAATAATCCAAATCTTAACTTATTCTTCCAAAATTCAAATTGCCTAATTGATTAAGGTTTACTTTAAATATTTTCAAGATGATTAATGGGTTTCTACCCCTCAATTCTCTAGGTTTCAATCTTTTAATGAAAATTTAAAATCAGATATTTCACCCTCCCCCCCCCCATTTTGACTAAACCTAAATATTAATCAGGGTTAAAATCCTTTAATTACCTTTATGCCCCTTTAAGCTTATTTATTTCATAACTCACTAAATTGAGCTCAAATGAACTTGAAATTTTTATGTCTCTTTATTCATATGTCAATTAAGACATTAGAGGAGAATATGTGATTTTTATGAATTTAATTTAATTTATATAATTATTTTTGTAAAAAATAAGGGTTTTCAATGGAAATTCAACAACATTACCAAGGAAAGGTTTCTATTCTTAAGAAAATTATGGGATGTTCCTAATAACCAGAGGACCACTTGGACAAATTTTAGTGATTTTTTGAATTATATTTTATTTATTATAATTATTTTAATTTTAGAGTGTTAATTAATTATAAAATAAAGTAAAGGTTGAAAATTAAGTTTTATATTTTTCATAAATATCTCTAACCTCAAGGAGTTCAGAGAAATAAATTTTATAATTTTCTGATTTTTCTTTCATTTGTTAGAATTAAGTTAGTGAAAAGGTTGGAAAATTAATTTTTTTAATTCAAAAATTGTTTAAGCATTTAAAATTCAATATCTTTACTTTGAGACTTGGAAAAAATATTTGGTTTGTTCCTAAGTGATTAGGAGTCAAAAAATGACATTTTTATGATTTTTATTATTTTTTAATGAATTTTTAAAGTGTATTTTTGGAGTTATGAATTTTTAAAGTTTAATTTTACTCATGTGACTTAATTAATCCATTTAGTGGGGTGAAATATTTCCAATTGATTCCAAATTTTTATGTGAGCTCCCTCTAATCCTAATGATTAGTGGAGAATTGTTTTCAAGTTCTTTTGATGTGTGGTTAACCCTAATTAATTAAAGTTTAGATTTGAGTAGTTAGGCCAATTAGGGTTATTCTTAATGAATTAACTTAAAATATAATTATCCTAGGGTCCTCTAGTCCTAAGAAACTTCCTCAAATTTTCCTAGAATTTTCTAAACAATATGCTAATTAATGGAATTAAAATACCAAAAACAGTGACATAAACTTGAAAAATACATAACTTTCCATAGAGATGGCCTCTGACCTTGAAAAATTCAGGGAATGTTCCCAAGATCAGAGGCTTCAAAAGCCCTATGGTCTCATGCCATGGTGAATTGTCTATGGAAATGGAGAATCAAAATATTGAAATGACTAAATAATTAATTAAAATCAAAATACTCCTCAAATTAACTCAATTCTTTTTCCACATTATTTTCCTCTATTCACTGAGCAAGAGGGTATTTTTAGTTTATTTTTGTGATTTTTATACACAAAGATATTAATTTTCTAAGTTCTGGGTATTTAAATAAATCAAAAAATCCATATTTTTCTACTTATCTACGCGGCGCCGACTCATCCTCGGCAGCTCCTAAAGCCCATGCGTCGTGCTCCCATTCGACACCGCCATCTGACTCAGTACTCCGGGGGCCCGTGGTTCACGCACCGTTCTCTGGTCCAGCAAAATCTGGACCGTTCACTCGACACACGCGCGATCGGACGGCGCCTGGTCATCGTCTACGACTGGTGTGCACCCGTGACCGTCCACACTAAAACCCTAAGAACTCTTTCATTTCTCAACGGATTTTCGTGTTCTTATACTCTATGGATTCGTCTTGAAGTTACGAACACATCCATACAGTTTACATGCTATGAAATTAAGCCAATCAAAATGGAGAATCACTGGAAGCTAGGGGAAAGGAGAGGTCTATACCTTGACTCTGAGAAGTGAAGCTTCAATCAAAGTGTTGTGGCACCTTCGATTGGACCCAAGGAGGCTCCATATGAAGTCTCTGACTCTGGGGAATTGCCTAGGTACAACTTCCACCAAGCCCGATTTCAAAGCTTGGCCGATAAAGAGAATGGCTGGCCTGGTGAGGGGGCTTCCACTGGGGAACTCCTTCTCTTGGTCCTGTGCAGGTGTGGGTGAGTTTAATTTGGTTTTGGTGGAGGTTTCAGAGTTGTCTTATTTTTTGGGTGGATTTTTGACTGAGAAATTGAGCTCTGTTAATGGGGATTAGGGCAAAGGGACAATGCAGATCAATTGCTCTAGGTTAGGAGAAGGTCCTGGAGCAATTTTGGCAGAGTTTTGTTAAGCTCTGGTTCATCAGCTTGTTTGGCAGAGAAGGTCGTAGGTATAAATAGGCATGGCTGGAGGGTTTCTCAGGGGGAGTTAGAGCTTGGGATCAACTGCCTTGGTCAAGGGAAGAACAACCATGGAGTCCAATGGAGTTGGGACAGCTCAGCTAGTGAGTTTGAATTTTATGAATCAAATGGGTGCTCTCGGCCATGGTGTTTTCCGGCGACTGTGGTGGTTGGCCGGCCAGGCATGGGTCACCCTCAGGGTCAGGGAGGTCAGGGCTTAAATTTGGTGCAAGCAATGGTGTTTGGACATGTGTAAAGAGCTTGGCTTTAAGTGGTATGGTGAGGGGGTCATTTTAGGTTCAATTTGGTCAAGTCATGGGTTTGGGTTGAGTGCACCACCCAAGGCTAGTTTTGGCTGAAGAGAAAGTCACTTGGGTTAGCTTGATTAGTGGGGTCAAGTCACAATCCAAGTACAATTAAGTTTAAGCATATGTTAGGGGATGCATAAGAATGTTTAATCAACTTTAAGGGAATCATTAAAGGGCTCCCCTCTCTTGCCATAAATGGATTGATGACAAGGCCAAGCTATCATGGCTTCATATGGCTTGTGAATAACTCCATTGAGGCTTCATTTGGCTTTGGAAAAGTCAAGTCATTTGCTTGAAGAAGGATATTGGCATTTTTGATGATTTTAAGGGAGATTGTCATGAGGCCAAGATTGGAATAATTTGATGATCAATTAGAACTTTAGGTATTGATTTAAATTAAAGGGGCGATGAGGGAAAATTTCATGTGGGCTTTGGAAGAGGTTTTGTGCTTTAAGGATTTGGTGGAAGTGGGCTTTTAAATGCTTTAAGGGAGTGGGCTTTGATTTTGAGATTTGGGCCCATTTAGGTTTATGGTGGGTTTAGGCCAAAAATGGGGATTTTGGTTTTGGGTTAGGTTTGGGTGGATTTTAGGTTCAAATTTGGGGCAAATCTTATTAGTGTTTTGTTTTTGGGGATATTAGGAAGGTTTTAGAAAAGATTTGGGGCCAATTGGAGTTGAATTGGGTTGGTTTGGGCTAGGTTTAGGTCATGGGCCAAAATTGGGCTTTAAGCTTCAAATTGGAATTCGATCCAAATGTTAACCAAATTAGGCTAGAATTTGGTCTAAATTGATATTGGGGATATTGAATTGAAGTTTAGAATTGGATTGGATCAAAATTGAGGTCAATTGTGTTGGTTTAGTGGGACATTGGGTCCATTTGGGTTAAGAATGGGTCAAATTGGGGGTTTTGGAGGGTATTCGGGGGTATTTTTGGAATTTTTGGTATATTTGGCTAAGGATGATCAATTTGAATGGTGGGAAATGTTTAGGATTGGTTTTGAGGAATTTTGGGTAATTTAGGCAATTTTGCAAATTTTGGGTAGCTTCAAGGACATTTGGTACGTTTAATGGGTGTAGGGCCCCGGGGGTCAAAAATTAAAATTTTGAAAAAATGAAGATTGATCAAATTTGAGTAGAATGGAATCACTTTGGTTGAGCCATGAAGCCATATCAAGCCCATAAGAGCCATGAGAGGACTCATTTGAGGCATTCACTATGTTGTTCCTAACCCTCTTAGCCAAGGGCCTAGGGGTTAAGGCCTATCCATATGAATTACCTACATGAGTCAGGAAGCCATGTTGGGTATGAATGGTTTTAGGATTTGGAATGTGTGTGAAAGTGTAATGTGTGCAGGTCAACCCTCACCAGACCAGGCTACCCAGGGTAGTCCTATGGTCAAAGAGTCCTATAGGGAACTCATCCTTTAAACCTCTACTTTTTATCTTAACCCTCCAAGTGACTTAGGAGTTTACAATCAAACTTACGGCGTTTGCAGGGAGTTAAGAGGTGTTTGAATTTCTAAGTGGTGTGTTCCATTTCTAGTCCTCTAAGATAGTCAAAGGGAAAGCCTAAGGCTAGTTCCTAAGTACTAAGGAGAGAGAAGAGAAAAGACCTCATCAAAAATGAGGTCAACAAATGGACCTCCAACAGGTGTGGTGTGTTATAGGAGCACACCGCGCGTATTGGCGTTGATCGAAGAAATCAACAAAAGCAACACAGACGTCTAAGTTACACACTTAGAACTGAGTAGAAACAAATTTCCGCTGGGGAGTATCGAGTATATCTCCAAGACTGGAGATCCCTGAACTCTCACTGGGGAAAAGAAAAGTAGGTGTATTCCAGATCATAAGATCTGGAGAAATTTGATTTAGATTTCATTTCATTTTCTATTCCGAGTTTTTTTTAATGTGTGAGTTTAGATTACGATTTGTTCTGAGTTTCAATTTCGGTTGAGGTTTAATTTAAAATCAATTTAAGGAAATCTAGATTTGAAATCAGAATTGGAACCTAGGTTCCAACCTCGGGATTGCGAAGAGAACTGGAATTTAGGTACCAACCTCGGAGTGAGAATCAGAGTTTAAGTATCGATTGAAAAGGATGAGAATAAAAATTTAGGTACTGATCTCGAAATAAGATATGGAATTTGTTACCAGCCTCAGAAGGAGAGAGTTGAAATTTGGTATCAATCTCGGGAAGAGAGTCGGAATTTGGTATTGACCTCGAAAGGAGAGAACTGGAATTTTTTTGGTACCAGTCTCGAAGGTTTAAAGAGAACTGGAATCTGGTTCCAGTCTCAAAGGTTTAAAGAGAACTAGAATCTGGTTCCAGTCTCAAAGGTCTAAAGAGAACTGGAATCTGGTTCTAGTCTCAGTCTCGGAGGTTTAAAGAGAACTGGAATCTGGTTCCAGTCTCGGAGGTCTAAAGAGAACTGGAATTTAGTTCCAGTCTCGAAGGTCTAAAGAGAACTAAAATCTGGTTCCAGTCTCGAAGGTTTAAAGAGAACTGGAATCTGGTTCCAGTCTCGAAGTTTAAAGAGAACTGGAATCTGGTTCCAGTCTCGAAGGTTTAAAGTGAACTGGATTCTGGCTCCAGTCTCGAAGGTTTGAAGAGAACTGGAATCTAGTTCTAGTCTCGAAGGTTTAAAGAGAACTGAAATCTGGTTCCAGTCTCGAAGGTTTAAAGAGTTGAAATTTGTTGTGGAGATATGAATTTAGCGGAAGATTTGGAATGAGACATGAAAGTATTTCACGTCCCACGAGGATCGATCAAAGTTTGATTATTTGGCGAAGGATATGAATCCATGCCATCAGAACCAAATCGAAACTTTTCATGGTTCTGTGTCAGTAGATTCAGTCGACCTTCTCAAAAGAGGGAAGGAAATATGGAGAGTCAAAAAGAGATTTGAGAATAGCCGAAGGCTGGGGATTTCAAATTCAAGAATTTGTTTTAGTCGCTTGCTGTAATTTGAATTCTTGATTTTCAATTTAGGGTTCACATTTATTTAGAGTTCGTGTTTATTTGTAGTTTGTTTTGACATTCAGATTTTTAAAAGAGTTCTCATTTATTTTTATTTTCCCTTCGTTCTTTATTCGAAGTTCATTTAACTTAACGGCATTTCCCAGTCAACTTGCACAAAAAGAGGTGAAGGCAAAACATGACATGGTCACTTTCATTCCAATCTTGTCGAAAATACATCATACATCTTGGTCCAATTCATGATGATATTTTCTTTGAGAATTTAATATCTCATACAATCCATATAAATCCAAAATGGATTGTGTAAGATTCTTCAAGTTTCCTCTAAAAGTATCTGCGAAAATCCATGTCTGAATAGTGAGATACATGGACAATAACATCACCTTCCAAGTCATCCTTGGCAGGAATGCCGTACTGATGTGCATTGGAGGTGTGCTATCTCCCATGTAACTCACAGCTCGTAAGACTAGAGGCTCTCTAACTCTGGATCTGGCAGGAAGTGAAAAGGAATCTTTCTGTCATCCATTCTCCTGAAAGTAACAGAGATCCGCTCAACAGGCACTCCTGGAATGCAATGCTTTGCGATGTCCGCTCCATTCCCTTTTAACACCATGACGGAACCTACCGGTAGTGGTATCTCCACCGGCCCTCGGAATTCTCCGGGGCCTGCTATCCGGAGGTCAGATCCGAACATGATATTGCACTGGTTGACAAAAGACAATGTGCAGAAAGGTCTAACGAAATCATGATGGTCTATGTGTGGAGGTATGCAGTTGCCCTCCTTGTAGATGTTAATGATGCAGCTGTTGGGTATGCAGTCTACGGGCAATACCCTCCATGTTATCATCCTCTTTACCATTCTTTTAATAATATTCGACATCGGATCCACCTCACTGCGACGGAGTATCCCTGGTGGATTTCCTTTTCTGTCTACTGTGAAGTTGTAGCAACATCTGTACTGGATCGTAACTCTTCCTTCTCCTGGCATCCATCTTCGAGGTTCTGAATAAGTTTTCTCCCTCAATCAGCCAGCTCGGCCCATTTTCTGAAGTTCAACAATGCAGTCTACAATTTTTTGTTGTTCGTAGTCCGAAAACACATCTGTATGCAGCTCAAGGCCTTCCAAGATGTTAATCCTCTTGCCACGGATTCTTTCAAAGTATTCAAAAGTTTTCTTTTCAACATTCTGCATTCTTTCCAACTCATATTATGGAATTATCTGCAACTGGCGATGTCTAGTAATGTACAGTGGGATGTATGGTTCAACCCCAGCACGTTCTCCTGCATGTCTATGCTCCTCGGAGATAATCTCTGTCGGGACATCCTTTGGGGTTGCTTTCGCAATAAGACTCTTTAAAACTGGTGCAGTTGTCTGGCATCGTGGCACAGATTCTGCTTCTGCTCTTCTTGGGATTTCCTTTATCTGCTCTGCTTTCCTTGGAGTTGGTCTCCTCCTTTCAGGTTCCTGACAAACAAATTTCTTTGGAGTATTTGTATTGACGGTAGCAACTGTCTCTTCATGTTGATCCGTCGCTAACTTGGTTAACATCTTGCGAATGCGGTGATTCTTGTTCCTCCGCTGGGTGGCGGTGAGAGTAGCTCTCCTTACCCCTTGGATTTCGCGAGGCATGGCGCCGACAAGCTCGCCCTCTCGCCGTAGCAACAACGGACTTAACTTTCTTATCTTCTCCTGTTGCATGAGCGGTATTTACCTTTCTCTTCTTGCTGGTAGATGGTTGACTTGAGCCACCCAATTTCATCACTGTATGGCTGCGAAGTTCTTCTCGATCAATCGGGATCCAATCATTTTCTTCGTACTGTAGCCCGACTAGTGTGAAGTGAGAGTCGATCTCAATCACGGCTCCATCATTCATCCTCTTTTTATAAATTGCTAGACTAACGGCATTCTTAAAGTTCAGAACCAACCGCCCGTTCGACATTTCCCTGCGAAAAACAAGGAAAGGATCAGGGGCTATACTAAGAACAAGAACAATAGAAAAATAATTTGTTTATTAATGAAGAGCTTTTATTCATTTATTTCAAATTTAAATAGGAGTAGGAAAAGATGAAGAAAGATCAAGAGTGAGACTCGATTTGAAAGGAAGGATAAAAACTTTATTATCATGATTTCACATGTTTTCTTTTTAACATTTTTTTTAACGATTTTCTTTATCATCCACTTTTTGTATTTTTTGGTTCGGACCTAGTCATAAGTAATTACTGTGCCCGTGCTTCTAGGAATGAGGATTCATCCTTCGAAACATCAGGTTGCGTAATACTTCTTTAGATATCGTCCATTAATTGGAAGCATAGGTCGTTCTCCACGACAATATACAAGCTGGTAGGAACCTCCTGAGTAAATTGTCTCGACCACGAATGGCCCTTCCCAAGTCGGTTCAAATTTACCACCTATCTTGCGATGTGCAAGAATAGGTCTTCTGAGAACCAAAACCAAGTCACCGACTTTGAATGTCCTTGGACGGACTAATTTATCATGGGCCTAGATCATCTTGGCTTGATATAATTCCAAATTCTGCTGTGCTGAAAGTCTTTTCCCTTCCAAGCTTTCCAACTCTTCTAGTCGTAGTCTGGCATTTTCTTCTGTAGTGACCCTATTTGCAACTGCAATTCTAAGAGATGGAAGCTGAACCTCTAAGGGTAGAACGACCTCAGACCCGTACACTAAGGCGTAAGTTGTAGACTGGGTGGGAGTTCTGAAAGTCATCCTGTAGGCCCATAAGGCTTCTAACAACTTCTCGTGTCAATTTCTCTTGTTGTCGTCCAAAGTTTTCTTTAGGATTTGGACGAGAGTTTTATTAAAAGCCTCGGCCAAGCCATTCGCTCTTGGGTAGTATATTGTTGAATAGCGCCAGTTGATCCCATGTCTTCTGACAAAATTGTTGATCTTCGTGCTTCTGAATGCGGACCCGTTATCAGAGATAATTCTGCGCGGTTGTCGGCATATTTTTAGGTTTGTGTTGTATTTTGAAAAGAAGGTCGCCTGCAGAAGTTGTCGGTGAATTTTTAATTTAATTTAAATAAATAATTTGAAAAGTAGTATTTGATTTCTGAAAATAATCTTTAAATTTGAAGATTTTAAGATATGAAATCATACCGATCTCACATCCCAAATAGTTTATATAAACGACCACCACACCATAAACCGTGTATCTATCCCGATGAATAGACACACTGCTTGATGATGGGGCTCGGTTAAATAAACTAGAAGATTTGTGACATCCGTTTGGTCTGCGAACCAATTTTATAAGCCGACAAGTTCCCCTGCTTAATATAAAGGAATTAAACAGGGTTTATATTACCTGGGTTTTTAAAGTTCCCTATAAGGGCAAGCCCCTATAATTAATTACATCTTAAATGACGGGAATCATTTAAGAAAACTCTCGATAATGATCAGTGGTTTTGCTCTCAAGAATTTCAAAGTTTAAGGTTTTCAAAGGATTGAGTTTCGGAAATTTCGATAGGGATTAGCTCGAATTTGGAACAATTTATTTTAAGAGTCCAAAGGAAGAGAAGTAGGAGAAATTGAGGATCCAAGTAGAATCTTGGCAACTTCCCACACTATCCTATTGTTTGGCTTCGACTTTAACAAAATTATTTATTGTTACAATCCTGCCAATTTTATTTATTTAGGTCTTATATTTGTATGACATAATCACACAAATAGCCTTGAAGATGTGAGGGTTTATGTCGTACCAAATGACCACCTCGGAGTCCTAAGACCGGTTAGGGCTTAATTTACATGACATGATCATGCAAATGCCTAACGAAGAGTTAAGGATTTATGTTGCACTAGGCAAACTACCTCGAATTCCTATGGCTTTGTTATTTAATTCTACGAAAGTTTTGCTGAAGTAGATCCAAGTTTTACTGATGACGATGGTCGTGCTGCCCACTATGCTCCAAGCTCCTTGTTGTTGCAGAGGTTTAGTTTTAGAAGTCATAAATCAGGAGATGAGAGAAGTGTTTTGGTTTATAAAAAATCCTAAAATCCAAGTGTTTTTAATATTTTAATTAAAACAAATCTTAAAGTTGTTTAAACAGAACCGATTAAGATCCCACGGTTCGGTCATCCCAGCACCGTTATTTTCATTGAATTCACTTAGTCCAGATGAATTTGCTAAACTCAACTGAATGAGTTCCACACTTTCATTTAGACCGTGCGAAATCCCGTTAGCAACACGTGGGTTACATCATCCGAGGTATTCCCGATCATTCAACGAGACGTTTTAATTTAGTTAAAGTTGTAGTTTTGTTGTTTTGTTTGTGATTAAATTTTGAGTTGTTTTATATTTTGAAATGTTGTGGCGGTGATTTTTTATCTTGTAATGACTTTTAATTTAGTTTTGGTTTCAGTTCAGGGACTATCCTAAAGGTTTTGGTTTTCATGCAATAGTTGTTTATCATGCAAGAAAAGTAAAGTACAGTTGCATGTAAGTAAATTGCAATAAAGTAAATTGCAATAAAATAAAAGCGTACTCGGAGGGTCTTCCCGTCATCCCAAGCTGCACTTAAAACACATGTTAAGACATTTAAATGTTTCAACAAGTACCTAGGTAAAGCTAAGGGAAAGGTTTTGGTTGTCTACCAAAGTCCTAATCCTATAGCTAGTCATCTCCTATGACGTCTAGGTTCTTGTGTTTTAGTTTAAGGATGATTTTCTTCATCAAAGAACATTAAGTTCAATTGTTCTTATAAACATCACATCATATTGAGGAAGTGCTTAAGACAAGTCTTAAACATCTTTTCAATACCTCTAGGATTGTTTTAAGTCCAAGAGAATTTAATTATATAAGTGAATTAATCATCCAGGAGTTTAAGTTTTATTTTCTTGCTCAGTGAACTAGGACATTTGAATATCCTATAAGTGAAGTAACACTTCACTTGATACTTCATTTAAGAGTTATAATAATTAAAGCCTTTAAGGGCAAGTTTGTTTATTGAGAATTTTAATCAAATTAATTGAAAGTTTGAGTTAATGGTTTAAAGTGTTTTAATTTAATTATAAGGTTTTAATTAGTAATTTTAAGTTTGGAATAGTATTCAAATTATTTTAGATTTAATTTTAATGATTTCATTTAGGTTTGTTGTTCAATGATTTTAATTTAATTAAATTCTATTTAATTTTAATTTAATTTAATTTAATTTTAATGCAATTTGATTTGATTTTAATTTAATTTAATTTAATTTAATTTAATTTTAATTCAATTTGATTTGATTTTAATTTAATTTTAATTTAATTTAATTTAATTTTAATTTTAATTTTAATTTTAATTTAATTTAATTTAATTTTAATTTTAATTTAATTTTAATTTAATTTAATTTAATTTTAATTTTAATTTGATTTAATTTTAGTTCAATTTTAATTTAGATTATTATTTTAATTTTTTTTAATTAAGAATTAAGTATTATTGAAGTGATTTATTTAGGGATTTTTAAATTAAAGAATAAATATCCTCTTAATAATATCCCTACTTTAATAATTCCAATTTCTATTATTCTACCAAAATTTCAATTAATTAATTAATTAAAGTTTTATTTTAATTATATTTGAAATGGTTAGTAGGTTTCTACCCTCAATCATTTAAGTTTCAATCATCCAAAATCAGTTTAAAATCAAATATTTTACCTTCCCCTTTTTGATTAAACCTAAAATTTTAATTAAGGGTTGAAATTTTTAATTACCCTTTTGCCTTTCAAGCTTAATAATTCTATAACCCACTAAATTAAGCTCAAATGAACTTGAAATTTTTATGTAATCTCACTCACATGTCAATTAAGACATTAGAGGAGAAAATGTGATTTTTCTGTATTTAATTTATTTATGTAATTATTTTTAATGGAAAATAGGGGTTTTCAAGGAAAATTCAATAACATGACCAAGGAAATGTTTCTTTTCTTAAGAAAATTATGAAATGTTCCTAATGACCAGAGGACCATTTGGACCAATTTTGGTGATTTTTTGAATTATATTTTATTTATTATAATTATTTAGATTTTTGAAGTATTAATTAATTTTAAAATAAAATTAAATATGAAAAATGGATTTTATATTTTTCTTAAATTTCTCTAACCTCAAGGAGTCTGTAGAAATAAATTTTATAATTTTTTGATTTTTCTTTGATTTATTAAAATTATTTTAGTGGAAATATTAAAGAAAATCATTTTTTAATTCAAAAAAATTGTTTTAAGCCTTTAAAATTCAATATCTTACCCTAGAAACTTAGGAAAAATGTTTGGTTTATTCTTAAGTGATTAGGAGTTAAAATGTGACATTTTGGTGATTTTTAATATTTTTATGATTTTTATTATTTTTTAATTATTAAAAATATTAAAATAATGATAAAAATCAACTTTTTTTAGAAAATTACAATTTTAATTTTCCTAAGTTCCTCTGATGTCAGACAAGCTCCACAACCATTTTTGTGAATTTTTGAAAAGTATTTTGTGAGTTATGAATTTTTAAAATTTAATTTTATCCATTTTGCTTAAGAGGCTTAATCAACCCATTTGGTGAGGCTAATCAAATCCAATTGACTTCAAATTTTTATGTGATGTTCCCCTGATCCTAAAGATCAGTGGAGAATGGTTTTCAAGTCAAATGTGTGGTTAACCCTAATTAATTAAAGTTCAATTTTGGGTATTTAGGCCAATTAGGGTTGTTCCATGTGAATTAATTCAAAACCTATTTTTCCTAGGTTCCTCTGGTCATAAGAAACATCACCAAATTTTCCTAGAATTTATTTCTCAACATGCTAATTATTGGAATTAAAATACTCAAAACAGTAACATGTAATTGAAAAATCAATAACTTCTCATAGGATGGCCTCCGACCTCGAGAAATTCGTGGAATGTTCCCAAGTTCGGAGGCTTCAAAAGCCACTATGGTCTCATTCCATGATGAATTGTCTTCATGCATGGAGAATCAAAATAGTGCAGAGAGTAAATAATTAATTAAAAATAAAATACTCAATGAAATAACTTGATTTTTTTTCCACATTATTTTCCTATGTTCACTAAGCAAGATGGTATTTTTATTTTATTTTTAGGATTTTTCTACACAAAGTTATGCATTTTTGAAGTTCTGGGTATTTAATAAATAATAAAAAATCCCTAATTATCTACTTATCCACGCGGCGCTACGCAATTCTCGGCAGCTCCGAAAGCCCACGCGGCTCGCTCCCATTCGACGCCGCCATCTGAGTCAGCTGCCACGGGGCCCGCGGTTCACGTACCGTCTCTTGGTCCGACGCCATCTGAGCCGTCCGCTCAATACACGCGCGATCCAACATCTCCTAGTCATCGTCTACGAATGGTGTGCACCCGTGACCGTCCACACTAAAACCCTAAGATCTCACTCGATTCTCAATGAATTTTCATGTTCTTATACTTTATGGATTCGTCTTTAAGAGAGGAACATATCCATATGGTTTATGTGGCATGAAATTAACCCAATCAAAATGGAGAATGTTTAGAAGCTCGGGAAGAAGAGAGAGCTCATACCTTTGCTCAGAGAAGTGAAGCTTCGATCTGAGAGTTGTGTCATGTTCGATTGGGTCCAAGCAAGCTCCAGATGAAGTCCCTTGGCCTGGTGAATTGCCTAGGTACAAAAGTGACCACAGTCGATCACAAAGCTTGGAGGCCGGAAGCAATGGCCGGCCCGGTGAGGGGGCTTTTGCCGGGGAACTTCTCCTCTTTGTCCGGTGAAGGTGTAGAGTCAATCAATTTGAGGATTGACTCACTGTGGTGAAGTGTCCTGGTTTTGGGCTTGAATTTCAACTCTGAAATTGAGCTCATAGAGAGGAAATGGCAGGGGGATTTCAGTGGGGATCAAGTTCTCCAGGTGTGGAGGAGAGTCTGGAATGATTTTGGCAGAGTTTCTGTATGGTTTATTTCAACACCTATCTTGGCCGAGAGGAGGTGGTGTTTAAATAGGGCTGGCTGGAGGGCTTCCCAGGGAGAGTTAATGGCTGGGATTTGCTGTTTAGGTCAAGGGAGGAACAGACATGGTGGGCACTAGGCATGGGGCAGCTCAGCAAGGTGGAATTTCAATGTTTGGCTCCTTCCAAGGTCTCGGCCATGGGGTTTTCCGACGGCTGTGGTGGTCGCCTCGGCTAGCATGGGTCACCCTCGGGGTCAGGGAGGTCAGAGCTTGATTCCTGTGAGTTCAATGGATGGTTGCCATGTGTAAAGAGGATGACTTGAAATGGAAAGGGTAAGGGCTCATTTTGGGCTCAAATTGGTCAACCCATGAGTTTGGGCTTGGTTCACATCCCCATGACCTAGTTTTGGGCTGGGTGAATCAGTTGGGTCAGCTGGTTTTAAGTGCAGAAGTCTCCATCCAAGAATATTTAGATTAAATTTGGGTTAAGGGGAATCATGGGTAAGGTTAATGACTTTTAAGAAGTACTTAAAGGACCTCCTCCTTTTGCCCAATGTGGAAAGGTCACATGTAAACAACTCACGTGGCTTGCATGTGGCTTAAGAATGGCTTCATGGCTCATATTTGGCTTGGGAAAAGTTGGCTTGGTTTCATGAAAATGGGTTTAAGGAATTTTGGTATTTTGGTGTAAAATTTGGATGGTTTGTCATATGGCTTTGTTTAGAAAGGTTTGATTGCTGATTTTTAGGACTTAGGAATGATTTTAATTAAGTGAGGATGAGATGAGATTGTAATGTGGGCTTTAGGATGGGCTTGGGCTTTTGAGTTTGGTTAGGAATGGGCTTTTGAATGTCTTTTGGAAGTGGGCTTTTAGATGAAAATCTTGCAAAGGGCCATACCAAATAGATGTTGGGTTTAGTTTAAGGATGTGTCATGAGTGATTTGGATCAAACTTGAGGTGGTTTGGCATTGAATTGGGTCTAAATTGAGTCTCTTTAATGATAGGGTCAAAATAGGTCAAAATGGACTAACTTGGGCTAAGCTTTGGCTAATGTTGAAATTGATGTAAAATTAACATTAAGAAATGTTTATGGGAGTGTTTCAAAGAGGTTTCAACTTTGGTTGGGTTTTAATTTTGGGATTTGGGCCTATTTGGGTTAGGTTTGGGTGTAGGCCCATTTAAGGGATTTTGGGTTTGGGTTGAATTTGAGTAGGGTTTGGGTCCAAATTTTGGGCAAATTATGTTAGTGTTTTGTTTATGGGGACGTTAGAGAAGGTTTAGAAAAGGTTTGGGGTTAATTGGAGTTGAATTGGGTTGGTTTGGGCTAAGTTTGGGTCATGGGCCAAAATTGGGCCTTAAGCTTAAAAGTGATATTAGATTCAAATGTCAATCAAATTGGACTTGGATTTGGTCTAGATAAATATTGGGGATATTGAATTGAAGTTTAGAATTGAATTGGACCAAAATTGGGGTCAATTGGGGTGGTTTAGTTTGACATTGGGTTCACTTTGGGTTAAAATGGGTCAAATTGGGGGTTTTGACAAAAGTGGAGTAAATTGACAAAACTGGCCCATGGTGTAGTTGAACAAAATGAAATTGAGAATATTTGAGATTTTCTGGAATTTTTTTGGGAATTTGCTGAATTTTTGGATTTTTGGGCTGAGAAGGGCATTTTGGTAATTTGGAGGGCATTGGGGTATTTTTGGAAATTTTTGTATTTTTGGCTGTAAATGATCAATTTGATTGGTGGGGAAATGTTCAAGGTTAATTTTGGAAAAGTTTTGGGTGTTTTGGAAATTTTGGTGGTTTTGGGTAGTTCCAAGGGTTTTTAGTAGGTTTGGTGGGTCCGGGGGTCAAAAATTGAAATTTTGGCAAAATAAAGATTGAGCCAGTGTGAGTGAAATGGAATCATTTTAGTTGAGCCGTGAAGCCATATTAAGCCCATAGGAGCCATGAGAGGACTCATTTGAGGCATTCACTGTGCTGTTCCTAGCCCTCTTAGCTAAGGGCCTAGGGGTTAAGGTCCATCCATATGAATTACCTACACAAGTCACGAAGTCAGGCTAGGTATGAATGGTTTTAGGACTTGGAATGTGTGTGAGAGTGTAGTGTATGTGCAAGTCAACCCTCACCAGACCAGGCCATCCATGGTATTCCTAAGGCCAGAAAGTCCTATAGGGAACTCATCCTTTAAACCTCCACATTTGATTTCAACCCTCTGGGTGATTAGGGGTCTACAATCAAGCTTGTGGGGTTTGCAGGGAGTTAAGAAGTAGTTTGAATTTCTAAATGGTGGGTTCCATTTCTAGTCCTCTAAGATTAGTCAAAGGAAAAGCCTAAGGCTAGATCCTAAGTACTAAGGAGTGAGAAAAGAAGAGACCTCATCAAAAATGAGGTCAACAGCGGTACCCCAAAATGCTAGACGACTTGATTCTTGAAAAACTGCAACACATGGTACGCTTTCACGTCTCTGAGCAGTATAGCTTCTGTCCACTTAGAAAAGTTATCTGTAGCTGCAAGAATGAAGCGATGTCCTCTTGGAGAAGGCGGTTCTATCGGACCCACAATATCTATGCCCCAACACTCAAACGGCCACGACGCGATTGTCGGATGTAGCACATTTGGAGATTGATGTAGAACCACTTCATGCACTTGGCACTGGTTACAACTTTTGGCAATCTTCATGCAATCGGTCATCATCGAGGGCCAGTAGTACCCTAGTCTTTTAATCTTCATTTTCATCTTCGGACCTGATTGATGAGCGCCACAAAGTCCTGAGTGTACTTCTTTAACAATTTCACGAGCCTCGGACCCGCTCAGGTATCTTAGCCACATCTGATCAAAAGACCTTCTGTATAATGTATTGTTTATTAATGCGTAAGATAGAGTTATTTTCTTGATTTGATGGGCTAACGACTTATCGTCTAGTAGGTTTCCTGTTTTCAAGTAGTCTATTAAAGGTTGCTGCCAATCTTCTGTAACTTCTGTTACTGCTGCAACCAATTCTTTTCCTTTTCCTTCTGATTTGTGTATTGTATCCATGTCGAGCTGTGATAGGACCTGTCGTCCTTGAACTGTCATTCAACTGACTCATCCTGTAGGCAATCAAGTTCTTTTGCAAGGCGGGCTAACGCATCTGCGAGAGCATTTTCTCTTCTGGGAATCTTGTAGATCATTACATTCGGAATCTGCTCTAGCAATTTCATTGCGTACTGGAAGTACTGCTCAAGTCTTGGTTTTAGAATCCTGTACTGTCCGGCGACCTGCTGAATGATCAACTGGGAATCTCTATAAATGTTGATGTCTGTTATCCCCATCTGAATGGTTAATTCCAGTCCAGTTAAAAGGACTTCCTATTCTGCCTCGTTGTTTGTACATGGTTCTGTTAGATGGTAGGAATACCTTAACATACCCCGCTCCGGTGTTATAAAGATTAGTCTGATTCCTGTCTTACTTGGCACTATCGTTTGCGATTCTTTATCTTTCTGTGCTGAAGATGCTCCATCGAAGTACAGTTCCCAACACTGATCATCGGGGTCTTCTAGGCTAATTATCTGCTCATCTGGGAAGTCATCGTTGAGAGGCGATTCTGCCTGTAAAGGGTGTGCTGCAAGGAAGTCTGCCAGGACTTGTCCCTTTACGGCACGAAGTGGCACGAAAGTTATATCGAATTGCAATAGTATCATTGACCACCTGGCAAGTCTGCCGGAAAGTGTCGGTCGGGTCATCAAATATTGCAATGGATTAAACTTCGAAATAAGGTTGACCTTATGAGAAATCATGTAGTGCCTGAGCTTCGTGCGGTGAAGATCGGGACCAAACAAGTGCTTCTCGATCAGGAGGATACTTTACTTCCGTCGGAATTAGACGACAGCTTAAGTAGTAGAGAGCATTTTCTTTTCCCTCGTCGTTCACTGGGCTAGCAGGGCTCCGAGAGAGTCGTCTAAAGCCGCATTATAAAGTATCAACGGTCTACCCAAGACTGGGGCTGCTAAGACAGGAGGTGTCATTAGGTATTGTTTGATGTCATCGAAGGCATGTTGACATTTGGAGTCCCAAGTAAACTTGGCATCCTTCTTAACCAAAGCAGAAAAAGGCTAGCACCTTCCTGACAAAGTCCAGATAAAGCGTCGAAGATATGCCAATTTCCCTTGAAAGGATCGTAGTTGTTTCAAGATTTTGGGAGACGGTATTTCTAAGATAGCTTTAATCTTCTCCAGATCGATTTCAATTCCATGATGTCGAACAACAAATCCTAAGAATTTCCCGGAGGTGACGTCGAAGGGGCATTTCAAGGGATTCATCTTAAGGTTAAATTGTCTTAATCGCTTGAAAACAATTCTCAAATCATACAAGTGATCTTCTTTTAGTTTGCTTTTGATGACCACATCATCCACGTAGTAGTCAACTTGTTTGTGAATGAGATCATCAAAAATCTTTGTCATTGCTCTTTGATAGGTTGCTCCTGCATTCTTTAATCCAAACGGCATCACTGTGTAGCAGTATACCCCGATCGGCGTTCTAAAAGCTGTAAGCTTTTCATCTTTTGGTGCCATCTTTATCTGATTGTACCCTGATGATCCATCCATGAATGAGAAGACTTCATGTGTTGAAGCGATGTCGATCATCAATTCTGGAATGGGTAGCGGGAATTCATCCTCTGGACACACTTTGTTCAAATCTCTGAAATCCACGCAGATTCTGATCTTAACATTCTTCTTTCTGACTGGTACCACATTGGCTAACCAAGTTGGATATTGTTCCTCACGGACAAATTTAGCATCTATTAGCTTCTTAATCTTAGCTATAACTTGTTGTTCAATCTCCAGATGCATTCTTCTTGATCTTTTCTGACTGGAACGGCAGTGGGATCTACTCCTAACTTGTGAACTGCGACTTCTGGAGCTAATCCTGGCATTTCATCATAACTCCAAGCAAAACAGTCCTTGAATTTCATTATTAGCTTGATCATGTTTTCGGAGTCTTCTTTATTGAGTAAGGAGCTAACAAAGGTCGGCCTAGGCTCTTCGCCAGTACCTAAGTTAACTTCCATTAACTCGTCTATTGTAGATTTAATTTCTTCTTCGAATTCTGGCGGAGCATCTCCAACTGGTAGATCTTCGAGATCTTCTGAAGCTTCCAAGCAAACTTCATTAGGCTCGCAGGTGACAACCAAGCAAAATCTCATGTCATCAACAGACCCTACTGTGCTGAATCTGAGACCATGTTTTAAATTGGGAGGCTGACTGGCATTATTCCATAATTTTTCAAAGTGTTGTGATCGACCTTTTGTCCATCGTCGATGTAAGACACCACGTTGAATTAAATTTTGAACATAGGGAGAGTACCACTCAAAACGCAATTCCATTAATTTAGAAGAAGCAACATTTTCAAATTGTACATCTTTTTCATTATTGGAAGAAGAAGCACCCGGGTAGAACTTGATCGGTTTAGTACCACCACCATACACTTTCTTGACCGCCATACCCTCGATCTTATTAGAATGGATCGGGGTCAGGGTCATAGTATGTACATAATGGTTAATCTTCTCGTACATTGATTTATATACTTCATTCTTTTCATCTTCGAGAGAGATCTTGAACTGTGGTTTCTTCTGATTTATCACCGCTGCTTCTTTCTTGAATTCTTCTTCTTCGGAACTGGTCTCCCAATCAACACCGATGACTGGTTCCTTCTGTCCAACTGTTCTAACGTCTCTTCCACGACCCCGTCCCCGGCCTCGACCTCAGGTGCGAATTCTGGAGAAACCTTCACCATCTCGCCATAAGGGAGTGGTGAGTAACTGTTGGACTAGAATTTCCGGCTCTTTATTGTCTTGCACTTCTTTTGCTTCATTTGGTACATTGTTTCTGGAAATGATTGTTTTCTTCGGAGGTGCGTAGTAGGCTGCATCTTCGTGAATTCCGATTTCATGCACGGAGAATGGTTACAAATCACCTTTGATACACTGTTCTCCTCCTTCATAATATTTTATGCACTGGTGCAGAGATAACGGTACCATCCGGTTTTCATGAATCCATGGCCGACCCAGTAGAGCGTTGAATGATGTCTCAGAATCAATTATATGGAATTTTGCTGTTGTCTTTACTAAGTCACCAGTTTTCATTAACAGTGTAATCGATCCAAGAGCTCTTTCTCCTTTCTCATTGAACCCTCTTAATAACATCTTGTCTGCTTCAAGTTTGGGAGCATCAATTTCCAAATATGCTAATGTTCGAAGGCTCATTATGTTGATTGATGCTCCCGGATCAACCAACACTCTAAAGAGCGTAAACTTTCCAATAGTGACTGAAATGTACAACGGTCGGTTGTGATCAGCCGTTTCGAGTAGTAAATCATTGTCCGTGAAGGTAATACCTCGCTGTTCTTTTAACGAGCAAACCTCGTCTAAGGAATTACCGACCATTTGAGCTAAACAAATTTCTGGATCAAGTAAAGCCTTGATCAAAGTTTCTCTCATCTCCTTTGACAGGATCAGAGCGTCGTATATGCTTAGTTTGGCTGGTAGCTTCCTAAGATGGGCTAGCATGTTGTAGTCTACTTTATTACTAGGTTCCTCGGTTTCTTCCCGAATGGGAAATTCCTCCGCTGGGGTTGGCTCCTCCTGAGCAACCACCTGCTTTCCTTTGTCCTTTGGACCCATTCTCGGAGGTAGAACTTTTCCACTTCTTAAATTGACTTCAGTTATTTCTTCTGAATCTGGTGTTGAATCTGCCGGTGTCTCCCCTTGAATCAGAACGATTGGCTCTTCTGGCGTTGCTTCGGAATCTGATGACTCTAATTCTATCGCAATCGGAGCTCCTCGAAATTCACAAATAGACTTGTCACTTGTTGAGCTTTCGTAGCCATTCTTGTGAACGTCTTCTCCTTCATCGTGGTCATTGAGGTTTAGTATGATTTGGGAATCGTTATTTCTATCGGAATCGAGATCCGGATTAGCTTGGTTTTCGTTAGTTACGTAATCGTTAGAAACAGTCAAAACGTAGCCAACACAAAAACTCTTATCATTACAAGATCCCGTTGGAGCGAGCAAATAATCATACAGAGTCAGAGGTTCGAGGGATTTCTCCCCCGAATCGGAAACAACCATCCTAGGATAAGCAGCTCCTAGTCTACTCTTTGGAGCTTCGTTTTTCTTTTCTTCCACGATCTTCTCTTCCTTCTGAGATGGTTCTTCGATCGCAAGCGATAGTACCGGCTCGGCAGGTTTCAAACTTTGAGTTGAAGCATGCACCGAAGCGTTCTGGATATGGTCTAAGATTTTCTTTTGAAGACTTTGTCCAGATGGTACTCCATCCATCATGGGTCATGTAAGGTTCTATCGGAATTATAGGATCTGCTGAAATAACATTGACGGAACCTCCCTTTTGGGGTTCCTTCATGTATTCCTTCGGGATCATTATGTTCCCTTTTCAGAGATTGTCGTCAAGCCAAATCTTGAAAGTGATGCAATCCTCTATCTTATGCTCGAGCATCCGGTGGTAAGGACAATAGTTTGGATGATCTTTCTTATTGACTTCTTTTGGCCTCTTGGGTTCCGGTAGCTGAAAATCGGGTGTCTTCATTAAACTGCGGAACATCTTCGTTACTGCTTCAGTTTTGAATGGATATTCCTTGTTCAGAAAATATTTCAGGGTACGCTGTGGACGAGGCGGTTGTTCATAGTGCTGAGGCGACTAATAGCTCAGTCGAAGCTATTGATAACCCTGCTGAAGTTGTTGGTAAGTACGTTGCGGTGGTTGATAGCTAGGCTGTGGCTGCTCTAGCTGTATTTGCACTGGCTGCTTGCCCTTATCTACTGCCGCGACGATTCTGGACTTCTTTTCGAATGTTTTCACTGATTTCTGTTTAACGGTCTTGTCCACGAAACTTAGCTGCTTTGCTTCCTCTTGTAAGCTCCCGGCCTTGCTAAGAAGCTTCTCGAAAGTCTAGATTGTAAATCCTTTAAGGAGAAGTGCTATCGGGCCGTGGATGCTTTTAAGCAGGATACCGACTGCATGCTGTTCTGGAAGCTGTGGTTCACACTTCATGCTTAAGTTCCTCCATCGAAGTATGTAATCCATTAAAGTCTCATTCAGTTTCTAGTGCTCCACCACTAGATCACCGATGGTGATGTGGTGCCTAGCCCCGGCAAACCGCTTAACGAAGAGGTTTTCTAATTCTGCAAAGGTCTTAACTGAATCACTTGGCAATTCTGCGTACCAGTCGAAGGCAATCCCTGACAAACTACTGACGAACTGACGGAAGAGTAAAGTGTCACTCTCACCGGCATTGCATCAACTAGCACGAAAATGTGCGACATGCTGCCGGGGGTTTCCCGTTCCATCAAAAGTCTTAAACAGAGGTGGTACGAAGCCTTTTGGGTATTGGACGGCATCAAATTCTTCAGGGTAAGGTCTACCCATCTGAATAGATGCTCCACTCTTGGATTGTGCTAAAGCTTCTCGCACCTGCTGTTCTACCATGTTTTTAATGTCCTTTTCGGGAATCATGCTCTGTGCAGAATCCTTCTTTGGTGGCTCATCTCCATTAACGGATGTGATCTCTTTTCCTCCATCTGCAATATGGATGATTTCTGGGGGTGTTTCTTTCTGAGGTTGCACCTGACCTTGGAGAGTTGCTAAAGCTGCAGCCATCTCTTCCATCCTCCTTGCCATCTGGGAAATTATGTCATCTCTTTCCCGAAGCTGTGCTCTCATCACTTCCGGTTCATCTCTTTTCGCAGCTGCCGGAGCACCTTGCGAGGCTGATGATGCTCGTGTCTCAACCATGTTGATTTCGGCATACTCCTCATCCATGAATTCTGATGAATCAACTTCATTTTCCAACTTTTCCCCTCTTTCTTTTGCCAACCGTCGGATATCCGTCCTTAGCTTTCCTATAGCATCCTCGAGGGGTCTCTTCCACACGGTCTCGCGGTTGTCGTGTGACGACTGTTGAACTTCTTTTCTGGGAGTTTCTTTTATTGCAGTAGCACTTCCTTTAGATTTGGGCTCTTTGACGAGGCTTTTCTTCTCAGGACATTGTGTTGGTCTCGGCTCGGTAATAATAGGTCGCCACACCATTCTCCTTTCAGCAGAAGGCCTAGGACTGGACGGTCTGTCGGCTATATGCTGGTAGGTGGTGTCTTCCCTAATATGATGGACCGATACAACAACAGGTGAACTAGCTCTCATTTTCTTCCTTGGTTTCTCTACGGCAATAACAGGCTCTACTCGCGGCTCGAGGCGGGATCTAGCTGGCACTCGTCCCATTCTTCTTAGGATTTCTGACACGGGGCATCTTTCTTTCTTTGCCAATTTTTCTATCATAGCTTGTAGCCGAGCAAATGGCGTAGTCTTAACCCTTTTTCTTTTGTAGTTACTATAGTATGCAGGTCGGGGTAATGTAGCGGCAATCCTTCTGACGTCTTCTTCATCCTATGCAGCAGAGAGGGGGTGAAACCTACTCCCTTCCAACATAGGTGTATATTCAGGCAGTTCAGGGATATCTTCCAGAAAAGCAACTTCAGCGGCCTTGGCTTTCTCAATCCCGGCTATCTTTCCGCTCTATTTCTCCTTTGAGTCCGAGTTAGGGGTGCAACTCTTGAGCCGGACCCAATCTCGAAAATAGATGGTATTGTAGCAAAATCCGTACCCTCCACGGTGACGGGCTCATCACGGACTTGGATTTCCTTCCCCTTCGGCTTGGCGTAGCCGGGGTAGGTGCAGAGATGACCAGACCGGTGGGGGTAGAGACAACAGTCCTCCTACGAATAGCAGTACTTCTTTCAGCTGGAACCCTTTGCAGGTGAGGGAATTCTTAAGTCGACTTCAGGATGAACTCTATCAGGGGTTTCTCAGTTTCTGACACTTTGTCCATTAGTGCGAAGAGAGTGACATCAGCGAACTTGATTTCTGTATTGTCGAATCCTTGTCCAAAACGGATGATTCCATTGTCGGGCAGTTCATCCTTATACACGGCGAATTCCATTCCATTGGTGAGGAGAAAATTAACTTTCGGGCAGTCATTTTCTGCAGGATAGATTCTGAGTATTAGTCCCGAATTATGCTTCCTTTTGTCACAAAATTTAGGTCAAAAAAAAAGAAAGAGTCCAAACACATTCTCGTTTGTCTTAATGTATTTGTGATTTTTAAGAGAATTCGTTTATTAGAAGATTTGTTTGTTAGGAAAAAAATGATTAAAGGCATAGAAAAGGTAAAGGACCCGATTCAGAATTGGAAAGGAAGAGAAAGTCTCGCAAAACCTCTCAACCCGAAGGACCGCTCCTAAGCTAACACCTATTGGGGGTCCACCCCACCTCAGAAAGAAGGTAAAAGGATTTCGGAACCTCTCTGTTTAGGGTTGTCTAAACAGTGGCTCCTAAATCCGAGAGAAGTTGGTTATACCCGTTCAAGATAGAAATGAACGTGGTATGCCAACGAAAAGAATGGTAGTTTGCTCTACTAGGGACATGGATACAGTACCAATTTATGAAAGAAAAACCATCTGATTAGGATGGAGAGAAGAACTATTCCCCAGCGGAGTCGCCAGAAATTGTGCTGCTTATTTTTAGGTTGAGTGTTGTATTTTGAAAAGGGGTTGCCTACAGAAATTGTCGGCGAATTTTAGATTTTAAATTTAGTTTTAAATATATATATATAATTTAGAACGTAGCATTTGATTTTGAAAATAATTTTAAGCTTGAAAATTTTAAGATATGAAATCAAACTGATCTCACGTCCCAAATAGTTTATATAAACGAGCACCGTATCACAAACCGTGTATCTATTCTGAAGAATAGACACACTGCTTGATAATGGGGCTCGATTAAATAAACAAGAAGATTTGTGACATCCGTTTCGTCTACGAACCAATTTTATAAGCCAACAAGTTCCCCTGCTTAATATAAAAGAATTAAGCAGGGTTTATATTACCTGGGTTCTTAAAGTTCCTTATAAGGGCAAGCCCCTATAGTTAATTATATCCTAAGTGACGGGAATCACTTAATAAAACTATCGATAATGATTAGTGGTTTTGCTCTCAAGAATTTCAAAGTTTAAGGTTTTCAAACAATTGGATTTTGGAAATTTCAATAAGGAATGGATCAAATTTGGAATAGTTTATTTTAAGAATCCAAAGGAAGAGAAGTAGGAGAAGCTGAGGATCCAAGAAAAATCTTGGAAACTTCCCAAACTATCCTATTGTTTGGCTTCAATTTAAGAGTATATTTAATGTTGTAGTCCTGCCAATTTTAATTAATTAGGACTTATACTTGTATGATATAATCATACAAATAGCCTAGAAGATGTAAGGGTTTATGTCGTACCAAACGACTACCTCGGGATCCTAAGATCGGTTAGGGTTTAATTTGCCTAACATGATTATGCAAATGCCTAACGAAAAGTTGAGGATTTATGTTGCACTAGGGAAACTATCTCGAAATCCTATGGCTTTGTTATTTAATTCTAAGAAATGTTTTACTGAAGTAGACACAAGTTTTGCTGACGACGATGGCCGTGCTGCCCACTACGCTCCCAGCTCCTTGCTGTTGCAGAGGTTTAGTTTTAGAAGGTGAAAATCAAGAGATGAGAGAAGTTTTTTGGTTTAGAGAAATCTTAAAGTTCAAATGTGTTTAATGTTTTATTAGGGGAATCTTAAAGTTGATTATAACAACACCAGTTAAGATCACACGGTTACATCATTCTGGCACTGTTATTTTTATCGGATTCACTTAGTCCAGATGAATTTGCTAAACTCAACTGAACGAGTTCAACACTTTCATTTAGACTGTGGGAAATCCCGTTAGCAACACGTAGGTTACATCATCCGAGGTATTCCCGATCATCCAACAAGACGTTTTAATTTAGTTATAATTGCAGTTTTGTTGTTCTGTTTGTGATTAAATTTTGAGTTGTTTTATCTTTTGAAATGTTGTGGCAGTGGATTTTATCTTGTTGTGACTTTTAATTTGGTTTTGGGTTTCAGTTTTGTGTCTATCCTAAAGGTTTTAGATTTCATGCAACAATCTTGTTTAACATGCAAGAAGAGTAAAGTGGAGCTTATATAAATAAATTGCAATAAAGTAAATTACAAAAAAAACAAAAGTGTACCTGGAGAGTCTTCTCATCATTCCGAGCTACACTTAAAACACTTGTTAAGGCATTTAAATGTTTATAACAAGTACCTTGGTAAAGCTAAGGGAAAGGTTTTGGTTGTCTACCAAATTCCTTATCCTATTGCTAGTCATCTCCTATGACGTCTAGGTTCTTGTATTTTGTTTAAGGATGATTTTCTTCATCAAAGAACAATTAAATTCAATTGTTCTTCTATAACATCCTATCATATTGAGGAAGTGTTTAGGAAGAGACCTAAACATATTTTCAATATTTTTAGGATTATTTTGAGTCCAAATGAGTTTTATTGCATAGGTGAATTAATCATCCCAAAATTTAGTTTAGTTTCTTGCTCAGTGAATTAGGATGTTTGATTATCCTATAAGTAAAGTGACATTTCACTTGATGCTTTACTTAAAAGTTATAATAATGAAAACCTTTAGGGGAAAGTTACCTTTATGCCCCTTTAAGCTTATTTATTTCACAACTCACTAAATTGAGCTCAAATGAACTTGAAATTTTTATGTCACTTTACTCATATGTCAATTAAGACATTAGAGGAGAATATGTGATTTTACTGAATTTAATTTAATTTATACAATTATTTTTGTGAAAAAAAAGGGTTTTCAATGGAAATTCAATAACATGACCAAGGAAAAGTTTCTATCCTTAAGAAAATTATGGGATGTTCCTAATGACCAGAGGACCACTTGGGCCAATTTTAGTCATATTTTGAATTATATTTTATTTATTATAATTATTTTGATTTTTAGAGTGTTAATTAATTATAAAATAAAATAAAGGTTGAAAATTAAGTTTTATATTTTTCATAGACCTCAAGAAGTTCATAGAAAGAAATTTTATAATTTTCTAATTTTTCTTTGATTTATTAGAATTAATTTAGTGAAAAGGTTGGAAAATTGATTTTTTAATTCAAATATATTTTTAAGCATTTAAAATTCAATATCTTTACTTTGAGAATTAGAAAAAATATTTGGTTTGTTCCTAAGTGATTAGGAGTCAAAATATGACATTTTTAAGATTTTTATTATTTTTTAATTATTTAAAATATTAAAATATGGTGGAAAATGAAGATTTTTAGAAAATTACAATTTTAATTTTCTTAGACTCCTTTGATATCAGAGAAGCTCCAAAACCAATTTGGTGAATTTTTAAAGTGTATTATTGGAGTTATGAATTTTTAAAGTTTAATTTTACTCATGTGACTTAATTAATTCATTTAGTGGGGTTAAACATTTCTAATTGAATCCAAATTTTTATGTGAGATCTCTCTAATCTTAAAGATTAGTGGAGAATTGTTTTCAAGTTCTTTTGATGTGTGGTTAACCCTAATTAATTAAAGTTTAATTTTGAGTGATTAGCCCAATTAGGGTTAGTCTTAATAAATTAACTCAAAATATAATTATCCTAGGGTCCTCTGGTCCTAAGAAACTTCCCCAAATTTTCCTAGAATTTTCTAAACAATATGATAATTAATGGAATTAAAATACCAAAAATAGTGACATAAACATGAAAAATACATAACTCTCCATAGAGATGGCCTCTGACCTTGAAAAATTCAGGGAATGTTCCCAAGATCAGAGGCTTCAAAAGCCCTATGGTCTCATGCCATGGTGAATTGTCTATCCAAATGGAGAATCAAAATACTGAAATAAGTAAATAATTAATTAAAAATAAAATACTCCTCAAATTGACTTAGTTCTTTTTCCACAATATTCTCCTCTATTCATGAGCAAGAGGGTATTTTTAGTTTATTTTTGTGGTTTTTCTACACAAAGATATGGATTTTCTAAGTTCTGGGTATTTAAATAAATCAAAAAATCCATATTTTTCTACTTATCCACGTAGCGCCGACTCATCCTCAGCAGCTCCGAAAGCCCACGCGTAGCGCTCCCATTCGACTCCGCCATCTGACTCAGCGCTCCGGGGGCCAGCGGTTCATGAATCGTTCTCTAGTCCGGCGCAATCTGGACCGTCCACTCGATACACGTACGATCGGATGACGCCTGTCATCTTTTACGACTGGTGTGCACCCGCGACCGTCCACACAAAAATCCAAAGAACTCTCTCATTTCTCAACGGATTTTTTGTGTTATTATACTCTCTGGATTCATTTTGAAGAGACGAACACATCCATACGGTTTACATGCTATGAAGTTAAACCAATCAAAATAGAGAATCACTGGAAGCTCGGGAGAAAGGAGAGGTCTATACCTTGGCTCTGAGAAGTGAAGCTTCAATCAGAGAGTTGTGGCACCTTTGATTGCACCCAAGGAGGCTCCAGATGAAGTCTCTGGCTCTGGGGAATTGCCTAGGTACAACTTCCACCAAGCCCGATTTCAAAGCTTGGCCGATAGGGAGAATGGCTGGCCTGGTGAGGAGGTTTCCACTGGGGAACTCCTTCTCTTGGTCCTGTGCAGGTGTGGTGAGTTTAATTTGGTTTTGGTGGAAGTTTCAGAGTTGTCCTATTTTTTGGGTGGATTTTTAACTGAGAAATTGAGCTCTGTTAATGGGGATTAGGGCAAAGGGACACTGGGGATCAATTGCTCTAGGTTAGGAGAAGGTCCTGGAGCAATTTTGGCAGAGTTTTGTTAAGCTCTGGTTCATCATCTTATTTAGCCGAGAAGGTGGTACGTTTAAATAGACATGGCTAGAGGGCTTCTCAATGGGAGTTAGGGCTTGGGATCAGCTGCCTTGGTCAAGGGAAGAACAGCCATGGAGTCCAATTGAGTTGGGACAGCTCAACTAGTGAGTTTGAATTTTTTGAATCAAATGGGTGCTCTCGACCATGGTGCTTTCCGGTGACTGTGGTGGCTGGCCGGCCAGGCATGGGTCACCCTCAGGGTCAGGGAGGTCAGGGCTTGAATTTGGTGCAAGCAATGGAGGTTGGCCATGTGTAAAGAGCTTGGCTTTAAGTGGTATGGTGAGGGGGTCATTTTAGGTTCAATTTGGTCAAGTCATGGGTTTGGGTTGAGTGCACCACCCAAGGCTGGTTTGGGCTAAATAGAAAGTCACTTGGGTCAGCTTGATTAGTGGGGTCGAGTCACAATCCAAGTACAATTAAGTTTAAGCATATGTTAAGGGAAGCATAGGAATGTTTAGTCAACTTTAATGGAATCATTAAAGGGCTCCCCTCTCATGCCATAAATGGATTGATGACAAGGCCAAGCTATCATGGTTTCATATGGCTTGTGAATAACTCCATTGTGGCTTCATTTGGCTTTGGAAAAGTCAAGTCATTTGCATGAAGAAGGATATTGGCATTTTTGATGATTTTAAGGGAGATTGTCATGAGGCCAAGATTGGAATAATTTGATAATCAATTAGAACTTTAGGGATTGATTTAAATCAAAGGGGTGATGAGGGGAAATTTCATGTGGGCTTTGGAATGGGTTTTGTGCTTTAAGGATTTGGTGGAAGTGGGCTTTTAAATGCTTTAAGGGAGTGGGCTTTTATTTTAAGATTTGGGCCCATTTTGGTTTATGGTGGGTTTAGGCCAAAAATGGGGATTTTGGTTTTGTGTTAGGTTTGGGTGGAGTTTAGGTTCAAATTTGGGGCAAATCTTGTTAGTGTTTTGTTTGTGGGGATATTAGGAAGGTTTTATAAAATATTTGGGGCCAATTGGAGTTGAATTGGGTTGGTTTGGGCTAGGTTTAAGTCATGGGCCAAAATTGGCCATTAAGCTTCAAATTGGAATTGAATCCAAATGTTAATCAAATTAGGCTTGGATTTGGTCTAAATTGATATTGGGGGTATTGAATTGAAGTTTAGAGTTGGATTGGATCAAAATTGAGGTCAATTGGGTTGGTTTAGTGGGACATTGGGTCCATTTGGGTTAAGAATGGGTCAAATTTGGGGTTTTGGAGGGTATTGGGGGGTATTTTTGGTATATTTGGCTAAGGATGATCAATTTGAATGGTGGGAAATGTTTAGGATTGGTTTTGAGGAATTTTGGGTAATTTAGGCAATTTTGCAAATTTTGGGTAGCTTCAAGGACATTTGGTAGGTTTAGTGGGTGTAGGGCCCCGAGGGTCAAAAATTGAAATTTTGAAAAATGAAGATTGATCAAATTTGAGTAGAATGGAATCACTTTGGTTAAGCCATGAAGCCATATCAAGCCCATAAGAGCAATGAGAGGACTCATTTGAGGCATTCACTATGTTGTTCCTAACCCTCTTAGCCAAGGGCCTAAGGGTTAAGGTTCATCCATATGAATTACCTACATGAGTCAGGAAGCCAAGTTGGGTATGAATGGTTTTAGGATTTGGAATGTGTGTGAAAGTGTAATGTGTGCAGGTCAACCCTCACCAGACCAGGCTACCTAGGGTAGTCCTATGGCCAAAGAGTCCTATAGGGAAGTCTTCCTTTTAACATCCACATTTGATCTTAACCCTCCAAGTGACTTAGGGGTTTACAAACAAACTTATGAGGTTTGCAGGGAGTTAAGAGGTGTTTGAATTTCTAAGTGGTGGGTTCCGTTTTTAGTCCTCTAAGATAGTCAAAGGGAAAGCCTAAGGCTAGATCCTAAGTACTAAGGAGTGAGAAGAGAAAAGACCTCATCAAAAATGAGGTCAAAATTTGCACTTCACCTTGAATAACCCGCACAGGGCCTTCGACTACCCAAGATTCATGTGATATCTACTTGTTAAGAATTCATCTCCTTCTAGGTATCAAAACTCTTCAACAGATTTTAACAATACAAGTGATCAATTTGTAAAGTAAATGAAGATCCGGTATTAATATCATCACAATTTTTTAAAATATAAATAGTTTTTAATTTTCCATCAAATTTTATATTATCTTATTTATCTTTTCATAATTGAAAGGAGAAAGTAAACTAACTACTCGAGAACACATTGAATTTAAACAACAAAACATGATAATAAAACTTTGAATAAAATTATAAATACTTATCTCAAGTGTTTCTCCTATCGAACCTCCGAATTCTTCTGACTCTAAAGCAAATAAACTTCAAAAGTACCAACTCTTTAAACTCTCAATACACACTCTAAATAAACTCACTAATTAATAAAAGTGGCCCTAAAGTATTTCTCTAATTCTCCCTCTAGATGGGGCTCTAGATAAGGGAACGTATGGGGGCCTTTTTCTCTGAAGGAGTACCCTCCTATTTATAGGCTTCTTGGGTTGCCTTGAGGCACCTCTTCAAAATGTGTCCACATTCAATAAATCTTCTAGAAGGTGTGTCTGGCTCCTAGGCGCCGGAATCTGGCGCCTAGGCGCCGGACTCTGCGTCCAGTTCTTCGCACCTCTTCACTTTGGATCACACCTCTTCGCGATTAAAACCGTTTCCAAGCGTCCAAATACATTGTATCACATGTCCTATAAACCAGGAACAACTGCCAGACTTCTAGAAGGTCTAATAACCGCTAACACCGTCAAAATAACCATCCATTAGTCATCAAAAATCTTGACAAATGCCGTATCGACCTGGCGCTTACGCGCCGGATTCTGGCGCCTAGGCGCCAGACCAATAATTTTGACAATTTTGCATTTTGGCTCCATTTTTGCTCCTTTTTGCTCCTTTGTGCTCCTTTTTCACTTTTTTTTCTTCTTGAACATTTTTCCATCACCTATATCCAAAAACACAAAAATACCTTTCATTAAAGCATAATATCCTTAAAAATTTGATAAAAATCAAGGCATAAAAATGGATATTTTTTTCATGGATCAAAATCCCCCAAACTTAAATGTTACTTGTCCTTAAGTAACCCTTTTTACTATATAAAATGTATAACATTTGGAATGAAAGATAAATATTTGAGACTCCTTGTAATTTTTGATCTTATAAAGGCTTCAGTAAATCATTAACCAAATTTCACTAACTAAGTTTAATTTTAAGAATTTAAAGAATATTCAACTACCAAATCATAAGACTTCAAAAATTTTTCATTCATTTCGAAAATAATAGAAGTTTATTATATTAAGATCACATAGATTATTTACAAGAAAAGTATTTTCCTGAAAAGTCTTTCTTAAATAAAGATTCATGCATGAAAATTAAGTAAAAGTATGTAACTAGTTTTCTTCATATAAGATAATTCAAGTGAAGCCAATTTTTGATTAGGCATATCCTCAAGCTTCTCCTCTTTTTCTCTCTTTTTTTTTCACAGTGAGGATTACTGTATCTGGATAGCCTGTTAATGATTTTGAACTTCACTATCCTTAACTTATATTTTCAAACTTTTACATTTTCACTTAATTATTATAACATGAATAGAATTTCAAAAAGATTTTCAATCTTTTCTTTTTCAAGTTATAATTTTGATTTCTTAATACTTCTAAAATTCAATTATTTCTGTTATGAATAGAAAAATTTCTTAATCTTATTCTTCTTTAAGTTAAATAATTCTATTCTTAAAATCAATCAAAGTTATTAAAATTCTGGTTAAGTCCACTAAATTATTTATAATTTCAAAAATTTAAGTGATCTTAAAGAGATTCTTAATTCCTTATGTTATGTTAAGATTTTTTTTAGAAAACATTATTTTATTAAGGACAAATAAAATTTAAATTTGCATGTATTTTCTCTTCCCCCAAACTTAAGTTTTGGTATATCATGAAAATAATAAACTATGGAGAAAGAAAAGTATAATTTAAAAAGGAATTTTATAAGCATGTAAAAAAATTCTAGAAAGAAATATAATTTACTTCTACACATGCTTTTTATAAATATTACAGAAATAATGGAGCATATAAAAATAAGCAGGCTCAAAAATTTTATATAGCAATAGTTGAATTAAATAACTATATTACTAACGAAATAAAATAATATTACTAATTATTCTAAAATACTAAGCAGTAGGCTAAAACAAAAAATAAACACAAATTCATTCAAATTTCATTCTGCAACTAAATATCTAAAACAGTCTCAACATCAAATAATTCATAAAAAGTCTCATAAACAAATCTAAACTAGTAAACAACAAACAACAATCAGTACTAGCAAACAAAAACTAAACTAACAACAGACTAAGCACATCTCAGAGGTAAATTAGGCCACTAATCATTTTCTGTAGCCTCGTCATCGTCATCACCAAAAGAAAACTCCACATCCTTAGGATCAACATATGGTAAAAATCTAGGACAGGTGGGAAACAGAATATCATGCTCACCCTTCAAGAATCTGACTAAAGACTCTGAATACTCAGCATCATATTCACTCTTTCTCTGGGTGTAATCAGATAGGTGATCAATCTTCTTATCCATAGTATCCACTCTGCAGTGAGTTAGAAATAACTCATTCTGCTGCTCTGGAAATTGAGCATGCATAGATTCCCAAAAACTAGACGGTGGCTCAGCAGTAGAAGTAGAAGGTCTGGAAGTAGAAGCTCTACCTGGAGTAGGTGCATATGTAGAAGGGGCTGTAGATCTCTTCCCACGAAGATGATCATAGATATTAACACTCTCCTGCCCAATTGGCTTGGTAGACTTCAGCTTCTCCTCAGAAATATCAGCAGTGACTCCATTGTTCACACATAAAAAATAAATTAGAGATGGGAATCCTAGTCCTACAGAAGTACTGGATCTAGCAGTAGACTCCACAGAATCGTAAATAATACTGCTGACATCTATCGTCTTCCTCTCCTGAATGCAGTAGTTTAAGATAGCTCGATCTCTAGTCACTTTGCTCAGGTGGTTGGAAGGTATAAGTTTTGCAGAAATAAAGTAATGCCATGCCTTTGAAATACCATTTAACTTGAAAGATTTGAAATTTACCTATTTATAGTTCCAGATCTTCCAAGCTCCAGTGCCGTCAGTCAAATAAGCAATAATCATCTCAAGATCTCCCTCAGATGGAGATAATCCAGAATAGTGGCACTCGATGGGAGGTGGCAGTCCATAAAAAACATTGATCCTTTCTGAGTATATCCTACTCCAGCACCTCTAATGAAGACTTCGTAGTCTTTCGCATCCAAAATGTTAGCATAAAATTCACGCATGACTGGAATAACAGCAACAGCGGTGAAATAACATAATCGTTGCCAGTTGTGCGCAACGATCGTGTTCTCAATCATTTCACCGGGATTGTAAAAGCTTAGCTATGAGATAAATTTTCTAGATGTCACAAATTCGTGATATTGAAAATGCGCTACCGCAATCACAATCTTGCTACTGTCAAAATTTTCTCGTGCCTTTCCTCACTTAGATTTCGGTGTCATCTAAACGTGAAAGAAAACACAAATAAATTAAAAAATCAAAGATTTAAACTATTTTTAAGCTAAAGAAACTTAAAATGAGTTTATAAATTCATGGAGAAACACTAAAAATCAAAGATTTTCTCAAAATTTCGGTTTTTAGTCAAAAATAGGGAAAACTATGGTGAAAATAAAAAATAAATGGCATAGTGTGTAGTTCTGACCTTGAGAAGAAGAAATCAAGTGATTTCGGGCTCAAAAGCTTGATGTTTTGACCTCAAAATGGATTTAGGTTGTGGGTTTTCAAGAAAACGAGGAAGAAGATGAAGCTTAGGCGTCAAAAATGGATAATGGGGGTTTAAATGGTGTTTTTCGGGTAAGCAGGCCGAACCGGAGACTAGGCGCCGAATTCTTGCACCTAGGCGCCAGACTCGCCTCTCCTACAAAATCTCTTAAAAGTTCTATTTTCCACCAAATTTCATAATTTAAACTTCTAATTACTCATATAAGAGTATTGCTTCAGTTTCCATCTTCCAAAATATTTTCCAAAAATTTTAAAAATTAAAAATTAAATCCACCAATTAAACACAAGTTTAAATCAAACTCTTCTAATTCCATTCATGATTTTCAATTTCGGGCACAATACAATTCAGATAAGTATCATAACATGATTCAAGTTCTAACAATAATCAAATAACACAAATTTGAAAGCAAATACAACACACATTGAACATGAAAGCAAACACAAACAAAAACAATCGATTCACTAAATCGATACAAAGACATAATAGATAAATCACAATCTCACCACATCACTATCTAATTCCCATTATCTTCACAATGAAGATTTCTTGGCCTACTGAGGAAGAATACTAACGCTCTCAGAAAATCCGTATCCATTTTCTCGTCGATCCAATTGTTCTTCGCATACATCTCCACTTGAGCATCTTGATAAGATGCTAGATGATCAAATTGAAGTTTCGCCTGTCATTCCAGATGTTCAATTTGATGATACATCTTATGGAGGCGATCTCCAATGCTTTTAACTCTGCTTCAAACTTATCTAGATGACTAGAAATTTTCTTCAAACTTACAGCGATGAAACCTTTAAAGTAGAGTTGAGAATCCTTTGAAACCTTGTCTCTAGCCTCTTCTCCAAGATTTCTCCTCTCCATTTCTTCAAAAATCCTCTCTAATCTCTCAAGAATGGAGTGTATGGGTTGAAATAATGATTGCATATGGATTAGGGATGAAGATAGGGTCATTAATAAGAGAAAATCGTGTGAAAAACTGAATATTTTTGGTTTTGACAAAATCCAGTAACTGTGGCGCTTAGGCGCCAAATCTGGCGCCTAGGCGCCAGACCCATCGACACATAGTTTTACTCTGGCGCTTAGGCGCCAAATCTGGTGCCTAGGCACCGGAACCATGTTCGACTCCGTTTCGCCCAACGTCAAATTTCAAAGTTTCGTTCTCCAAAATAGGTAGTTTAGAATGGTACGATCAATATAAACTCAGTAACATAAATTATAAGCAATCCTAATGAAGGTTAACTTGATCTCCTTTTTTACTCATATATGAAATAAAGTGTAACAATGTCTAAGCTTTATATAATTTGAGATAATTGTTAGCTTAAGTCAATAAAGACTTGTTAGCATTTAAATTTTCTAAAATAATATAAAATTAAACAAGACCGAGGCATAACCTTACATTACAAATGTAAAAACACACAAAACAACAAATAACTATGGGTTGCCTCCCACAAAGTGCTTGGTTTAATGTCGTCGGCCCGACCTAATTAAGTCTTTTAATCAGATAGACTCAACTCATAAGCCTCATTATAAATCTTTTTAAAATCTCCCAAATAAGGCTTCAGTCTTAATCCATTAACTTTAAAAAATTTTCCCGTTTTGGGATCTTTAACATCCACAGCTCCATAATGGTATACTTTTTCAATTATATATGGTCCTATCCATTTTGATCTTAATTTTCCAGGGAAAAATCTTAAACGAGTATTAAATAATACTTCTTGTTCAGGCTCAAATATTTTTTCTGAAATCTTTTTATCATGTAATATTTTCATTTTCTCTTTATAAATCCTTGCATTTTCATATGATTCATTTCTTATTTCATCCATCTCATTCAATTGCAATAATCGTTTTTCTTCTGCAGTATTCAATTCAAAATTAAACTCCTTTATCGCCCAATAAGCGTTATGTTCAAGTTCAACAGATAAGTGACAATGTTTACCATAAACTAACCGGTAAGGTGACATTCCGATTGGTGTCTTATAAGCTATTCTATAAGCCCATAATGCAAAATCAAGTCTATCAACCCAATCAGTTCTTTTAGGATTAACAGTCTTCTCTAAAATTCTTTTAATTTCTCTGTTTGATACTTCAGCCATTCCACTTGTTTGTGGGTGATATGCAGTTGCAATTCTGTGTTTGATTCCAAATTTTTTCAATAATGATTGAATTCTTATATTTCTAAAATGACTTCCACCATCTGTGATAATTACCTTAGGCATTCCAAATCTTGAAAAAATCATCTTCTTTAAAAATTTTGAAACACTTTTGGAATCACAGCTAGGTAAAGCTACAACTTCAATCCACTTTGAAACGTAATCAACCGCTAATAAAATATAAATCTTTCCAGATGATGGTACAAATGGTCCCATAAAGTCTAAACCCCATATATCGAAAATTTCAACTTCCAATATATAGTTTAAAGGCATTTCATCTTTCTTGGATATATTTCACATCCTTTGACATCGATCGCATGTTTTCACATAATGTCTCACATATTTAAATAACGTAGGCCAATAAAATCCTGAATTTAAAATTTTAAATGCAATTTTATTTACTCCAAAGTGTCCTCCAAATTCGGAATCATGACATTTTTGAATAATAGCATAAGTTTCTTCATAAGGTATGTATCTACGAATTACAGAATCTCTTCCTAATTTAAATAAATGAGGATCTTCCTAAATATAAGATTTAGCATCATTTTTAAATTTCTTAATAAATTTGTTATCCAATCAATAAGGTAAAATATTGCTAACTAAATAGTTAACTATATCTGCATACCAAGGTGTTTGAAATCCTTGAATAACATACAAATGTTCATCAGGAAATTTCTCATTTATATTTTCTTCACTAATAACATCATTCTTAATTCTAGATAAATGATCAACAATTTGGTTGTCCGTTCCTTTTCTATCCACTATTTGAAAATCAAATTCTTGTAGAAGTAAAACCCATCTTATCAGTCTAGGTTTAGCATCTTTTTCGTCATTAAATATTTAATAGCGGAATGATCAGTATGAACTATGCATTTGGTACCAAGACGATAAGGTCTAAATTTATCAAAGGAATATACTATAGCTAAAAGCTCTTTCTCAGTAGTAGTGTAATTTCTTTGAGTTTTAGTAAGAGTTTTACTAGCATAATATATAACTTTGAAAATTTTCTCATATTTTTGTCCCAATACAGCTCCAATTGCAAAATCACTTGCATCGCACATTAATTCAAAAGGCTCAATCCAAGTAGGTGCAATAATTATAGGTGCAGTTATTAATTTGTCTTTTAAAATTTTGAAAGCATTAACACAGTCTTCATTAAATTCAAATTTAGCTTTTTTTTCCAATAAATGACAAAGAGGTTTAGCAATTTTAGAAAAATCCTTACAATATCTTCTATAAAATCCAGCATGACCTAGAAAACTTCTCACATCAATAACAGTAGTAGGGGGTTGCAGTGCAGCAATAATTTTTACTTTTGCTTAATTAATTTCCATCCCTTTTTGTGAAAATTTATGACCAAGTACAATGCCTTTTGTGACCATAAAATGACATTTTTCCCAGTTAAGAACTAAATTTGTTTCTTCACATCTTTTCAGATCTTTGGAAATATTTTCCAAACAAGACTCAAAAGAAGTTCCAAAACTGAAAAATCGTCCATGAATACTTCAACTCCTTTGTCAATCAAATCACAAAATATTGACATCATACATCTTTGAAAATTTGCAAGTGCATTACATAAACCAAAAGGCATTCTTCTAAAGGCAAATGTTTCATAAGGACTTGTAAATGTTGTTTCCTCTTGGTCCTCAGGAGCAATAAGTAATTGATGATAACCAGAATATCCATCCAAAAAAACAGAAATATGAGTGTCCAGCTAATTTGTCAAGTATTTGATCCAAGAAAGGTAAAGGAAAATGATCCTTTCTAGTGGCGTCATTTAACTTCCGATAATCAATGTAAATTTGTCATCTAGTAACTTGTCTTGTAAGAATTAGTTCATTTTTATCATTGACGGTGACAGTTACTCCTCCTTTCTTCGGAACACAATGAATAGGACTTACCCATTGGCTATCCGAAATAGGATAAATAATTCCCGCATCTAACCATTTTAAAATTTCTTTTTTAACAACCTCTTTCATAATAAGACTTAATCTTCTTTGTGGTTCAATAGTAGGTTTAAAATTTTCTTCTATTAAAATTCTATGCATACAAATGGAAGGGCTTATTCCTCTTATATCAGCAATAGTTCAACCAAAAGCTTTTTTATAATTCTTTAACACTCCTATTAATTTTTCTTCTTAATCTAAACTTAGCTCAGAAGAAATAATAACAGGTAAAGTTAATGAATTTCTAAGAAATGCATACTTTAAATGTGAAAGTAACATTTTTAATTCCAGTTCAGGGGCTTTTTTAATTGAGGGTAAAAGTATATCATTTTGAGTTATGTCTAAAGTTTCCCAGTTGTCATTAATATAATGAGTTTCTTTAAGTAATTCATCTTCTTTTAGTTCTTCATTTTCATCAGTTAAAAATTTAATTTCTTCTTCAGGAATGATTTTACATTTTTCTTGATAGTGTTTTCCAATTATAAAATCAAAAATATCCATTCGATAATATTTTTCTTTGTCAGGGTACTTCATCGATTTAAGAACATTGAATTTAATCTCTTGATCATTAACTCTCATAGTTAATTCTCCTTTTTGCACATCAATCATAGCTCATCCGGTAGCTAGAAAAGGTCTCCCTAAAATAGTTGATATTTCTTTATCTTCTTCTATATCAAGCACAATGAAATCCACAGGGAAGATAAATTTATCTACTTTAACAAGTACATCCTCTATAACTCCTTTAGGGTAAGTGATAAATCTATCAGCTAACTGAAGGGTTACAGTGGTGGGAGAAATCTCTCCTAAATTAAACCTTCGATAAATCGAAAATGGCATGAGATTAATACTTGCTCCTAAATCACACAAAGCTTTTCCACAAAATGTTTCTCTAATAGCACAAGGTATAGTAAAACTTCTAGGATCTTTAAGTTTCTGAGGTAATTTCTTTTGAATTATTGCACTACATTCTTCACTTAGTGCAATAGTTTCAAAAACTTCAAATTTTCTTTTCTTACTTAATATATCCTTCATAAATTTTGCATAAGTTGGCATCTGTTCCAAGGCTTCAGCAAAGGGTATATTTATAGTAAGTTTCTTAAAAATTTCAAAAAACATAGAAAATTAATGATCAACTTCTGCTGTTTTAATCTTTGAGGAAATGGTGGTGGTGGTTTTTCAACTTCCACATTAATAGAAATATTAGTTTAATCTTGATTAGGAGAAGGAGTTTCTTTTGGTTTTTCAATCTCTTCAACCTCAATCTCTTTTTCAATTTCATTATGCATTCTTTCTTTTAATTCCTTTCCACTTCTAAGTTGTACAGCTTTAACATGTTCATGTTCTTTTCCAGTTTCTTTTGGATTAATTTCAACATTATTAGGAAGTGTTCTTGGAGGTTTGTAATTAATTAAATTAGCGATTTGTCCTATTTGATTCTCAATATTACGAATAGCAGTATTTTGATTTTGTAATTGATTAATCATTTGTAAAATTAATTCTTCTATTGATAACTTTTTCTATTGTTTATTAAATCCAGGTGGTTTATAATTTGAATTTACTTGATTATTCCAATTTCCGGTTGGATGGGATTGATTATTACCCCATTATTGTTGTTGATTATTCCAATTAAAATTAGGTTGATTTTTCCATCGAGGATTATAATAGTTTGAATATATATTATTTTTACTAGCAATAGCTTGTAAAGTTTCAATAGTTTGAGAATCTTCAATATTAGATGAGTTGTTATGTGATATGTTGATGGCAAAATTATCTAATTTCTTAGATATTGTAGCTACTTGTGAAGCTAAGATAGAAAAAGCTTCGTTATCTTGAATACTTGACATTCTTTTAGGATTAATCCTTTCAGAAGGCCATTGAAAATTATTATTAGCAATTTCTTCAATTAAAGTATAAGCTTCTTCAAATGATTTAGACATTAAAGAACCTCCAGTAGCAGCATCAAAAATTGATTTTAGTGATCCAATTAAACCATTATAAAATGTTTGAATAATTAACCAATCAGGTAAAGCATGATGAGGATATTTTCCTAATAGTTCTTTAAATCTTCCCCAAGTTTCATAAATTGTCTCCCCGTCAAATTGACTAAATGAAGTAATATCATTTCTTAATTTAGCAGTTTTAGAAGGAGGAAAATATTTAGCAAGGAATTTTTGTGCCATTTCAGCCCATGTTTTAATAGAACCTGTTGCTATTGCATTCAACCACATCTTTGCTTTATCTCTTAAAGAAAAAGGAAAGAGTCTAAGTCTAATAGCATCATCAGAAATATTGTTATATTTAAAGGTAGCACAAAGTTCTAAAAAACTAGCAAGCTGTAAATTTGGATTCTCATTTGATGTTCGTCCAAATTGATTATTTTGAACCATTTGAATGATAGATGGTTTAAGCTCAAAAGAATTAGCATCTACAGTAGGTATTTGAATACTAATATGAAGTTCCTCAACTGTAGGGTTAGCATAATCTCTTAATGGTTTGTAAACATTTCGTTCATTAATTTCAATTGGATTTTGTAAATTGTTATGTAAATTAGCCATCTCTTGATTTTTTTTAGTTTGTTTTCCTTTTTTTAATTCTTTTAATTGTTCTTTCTAATTGAGAATCTAAAGGTAAAAATCCTTCAGATTCAGCACTACGCATAAAAAGTAAATTAACAAGAAATAAAATCTCTACTTATAAAAAAAATTATATTTTATTTTATATATATTTTTGGTATTTTATATTTTTGACATAAAAAGAAAATGAATAAAATAAAAATATTTAAAATCTACTTCGCTCTCCCCGGCAACGGCGCCAAAAACTTGACCCAATGCTATATATATGCGTACTAAAAATTCAATCCCCGGCAACGGTGCCAAAAACTTGACCCGCAATCCAATGATGACAAATATAATAATTAATGCTTTCAAATATATGTAATAGATAATAATAGCAACTAGTGTATACAAATATAATTTTATTGAAAATATTTTACACACTAGGGGTACTACGCAAGTATACGTATCGTATCAAGTAATATAGGGTTTTGAAACAAAGACCCCAGTATCGATTTCACGAGGAGTGAGTTATGGATTTTTAAATATTTTAATTTTATTTTTATGTATTTCTTTTATAGTTTATAAATTTGATATTTTTAATTTACTAGATGCAATAATAAAGCAGTAATGAAAGATGCAATAAAAAAGCTCACACTACTAGATGTCCAAGGGTGGCTATGGTCGGCCCTACTAGTGACCCTTTCCTTCTCTATAAACCAAATCACAAGAATTTGGCATGTCACTATAAAAACTTATTATTTCTACGCCAATTATATAATATCTTCTTATTTATTTGTACTTCACCTTGAATAACCCGCACAAGGCCTTCGACTACCCAAGGATTCATGTGATATCTACTAGTTAAGAATTCATCTCCTTCTAGGTATCAAAACTCTTCAACATATTTTAACAATACAAGTGATCAATTTGTAAAGTAAATGAATATCCAGTATTAATATCATCATAATGTTTTAAAATATAAATAGTTTTAAATTTTCCATTGAATTTTATTTTATCTTATTTATCTTTAATAATTGAAAGGTGAAAGTAAACTAACCACTCAGAACACATTGAATTTAAACAACAAAAGATGATAATAAAACTTTTAATAAAATTACAAATACTTATCTCAAGTGTTTCTCCTACTGAACCTCTGAATTCTTCTGACTCCAAAGCAAATAAACTTCAAAAGTACCAACTCTTTAAACTCTCAATACACACACTAAATAAACTCACTAATTAATAAAAGTGGCCCTAAAGTATTTCTCTAGTTCTCCCTCTAGATGGGGCTCAAGATAGGGGAACATATGGGGGCCTTTTTCTCTGAAGGAGTACCCTCCAATTTATAGGCTTCAAGGGTTGCCTTGAGGCACCTCTTCAAAATGTGTCCACATTCAATGAATCTTCTAGAAGGTGTATCTGGCGCCTAGGCGCCGGACTCTACGTCTAGTTCTTCGCACCTCCTCACTTTGGATCGCACCTCTTCGCGATTAAAACCGTATACAATCGTCCAAATACATTGTATCACATGTCCTATAAACCAGGAACAACTGTCAGTCTTCTAGAAGGTCCAATAACTGCTGACACCATCAAAATAACCGTCCAAAAGTCGTCAAAAATCTTGACTGATCCCGTATCAACCTGGCGCTTAGGTGCCGGATTCTGGCGCCTAGGTGCCAGACCAATAATTTTGACAATTTTGCATTTTGGCTCCATTTTTGCTTCTTTTTGCTCCTTTTTGCTCCTTTTTCACTTTTTTTCTTCTTGAACATTTTTCCATCACCTATATCCAAAAACACAAAAATACCTTTCATTAAAGCATAATATCCTTAAAAATTTGATAAAATCAAGGCATAAAAATGGGTATTTTTTTCATGGATCACCTCACATACCCAGAACTCATTCTGAGTGACCCAACATCAAATTATTATCAGATTTAGATTTATTAACTGAAAAATATGGTTTAAGACTATGTTCGTTAACTTTAAATATTTTTCCAGTCTTAGGATCTTGAATATCTACAGCTCAATAAGAATAAACTTTTTTCACAATAAATGGACCCATCCACATGGACTTAAGTTTTCCAGAAAATATTCTCAATCTAGCATTATACAGTAAAACTTTTTTTCCTAGTACAAGATTTTTAATAAGAATCTTCCGATCATGCCATAACTTCATCTTTTCCTTATAAATCTTAGCATTTTCATAAGATTCTTTCCATATTTCTTTAAGCTAATTTAATGCAATAATCTCTTTTCAGCAGCATCTTTCAAACTATAATTGAACTCTTTAATAGCCCAATGTGCTTTATGCTCAAGTTCAAAAGGTAAATGACAAGCTTTTATAAAAATCAGTCGATATGGGGACATTCCTATAGGTGTTCTGTAAGAAGTCCTATAGGCCCACAAAGCATAATCCAGTTTGATTGACCAATCCTTTCTATTTGGATTAACAGTTTTTTCCAATATTCTTTTAATTTCAAGATTGGATAATTCAACCAAACCACTTGTCTGCGGATGATAAGTAGTAGCAATGCGATGATTAATATGATATTTCTTTACTAACTTCCCAATAATCACATTTCTAAAATGACTTCCTCCATCAGTTATGATTACTCTTGGTATTCTAAATCTGCAAAAAAAATTCTTTTCTAAAAACTTTGCAACACTTTGAGCATCACATCGAGGTGAAGCAATAGCTTCAATCCATTTGGAAACATAGTCTACTGCTATCAAAATATAAATATTTGTGAAAGATGTTGTAAATTGTCCCATAAAATCTAGTCCCCAAACATCAAATATTTCAACTTCCAACATATAATTGACGGGCATCTCATTTCTTCTAGAACTATTGCCTACACGCTGACATCTATCATAATTTTTAATATAAACATTCACATCCTTAAAAATTGTAGGCCAATAAAATCCTGATTATAATATTCTATACGCAGTTTTATCACTTCCGAAATGTCCCCCATAATCAGAATCATGACTTTTTTGAATAATTTCATAAGTCTCTTCCAAAGGTACACATCTTCGAATTATAAGATCCTTTCCTTGTTTATATAAAAATGGGTCATCCCAGAAATAAATCTTAGCATCAGACAGAAATTTCTTCTTTTCTTGGTATGTCAAACCATAGGGTATAATATTACTAACAATAAAGTTTATTATGTCTGCATACCACGGAACACGGCATTCTTTATCAGTGAACAATTTTTCATCAGGAAAATGTTCATTAATTTCTTCAATATCACAGAGAGATTTTTGAATTTTAAGCTTGGAAAAATGATCAGCAATTTGATTATCAGAACCCTTCCTATCTACTATCTCAAAATCAAATTCTTGCAAAAGAAAAATCCATCTTATCAGTCTCAGTTTTGCATCATTTTTCTTCATTAAGTATTTAATAGCTGAATGATCAGTATGCACCACACATTTAATTCCAATTAAATATGATTGAAATTTATCAAAGGCAAATACAATAGCTAATAACACTTTCTCAGTAGTGGTATAATTAATTTGAGCTTCATTAAGAGTTTTACTGGCATAATAAATTACTTTGAAATTTTTTTCATATTTCTGACCTAAAACAACACCAATAGCATAATCACTAGCATCACACATTAATTTAAAAGGTTTTTCCCAATTTGGTGAAATTATTACAGGTGCAGTGATTAATTTTTCTTTTGATGTTTCAAAGGCTTTACGACAGTCATCATCAAAATTATAAATCGCATCCTTTTCCAGTAAACGACATAAAGGTTTTGTAATCTTTGAAAAGTCTTTGATGCAACGCCTGTAGAATCCAGCATGTCCTAAAAAACTTCAAATTCCCCTTACATTGGTTGGGTAAGGTAAATTAGATATAACTTGAATTTTTGCAGGATCTACCTCCAAACCTTTTTCTGAAATCCGATGTCCCAAAACAATTCCTCCTGCTACCATAAATGGCATTTTTCCCAATTAAGGACCAAATTGCTTTCTTCACAGCATTTTAAAACTTTAGATAGATGTTCTAAACATGTTTCAAATGAAATTCCAAACACTGAAAAGTCATCCATAAAAACTTAAATCCATTTTTCAATTAAATCACAAAAAATAACCATCATACATCTCTGAAATGTAGCAGGGGCGTTACATAAATCAAAGGGCATTCTTCTAAAAGCAAACGAACCATAATGACTGGTAAACATAGTTTTCTCTTGATCCTTAGGAGCAAATTGAGTTTAGTGGTAACAAGTATATCCATCAAGAAAACAAAAGTATTTATGCCCAGCCAGGCTATACAACATTTAATCTAGAAAAGGGAGTGGAAAATGATCATTCCTGGTGGCAATATTTAATTTTTTAAAATCAATGCATATTCGTCACCCTGTAACTTGTCCTGTTGGTATCATTTCATTCTTTTCATTAACAGTCACAGTTACTCCTCCATTCTTAGGAACACAGTGAATAGGACTAACCCATGCACTATCTGAAATAGGGTTGATAATTCCAGCATCCAACCATTTTAAAATTTCTTTCTTAACAACGTCTTTCAGGATAAGATTTAATCTCCTTTGGGGATCAGCCCGCGGTTTGCAATTATCTTCCATAAGAATTCTGTGCATACAAATTGAAGGACTGATTCCTTTAATATCAGTAATTGTCCATCCAAAGGCTTTCTTGTGCTTCTTCAAAATTTCAAGCAAACTCTCTTCTTCTTTTTTAGTTAATTGAGAGGAAATTATAACTAGCAAAGTTAAGGATTCACCAAGAAAACATCCTTCAAATGATCAGGAAGCATTTTAAGCACAAGTTCAGGAGGGTTTTCAATTGATGGACCATAAGATTCATCTTTTTCAATCATATACAACAATTCAAAACTTTCATGAACATACTTTAAATCTTCCTCTTGAAAATCTTAAGAATCAAGTAACTCCTCTTCTTGCTTATATTCCCATTCTTCCTTTCAGCTTTCTCTTCATAAGTTGATTTGAAATGACATTCACTTAAATCTTCAAAAACATCCATCCTATAACACTCATATTCATTACCTCTAGAAGGATACTTCATCGATTTTGAAATATTAAAAGTAACAGTCTGATCATTAACCCTCATCGTTAATTCCCCTTTTGGCACATCTATCATGGTTTTGCCTGTAGCTAGAAAAGGTCTCCCCAAAATTATGGGTATCTCTTTATCTTCCTCCATATCTAACACAATGAAATCCATAGGAAAAATAAATTGATCCACTTTTACCAAAACATCTTCTATAACTCCTTTAGGATATGTGATCGAATGATCAGTTAATTGTAGAGTTACAGTAGTAGGGGTTATTTCTCCTAGTCCCAGTCTTTTGAATATTGATAGAGGCATAAGGTTAATGCTTGCACCCAAATCACATAAAGCTTTTCCACATAATTTTTCTTCGATTGCACATGGAATTGTAAAACTACCAGGATCTTTAAGTTTTTCAGGAAGTTTTTTCTGAATTATCGCACTGCACTCCTCACTAAGTGCAACAGTCTCATTTTCTTCAAACTTCCTCTTTTTATTAAGAATATCCTTCATAAATTTCGCATAGCATGGCATTTGTTCTAGGGCTTTAGCAAATGGAATATTAATGGTAAGCTTCTTTAATATCACCAAGAATTTTGAAAATTGCTTATCCAACATTTGTTGACGAAGTCTCTGAGGAAATGGAGGTGGTGGTTTTTCTAAATCAACCTTAGGTGGAGAAATAGGTCTTTCAAAACCTTTTGGAGCGTCCTCTTTAGGTCTTTCAATCTCTTCTTTCTCTACTTCAGTTTCTTTTTGAACTCTACCTTCCAATTCTTTTCCACTTCTCAGTTGAATTGCTTTTACTTGTTCTTTATTCTTTTCCCTTGGATTTACTTCAGTATTACTTGGAAGCATTCCTTGGGATCTATTACTTAAGGCATTTGCAATTTGTCCCAATTGATTTTTAATATTTCTCATGGTTGCTCCTTGAATTTGTAATTGATTTCCCATATGTGATACTACTTCTTCCATAGACATCTTCTTCTCGTTATTTGGTAAAGCATTATTATAATTAGACGGATAAGTTAATCTATTATTATTATTTCCTTGGTTGTTCCAATTCCCCAATGGGATTACTTGGTGGTTCCCCCATTGTTGATTAACACCACCCTAATTATTGTTATTCCAGTTAAAATTTGAATGATTCTTCCAACCTAGGTTATAATAATTGGAATATGGGTAGTTAGGTTTGATTATAACTTTCACAGTTCCTGGTGAAGAATAAGAATAAACCATTGTTGGCATATTTTTAGATTTTTAAATTTAATTTAAGTATATATATAATTTTTGGAAAGTAGCATATGATTTTCGAAAATATTTTTAAGTTTGAAAATTTTAAGATATGAAATCAAACTGATCTCACATCCCAAATAGTTTATATAAACGAGCACCGCACTACAAACTGTGTATCTATCCCGAGGAATAGTCAAGTCGCTCGACGATGGGGCTCGATTAAATAAACTAAAAGATTTGTGACATCCGTTTGGTCCGCGAACTAATTTTATAAGCCGACAGGGTTCCCCCGCTTAATATAAAGGAATTAAGCGGGGTTTATATTACTCGGGTTCTTAAAGTTCCCTATAAGGGCAAGCCCCTATAGTTAATTACATCCTAAATGACGGGAATCATTTAAGAAAACTCTCGATAATGATCGAGTGGTTTTGCTCTCAAGAATTTCAAAGTTTAAGGTTTTCAAAGGATTGAATTTTGGAATTTCAATAGGGAATGGATCGAGTTTGGAACAGTTTATTTTAAGAGTCCAATAGAAGAGAAGTAGGAGAAGCTGAAGATCCAAGAAGAATCTTGGCAACTTCCCAAACTATCCTATTGTTTGCTTCAATTTGGGAGTTCATTTAATGTTTCATCTTGCCTGTTTTAATTATTTAGGACTTATTTTTTGTATGACACAATCATACAAACAGCCTTGAAGATGTGAGGGCTTATGTCGTACCAAACGAGTACCTTGGAGTCCTAAGACCGGTTAGGACTTAATTTGCATAAGACAATTATGCAAATGCCTAACAAAAAGATTAGGATTTACGTTGCACTGGGCAAACTACCTTGAAATCCTATGGCTAGTTATTTATTTATAAGAAAAGAGAGTTGCTGTTGAAGATTTGTTGTTTGCTCTTTTGAACATGTCCTTCCGCATCCTTGATCGTGCTGCCCTTCGGTGTATTGCCTCGAGCTCCTTGTTGTTGCAGAGGTTTAGTTTTAGAAAGTGAAAATCAGGATATGAGAGAAGTGTTTTGGTTTAGAGAAATCTTAAAATCTAAGTGTTTTTTAATGTTTTAATTAAAACAAATCTTAATGTTGATTAAACAGAACTGATTAAGATCCCACGGTTCCATCATCCCAGCACCGTTCTTTTCATCGGATTCACATAGTCCAGATGAATTTGCTAAACTCAACTGAATGACTTCCACACTTTCATTTAGACCGTGGGAAATCTCGTTAGCAACACGTGGGTTACATCATCCGAGGGATTCCAGATCATCGAACGAGCGTTTTAATTTAGTTAAAATTGTAATTTTTGTTGTTCTGTTTGTGATTAAATTTTTAGTTGTCATATATTTTGAAATGTTATGGCGGTAAATTTTATCTTGTATGACTTTTAATTTAGTTTTGGGTTTCAGTTTTGTGGCTATCCTAAATGTTTCAGTTTTCATGCAACAATCTTTTTTATCATGCAAGAAAAGTAAAATGCAATGCAGGTAAATAAATTGCAATAAGATAAATTGCAATAAAGTAAAAGCGTACCTGGAGGGTCTTCTCGTCATTCCCAGCTGAGACTTTAGTATTGCATTGTATATATGTGTTTATAACTTTGCAGAAATTAAAGCATGCCAGAAAAAAGGAAGAAGTAGAACTAACAAGAAGTAACTACTCAATCCTATGATGTCTATGTTAAGATCATGGTTGTCTACCAAGTCCTATGATGTCTATGCAAATTTTTATGTTGTGTTTCAGTGAACTTTGTTAATTTAATTTAGGATGGTTTCGTTAAGCAGACATATTAAGTTTAATAGACCTCAGAGGTATCCAAACAGTCAAAGAAGGATGCAGATCCATGCTTCCTTCTCACATCCTGATGAAAAGTCTCGGGCTCATTTAGACTTATTATGTTGCTTAACAATTCACCCTACCTATACCCTTATGCTTAATGAACACAATTGTTCGGAGTAGGTTGGGGCAGATGGGTTTAGGTGTGGTTTGGGTTTGTATTTGGTGGTAACTGGTAGTTTGATTTGGACTTGTGGGAGTGCTGTGAAGATTTGTTTGAGTTTATGTTTTAGATTTGGTTTTGGTTTTGGCTTTGGTTTGGGTTTTGGTTTTGGTTTGTGCTGGGATTTGAAACTAGGGATTTTGAGTTTGGAATATGAATTGGGAAGGTTATGTGGACATCGGGTAAAAATTTGGGTTACTCCATGCATTCACTAAGCATAAGGGTATTTTTATTATGTTGTGATTTCCTAGGGGTCTTTATAAAGGGAAAAAATGAACCATGCCTCAGGAGGCCTATCCTAGGTTTGATTGTTATCGTGTTGGTATCGTAGTATGATCAGGACTGTTGTTGTGTGTAGTGATTATTGTTTGTGTTGGGATTGTAGTTATGATTATATGTGATTGCTATTTATATGTTATTATCGTATTATATTGTTATTGTTTATGTTGTTATGTGTTATCATTGTTGTATGTTATTTTATTCTTATATTAATGTTATTTTATAAGATGATATTTTATTATTATTTTTATTATGTGTTTTTTAAACATATTATATTTTATGTATAATTAAAATTATTATTATCTTTATGGTTTATTTAATTTATTATTTATTATCTTATGTGATTTATTGACTTTATCATTATTTATTTATTTAATTAATTGTTATTTATTTATTTTATTTTACTTTAACTTGATATTTATTTATTTAAATTATTATTTTAGTTTTAATTTATTTTACTATTTAACTTAATTAATTTAATTTAATTTAATTTAATTTTACAATTATTATTAATTTAATTTAATTTATTTATTTATTTTAATGTAAAGTATTATTGTTTTATTTAATAAAATTTAATTTAATTTGTTTTATTTTATTTTATTTAACTTAAATTACTATTTATTTACATTATTATTTAATTTAATTTAATTTAATTAATTTAGTTTATTTATTTTAATTTAATTTATCATTTATTTACATTATTAATTTAATTTATTTAATTTGTTTATTGAATTTATTGAATTTAATTTTTATTTATATTATTATTTAATTTAATTTAATTTAATATGATTTGATTTGTTTAATTTAATTTAATTTATTATTTACATTATTATTTAATTTTTATTTAATATTCGGTTTTCATTAATTTATTTAACTTAATTTAATTTATTTAATTAATTTAATTTAATTTTAAATTATTTATTTATTCACATTATCATTTAATTTTAATATAATTTTGATTTATTTAATTTAATTAATTTAATTTAAACTATTATTTATTTAATTTTTTTTGTTTACTTAATTAATTATTATTTACTTTAACTTATTTAATTTTAATTATTATTTAATTTAATTTATTTAATTTAATTACTATTTATTATTTTGGTTTTATTTTAATTTTAATTATTTAATTTATTATTCATTTATATTATTTACATTATTTTCAATTTATATATATATGTATTATTTATTTTTATTATCCCTTATAAGTTATTTTATTTTAATTAATTATATGTACATTTCTATTACTTAAATATTATTGATTTATTATTATTAATTTATGTTATTAATTTACATTATTTATTATTATCATTTTTTATTATTATCATTTTTTGTTATTATTTATTTATTTATAAAGCTTTTAAATTTTCTCTCCTAAATTATCCTTCTATTTATTTTAGGTTATTACCATTTATTTAATGCTTTTACAATTATTATTTATTTATATATTTACATTTATATTATTATTTTTTTTAAAATGAATGACATTTTTATTTACTTATTTTTGTTATTTATTTATATTTACAATTATTATTTTAGTTATTATTATTATCATTTTTATTATATTTTCATTATTTATTTATTTTATTCTTATCGCATTTTTTTTATTATTTACATATTGTTATTATTCATATATTATTACTTATTTGGTGATTTATATTTTAGTAGTATTTATTTAAATATAGTGTAGTTTTATTATTTAAATTTAGTGTAGTAGTTTTTTTTATTTAGTAAAGTTATTAAATTTAGTATGGTTACATTATTCACATTTAGTATAGTTATTTTAAATTTAATATAGTTGTTTTATTTACAATTTAGTAAAGATATTATTTAATTTATTTAAATCTACAATTATATCACTTATGTTTTTATTTTTGATTTTTATTTCATTTTCTTTTGTTTTATTTTTATTTTATCCTTATATTCATTCCTCTTTTCTATTTTATTTTTATTTCCTTTATGTTATATTATCTCTTTTAAATTTCAAAATTTATTTTTCAAATTAGTAAAAATTAGGTGGTAGATTTGTAATTATTTAAACTAGTAAAATTAAATAGCTAAATAACTTTGCATAAAAGAAGAATTCCTAAGCCTAAACATGGAAAAATTTTAAAAACTAAATAGCTTGCATGAAATATAACCTTAAGGCTAAGCATGGAAACATTTAAAAAGCATACATGAAGATTTAAAGAAAAAATAAATGACTTGTATGTCAATTTAAAAATCTTTGTAAAGGAAGAGGAACATTAAACACCAAGCATGCTTGTAAGTATGAGGTCTTAGGTTAAGCGTGAGAAGGATGAAGAAAAATTTTTATAAGCTTAAGTATTCTCAAAAATAAAAGGGAGGGGGAAGAAACTCACCTTGCTTGGAGTAGGTGACGGAAGAACTTTTGAAAAGTCCCTTGTTGAAGCTCACGGCTAGCAGGAGTTCGGATTGGGTGTAGTGGATGAAGTGTGGCTAGCTTGGAAGAAGAAGAAAGAGAGGAGGGAGGCTCATGGCTAGGAGAAGGATTTGGGAGGTGAAGTGAGTGAATTGATTAAGTGTGTGTAAGAGAGTGTGTAAGTGAGATTATGGGGGGATTTATGGAGAGAGGCTCACGGCTAAGAGTGAATGGGGGGAGTGAGGATGAGGTGAGGTGGAGGTGAGGAGGAGGTGAGGAGGAGGTGTGGTGAAGGTGAGGAGAGTAGGGTGAGGTGGCGGAGAGGGTGAGGGAGAGGTGACGGAGAGTGAGGGAGAGGAATGGAAGTAAGGTGAAGGGAAGAAAAAAATATTTTTTGATATTTTTTTTTTTTTCTTTTTTTTTTCTTTGTTTTGCCATGAGATATGAGAGGGGAAGAATGTGGGTGTGTGTGTGAGTGAATTTTAATTTGGTGAATTTTGGATTTTTGGTCCATTTTAAAAACTTTGGGCTAACTTGAGTTTAGATTGGGCTAGAGCTTGAATGAAGCCCAAGTGCCTTGATCAATATTGTCCACATGATTGTAATGAAGATCTTTCATGAAGACAGAAAGTGGTTTTGAGTTCATTTAGTTGTTCAATTTTGGCATGGATTGGATTTTTGATTATTTTGGACCATGTTGGGTTCAGGTCAAGTTATCTTGAGTTTGAGTGGGAATGGGGTTCAGAGGTCTTCAACAATAATGTATATATGATTTTCTAGAAGAATTTCCATGAAGACATAAAATGGTTTTGACAAGTATTAGAGGGTCAATTTGGTGGATTTAAAACATGTGTTCAGCTTGGGTCAAAATTGGGGTTTCTTTGGTCCAAAATGGATTTGGGTAAGACCTGAGCTCAAATTATGGGCAATTGATGATCCAATTCAGTTTAAGGAGGTGTTATAAAGAGTTTAGATTTGAATTTTGGGATGAATTGATTGACATTGGGTCACTTTAGGAGTTTTGGGTTATTTAGGCAGAATTGGGGATTTTGGATTTCAAGTGGAATTGGATTCAAATGTGGGTCACATTGGACATGAATTTGGTCTAAGTTGATATTGGGGATATTAAATTTTGGTTTTGAATTGAATTTGATGAAAATTGGGGTCAATTGGGTCAAGATTTGGTTTGGTTTAGGCACCTTTAGGTTAAATGGGCCAAGTTGGGATTTTGGATTGAAAGTGTATTAATTTGGCAAAATTGGCCCATAGTGTAGTTGAACAAAATGAAATTGGGGATTTTTAGGATTTTCTGGAATCTTTTGAGAATTTTTTGGAATTTTTTGATTTTTGGGTAAAAAGGGTATTTTGAGTATTTTGAGGGTATTGGGGGGTATTTTTGGAATTTTTGGAATTTTTGGTCATGAATGGTCAATTTGAGTGGCAAGGAATATCTTGGAATGATTTTTTAGGGATTTTGGTGAATTTGGGTAATTTTGGAAATTTTGGGTATTTTGGGTAGTTCAGGGTTATTTAGGGGGCAAAGGGGCCAAAAATTAAAATTTTGGAAATTTGAAGGTGGCTTCAAGGTGAGCAGGATGTAATGACTAAGGGGCACTTACATTTGGTCCTCTATGTGTTTGTCCCTACCTCTTAGTCATAGACTTAGGGCCGGGCTATCCACATGAGTTTCCAAAGAGTTCAGGGTTGAAATTAGAATGTGCAGTGTGTGTATGTTGTGAATGTGAAGTGTATGAGTGGTGATCTCCAGACCTCCCTCAGGGCAAATCCTCAGGTCCGACCACCTATAGGAAACTTCCCCTAGGATTCCTTATGCTTGCCCTTTTCCTACCAAAAGGTGGAGGTTAGGCCTTATGCATATGAAAACCCCTAGTGAAGCAAGAATTGCTTTGAATTTTTATGGGAAGGGTTCCATGACTAGTCCTCTAAGAAAGTCACTAGGAGAGTCCTATGGCTAGACCCTAGGCTATTCTAAAGAGAGACTAGACCTCAACTAAAAGTGAGGTTAACAACCATTTGGCCTAATGAATTTTCTTCAATCTTGAGATTTGGCTGAGAAAAATTCATCCCAAATTGGTCTATCTTCCTTGATACAGCAACAACTTGATTTGCTAACATTGTAAAAGCATCATTTTCAAAAACACTGGCTACCTTATTAGGATTTAACCTTTTAGAAGGCCATTGATAATTATTAGTAGCCATTTCTCCAATTAAAGCATAAGCATCAGAAAATGGTTTAGACATTAATGATCCACCAGCAGCAGCATCGATGATTGATCTAAGAGATCCAACTAATCCATTATAAAAGGTTTGAATTATTAACCAACCTGGTATCGCATGATGTGGACATTTTTTGAGGAGATCTTTAAATCTTTTCTATGCTTCATATATTGATTCCCCTTCAAACTGACAAAAAGATGTTATATCATTTCTCAACTTAGCAGTCTTAGATGATGGAAAATATTTAGCAAGGAATTTTTGTGACAGTTCACCCCAAGTTCTTATTGACCCAGGTGATAACGAATGTAGCCATATTTTAGCTTTATCTCTTAGTGAGAAAGGAAAAAGTCGAAGTCTAATAGCATCATCCGAAACACCATCATATTTAAAAGTAGTACACAACTCTAGAAAATTAGCAAGATGCAAATTAGGATCTTCATTTGTTGCTCCCCCAAACAGATTATTAGACACCATTTGGATAATAGCAGGCTTAAGCTCCAAAGAATTAGCAGCTACAGCAGGGTTTTGAATATTACAATGAAGTTCATCTACTGTAGGGTTAACATAATCTCTTAAAGGTCTTAATTCTTGATGGATGCCTACATTTTGATTTTTATGATTTGCCATTTCTTTAATAATTTTATCTTTTTCTGTAATTTTACTTTTTTTGATTTTTCTAATAGTTCTTTCAAATTCAGAATCTTAAGGCACAAGTCCCTCAGAACCTGAACTGCACACACAACAATAAAACAAAACAAAACACAACACACTAACAAAAACAAAGAAAAGTAAAAATTTAAAATTTTTTAATTCTCTTTAAAATGCAATTTACTTATTTTTCCTGGCAATGGCGCCAAAAACTTGATCCCCGTTAAATATACATGCCGATGATTTAGATATAAAAATTATGATTTTATAATATGGGATACTACGCAAGTATACTTATCGTTTATCAAGTAATATAGGACTTTCTGATTGAGCCCTGAAATATCGAACCCACAAGAAAAATATGAAAATCTTTAAAGGAATCAAAAAATTATCTTTTTTACTTTTTTAATGGCTTTTGAAATTATGTCTTGATTTTGAAAAGTTTTTAAAGTTGATTTGTCTTTTGAAATTTCCTTAATAAAATGTTAAGCAAGAAATTAAACTTATAATAATTAATAACACTGTATGTAAAACACTATTAACTAGAATATCTTTTTCTTTCCTTTTATGAAGTAGTAATAATCAATAAACTATTGTTGTGGAAGTATTTAAATTTGTTGTGACAGATAGAAGCAAATGTGTTCTTTACCCTTACTTGGTTCTATAAAGAACATAGGTTAATTTGAAATTTTTATCATTTTGAACATGGTTAGGCAGGGAAGATACCAGTCTCTCACTCTAGAGTTCCCTCGATTCCCACCAACTGGGGGTTAACTTCTCATAACAAACTCAAAACTTCAAACCAAATTAGGGGGTTTTAGCCTGTCACTCTAAAATCCTCTAATTTTACTCCCTTCCATAAAAATATCTTCTAACATTACATTCAATTATATTGACTACAATTCTCACCCATATAATTGCATGTGATTCTTACTAACTTTTATGAGACAATACCGCATTAGATATTACATAATCTCAAGAAATTCTACAACTTAATAGGCCAAATTAAGAAGTAAACGATGTTTTCAAAATCAATCTTCACAACTTCTTCCAACTTTAAACACATATTATTTCCACAACAGTTCTCCATAAACTAATTACTTCTCCATTTAATAAAGAAAAAGATAAATTAAACTACTCAGAATGCATTGAGAAAATACAAAAACACATTGATTTGAAATTAAAAACCATAAGAAAAACAACAAACAAAAAAAAAGTTTTAATTAAAAAACTAAATGTAAAAACATAAGTAAACACTTATCTGAAAATTCTCTCTACAAGACTCAGGAAGTTGTTCTGAAACTTTAACTCTTCATTAAACTACTCCTCAGAGCGGATCTCCCAACTCTGATGACTCAGAATAAACTTCAGACTTTAATAGAAACTAAACTAAAAGAAAGAAAAGAAGTAGGAAGAAGAAGACTTCACTCCGACCCTTTTCTCCTTTCTACTCTCTACTCCTACTCTTAATGAAAACTCTCACAAAATAAAAGTAAAATACTGTAAAAACTCTCTTTAAAATGCAAGTGGAAGAGCACTTAGTCATTCCTAAGACTCTCTTAAAAAATTAAACCAAAAGGTGCTTTGGCGTCTCTTCAAATGTGTCCAGATTCAATGTATCCACCAAACAATGCACCCCTTCATTCAAACTTTTCGCCCAAAGGAAGTTATGGAAGTTACCACCAAGAGTTGCATCCCATCCCCTTTGAAATTGGTGCAAAATTCCTTTAGATTTTGATTTTTAACTATGGCGGCTAAGCGCCAGCCCAGCGATGCTTTGCCGCCATTGCCCAAATTTTCTTTTTTTATTTTTAATTTTTTTGCTCCAAATTTGATCCAATTTTTCTCCTTTCATCATGACCATCCATTTTCATCATACCTACAAGAAAAGTACAAAATACCTTCCATTAAAGTGCAATATCATTAAAAATAGGTATAAACAATGTGCATAAAAATACTATATATTTTAGGTGTATCTCATCTTTCCTTCGAACTATCATCAATTCTAAGATCTCCCATTGATTGAGCAAGAACAAATAATCTTTAGAATGGACTAAATGGAAATTCTTCAAGAGAATGCTCTTCAATCCATCCTTTTCTTCTCATCAATCGCGTCAAAATTCCTTCAAGGTATCCAAAATGATCAAAATGCTCATTCATTCTTCAATCTGGATGATCAAATAAGTCAGAAAGATTGTTGATTGCATTCATCAGATGATGTACTTCCTTCTACAATTTCTTAATTTTCTTCAAGCTATTCTGTGAAATTTCAGGAAAATAAGGAGGAATAGGTGCTAACCTTTGAGATGGTTGATCTTCATTGATGCTCATGTCATTCATATCACCAACTGCCTGGTTACTATATGCATCTTCTGGGTCAATAGGCTTCCAAGGTAGAAGTAACTTCAATGATTTCCAAGCCCAAACTTTGATCCATGAACGATCAATCACAAAACAGACTTAACAATTATTGAACTAACAGCAATAGACATCCTCTTTTGAATACAATAATTCAGAATAGCACACTCCTTAGTTACCTTAATGATTTTCATTGTTGGGAGCAATTTTGCACATATGAAATAATGTAAGTGTTTTGACGTAGGATTTAACAACGTGGTCGAGAAACTTACATACATGTTATCTCTTATCTCCCATTCATCACTTTCATCCGTTAGATACTTGTATATATCATTCATATTTTTCTTCATCGGGGCAAAATTTGAATAGTGGCAGACTGACACATTCTCAATCATGTATAAATCATTATTTTTGCAGGATTAAATGTAACAAAACTCCCGCGCACATATACTGATCCTTTGTTAATTCCATGAAGATTTGCATAAAACTCCTTCACAATCGGAACAACTACAGCGGTAGAAGTATAACACAATACTTCCCAACGTCTCTAAACAATAAATTCATCACTTTTCATCGTAGGAGAATTCATACCTCGATTCACAAAGCCTCTCTCTTTAATCAACCTCATTTTTGAGATATTTTTGTTGAATAGCTGCTGTACCTCGAAACTTACAAACTTTATACGGTTGACACTTGAAATCTTTGAGTTTCCATCGAGTCCGAATCTATTTGGACAAGAATTTGGGTCTTCCTCTTCGTTCCTTTGGCATTACCTACGTCTAGGGACGGTTTTTGAGAGTTCTAATGGATGATTTACTTCCTAGAACTGCCAAAACTTGAATTTAAAGATGAGAATGGTTTTTTGAACAGTAGCGCTATCCGGCGCTAGTTCAAAATTCGCAAAACTTCACTTCGTTCAATATTTTTTCAAATTCTGATTCAATTCATTTCTTAAATGTTATTAATGATAATTAATGAAGAATAAGACTTAATTAAGTAACAAAATAACACAAATAACATATAAAACAAAGCAAACACTCAATAACTGTGGATTGCCTCCCACAAAGAGATTGGTTTAACATTGTCAGCTCAACATAACTTTCAGTTATTCAAGTTGATCCAATATTAAAATCTCTTTAAAATTAGGTCTATTTCCTTCAAAATATGGTTTTAATCTTTGGCCATTAACATTGAATATTCTTCCAGAATTATGTCTTCAATAATCACAGCTCCAAATTGATATTATTTTATGACAATGAAAGGTCCTGTCCATCTAGATTTCAGTTTCCCAGGAAATAATTTCAATCTTGTATTGTATAGTAAAACTTTTTGTCCTTGTTCAAATTCATTTTTGACAATCTTCCGATCATGCCATATTTTTCTTGTTTCCTTATATATTCTTTCATTATCATATGATTCATTTCTAATTTCTTCAAATTAATTCAACTGCAATAGTCTCTTCTCACCAGCATCTTTCAAATTAAAATTCAACTTCTTTATCGTTTAATATGCTTTACATTCTAATTCAACTAGAAAGTGACAAGTTTTTCCAATGTTTAATCTGTAAGGGGACATTCCTATAGGAGTTTTATTAGCAGTTTTATATGCCCATGAAGCAATATCTAATCTAGCAGACCTATCCAATTTCTCAGGATTAATGACTTTCTCCAAAATTCATTTAAATTCACGATTAGATACCTCTGCTAAACCATTACTTTAGGGATGATAAGCTGTAGATATTATATGCATAATGCTATATTTTCCTACTAATCTCTGAATCAGATTATTCATGAAATGGGATCCTCCATCAGCGATGATTACTCTAGGCATTCCATATCTTGTGAAAATAATTTCATTAAAAACCTCGAAATACCTTTAGGATCACACCTAGGTAAAACTATTGCCTCAATCCATTTTGATACATAATCAACATGAATCAGTATATATAGATTTCCAAATGAAGGCATGCATGGTCTCATAAAATCTAATCGTCAAGCATAAAAATTTCAACTTCCAAAGTGAAATTAAGAGGCATTTCATTTCTTCTAGATATATTGCCTATTCTTTGACATCGATCATAAGTTTTGATAAATCTAAAAACATCTCTGAAAAGTGTAGGCCAATAAAATCCAGATTGCAAAATCTTATGTGCACTTCTATCAATTCTAAAATGTCCTCCAAATTCAGTATCATGACATTCTCGAATAATTTTTTCAGTTTCTTCATAAGGCACACGTCTCCTAATAATAAGATCTTTACATTGCTTGTACAGATAAGGATCATCCTAGAAATAAAATTTAGCATCATGCTTAATTTTTTTCTCTGTTGCATTGTTAAATCACGTGGTAAAGTATTAATAACGATGTAGTTCAAAATATCAGCATACCATGGTAAATTTCCTTCAATAATATTATATAATTGCTCATCAGGAAAAGTTTCAGTGATTTCCTTTTCAAAATCATCCAAATTAGGTTGTTCAAGTCTAGATAAATGATCAACTACCTGATTATCGACCCCTTTTCTATTAACCATCTTAAAATCAAATTCTTGCATTAAAAGCATCCATCGAATTAGTCTTGGTTTTGCATCCTTCTTTTACATTAAGTATTTAATAGCGCAATGATCAATATGCACTATACATTTAGCTCCGATTAAGTAAGATCTAAATTTTTCAAAAGCATATATAATCAGTAATAACTCTGTTTCAGTAGTAGTGTAACTAATTTGAGCATCAGTAAGTGTCTTACTAGCGTAGTATATAACTTTAAACATTTTGTCATGTCTTTGCTTTAAAACAACTCCAATAGCGTAATCGCTAGTATCGCACATTAATTCAAATAGTTTCTCCCAGTCAGGTGAAACTATTATAGGGACAACAATTAGTTTTTCCATCAATAGATCAAAAGCTTCTAAGCATCCATCGTTAAAATCAAACTTTCTATCTTTTTTGAAAATTTTGCATAGAGGCTTAGAAATTTTTGAAGAATCTTTATTATATCACCTATAGAATCCTACATGTCCCAAAAAGCTTCTTACCCCTCTCATAGTTGTTGGAGGTGGTAATTTTTCTATAGCTTGAATTTTCACAGGATTCCATGCCATATTCAGATATTTTGTGCCTAAGCACAAATCCTCCTACAACTATAAATTGACACTTTTCTCATTTTAGGACTAAATTTGTTCTTTCACATACCTCTAAAACTTTTTCTAAGTTGCATAGGCATGCATCAAATGAATCTCCAAATACTGAGAAATCATCCATAAACACTTCTATTCTATCATCAATTAATTTGCTAAATATTGACCTCTTACATCTTTGAAATGTTGCAGGTGCATTACATAATCCAAAGGGCATTCTTCTGAAAGCAAAACTTCCATTAGGGATAGTAAATGTAGTCTTCTCTTGATCCTCAAGACAAATAGGTGTTTGGAGATAACTGGTATATCCAACAAGAAAACAATAGTACTTGTGTCCAGCAAGTCTGTCTAGCAATTGATCTAAATATGGTAATGGAAAGTGATCTTTTCTTGTGGAGGCATTTAATTTTCTATAAGCAATACATATTTGCTAACTAGTGACTTGTCTTGTCTTATATTTTCATTTATATCATTTATGTCAACAGTCACTCCTCCTTTTTAGGAACACAATGAATTGGGCTCACTCAAACACTATCAGAAATAGGATATATAATTTTAGCATATAACCACTTCTTTTTTAACTACTTCCTTCATTATTGGGTTTAGTCTTCTTTGTGGATCAACTCTTGGTTTGTGTTGTTCATTTAAAAATATTCTGCGCATACAGATCGAAGGATTGATTCCTTTAATATCAGCTATGGACCAACCAAAAGCCATTTTATATCTTTTTGAAGTTTCCAATAGTATTTTTTCTTGATATTCATTTAAATCCGAAGATACAATGAATGGTAAAGTAGATGAATCTCCTAAAAACATGTACTTTAAATGATTAGGAAGAATTTTTAGCTCAAGATCAGGGGGTTTAATGATAGATTGACTTAAACTTTTATCTCCATTTTCCATAGTATCCAATCTTTCAAAATTTTCTTGAACAAATTCTAATATATCATTCTTCATATAATCCAAATCATCTTAGTTTTTAATTTCATGTTCATCCTCACAATCCAGATTTTCTTCAAATACTTCTTTAAAATGATCTTCTCTCAAATAATTGCAGACTTCCATTCGATAACACTCATCATCTTTTTTAGTTGAAGGGTATTTCATAGATTTCAGAATGTTGAAAGTTACCTCTTGGTCATTAACTCTCACAGTTAATTCTCTTTTTTGAACATCGATCATAGCTCTCCCAGTAGCAAGGAATGGTCTTCCCAAAATTATTGGAATTTCTTTATCTTTCTCCATATCTAATACAATAAAATCCACAGGAAAGATAAACATATCCACCTTTACTAATAAATCTTCCACAACTCTTTTAGGATATATGATAGAACAATCAGCTATTTGAAGAGTCATAGATGTAGGTGAAATTTTACCTATTCCCAATCTTTTGAAAGTTGATAAAGGCATAAGATAATACTAGCTCCAAGATCACATAAAGCTCTTCCAAAAAATTTCTCACTTATAGCACGTAGGATAGTGAAACTACCTGGGTCTTTAAGTTTTTCAGAAAGATTTTTCTAAATAATTGAATAATACTCACCGCTAAGTGCAAATGTCTCTTGGTCTTTAAACTTTCTTTTCTTTTTAAGTATATCCTTCATAAACTTTGCATAATTAGAAATCTGCTCTAATACTTCAACAACGGGAATGTTAATCTTTAATTTCTTAAGAATTTCCAAAAAATTTTGCAAATCTGTTATCCCTGTTCTGTTTCTTTAGTCTTTGAGGAAAAGGAGGAGGGGGTTTTTAAACAGTTATCTTCATTGGTTCTAGCGAATACTCGTCTGGATATATCTTATTAGAAACTTTCTCTATATTCACTTCCTCTCTTTCAACTTCAACTTCTTTTTGAACTTTTGGTTCCAATTCTTTTACACTTTTTACTTGAATAACCTTAATTTGCTCCTTGTTTTGATCTTTCGGGTTGATCTCAACATTGCTAGGAAGATTCCCAAAAGGTTTATTAGTAATCGGAGTAAAGATATGTCTCAATTCCTTCTCAATGTTCTTCATTGCAACGTTTTGAGCTTTAATTTGATAACCCATATTCAGAATCATTTCTTCAGTAGACAACTTCTTTTCCTTAAAATGTTGATTACTATTAAAACTAGGAGGATAAGAAGGTCTGTAATTGGTATTTCCTTGGTTGTTCGGATTTCCAACTAGATTCATCGAATTGTTTTCCTATTGCGGATTAACAACAGCATTGATGTTATTCTAGTTAAAGTTCAGATGATTCCTTCAACTAGGATTATAATAATTTGAATAAGGATTATTGACTTTGTTATTTATAGCATTCAAGGTTTCATAAGACATTTGAGAGTCTATCATTTATCCTGATGAATTTTCTTCTAACGCTGGGCGTGTTGGAGAATAATTTATTCCATATTGATCTTTTTTCTTAGAAAGTACAACGATTGGAGAGACTATCATAGTTATCTCATCAGAATCATGAATACTAGCTACTTATTTAGGATTTACTCGCTTAGAGGGCCATTTAAAATTATTATTAGCCATCTCTTCAATTATCGAATATGCTTCATCAAAAGGTTTTGACATTAACAATACACCAGCAGCAGCATCAATAATCGATCTTAAAGATCCCACTAATCCTTTTTTAAAGGTTTGAATTATTAACCCATTTGGTAAAGCATGGTGTGGACACTTCCTCAGATGATCTTTAAATCTTTCCTAAGCTTCATATATGGATTCTCCATCAAACTGACTAAAAAATGTCAAATCATTCCTCAGCTTAGCAGTTTTGGAAGGAGGAAAATTTTTTGATAGAAACTTTTTTGAAAGCTCTCCCCAAGTTCTAATAGATCTAGGTGCTAACGAATTTAACCACGCCTTAGCCTTATCCCTTAATAAAAAGGAAAAAGTCTAAGCCTAACAACATCGTTTGACACCCCATCATACTTAAAAGTAGCACACAGTTCTAGAAAACTAGCGAGATGTAAGTTAGGATCTTCATTAGGTGTTCCTCCAAATTGATTATTCTGTACCATTTGGATAATAGTAGGTTTAAGCTCAAATAAATTAGCAGCAACATCAGGATTTTGAATAGTTAAGTGAATTTCAATTGCTGTTGGATTAGTATAATCTCTTAAACGTCTTAGTATATTTTTGTTTTGATTGTTTAAGTTGTTCGCCATTTTATGAGGATTTGCAGATTATTTTTGTTGTTTTCAAATTTTTCTAATAGAACGCTCTAATTCAGAGTCGTAAGCCACAAAACCTATAGATTCGATACCACGCATGCAAACACAATAAACACACTAACAATAAATAGAATGTAACCTTCACTTTTGTTCTGGAACCCATAATCCTTTCCGAACATATGTTTCCAAACAAGATTTAACAATTCAATTGGCCAGATCAAAAAGTAAATGAAGTTTTAAGTGAAAAGGTCACCACAAATTCTCCATAAGAAATCAGCACATCATTTCCATTTCACAACATCAACACATCACATGAAAAAGAGAAAAAAAAATCTACTCAAGACTCATGTGAAAAAGATGACAAAACATGGATTTTATATATAAAAATAATATCATACAAACAAAGTAAAGTAAAGACAACTTATTTTAAACTCTTCCCCAAGTGAATCTCAAGGAATTTTCTTGACTTGTCATCTTTTCTCACAATAACACACAATTCTCTCTTTAGATGAGTAAGGAAGAAGAAATCTCTCACTTTCCCTCTTCTCTCACACTCCTTAGAAGAGAAAACCCCCAAACCAAACTTCCTACACAAAAATGAAAAGAAACTCTACCTAAACTCTAAACTCTTCTCTTCCTTTTCTCCCCCTTCCAAACTTGGCTCCAAAAGTGTTTAAATTCGGCCAAAACTGAATTCCCAAGAGTTTCCTTAAGCAACCCTTCAAAATCCGACCAAATACATTGAATCTAGTTTGAATTAGGGATAGGGTGCTGTCCGGCACTGGTAGGAGCACCATTCGGCACATTATTTCACCAAAACATCATAATTCTCTGTAAACTGGCGCTGTCCGGCACTGGTTAGAGCGCTGTCCGGCACTGGTTAGAGCGCTGTCCGGCACTGGTTAGAGCGTCGTTCGGTGCTAGTTCAATAAAATGAATATTTGTCCTTTTTTGCTCCAAATTTGCTCCTTTTTGCTTTCTTTTGCTCCAAAATCCTAAAATCATTGTACCTATATGAAATCATGAAAAATACCTTTCTTTAAAATGCAATATCATCAAAAACAGTTATGAAATTGATAGTAAAAAATTATCAAATTTTCAGTGGATCAAGGACCAAAGAAAGTCACTTCTGATCCGTAAATTAAAAAATTAACAACACAAATTGAATTCCAAAATCCTACCAAATTCTCCAATTTTGATCCTTAGCCCTTAAACACCGAGAAATGACCCACATACCCCTAAACCCCAAAACTCCACAAAATTCCCAAAATCTCCCTAAATTGCCAAAATTCCTAAAATCATTTTGAAATACCTCCCACACTCAAATTGAACAAAATAACCTAAATTTACCAAAATTTCCAAAATTTCCCCAAATTACCAAATTGCCGCTCAAAAGGGCCCCAAAACCCAAAACTTTCCAAAATCACCTAAGCTCTCCAAAAATCATTCCAGAGCATTCCCCTCGTTGTACTGAAAAGTTTGACTGTAAACATGCGACACTTTTGAACAACCGGTGGGCACCTCGCAACTAAAGAAGGCGATATTTGAAAAATGTTATGGGGTTCGTAAAATCGTCAGCATTGCTCAGAAATGCCCCCAAACACTCCCGTTTGACTCCAAATTTCATTTTGTACTTCCCTGAGTCTTTAATTTAGCTTTTTGACCACTTACCACAAAAACCCCCAAAATTACTAAAATACTCCTACTTAGCCAAAAATTACCAAAAATTCTGAGAACCTTTGAAAAATTCCTAATTTCATTTTCTTCAACTACACTGTAGCCCAATTTTATTGATTTAACCTGATTTCCTCAAAAGCCCCAAATTTGATGTTTTTTACCCGATCGTCGACTAGGTTGCCCAAATGACTTCGGATCGTGGAATAGACTGCGACGTTGCATCCAGAATGTCGAAATTACTTGGAAAGGAAATATAATTTGCTATGATTTCTCGCACGACAAAAATGGCTTGAAAATTTGGTGCATTTTTGTCAAACAATTAAAAATTACATTGTTGCCACCCAAATTCCTAAACCTAACTCATCCCATGCCTAACCTAGCTGCCGCCTGACCTCTCTCCCTCTCTATTTCACAAATTTCAGTCTTAGCTGAACCTCCATGGCCAAACCCCCTCCTCCATGGCTTCCTCTTCTTCCATGAGATTTATTCCTCTCCAAGGCATGACTCTTCTTCCCTTGCTCCCATCCCATCCATGGCAGCAAATGATCATGTTCTCCATGGACTTGTCACCTCTTGGCTTCCATCTTTCTTCTCTCCATCACTTCAATCAAGATTTAAATTTGGTGCAACTCTTTTACTCTTGGTCTTTACCCTTAGGTAAGTTTGGGGCTTCTTCTTCTTTCTCTTCATGCTATAAAATGGCCCCATTTTGGGATTTTTTGGGTTGGCCAAAATTCATAGAGGAGGAGGGAGGTGCTGTCCAAATTTATTTTAAGCTTGTTTTTTCCTTTCTTTGGTGCCTTATATCAAGTTGTAACTTCCTTAGCTCCCTAACTTCTTTGGTTGTTTGATATTTGACGTTGGGATCGATTCATCTTATGGCTTAATTGTTGGCTTGGCTAAATCTTTTTTTTCTCTCCTCATATCATGTGCTACAAGTTTCTTTTAAGAGAAAAAATGATGGGAAAGTTTGGATTTTGTTTAAGACATTAGTGGAGGAATGGGTGAGCTTGCTAGTGCCTTTGCCTCTTTTGTCGATTCATGAAATTTAATGGTTATGCTTTTTATTCCTAATGGTATCATAGCATGTGAAGGTAATATGAGCATGAAAGTTCATAAAGGTGGAGTTTGTTATGTTTCATTTTTACATTTGTATGCATGGTGGCAAGAGAGCTTGAGGGGCTTTCAAAATTTTGGAAACTCTATGCATTAGGGCTTCTCTTTGTTCATCAAGTAATTAGCCCAGTTTTATTTTGGCTTGAGAAAAGAGAAAGGAAAAAGGTTGGGTAGAAAGGTTAAGTGACGTGCTATACTTTCTCTATTCTTGCTTCTTTATGCTTGCTACACCTTACTTATGAAATTTGGCATGTTCTAGTTTCTATTGTTATTATGGGTTAGTGGTTGTTTTGGAGTTCCCTTGGCTCCACTCTTTCCCTTCCACCTTGTGGTTTGGTTGTTTTGTTAAGATGAGATTTCATGTATAAGTGTCAATGCTCCTCTTTTTCTTACATTGTTTGCATGCTTGAAAGTTTGGAATACATGCTATGATTCTTGTTGATGGTATGGCTTATGTCTAAATTTTGGAGCCCTTTTAGCTACATGCCTGCTCTCTAACTTGCAGCTTGGATGAGGTTTGGAAAAGGAGGATGTGATGCTTGTTTTGTCTTTCTCCTAGTATTACAAGTTTAGCATGAAAATGGCTTGGTGAAATTTTGTGCAAAATTTGGAATACAAAATATTTACTTTTTGGAACACTCACAAATGAGACCATACATGCTTGTTTCTAACTTCTTTCACCAAGTTTTCAAACATATGACATTTGGGCGTTGATTTTACACACATTTCACCTCATTCCATACATGAAATCATCTTTTTACACAACACTACAATTTACTTTCAAAACACCCTATTCTACATACAAAGTTTCACATTCCACATACACCTCACCAAATTTTAAAACATCTACATGCTACATCCAAGGTTCTACATTTCACATGCATTTGACACTTGTGGAGGTGGCAATTAGCACCAAATGTTTGTTGGAGAAGAGGGAAATTACTACACACATAGTTATGGTTATTATTTTGATTATGTTTATTACACATTTGAAGAATGTCATCACATATATGTTGTCTAAACTCAAAATCTGCACTTATACACTTGTGTAGAGATGCTTTAGATCATTCCGATTGTTGCCTAAACTAAAAATCTGCACTTATACACTTGTGTAGAGATGCTTTGGATCATTCCTATGGTTGCTTAAACTAAAAATCTGCACTTATACACTTGTGTAGAGATGCTTTGGATCATTCCTATGGTTGCTTAAACTAAAAATCTGCACTTGTACATTTGTGTAGAGATGCTTTGAATCATTCTCATGCTATCTCTATGTAAATGTCTGCACTTGTACATTTGTGCAGAGACATTTTAAATCATTCCCATTCTATCTTTATGTAAAAATCTGCACTTGTATGCTGTCTTGGGATTGGTTTAGATCAACTCTTTGTTGCCCCTACATGAAATTTTACATTTGTAGCCTTTTTGCAAGTTGATTTAAAGCTTCTCTTGGCTGCCCCTACATGAAAATTTACATTGGTGGCCTTTTTGCAACTTGATTTAAAGATTCTCTTTGCTGCCCTCATTTAAAATTTACTTTGGTGAGCATCATTTGTGTTACTTTTCAAGAGAGAAGAAGGAAGTGGAGGAGGTGGTATGCTTGCCTCTTCAAAGAGAGAAATTTTGAAAGAAGTTTCATCTCCAAATTGCTTTAATCTTATATGCTAACGTTGGGTGTCCTTTCACTTTCAAACTGATTCCCCCTACACTACCTCAATGCACTTTCTATTAGTTTAACCTGCTTATTATGACACTTTATGCTTATGTTTTTTCATTATTACATCATTGCGAATGTGGGAAAGCTTGGAATTGATGAGAAAATTAGACAGTATTACATGTATAAATGTTGCACTTCTTTGGTTGTGAAAACTGCATGTGTGAAAAAGTTTTTTAGTTGTACTGACCATTTTTTTTTTGCCCACCCTTCCTTATTGTTCTTGGTTTTCCACCTACATCGGCTGTTTGGCCCTCTTTTGTAGCTTTCACTTTTGACTTTACACGTCTTGGTTTTGTGCCTTTATAGCTACCCCTTGCACCTTTTTGGAGGGGCTTGTTTTTCGTACTTTACATATCTTATGGCCACCTTTTTCCACCATAGGTTGGGAGAGGTCCGATTCACCTGTTTTGGATGCCTTACAGTCATCCCCCCTTTACACTCAATCGTAGAGGTTTGCCTTTATGTGTTTTCTTGCTCTGTGGCTGCCTCTTTTGAACCTTGCTTCTACTCTTACACCGGCCCACCCCTTCTGCTTCCAATGACTTGAGTCAGTGGAACATCGAGCTGTCTGCTCCATTCTGTTTTGAGAGTCGACCCACCTTCTTTGCGATGTTGTTTTAGGTAGATCGTCATCTCCTCTTTCTCTTCTTTGTCCCTCTGTCATGTGTTTCTTCTTGTTTCTTAACCTGAGTCCCGTGCTTATGTAGGACACATAAGTGCGCACGTATAGCCTTCTACTATATTTGGGGCCATTAAACTAGACTGTAAGTAGGATGGTTAGGGAGGACAACGATGAGATTGCATTAGAGAGGGATAAGAGAAATTTCTAGAGTAGTATTTCCTGACTTAGAAACCCTAGACCCTAGAGAGGGTAGACGAAGGAATTTACGTTACTACTCGCCCATCATTGGGGAATTTCTGCCAATGACACCCTTAGGTTCTTAGTAGTCCTAGTTCGATTAGGATAGTCAACATGTGGATCAGATTACTTTACAAAAAAGAAATACATATATACATATCTACTTTAAAATAAAACTCCCTCTACAACAAAAGTAGCCTCTCACCCACAAATTTTCACTTGAATGCAATCCAAATTGAAATAATGAAAAATTTACAAAGGTCCACGGTTGACTATTCAGGTCAAGTTAGGACTGCCTTCTGCAAGGTGTTGGTCTGCCAGCTATCACCTAAGGTCGGGATATATAACACAACTCTAAGTCCTCCGCGCCATTGTGTTTGCGGTCTTTCCGGACTTGTAGTCCATTTTTTGTGGTTTTTTACGAGTATTCCTACGAGTTTTGTAAGAGTTTTTCCCAAGTTTTCTACGGGCCTTGTTTCCGAATTCTTTCCATTAAATTTTCTACAAATCATTTATTTCGACATTTCTTACACGCTTTTACATTTTCACACACACCTCGACACATACTTACACTATTTACCTGCTACTACTGTTTTACTTTACTACATACACCACTAGTACTGTTTCTTCTCTACTGCACTTTACCTTCTGTGTTTTAGTATACATTTACTTTAATGCAAATCATGATACTTTCCTATGAAAATTAAAATTACCACACACCATTCAAAATATAAAATAACATAAAATTTAATCACCAACCAAAATAAACTTGCAACTTAAACTAAATTAAAATGTCTCTTAGATGACCGGGAATCCCTCGGAGGAGGTAACCTATGTGTTGCTAATGGGGTTTCCTACGGTCTAAATGAAAGTGTGGAACTCATTCATTTGAGTTTAGCAAATTCATTTGGACTATGTGAATTCGACGGAAATGGTGGTGTCCGAACGAGGGAAGTGTGGGATCCTAACTGGTGTCTCCATAATCAACATACACATTTGTTTTAATTAAAACACTAAGCCGCCCCGATTTTAAACCTTCCAGAACATGACACTGCTCTCACCCCCTGATTATCACTTCTTAAACTAAACATTCTGCAATAACAAGAAGCTCAGAGCATATACCGTGGGCAGCACGACCATCTTAAATAGCAGAACATATCTACTTCAGCAAAACTATTCTTTAGAATTAAATAACAAGTCATCGGGCTTCAAGGTAGCCTGCCTAGTGCGGCATAAACCTTGATCTTATCTTTTGGGTCTTTGCACTTAGTACAATATAAGCCCCAACTCGCTTTAGGTTTCTGAGGTTGTCATCTAGTATGACATAAATCCTCCTAACGTCCAGGCTATTCACATGATCGATATCAAGTGAATGTAAGCCCTAATTAATTAAAATTAGCAGGATGAAACTAAAATTATTTGTTTTAAATTGAAGCCAAACAATAGGATAGATTGGGAAGTCTCCAAGACTCCTTCTTGGATCAATGACCTCTCTTAGTTCTTCCTCTTTTGGGTTCTTACAATAACTGTTCCAGAACTTGAAACCACTCACCTATTGGATTCCGATTACCACACTTCCATTGAAAATCCTTAGCATTTTGAAGTCAATTCATAAAAATATATTTCCTGATCTAAATCAAGAGTTTTCTGAGGTGAATTCGGTCATCTAAGATGTAATTTACATTAGGGCCTTGCCCTTATAGGCAACGCAAATGAACCAAGCATTAATATAAACCATATCTAATTCATATGTACTATATAGGGGAAATCTATTGGTCAAAACACAGGTTTTATAGATCAAACGAAAGTCATAAATTGTCTAGATCATTTAATTGAGCCATGCTGTTGAGCAACGTGCTTATTATTTGGGATAAATGTGTGGTTTAAGGTACAGTGCTCGGCTATTTCAACTATTAAGGATATGATATCAGTTTAGCAGTATTCCATCCCAAAATTAAATCTAAATATAAATTAAATTAAATGTTATCCTTCTAAAGAGGGTGACAGGATCTTGATTCCGGCAACCGACAGCTTCTACAGGGCGAATCCAAAAATAAAAACATCACACCACAAAAATGCACCAGTAGGTTTTCTGGTGACTCCACTGGGGATCGTTTATATCTCCAATAAGATCACGAAATATAATTTTATACATTTGTAATATGTCTATGCCCCTCATTAGCTAGATTACCATTCTTCTATCGATATGCTTCACTCATTTCTTTTTTGTGAAAGTATGATACACCTAAAATATATAGTATTTTTATCCACATTTTTATACATATTTTTGATGATATTGCACTTTAATGGAAGGTATTTTGTGTTTTTCTTGTAAGTATGATGAAAATGAGTGATTATGATGAAAGGAGTAAAATTAGATCAAATTTGGAGCAAAAAATAAAAGAAAAATAAAAATTTGGGCACTGGCGGCTAAGCGCTGCTGGGCCGGTGCTTAGCCGCCACAATTAAAAGTCAAGTTTAGTTTAAATTTGGCAACATTTTCAAAGGGGATGGGATGCAACTCTTGGTATTAACTACCATAACTTCCTTTGAGTGGCAAGTTTGAATGAAGGGGTGCAATCTTTGGTTGATACATTGAATCTGGACACATTTTGAAGAGACACCAAGGCACCTTTTGGTCTAATATAAAAAGAGAGACTTAGGAAAAATTAAGGGGCTCTTCCCTTGTATTTTGAAGGACTTTTCCTTTGAATTTTTACAGAGTTTTTATTTTATTTTTAATTAGGAGTATGAGTAGAGAGTAGAAAAGAGAAAAGGGTAAGATTGAAGCATTCTTCTTTCCACTACTTTTCTTTCCTTTAGTTTAGTTTAGTTTTTATTGAAGTCTGAAGTCTGTATTCTGAGCCATCGGAGTTGGGAAACTTACTCTGAGTAGTTTAGTGAAGAATCAAAGTTTTAGAGGAACTTCTTGAGTCTTGTGGAGAGGATTTTCAGATAAGTGTTTACTTTTGTTCGTACATTTAGTTTTTTAATTAATACTTGTTTTTGTTTGTTGTTTTTATTATGGTTTTTAATTTCAAATCAATGTGTTTTTGTATTTTCTCAATGCATTATGAGTAGTTTACTTTATCTTTTTCTTTCCTAAATTGAAGAAGTAAATAATTCATGAAGAACTGTTGTGAAAAGTATATGTGTTTAAAGTTGGAAGAAGTTGTAAAAATTGATTCTATAAACTTTATTTACTTCTTAATTTTACCTGTTAAGATGTAAAATTTGTGGTGAGATTATGTAAGATCCAATGCAGTATTTTCTCATAAAATTTAGAAAGAATCACATGCAATTATATGGGTGAAAATTGTAGTTCATATAATTGAATGCAATATATTAGAAGATGTTTTAAAAGGAGAGTAAAATTAGAGGATTTTAGTGTGACAGGCTAAAAGCCCCTAATTTGGTTTGAAGTTTTGAATTTTTTTATAAGAAGTTAGCCCTCAGGTGGAGGGAATCGATGGAACTCTAGAGTTAGAGCTGGTATCTTCCTTGCCTAACCATGTTCAAAATGATAAAATTTCAAATTAACCAATGTTCTTTATAGAACCAAGTAAGGGTAAAGAATATCTTTGCTTCTATTTTTCACAACAAATTTAAATACTTCCACAACAATGTTTTCATAATTATTACTACTTTATAAAGGAAAGAGAAAGATATTCTAGTTAATAGTGTTTTTCATATCAATTCTAGTTAATAGTGTTTTTCATACCAATTTTAGTTAATAGTGCTTTTCATACCGTGTTTACAGTTATCATTTTAATTTCATTGTTTGACTTTTATAATAAAGTTTAAAGAGCCAAATCAACTATCAAACTTTTTAAAATCAAAACATACTTTCAAAAGCCAATTAAAAAAGTAAGAAGATAATTTTCTTATTTCTTTAAAGATATATCACTTTCCCTGTAGGTTCAATATCTCAAAGCTTAATCAGAAAGTCCTATATTACTAGATAAACAATACGTATACTTGCGTAGTATCCCATATTATAAAATCATAATTTTCATATCTAAATCATCAGCACATATATTTAACGACCGACCAAGTTTTTGGCGCACATATATTTATCGAGGATCAAGTTTCTGGCACCGTTGCCGGGGAAAGAAATTAATTAAAACTACATTTTAAAGAAAATTAAGAAATTTTAAATTTTTACTTTTCTTTGTTTTTGTTAATGTGTTGTGTTTTGTTTTGTTTTATTATTGTATGCATAGTTCAGGTTCCGAGGGACTTGCGCCTTACGATTCTGAATTAGAAAGAACAATCAGAAAAATAAAAAAAATTAAAAATACAAGAAAGACAAAAATGTTCAAGAAAGGGCAAATCATCAAGATCAAAATGTTGGCATCCATCAAGAATTAAGACCTTTAAGAAACTATGTTAACCCTACAGTGGATGAACTTCATGGCAGTATTCAAAACCCTGCTGTAGCTGTTAATTCTTTTGAGCTTAAATCTGCTATTATTCAAATGGTGTCTAATAATCAGTTTGGGGGAGCAAATGCTGAAGATCCTAATTTGTATATTTCTAATTTTCTAGAGTTGTGTGTTACTTTTAAATATAATGGTGTTTCAGATGATGCTATTAGACTTAGACTTTTTCCTTTCTCACTAAGAGATAAAGCTAAAATATGGTTACATTCATTAGCACCTGTATCAATTAGAACTTGGGGTGAACTATCACAAAAATTCCTTGCTAAATATTTTCCACTATCTAAGACTGCTAAGTTGAGAAATGATATTACATCTTTTTGTTAGTTTGAAGGGGAATCAATATATGAAGCATGGGAAAGATTTAAAGATCTCCTCAAAAAATGTCCACATCATTTGATACCAGTTTGGTTAATAATTCAAACTTTTTATAATGGAATAGTTGGATCTCTTAGATCGATCATCGTTGCTGCTGCTGGTGGATCATTAATGTCTAAACCATTTTCTGATGCTTATGATTTAATTGAAGAAATGGCTACTAATAGATTTCAATGGCCTTCTGAAAGGTTAAATCCTAAAAAGGTAGCCATTGTTTTTGAAAATGATGTTTTTACAATGTTAGCAAATCAAGTTGCTGCTGTTTCAAGGAAGATAGACCAATTTGCGATGAATTTTTCTCAGCCACATTCCATGATTGAAGAAAATTCATTAGGCCAAATGGTTGATTCTTATTCTTCACCAGAAACTGTGAATACTATAATTAAGCCTAACAACCTATATTCCAATTATTATAACCCAGGTTAGAAGAATCATCCAAATTTTAACTGGAATACCAATAATCAGGGTGGTGTTAATCAACAATGGGGTAACCACCAAGTAAACCCATTGGGGAATTGGAACAACCAAGGAAATAATACAATTAAAGGAGAAGAAGTTGTCTATTGAAGAAGTGGTGTCAAATATGGGAAATCAATTACAAATTTAAGGAGCAACCATCAGAAATATTGAAAATCAATTGTGAAAATTTTCAAATGCCTTAATTAATAGATCCCAAGGAACGCTTCCAAGTAATATTGAAGTAAATCTAAGAGAAAAGGATAAAGAACAAGTAAAAGCAATTCAACTGAGAAGTGGAAGGGAATTGGAAGATAGAGTTCAAAAAGAAACTGAAGTAGAGAAATAAGATATTTAAGAAGCAAAAGAGGACACTCTGAAAGGTTTGGAAAAACCTATTTCTCCACTTAAGGTTGATTTAGAAAAACCATCACCTCCATTTCCTCAGAGACTTCGTCAACAAAAGTTGGATAAGCAATTTTCAAAATTCTTGGAGATATTTAAGAAGCTTGCTATTAATATTCCATTTTCTGAAGCCTTAGAAAAAATGTCAAGTAATGTGATGTTTATGAAGGATATTCTTAACAAGAAAAGGAAGTTTGAAGATAATGAGACTGTTGCACTTAGTGAGGAGTGCAGTGTAATAATTCAGAAAAATCTTCCTGAAAAGCTTAAAGATTCTAGTAGTTTAACAATTCCATGTGCTATCGAAGATAGTTTCTATGGAAAAGCTTTATGTGATTTGAGTGCAAGCATTAACCTTATGCCTCTATCAATATTCAAAAGACTGGGACTAGGAGAAATAACCCCAACTACTGTAACTCTACAATTAGTAGATCATTCGATCGCATATCCTAAAGGAGTTATAGAAGGTGTTTTGGTTAAAGTGGATCAATTTATTTGTCCTGTTGATTTCATTGTGTTAGAAATGGAGGAAGATAAAGAGATACCTATAATTTTGGGAAGACCTTTCCTAGATACAGACCGAGCCATGATAGATGTGCAAAAAGGGGAATTAACAATGGGGGTTAATGATCAGACTGTTACATTTAATATTTCAAAATCGATGAAATATCCTGCTAGAGCTAAAGAAGATGAATGTTATAGGATAGATGTTATCAAATATTTGAGTGAATGTCATTTCAAGTCAACTTATGAAGAGAAATCTGAAAGAGAAGAATTGGAACATAAGCAAGAAGAGGAGTTACTTGATTCTGAAGATTTTCAAGAGGAAGATTTAAGTATGTTTGTGAAAGTTTTGAATTGTTGCATTTTACTGAAAAAGATGAATCTTATGGTCCATCAATTGAAAAACCTCCTGAACTTGAGTTAAAAATGCTTCCTGATAATTTGAATTATGTTTTTCTAGGTGAATCCTCAACCTTGCCAGTTATAATTTCCTCTCAATTAACTGAAAAAGAAGAAGAGAGTTTGGTTGTAATTTTGAAGAAGCACAAGAAAGCCTTTGGATGGACAATTGCTGATATTAAAAGAATCAGTCCTTCAGTTTGAATGCACAAAATTCTTATGGAAGATAATTGCAAACCACGGGCTGATCCTTAAAGGAGATTAAATCCTATCATGAAAGACATTGTTAAGAAAGAAATTTTAAAATGGTTGGATGCTGGAATTATCTACCTTTTTTCAGATAGTGCATGGGTTAGTCCTATGCACTGTGTTCTTAAGAAAGGAGGAGTAACTGTGACTATTAGTGAAAACAATGAAACAATACCAATAAGATAAGTTACAGGGTGGCGAATATGCATTGGTTATAGAAAAATAAATCATGCCACAAGGAAAGATCACTTTCCACTCCCATTTCTGGATCAAATGTTAGATAGACTCGCTGGGCATAAATACTTTTTTTTTCTAGATGGATATACTAGTTACCATCAAATTCAAATTGCTGCTGAGGATTAAAAGAAAACTACATTTACCAGTCCTTATGGTACGTTTTATTTTAGAAGAGTGCCCTTTAGTTTATGTAATGCCCCTACTACATTTCAGAGATGTATGATGGCTATTTTTTGTGATTTAATTGAAAAAGGGATTGAAGTTTTTATGGATAACTTTTCAGTGTTTGGAATTTCATTTGAATCATGTTTAAAACATTTATCTAAGGTTCTAAAACGATGTAAAGAAACTAATTTGGTCCTTAACTTAGAAAAATGCTAATTTATGGTAGCAGGAGGAACTGTTTTGAGATGTCAGATTTCATATAAAGGTTTGGAGATAGATCCTGCAAAAATTCAAGTTATATCTAATTTACCTTACCCAACCAATGTAAGGGGAATTAGAAGTTTTTTAGGACATGCTGGATTCTACAGGCTTTACATCAAAAAATTTTCAAAGATTACAGAACCTTTATGCCGTTCTTGGAAAAGGATGCAATTTTTAATTTTGATGATGATTACCTCAAAGCCTTTGAAACATTAAAAAAAAAATTAATCACTGCACCTGTAATAATTTCACCAAATTGGGAAAAACCTTTTGAATTAATGTGTGATGCTAGTGATTATGCTATTGGTGTTGTTTTGGGTCAGAAATATGATAAGATTTTCAAAGTTATTTATTATGCTAGTAAAACTCTTAATGAATCTCAAATTAATTATACCACTACTGAGAAAGAGTTATTAGCTATAGTATTTGCCTTTGATAAATTTTAATCATATTTAATTGGAACTAAATGTGTTGTGCATACTGATCATTCTATCAAATACTTAATAAAGAAAAAAGATGCAAAACCGAGAATGATAAGATGGATTCTTCTTTTGCAATAATTTGACTTTGAGATAGTAGATAGAAAGGGTTCTGAAAATCAAATTGTTGATCATTTGTCCATGCTTGAAATTGAAAATTCTCTTTGTGATGTTGAAGAAATTAATGAACATTTTCCTGATGAAAAATTGTTCACTGTTAATGAGTGGCGTATTCCGTGGTATATAGACATAGTAAATTTTATTGTCAGTGATATTATACCCTATGGTTTGACATATCAGGAAAAGAAGAAATTTCTGTCTGATGCTAAGACTTATTTTTTGGATGACCCATTTTTAAATAAATAAGGAAATGATCTTATTATTCGAAGATGTGTACCTTTGGAAGAGACTTATGAAATTATTCAAAAATTTCATGATTCTGATTATGGGGGACATTTTGGAAGTGAAAAAATTACATATAAAATCTTACAATCTGGATTTTATTGGCCTACAATTTATAAGGATGTGAATGGTTATATTAAAAATTGTGATAGATGTCAGCGTGTAGGCAATATTTCCAGGAGAAATGAGATGCACATCAATTATATATCAGAACTTGAAATATTTGATGTTTGGGGATTAGATTTTATGGGACCATTTACACCATCTTTCAGAAATGTTTGTATTTTGATGGCAGTAGACTATGTTTCCAAATGGATTGAAGTTATTGCTTTACCTCGATGTGATGCTCAAAGTGTTGCAAAGTTTTTTATGAAGAATATATTTTGCAAATTTGAAATACCAAGAGTAATCATATTAATCATCGCATTGCTATTGCTTATCATCCGTAGACAAGTGGTTTGGTTGAATTATCTAATCGTGAAATTAAAAGAACATTGGAAAAGACTGTTAATCCAAATAGAAAGAAATGGTCAATCAAGCTTGATTATGCTTTGTGGGCCTATAGAACTGCCTACAGAACCCCGATAGGAATGTCCCCATATAAGCTGATTTTTGGAAAAGCTTGTCATTTACCTATTTAACTTGAGCATAAAGCATTTTGGGCTATTAAAGAGTTCAATTATAATTTGAAAGATGCTGTTGAGAAGAGATTATTACAATTAAATGAGCTTGAAGAGATAAGGAATGAATCTTATGAAATTGATAAGATTTATAAGGAAAATATAAAGTTATGGCATGATCAGAAGATTATTACTAAAAATCTTGTGCTGGGACAGAAAGTTTGCTGTATAATGCCAGATTGAGAATTTTTTTTGGAAAACTTAAGTCCAGGTGGATGGGTCCTTTTATTGTGATGAAAATTTATTCCTATGGAGCTGTGAATATTCAATATCCTAAGACTGGAAAAATATTTAAACTTAATGAAAATATACTTAAACCATATTTTTCAGTCAAGCAATTTAAGTCTGATGAGAATCTAATGTTGGGTCACTCATAATGAGTTCTGGGTTTGTCAGGCTGAAGACGTTAAACCAAGCGCTTTGTGGGAGGCAACCCATATTTATCGGTGTGCTTTGCTTTATGTTTGTTTTGTGTGTTTTATTTGCTTTGTTTGGTTTGTTTTTATGTTTTTAATGGTAGTAATTTGGAGATTTTAAACTAAATAGAGTTTATTTAACCTTATTTGATGACTTAGAGGAGTCAGAATGAAATTTTAAACATTTGGCAGACCTGTGCTAAATTGACCACTAGCGGCTAAGCGCTGCCTAGTTGGCGCTTAGGCGCCGGAGTTACAAAAAATGTGAAAAATGAGATTCTAGAAGCCTAGATCGTGGGGAAGAGGTTTTGGAAGTTATTTTGGAGTTTTAAAACGTCTTGGGGTAGTTTTAGCACTTCCCATGTCTATAAAAAGAACCTGATTTAAGAGAAACACTTGCCCCAATTCCTATTTTCATTCCTGAGTCTTAAGAAGAGTATTTTGAGTGCATCATGTCTTCTTGGGAGAATGAGATGAAGAAGAAGCAAGATTCTGACAAGAGTAAGTTCATTAGTGATAGTGCTAAAGAGTTATTCAATGGATTTCTTGTTGTTAGTATTCAAGGGATTGCAGAAATGATTACAAATATTGAAGCCCGAGTGACTTCATTGGAAGCAAAGATCAATGAAACTAACTTACAGTTGGAGCACATGAGATGGCAACTCAAGATGCAATTCAGTCATTCAAGATACCCGGAAGAAGCGAATAAGGCGATGTTTTTGAAGAACAAATGGATTGAAGAAGAAGATGTAAGAATGAACAATTATCGCCCATTTTATCAGATTTATATTCCAAAAGGGTCAAATGAGAATAATAGTGGTCCTGAATATAATCCGCCTAATGGAGAGTGGAATTAAGTGTGTTTTGTTTTAATATGTTTTGTGTTCTTATGTGTTTTGTTTAATATGTTTAGTGTTCTTATGTGTTTTGTTTGGTGTGTTTAGTGTTTATGTTTAAGTTTTTAATTACGCCTTATGATGTGATAGTTACATCCTAGAGATGTAAATTTATCAGTTTGAGATTAAGTCTCTTGTATTTAGAGAATTTCATCTTATGTATGTGGATAGAAATTCAAGGATTGTATTAAGTATTATGTTAGTTTTAATGAATATAAGTTTGTGTTTGTGTGAAATTTGTTTGAAATCGATGAATATTTAACATTTGAATTGGAATATTGGAAGATTTATGGGGAAGAGATAATTATTTTGAAGATATTAAGGGTGATTAACAAAGTGTTTTAAAGCATTTACCTTAATTGTGAAAATTTGGGCATGGCAGCTAAGCGCCAGAGTGCCGGTGCTTAAGCGCCAGATTTCATGGCTAAGCGCCGAAGGGTTCGCGCTTAGGCGCCAGTTCGCGAAAATTGGTTCCCACCCGTTAAAAATCGTGAATCGCCATTTTTAACTCTACGTTCATCTTCAACTCGTCGTTTTCACGCGAGAGAGAGTCCAGGGCATCCTTGATTTGGACCATTTAAGAGCCGATCTTAACAAAAATTTGTAGATTTGGATTCCTTAAGGTAGGAGCACTACTCCTAAGTAAAATTTTTTATTTTCTCCATGTATTTTGAGTACATTTTGGAAAATCTTAAAATCACTATTCATGGTGAAAATTTGAGGAAAAACTTAAGAAATTGCTTGGATTTAGTGGAAACATCTTTTGGAAGATAATTTAGCAAGTTTAGTGTGATATTGGAATTTATGGTAAATTTTGGTGAATTTTTAGAGATGGCTCCAAAGTCAAAGCGTGCGAGAGGAAAGACGAAATTTGATTCTGACATATTTGTTAGTACGATGGCTGAGGAACGATATGTCAATGCGTTGCAGTCACGTAATTTGATTCCTGAAAGAGTGTTCACTAAGCCAAAAGAAGTGATTGAAGATATGATTGCTCGGCGGAACTGGGAGAACTTCTGTTGCTTCTCCAGTTTTGCTGTTGTTTCTGTTGTTAGAGAATTCTATACGAATTTGCTTGCATCAGAAGAGAATTTAGTGATGGTTAGGGGGCAAGATGTGAACTTTTCTTCTGGGGTAATTAACACTTTCTATCAACTGCCTCCTGCTATGTTTTGTTTTTATTCTAACTTTCATCCTACGGAGGGATAGTTAGATAAGATAATGGGATTTTTGACTGATGGAAGAGGATTATGGAAAATAACAAATGATAGAAGAGTGAATTTTCCTGCTTCCAAATTAAATGCCACTTCTAAGGCATGGCATTATTTTATCTCTTCTAAACTGTTGCCTTCAAGTCATACTAGTGAAGTAATGAGAGAAAGAGCTGTTTTGAACCATTGCATTCAGTAAGGGAAGCATATATATATATATTGGAGCGATCATTTATGATTATATTGTGAATTGTGCCAGATTTATCACTACTGCAGGTATGGGATTTCCTTCCCTGATTCATTCAATATGTGAATGGTCTGAAGTGAAGTTTGAAACCTAGGAAGAGGTACTTCAGCTTTTGAAACCTATCTCCAGTGTAAACATAGGAGCTTACACTACACATTCAGAATTTTGGTGGAGAGGAGGATTTGGTAGGGCTTCTACTGCTTCTGCTTCTGCTTCTGTTGCATCTACTTCTCGTGCTACTACTTCACGTGCTTCATCATCTACTGATTCACAGACTGGTTTATTAAGAAAAATTTTGAAGAAAGTGAGTCTTACTCGAGAGCATATGAAATATATGGATGGTAAGATGGATAATGTGGAGAGATATATTGTTAAATATGATGAGTATGAGGAGAATTATCAGCATTATTTGGATAGACTGATTAGAGGTGATCAGAGTGCTGAGATGCCCCCTCATCCATTCTACATACCTTATGTGACATCCAGGAATTGGAACGAGCATGATGATGAAGATGAGGATGAAGAGTAGATGTATGTTGTTTGTTTAGTTGTTGTGTTGTTGTGATGTGTTATTGTACTTTATCTAGTATTTTATTTGATGATTGTGTTGTGATGTGAACTCTGATAGTATGCAGATTGTAGTTGTATTATTGATCTGTTATGCATATTCAGATGTATTGCTGTTATATTGATGTTTTATTTGTTACTTTGAGTGTAGTGTGTGTGGTAGTAAATTTTTTAATGTGTATGTTGCACTAGAGTATTTTTTTAGAGTGTACTTTAATTCTAGAACTGTTAGGAGATTAGAGAACACTATAGAAACTACTATTTAGGAAACTGCATGCTTAAAAACTTTACAAAAGTCTACCACTACCATTTGCTATCCAGTATCAGTGTGATTTCAGTTAGTTTGTATTTGCTTTAAAAACCTCCACTATTGTAGAAGTCTTTTGGAATTTTTACTTTTCTTGTTATAAAAAGAAAATGTTTTGAAAATTTGAATTTGATTTCATTTTACTCCTGTTGTTTAAATTGTTATACTTGCATATTTAGGATATTTAAATTCCTGCAAGCATGTTATGTTAGTTTTTAATTCTCACACATGTATCATTTCTTATTCTTAAATGTTTTATCCTAACTAAAAATTAAAGTTTGGGGGGAATTTAAAAAAAAAACAAATTTTTTTTCAAAAACCTAAAATTTTATTTGTTCTCAAGAATATTTAAAATAAATCTTATTTCATGATTGAGAACAATTATGTATATGAAGTTATATTAAGGGAACAAAAATTTTGAATATAGAAATGAATAAAAGAATTTAGTTGAAAATTTATAGTAATCATGAAAAACTTAAAGTTAAAATTTTCTTAGTGAAGAGATGTTAAATATAGCTATCTATCTTTAATAAGAAATTTTATATTTTTGGATAAATAGAAAATTTGAGTTTTATTCTTTAAAGCTTAAATTTATTTTATTGAGGAATAATTTTCAAATACTATTATTATGATTTTTAAGTGAAAGATATATATCTGAACTTTATTTTAAATGGAAGGGTGGAATTCAAAATCATTAAAGGCCTATCCAGATACAATAATCATTGCCTTAGAAAAAGAAAAAAAAAAGAAAATAAACAGAAAAAGAAAAAGTGTAAAATAGTATGTATAAAAGGAGGAGAAGCTTGAGGATTTAAGGGCCTAATCAAAAATTGGTTTCATACCTAACAGTTTAACATATAAGATCAGAGAAACTCTAAAGCTTAAAGTTATAATATAGTAAGTAAAATTATTTTCAAATAAAGATTTTTAAGTGAGAAAAATAAGATGTTTGAATCCTATATTTTGAAGAATCTACAAATATTTCTGAATTAGATAGAGACTTATATTTGTCATTTTTCTTACCTTAAGAACTTTCTAAATTTTAAGTTGGTCTTAATTACTGAATAATTTTCTAAATTGGACTATTCCATTTCTAGAACAAAATTTTATTATCTTCCTAAGAAACTCACTACATAATTTGCATGTTAAAATTTTTCTATGAGTTTAACTGTCACTTGAGGACAAGTAACATTTTAAGTTTGGGGGATTTTGATACACCTAAAATATATAGTATTTTTTTATGCACATTTTTATACTATTTTTAATGATATTACACTTTAATGGAAGGTATTTTGTGTTTTTCTTGCAGGTATGATGAAAATGAGTGATTATGATGAAAGGAGCAAAATTGGATCAAATTTGGAGCAAAAAAAATGAAAAATGAAAATTTTAGCACTGCCGGCTAAGCGCCGCTGGGTCGGCGCTTAGCCGCCACAGTTAAAAATCAAGTTTAACTTAAATTTGGTGTCATTTTCAAAGGGTATGAGATGCAACTCTTGGTGATAACTACCATAACTTCTTTTGGGCAGCAAGTTTGAATGAAGGGGTGCAATCTTTGGTGGATACATTGAATCTGGACACATTTTTAAGAGATACCAAGGCACGTTTTGGTCTAATATAAAAAGTGAGTCTTAAGAAAAATTAAGGGGCTCTTCCCTTGCATTTTGAAGGGCTTTTCCTTTACATTTTAAGAGAGTTTTTATTTTAGTTTTAATTAGGAGTAGGAGTAGAGAGTAGAAAAGAGAAAACGGTAGGATTGAAGCCATCTTCTTTCCACTACTTTTCTTTCTTTTAGTTTAATTTAGTTTTTATTGAAGTCTAAAGTCTGTATTCTGAGTCATCAGAGTTGGGAGACTTCCTCTGAGAAGTAGTTTAGTGAAGAGTTAAAATTTCAGAGGAACTTCCTGAGTCTTGTGGAGAGGATTTTCAGATAAGTGTTTACTTTTGTTCTTACATTTAGTTTTTTAATTAATACATGTTTTTGTTTGATTTTTTTCTTATGGTTTTTCAAATCAATGTGTTTTTGTATTTTCTCAGTGCATTCTGAGTAGTTTACTTTATCTTTTTCTTTCTTAAATGAAGATGTAATTAATGAAGAATTGTTGTGGAAAGTATATGTTTTTAAAGTTGGAAGAAGTTGTAAAAATTGATTCTATAAACTATATTTACTTCTTAATTTGGCCTATTAAGATGTAAAATTTGTGGTGAGATTATGTAAGATCCAATGCTGTATTGTCTCATAAAAGATAGAAAGAATCACATGCAATTATATGGGTGAAAATTGTAGTTCATATAATTGAATGCAATATATTAGAAGATGTTTTAAAAGGGGGGTAAAATTATAGAATTTTTAGTGTGACAAGCTAAAAACCCCTAATTTGGTTTGAAGTTTTTAATTTTGTTATGAGAAGTTAGCCCCCAGGTGGAGGGAATATAGGGAACTCTAGAGTGAGAGCTGGTATCTTCCCTGCCTAATCATGTTCAAAATTATAAAATTTCAAATTAACTAATGTTCTTTATAGAACCAAGTAAGGGTAAAGAATACATTTGCTTCTATTTTTTGCAACAAATTTAAAAACTTCCACAACAATGTTTTAATAATTATTACTACTATATAAAGGAAAGAAAAATATATTCTAGTTAATAATGTTTTTCATAGAAATTCTACATAATAGTGTTTTTCATCCCAATTTTAGTTTATAGTGTTTTTCATACCGTGTTCACAGTTATTATTTTAATTTCATTGTTTGACTTTTATAAGAAAGTTTAAAGAGCAAAATTAACTATCAAACTTTTCAAAATCAAAACATACTTTCAAAAGTCAATTAAAAAACTAAAAGGATAATTTTCTTATTTCTTTAAAGATATATCACTTTCCCTGTGGGTTCGATATCTCAGGGCTTAATAAGAAAGTCCAATATTACTTGATAAACGATACATATACTTACCTAGTATCCCATATTATAAAATCATAATTTTCATATCTAAATCATCAGCACATATCTTTAACGGCCGACCAAGTTTTTGGCGCACATATATTTATCGGCGCGGAGTCAAGTTTTTGGCGCACATATATTTATCGGGGATCAAATTACAATCAACTCTCCTTGACTTCAAGAACATCTATTTAAACACCCTTAAGCAGCAGGGTCCAGAAGGCTTTTGGGATTTTTCTTTGATCCTGTGGGGTTAGACACTCAATAGGTGTGTCAGTGGATAAGTTCCACCAGAGCGAGGTACTTTGTGAAGTTGCTCCCGGATCGGATCCCATGCTTCACTTATCCTTTTCACCCATCGGGCATAATTTTGCTACTTTTTATCTTTTCTGAATCTCGAAGTCTTTCTAAATTCTAACTTATCTAAATCAACAACAAAGTCGAAAAATACATGAAACAAAATAAGTACTTTTAAGAACAAAACAACATGAAAGTAAAAAGAAGCTTACCCAGTTCACAGATTAACCTTCATTAACTTGTAGTGTTTACATTACAACTACAAGATTCTAGCCCATTCACTAATTTTTCAGAATTGTTTTCCTTTTTGTGATCGACAGAAACAATGTCGAACCCCCACGCTCAAGTTCTCCTGTAACTTGCCTACATCTCGCGAAGCTCATCTCGCCGCCCCCACAATTTAGTTCAGAGCTAGCTTCGATCAGTTTGAGGTCATCCTTGGAAAAGCTCTATTTATCATAGTTAAATTCACTGCCCCTGAAGTTCAAGACCTTTCTACTGAGTTTGATTTAAACTCCCACCAGAATTTTCCTGCCGTCAAGATGATGAAAGTTGTTCCTGCTCCTGTCAAGTATGTTGTGTCTATGCCCAAGAGGATTGTCGCTCCTACTGCCACCAGATTCAAACCTTCCCATCTGCAAAGGGAAAGGAAGTTCTGCATGAGGATATCGAGGAATACTTCTTCATCCCGTCAGTTTTGAAGTTGGTTCCTGCTCCAAGACACAAAGGAGGAATCACCGCCGCATAAACTTAAAGTCCACCAGGGCCACAATTGCCAGTCTGCCACTTTCGGATGAGATTCCTCATAAGGAGGAACTCAGTGTACCAGAAACTAATACACACCTCCGAGGAAGCAAGTTCCACTCACAAGTGGATACCACTGGAGATGAGAGTCTCCACCAGATTGCTGCCACACTACCGTTGCCTACTCACAGACATGATGTGGTGAGGGAGGAGCCCACACTCTTCACCCAAGTCCGTACTGTGTTTCATAAACTCACAGAAAGGGAAAGATGCTCAGTAGCTGAACTGCACAAGAGGATAGGATGTGCAGTGTACCTCAAGATAAGAAAAAAAATTGAAAAAGGATAAGTCCGAGATACTGTCAGCCTGTGTCACAGCAAGGTGCCGTTTGGCAGAACGCATTACCTCTACCGCCAATACAGATACAGCTGCTACTGCTCCAGTACTCATTAGATGTAGGCCAGTAAAGTCTCGATTGGGTCCGAGAATACCACCTTCTACAACTTAGAAGAGATACCTGTCAGAAAATGACGAGAGAGGATTACGATCCTCTGCACATGGCCTGCACCTTAGGAAGCACAATTCTTTTCCTCACTCTGATGTCCCCACCGAGGCACCCTGCCTCAAGGCACCAGGTTCTAAAAGAAAATTGTGAATACCCAAGGTTAGTACACCAGTTCAATCAGAGAAGACTATCAACCACAATATAGATCATGAGTCATATATTCCCATCGCCACTACCACAGTTGCCTCGGAATCAATGGCAGAAAGACCGTCAGATATCCAGGCAGAGAAAGGAAAGATGATACAAGACAAAATCTAGAAACTTCGTGAAGATTATAGAACTAGCAAAAGAACAAGTAATAAATTTTGATGATAAGGTTTTTTACCTGTCAGACCACATGGATTAATTTATGGATATCAACATGGTTGAAACTAGGGCCACCGATACACCTAAAATATATTGTGTTTTTATGCACATTTTTATACCTATTTTTGATGATATTGCACTCTAATAGAATGTATTTTTTTTCTTGCAGGTATGATGAAAATGATTGATTATGATGAAAGGAGCAAAAAAAGATCAAATTTAAGGTAAAATTATGGAGTTTGAAAAATTTGACCTCTGGCGCAAAAGTGCCGCGTTTAAGGGCCATAGTTAAAAATCAAATTTTAATCGAATTTGGAGCAATTCTCAAGGTTTGTTTGAAGCAACTTTTGGTGGTAACTTCCTTAACTTCCTTTGGGCGGTAGATGTGATTGAAGGAATGCATATTTTTGTGGATACAATGAATCTAGACATTATTTGAAGCAACACCAAGACACCTTTTGGAAAATTATTAAAATGAAGCCTCATAATTTGCAAGAGAGTTCTCTTTTTTAGAGAGTTCCTTTAGAGAGCCTTTTTTAGAGTCTTTAGGGAGTCTTTTAAAGTCTGAAGAGTGTGTGAAATTAGTGTAGTGTAGTTCTTTAGTTGTTAGTAGAGAGTAGAAAGTAAGAAAGGAAAAAGGGGTTGGTGTGAAGCCTTCTTCTCACCAATTTTCTTTCATCCTTGTATCTAGTTTTTATTGAATTCTAAAGTTTGTATTTGATTCATCAGAGTTGTGAACCAACCTCTGTAGAGTTGTATTGTTGAAAGAAAAATTTCAGAGGAACTTCCAGAGTCTTGTGGAGAGGATTTTCAGATAAGTATTTATCTTTGTTTTTACACTTTGTTTTTAAGTAAGATTTGTTGTGTTTTCATTATGTTTTATGCTTTCAAATCAAATTGTGTTTGTGTTTTCTATATGAAATCTGGGTAGTTTACTTTATCTTTTTCTTTTTTAGATGATGAAGTAATTAAATTATGGAAGTATGTTGTGGAAAGTATAAGTGTTTAATACTGGAAGAAATTGTGATGATTCAATTCCTTGTACTTAATTTACTTCTTGATGTGGCCAATTAGGATGTTAAAATTTGTTGTGAGAATATGTAAGAACTAATGCAGTATTATCTCAATCAATAATTAGAAAAAATCACATGCAATTATATGGGTGAGAATTGTAGTTCATATGATTGAATGCAAATATTTAGTGAGATATATTTCATTGGGGAGTAAAATTAGAGGACATTAGAGTGACAGGCTAAAGCCCGCTAATTTGGTTTGTTATTTTAAATTTTGTTATGAGATGTTAGCCCCTAGGTGGAGGAAATAGAGGGAACTCTAGAGTGAGAGCTGGTATCTTCCCTGCCTAACCTATCTACAAAATTTCAAAATTTAAAATTGACCAATTTTCTTTATAAAACTAAGTAAGGTTAAAGAATATAGTTTCTCCTATTTGGCATGATACATTTAAATACTTCCATAATAAAAATATCCATAATTATTACTGATTCATTGAGGAAGGAAAAAAGATATTTGATTTTTATAGCTTTTATATCTTGTTTAGAGTATTGATAATTTTAATTTCTTACTTAACTTTTTATTAAAAATATCAAAAAAACTTTTCAAATTTTGTATCTTAAAACATACTATACAAAATTCATTTAAAAAAGTAAAAGTTATTTTTGTTATTTCTTTAAAGTTTTAGACATTTCCCTGTGGGTTTGATATCTCGGGGCTTAATCATAAAGTCCTATATTGCTTGATAAATGATACATATACTTGCGTAGTATCCCAAATTATAAATAATTAAAGTATAATTTCATATCTAAAACGTAAGGGTAAATATTCGGGGATCAATAAGGATCCACCAAATTATGAAATAGGGTTCGGTAGGCACAGCTGAAACCCATACTTCTTCCTTTTCTTTCATGCAATTTTAATTCTCCGCAAAATTAAATATGCATGCTGCAAATACTAAACTTTCCGCTTGAGTGCGAGAAGAGGACCAATATGCATTTACATCTTATGTACTGCAATTTCCTTTGTTTACTTGGTTGCATTTTACTTTCAGTACTTTTGCAAAACAAAAATTGCATGTAAAAAATAAAGCACAAAACCAGAAATTCATTCACAACAAGAATAAATATAAGACAACTCAAAATTTAATCACAAACAAAACAAATCACAACAGTTACAACTAAATTAAAATGTCTTTTAGGATGATCGAAAAACCATTGGATGAGGCTACTTATGGCTGCTGATGAGATTTCCCACAGTCTAGATAAAATTGTGGTAATCATTTAGTTGGGTTTAGTAAATTCATTTGGACTAAGTGTGTCCGAAGAAAATAGTGGTGTCGAAATGAGGGAACCGTTGGATCCTAATCGGTGTCACTATAATCACCTTAAATCTCTCCTAATAAGACATTTGTTATTAAACTTGACAAATTATAAAATTTGGACACTAAACCATGATACTTCTTTCAACCTCCTACAATTGACACTTCTAAAACTTAAACTTGCTGCAATGAGGAGCTCAGAGCATACACCGTGGGCAGCACGAAAATGAAGAATACAACTCCACAACAACAAATCTTCCTTAGAAAAAGGCAACAAGTCATAGGACTTTGAGGTTGTCTGCCTAGTGCGACATAAATCCTCAACTTATCTTTTAGTCCATTGCATCTCGTCCAATATAAGCCTTAAATCGTCTTAGGTTTCCGAGGTTGTCATCCAATATGACATAAATCCTCCAATCTTCCAAGAAATTTTCAAAGGTAAGCCTTAATTAATAAAATTGGCATGATCAAACATCAAATAATCTCTTTCAAATCGAAGTTAAACCATAGGATAGGTTGGGAAGTTTCTAAGGTTCACCTTACGATCTATGACTTCCCCTACTCTTCTTCCTTTGGATTCTGAAAATAAAATGTTCCACATTTGCACTTTTCCCTATTGGCACTCCCTCACACATTATATTGAGAATCCTACTTTTTGGAAGTCATGAAGACAATATTTCCTAATCTAAATTGAAAATTTTCTTAAGTGACTTCAGTCATTTAAGATGTAATTAACAATAGTGGCTTGCCCTTATTCTAAAGTTTTAAAAACCCAGGTAATATAAACCCTATCTAGTTGCTTCATTTTAAATAGGGGAATTTGTTGGTAAACATAAATGGTTTCGCAGACTAAACAGATGTCATGGATCCATTAGTTTATTTGATCAATCCTCATCACCAAGCAATGTATCTGTTCTTCGAGATAGATACATGGCTTGCGGTGCAATGCTCAATTATTTAAACTATTGGCTGTATGAGATTAGTTTAATTTCATATTTTCAAATTAAAATGATATTTTCCAAATTCTCTCAATATAGATATATTATGTAAAGTAAATTGAACATTTTAACGACTGACATATTTCTGGCGACTCTGCTGAGGACTAGTTTATCTCTTCATTATGATCAGGAAGTTTATCTTCATACATCGGTAATGTGTTCATGTCCCTCATGGTCCAGATTACCATTCTTCCGTTGGCATGATTTGCTTTTTTCTTCCTTGGGTAAGCACCATCAACATTCTTAGATTCCATGACCGTCTGTTTGAGTACCCTTATACAGAGTGGTTCAGAAATTTTAGGATTTTCTTTCCTTTGTGTGGGGTCAGACCCACAATAGGTGTGTTGGTGAACCATTTTTGCCAAAGCAATGCGCATTGTGAAGGGGATCCTGGACAGAGTCCCACACGTCCCTTCTTTCTTTTATACCTCCTGGGTTCAATTTTTGCTATCGAAAAATTGAACCAACTCTTCTCAAATATCAAACTCCTTTTAATTCTTAAAAATCAAATCTAAGCTCTTTAAATTGTTAATGAAACGATAAAATCGAAAAATGTCTTAATAACTTGAAAATGAAATAAAAGGAAATGAAATTGAAAGTGTACCCAAACCATAAAACAACCTCTATTAATTCGTAGTGTTTGCACAGTGATTACAAGATTTAGGCCTTTATTAACTTTTGGAACCTTTTTGAATCGACAGTTACGATGTCGACCTCGATGCTCAATTTCTCCTGCAACTTGCCCACGACCTCTGAGGCCCATCTCATAGCACCTACAATTCAGTTTGAGACCGGCTTCACTGAGTTTAAAGTCGTGCTTGGAAAAGCCTTGTTTTTCATCCTAAAGGTAGCCGTCTAGAAGTATGATAGCCATCTGCTGAGTTCGATCTGAACTCCCACCAAGACTTCCCTTCCACTAAGAAGGTGAAGGTACCCACTGCCCCCCATCAATTCAGTCGTCTCCGTGCCCAGGAGAGTCGTCACCTCTACCACTACAGGTTTTTCGTCACCGCACCTATCTTCGCATTTTCTAAAGGGAAAGAGATTCTGTTTGAAGACTTAACTGATGAGTTTGCTACCCCCCCCCATAAATTTTTGAGTTTGGGTCATGCTCCAGATTTTCCCCACCAACTAGATCTCAAAGAAGGAACCAAAGTTGCAAGAACCTAAAAGCCATCAGGACCAGCTGCAAGTCTGACAGATATTGATGAGATTCCTCAACAGGAGGAACTCCACATACTGGAGACCACCTCACTCCTTTGAGGGAGTAGGTTCCATCCATTAATGGATACTATTGGATATGAAAGCCTCTACAGAATTACCGCTACTCTGCCGCCGCCACATAGCCATGATAAGGTGAGGAAGAAGCCTGCACCCACCACTCGAGTCCATATTGTGTTCTAGAGGCTGGTCGATAAAGAAGGATTTTTTGTCACCAAATTTCTCAAGAGAATGGGATCTGTAGTGTCCCTGAAAATGAAGAATGAGATTCTAAGGAAGGAAAGGCCCGATTTTTCAGTACATAATTTATTTGAAGCATCGTCATCCCATGCTCTCGTTTAGCTCCGCTTATGAAAACATGCTGGTACCACTGCAACCGCCACAGACACTACTACCATCACTCTAACACCTGCAAAACACTGATCAGTTAAGTCTCGGCTGGGTCTGAGAGAATCATCTACCAAAGATTACAAGGAACTCTCGAAGAATAATGGCAGAAGAGGATTATTTTCCTTTATACATGGTCTACACCCTAGGAAGCACACTTCTCATCATTCTGATATCTCCGGGACACTTTGTCTCAAGGCGCCGACTTTTAAGAGGAAAGTGTGGGTACCGAAGGTTGCTATACCAGTACATTCTGAGAATTATGTGGAGCATGAGTCCAATATTCCTGTTGTCACTACTGCAATTTCTTTTGAGTCAGTTGCAGAAAGAGTTGACAATCGAGGGAAATCTATAGATTTGATATATATTAAAGAAAAGAAGTCGATAATAAAGTCTGAAAGCTCCGAGCTGAGATTTCAGAGCTAGCAAAATAGTGAGGATTGGACATTAAGAATGAGGATTACTACCTGTCAGACTACGTGGAGGAAGAGTTCATTGAGGTCAATGTTGTTGAAACCAGGGCCACATCAATTATGCACGATGCTCCTCTGTATGAGGATAACACCGCAGAAGAGCTCCAGAGGGCCATTTTGATGTTAGATGAATAAACAAGTCAAATGGAGAAGAAATTTGAGGAGATGGTCGCCGCCATGACCGCCATGGCCACAGTACATGGACAGTCGTAGTCAAGACAAGCAGCATCTGCAAAAGTCAATCAGCCTGAAATAATACATATTATAAAAGAAAGAAGAGAGGTCGCTTCCACTAATGAAGATGAGCCACCAAATAAAGATCCAATTCAGAGTCTACTGAAAAAGTGCATTAAGCTAATGGTCAAACAACAAGTGCAGGAGGCCTTAGCCTAATCTAAAGGAGGTGCATCAGTTTCAAAGAGTAGACCCTACCCGAAGGATTTCGATGTCGTGCCTTACCCTAAAGGCTTTGTGCTGCCTACTTTCAAGACTTTCGATGGCACCTTAAATGCTCAACAGTACATTGCCCATTTTAGAGCAAGTGCTGCAATACAGGAGGGAGTGAAGCTTCATTATTTCGATAGTTCATCAACTGTTTGTTAGGAATAGCATTCGATTTGTATGCTGAATTTCCCAACGGATTAGTCAAGACCTTTGCGGAAGTGGAAAGCATGTTCGTGAAGAGATTCACTGACCTGCAGCACTATGTCACCATAGGAGATCTCATAGTGGAACGACAAAAGCCTACGAGACCCTAGTGGATTACATTTTGAAATGGAGGAACCTTAGCATGAAATGTGAGCCTCAACTACAAGAACAACATGCAATCGAGATACTACCTACGAGTATCCATGGTCCACTAGCCTTCATGCACAAGGGTCTCACTTTTAAGTCCTTCGGGAGGTTGCTTAGTAAGGCCAATAGTTTACAAGAAGAAGTCGAACATATGAAGCCTAAAAAAATGATAAAAAAACCCTAGGTCAACTAAAGCATTTGAGAAGAAATCTGACATAGTGGCAACGGTCGACAAGAGAATGCAACTGACGAGGATTCAGACAGAGCAGTAGTCACCACAGTACAATCAGCCTCCACAGTAGTATGCTTAGCCTTAGTAATACAACCAGCCTTGTTATCAGCAGTACATTCAGCAACACAATCAATCGGGTCAGCAGTCTTTCCAACAAAAATCATAAAGGACAGAGAGAAAATAAGGCCCGACGATAGCACCTCAGCTGAAAAGGAATTACTCCTTCAAAGCTGATGTTGTGGTAAAGATGTTCTTGAATTTGATAAAGAAATCAGAGTTCAAGTTTCTTGAGCCGAAGAAATTAGAAGAAGTTAACCTGAAATATCATCTCAACTGCCCTTGCCGTAGGTTAGTGGGACATACCATAGAGAATTGCTTCAGCTTTAGGGATTGGCTCGAGAGGAACTATAAAGACGGAAACATAACAATACCGAAAGAATATTTAAAAGAACCTGAAAGAGGTTCCGTAAATATGATTTCTGCCGAGCCATTCCATCCGATAGATCCATATGCCAGTAGAGATGGATGGAGCACAGTCTAAGCAAAGTCCTCCAAGAAGATACTAGATCAGATATAGACCGATTCAAAGCAAGCCACTGCACAGTGTCTTCCGCCCTCTAAAACAAAGATGGAGATCACTCAAGAGAAACTGCCATGATACAGTATTAAGAAGAAGGAGATCCTAGATGAAGTGAATATTGATAGTGCGAAGGATATGAAACGGCCTACCCCTTTTAGATTGGTTGTCTCAGATTTGGGGGAGAAATCCCTTGAACTGCTTACTCTATATAATTTCCTCTTTGCCCCTCTGAGGTCCTATAATTATAAGAGTGACAATTTCAACTACATTTTAACTATCTCTAGTGATGATGTAACTGATCACAATCTATCTATTCCCAATTTTGATTCCATAAATGATCCTCAAATCACACTTAACCCTGACAAGAGCAATGACAAAAATGGAGAAAACATCGACAACACCAGTTATGATAGTGATGAAAACGAGGAGCCACTCCTCAAGTACAATGGAACACCACAAACTCGTTGACCCAATAGGTCAACTTCTGACCAAAAAACCAATTTTGGTCAAAATAGTCAACTTTTGACCGAATGGCCAACCATTGACCCAATAGGTCAACTTTTGGCCAAAAAGTTAACTTTAGTCAATATGGTCAATTTTTGACCCAATGACAAAGCCATTGACCAAATTGATCAAATTTTGACCAAAAAGTAATCTTCGGTCAAAATGGTCAATTCTTGACCTAATTACCAACCCACTGACCAAATAGGTCAATTTTGACCTAATGACCAATTATTGACCCGATGAAGTCGATCTCTGACCAAAGTCAACTTTGGTCAAAATGGTTTATCCTTAACCCAATGACCAACCCATTGACCCAATAAGTTAACTTTTGAGCAAAAGGTCAACTTTGGTCAAAATGATCAATCATTGACCCAATGACCAACCCATTGGCCTAATAGATCAATTTTTGACAAAAAAGTCAATTTCTTTCAAATTAGACAATTTTTTAATTAAAGACCGATTATTGTCCCTCTAAGTCAATCTCTGACAAAAAAATGAATTTTGGTCAAAATGACCAATCCTTAACCCAATGATAAACCCATGGACACAATAAGTCAACTTTTCACCAAAATGTCAATTTTGTTCAAAATAATCAATTTTTAACCTAATGATCTCCAATTAACCCAAAAGGTCAACTTTTGACCAAATATTCAACTTTTGTCAAATTGGTCAATTTTTTACCCAATGACCAACCCATTGACCCAATAGGTTAAATTTTGAGTAAAAAGTCATCATTGGTCAAAATGGTCAATTCTTGAGCCAATTACCAACTCATTGACCAAATAAGTCAACTTTTGACCAAAAAGTTAAGTTTGGTCAAAATGGTCAATTTTTAACCCAATGACTATGCCGTTGACCCAATGGGTTAACTTTTAATAAAAATTTCAGCTTTAGTCAAAATAGTCAATTTTTGACCTAATGACCAATTATTGACCCGATAAGTCAACCTCTGACCAAAAAGTCAACTTTGGTCAAAATGGTCAATCCTTAACCCATTGACTCAATAGGTCCACTTTTGACCAAAAAGAATAATTTGGTCGAAATAGTCAATTTTTGACATATTGACCACCCATTGACCCAATGGGTCAACTTTTAACCAAAAAGTCAACTTTGGTAAAAACGGTCAATTTTTGACCCAATGACCAACACATTGACCCAGTAGGTTAACATTTGACCAAAAATTCATCTTCGGTCAAAATGGTCAATTCTTGACCCAATAACTATCTCATTGACCAAATAGGTTAACTTTTGACCAAAAAGTCAACTTTTAACAAAATGGACAATTTCTGACCCAATGACGACCCCGTTCACCCAATGGGTTAACTGTTCACCAAAAATTCAATTTTGGTCAAAATAGTCGATTTTGAATTAATCACTGATTATTGACCCAATAAGTCAATCTCTGACCAAAAAGTCAACTTTGGTCAAAATGGTCAATCCTTGACCCAATGATAAACCCATTGACCCAATAAGTTAACTTTTGTCCAAAAAGTCAATTCAAAATAGTCAATTTTGGACCTAATGAACACCCATTGACCCGATAGGTTAACTTTTCACCAAAAAGTCAACTTTGGTCAAAATGTTCGATTTTTCACCCAACGATCAACTCATTGACCCAATAGGTCAACTTTTGACCAAAAAGTCATCTTTGGTCAAAATGGTCAATTCTTGACCAAATTATGAACTCATTGACCAAATAGGTCAACTTTTGACCAAAAAGTCAACTTTGGTCAAAATAGTCAATTTCTGACTCGAGGACCACCACGTTCACCCAATGGGTTAACTTTTGACCAAAAAGTCAATTTCGGTCAAAATAGTCAATTTTTGAATTAATGACCAATTATTGACCCAATAAGTCAATCTCTGACAAAAAAGTGAATTTTGGTCAAAATGGCCAATCCTTAACCCAATGATAAACCCATTGACCCAATAGGTCAACTTTTGACCAAAATGTCAATTTTGTTCAAAATAGTCAATTTTTAACCTAATGACCTCCCATTGACCTAATATGTCAACTTTTGACCAAAAAGTCAACTTTGGTCAAAATGGTCAATCTTTAACCTAATGACCAACTCGTTGACCAAATAGATCAACTTTTGACCAAAAAGTCATCTTTGGTCAAAATAGTCAATTCTTGATGCAATTACCCACTCATTGACCAAATAGGTCAACTTTTGACTAAAAAGTTAACTTTGAACAAAATGATCAATTTCTGACCCAATGAGCACCTAGTTGACCAAATGGATCAACTTTTGACCAAAAATTTAATTTTGGTCAAAATAGTCATTTTTTGACCTAATGACCAAAATAATCAACTTTTGAATTAATGGTCAATTATTGACCCAATAAGTCAATCTCTTACCAAAAGTCAACTTTGGTCAAAAATGGTCAATCCTTAATCCAATGATAAACTCATTGTCCTAATAGGTCAACTTTTGAGAAAAAAGTTAATTTTGGTCAAAATAGTTAATTTTTGACCTAATGACCACCCATTAACCCAATAGGTCAACTTTTGACAAAAAAATCAACTTTGGTCAAAATAGTCAATTTTTGACCTAATGACCTCCCATTGACCTAATAGGTCAACTTTTGACCAAAAAGTCAATTTTGGTTAAAATCATCAATTTTTGACCTAATGACCAACCCATTGACACAATACGTCAACTTTTGACCAAAAAGTCATCTTTGGTTAAAATAGTTAATTCATGACCAAATTACCAACACATTTACCAAATAGATCAACTTTTGACCAAAAAGTCAACTTTGGTCAAAATGGTCATTTTTTGACCCAACGACCATCCCGTTTACCTAATGGTTTAACTTTTGACCAAAACTTCAATTTTGGTCAAATTAGACAATTTTTGACCTAATGACCAATTATTGACCCAATAAGTGAATCTCTGACCAAAAAGTCAACTTTGGTCAAAATGGTTAATCCTTGACCTAATGACAAACCCTTTGACTCAAGAGGTCAACTTTTGACTAAAAAGTCAATTTTGGTCAAAATAATCAATTTTTGACCTAATGACCACCCATTAACCCAATAGGTCAACTTTTGACCAAAAAGTCAACTTTGGTCACAATGGTCAATTTTTGATCCAATGACCAATCTGTTAACCCAATAGGTCAACTTTTGACCAAAAACTTAATTTTGGTCAAAATAGTCAATTTTTGACTTAATGATCACCCATTGACCCATTAAGTCAACTTTTGATCAAAAAGTCAACTTTGGTCAAAATGGTCAATTTTTGGCCAAATGACTAACCCATTGACCCAATAGGCCAACTTTTGACTAAAATGTCATCTTCGGTCAAAATTTTCAATTCTTGACCCAATTAGCAACTCATTTGATAAAATAGGTCAACTTTTAATCAAAAAGTCACCTTTGGACAAAATGGATAATTTCTGACCCAATGACCACCCCGTTCACCCAATGGGTAACTTTTGACCAAAAATTCAATTTTGGTCAAAATAGTCAATTTTTTACCTAATGGCCAAATATTGACACAATAAGTCAATCTCTGACCACAAAGTCAACTTTGGTCAAAATGGTTAATCCTTGACCCAATGAGAAACCTATTGACCCAATCGGTCAACTTTTGACCAAAAAGTCAATTATGGTCAAAATAATAAATTTTTGACCTAATGACCAATTATTAACCTAGTAAGCCAATCTCTGACGAAAAAGTCAACTTTGGTCAAAATGGTCAATCGTTGACTCAATGACCAACCCAATGACCCAATACGTCAACTTTTAACCAAAAAGTCAACTTTGGTCAAAAGGATCAATCCTTGACCCAATGACCAACCCTTTGGACTAATAGGTCTACTTTTAACCAAAAAGTCAATTTTGGTTCAAATAGTCAATTTTTAAATTACTCACTAATTATTAACCCAATAAGTCAATCTTTGACAAAAAAGTCAACTTTAGTCAAAATGGTCAATCCTTGACCCAATGACAAACCCATTGACTCAATAAGTCAACTTTTAACCAAAAAGTCAATTTTGATCAAAATAATCTATTTTTGACCTAATGATCACCCATTGACCCAATAAGTCAACTTTTGACCAAAAAGTCAACTTTGGTTAAAATGATCAATTTTTGACCCAATGACCAACCCGTTGACCCAATAGGTCAACTTTTGACCAATAAATCATCTTTGGTCAAAATGGTCAATTCTTGACTAAATTGCCCACTCATTGACCAAATAGGTCAACTTTTGACCAAAGAGTCAACTTTGACCAAAATGGTCAATTTCTGACCCAGTGATAACCCCGTTGACCTAATTGGTTAACTTTTGACCAAAAATTCAATTTTGGTCAAAATTATCAATTTTTGACCTAATGACCAATTATTGACCCAATAATTTAATCTCTAACCAAAAAGTCAACTTTGGTCAAAATGGTCAATCCTTGACCCAATGACAAACCCATTTACCCAATAGGTCACCTTTTGACCAAAAAGGAAATTTTGGTCAAAATAGTTAATTTTTGACCGAATGACCACCCATTGACGCAATAGGTCAACTTTTGACCAAAAAGTCAACTTTTGTCAAAATGGAAAATTCTTGACCCAATGACAAACCCATTGACCAAATTAATCAACTTTATACTAAAAAGTAATCTTCGGTCAAAATGGTCAATTCTTGACCCAATTACAAACTCATTGAACAAATAGGTCAATTTTTGACCTAATGACCAATTATTGACCCAGTAAGCCAATCTTTGACCAAGAAGTCAACTTTGGTCAAAATGGTTTATCCTTGACCCAATGACCAACCCATTGACCCAATAGGTCAACTTTTGACCAAAAGGTCAACTTTGGTTAAAATGATCAATCCTTGACCCAATGACCAACCCATTGGCCTAATAGGTCAACTTTCGACCAAAAAGTTAATTTTGGTAAAAATAGTCAATTTTTGAATTAATGACCAATTATTTACCCAATAAGTCAATTTCTGACAAAAAAGTAAATTTTGGTTAAAATGGCCAAACCATAACCCAATGATAAACCCATTGACCCAACAGGTCAACTTTTGACCAAAATGTCAATTTTGTTCAAAATAGTCAATTTTTAACCTAATGACCTCCCATTGACCCAATATGTCAACTTTTGACCAAAAAGTCAACTTTGGTCAAAATGTCAATTTTTAACCCAATGACAAACTCATTGACTAAATAGATCCACTTTTGACTAAAAAGTCATCTTTGGTCAAGATGGTCAATTCTTGACGCAATTACCAACTCATTGACGAAATAGGTCAACTTTTAACAAAAAAGTCAACTTTGTTCAAAATGTTCAATCATTGACACAATGACAAACCCATTGACCCAATAAGTCAACTTTTGACCAAAAAGTCAATTTTGGTCAAAATAGTTAATTTTTAGCCTAACGACCACCCATTGACCCAATAGGTCAACGTTTAACCAAAAAGTTAACTTTTATCAAAATAGTCAATTTTTGACCTAATCACCACACATTGACACAATAAGTCAACTTTTGACCAAAAAGTCAACTTTGACCAATTACCAACTCATTGACCAAATATTTCAACTTTTGACCAAAAAGGCAACTTTGGTCAGAATGGTCAATTTCTGACCCAACGACCACCTCGTTCACCCAATGGGTTAACTTTTGACCAAAAATTCAAATTTAGTCAAAATAGTCAATTTTTGAGCTAATGAGCAATTATTGACCCAATAAGTGAATCTCTGACCAAAAAGTCAACATTGGTCAAAATGGTCAATCCTTGACCCAATGACAAACCCATTGACCCAATAAGTCAACTTTTAACCAAAAAAGACAATTTTGGTCAAAATAGTCAAATTTTGACTTAATGACCACTCATTGACCGAATAGGTCAACTTTTGACCAAAAAGTCAACTTTGGACAAAATGGTCAATTTTTGACCCAATGACCAACACATTGACCGAATAGGTCAACTTTTGACCAAAAAGTCTACTTTAGCCAAAATGATCAATTTCTGATCCAATGAGCACCCCGTTGACTCATTGGATCAACTTTTGACCAAAAATTTATTGTTGGTTAAAAAAGTCAATTTTTGACCTAATGACCAAGATAGTCAATTTTTTAATTAATGACCAATTATTGACCCAATAAGTCGATCCCTAACCAAAAAGTCAATTTTGGTCAAAATGGTCAATCCTTGACCCAATAACAAACCCATTGTCCCAATAGATCAACATTTGACCAAAAAATTAATTTTGGTCAAAATAGTTAATTTTTGACCTAATGACCACCCATTAACCCAATAGGTAAACTTTTAACGAAAAATTCAACATTGGTCAAAATAGTCATTTTTTGACCTAATGACCTCCCATTGAACCAATAGGTCAACTTTTGACCAAAAAGTCAACTTTGGAGAAAATGGTCAATTTTTGACCCAATGACCAACCCATTGATCCAAAGGGACAACTTTTGACCGAAAAGTTATATTTGGTCAAAATTGTTAATTCTAGACCAAATTACCAACTCATTGACTAAATATGTCAATTTTTGACCAAAAAGTCAACTTTGGTCAAAATTGTCACTTTCTGACCAAACGACCACCTCGTTGACCTAATGGGTTAACTTTTGACCAAAACATCAATTTTGGTCAAAATAGTCAATTTTTGACCTATTGACCAATTATTGACCCAATAGGTGAATCTCTAACCAAAAGTAAACTTTGGTCAAAATGGTCAATACTTGACCCAATGACAAACCCTTTGACCCAATAGGTCAAATTTTGACCAAAAATTCAATTATGGTCAAAATAGTCATTCGACTTAATGACCACCCGTTGACCCGATAGTAAACTTTTGACCAAAAAGTCAACTTTGGTCAAAATTGTCAATTTTAACTCAATGACCAACCCATCGACTCAATAGATCAAATTTCGACCAAAAATTCATCTTTGGTCAAAATGAGTCGATCGTCGACGCAATTACCAACTCATTGACCAAATATGTCAACTTTTGACCAAAAAGTCAACATTGATCAAAATGGTCAGTTTCTGACCAAATGAGCACCCCGTTGACCCAATAGATCAACTTTTGACCAAAAATTAAATTTTGGTGAAAATAATCAATTTTTGTCTTAATAACCAATTATTGACCCACTAAGTCAATCTCTGACCAAAAAGTGAACTTTGGTCAAAATTGTCAATCCTTGACCCAGTGACAAACCCATTGCCTAATAGGTCAACTTTTGACCAAAAAGTCAATTTTGGTTAAAATAGTCAATGTTTGACCTAATGATCACCCATTGACCCAATAGGTTAACTTTTGACCAAAAAGTCAACTTTGGTCAAAATTCTCAAATTTTGACCTAATGACCAACCCATTGACCCAATAGGTCAACTTTTGACCAAAAAGTCATCTTTGGTCAAAATTCTCAATTCTTGACCAAATTCCTAACTCATTGACTAAATAGGTCAACTTTTGATAAAAAAATAGAACTTTGGTCAAAATGCTCAATTTCTGACACAATGACTACCTCGTTGAGCCAATGGGTTAAGTTTTGACCAAAAATTCAATTTTAGTTAAAATAGGTCAATTTTTGACCAAAAAGTCAACTTTGGTCAAAATGGTCAATTTCTGACCTAATAACCACCCACCTCGTTGACCCAATGGGTAAACTTTTGACCAAAAATTTAATTTTTGGTCAAAATAATTAATTTTTGACCTAACGAACATTTATTGCACCAATAAGTAAATCTCTGACCAAAAGTCAACTTTTGTCAAAATGGTCAATCCTTGACCAAATGACCAACCCATTAACCCAAAATGTCAAATTTTGAACAAAAAGTCAATTTTAGACAATATAGTCAATTTTTGACATAATGACTACCCATGGACCCGATAGGTCAACTTTCGACCAAAAGTCAATTTTGGTCAAAATAGTCAATTTTTGACCTAATAAATAATTATTGACCCAGCAAGCGCTCTCTAACCAAAAAGTCAACTTTAGTCAAAATGGTTTATCCTTGACCCAATGACCAACCCATTGATCCAATAGGTCAACTTTTGACCAAAAGGTTAACTTTTGACAAATTGATCAATCCTTGACCCAATCACCAACCCATTAGCCCAATAGGTCAACTTTTGACCAAAAAGTCAATTTCAATCAAAATAGTCAATTTTTGAATTAATGACCAATAATTGACATAATAAGTCAATCTATGACAAAAAAGTGAATTTTGGTCAAAATGGCCAATCCTTAGCCCAATGATAAACCCTTTGACCCAATAGGTCAACTTTTGAATAAAATTTAACCTCTGTTCAAAATAGTTAATTTTTAACGTAATGACCTCCCATTGACCCTAAAGGTCAACTTTTGAACAAAAAGTCAACTTTGGTCAAAATGGTTAATTTCTTACCCAAAGACCAACCCATTCACCCAATAGGTCAAATTTTAACTGAAAAGTCATCTTTAATCAAAATGGTCAATTCTCGACCCAATTACCAACTCATTGACCAAATAGGTCAACTTTCGACCAAAAAGTCAACTTTGGTCAAAATGGTCGATTTCGACCCAATGACAACCTCGTCGACCCAATCGGTTAACTTTTTACCAAAAATCAATTTTAGTCAAAATAGTCAATTTTTAACCTAATGACCAATTATTGACCCAATAAGTCAATCTCTGACCAAAAAGTCAACTTTGGTCAAAATGGTCAATCCTTGACCCAATGACAAACCCTTTGACCCAATAAGTCAACTTTTGACCAAAAAGTCAATTTTGGTCAAAATAGTTAATTTTCAACTTATTGACCACCTATTGACCCAATAGGTCAACTTTTGACCGAAAAGTCAATTTTCGTCAAAACAGTCAATTTTTGACCAAATGACCACCCATTAACCCAATAGGTCAACTTCGGACCAAAATGTCAACTTTGGTCAAAATGGTCAATTTTTGAACCAATGACCAACCCGTCGACCCAATAGGTCAACTTTTGACTAAAAAGTCATCTTTGGTCAAAATAATCAATTCTTGACCCAATTACCAACTCATTAGCCAAAAAGGTCAACTTTTGACCAAAAAGTCAACTTTGGTCAAAATGGTCAATTTCTGACCCAATGACCAACCCATTGACCCAATGAGTTAACTTTTGACCAAAAATTCAGTCTTAACCAAAAAGTCAATTTTTGACCTAATGATCAATTATTGACCTAATAAGTCCATCGCAGACCAAAAAGTCAACTTTAGTCAAAATGGTCAATCCTTAACCCAATGACAACCCATTAACCCAATAGGTCAACTTTTGACCAAAAATTTAATTTTGTTCAAAATAGTCAATTTTTGATCTAATGAGCACCCTTGACCCAATATGTCAACTTTTGACCAAAAAGTCAACTCTAGTGAAAATGGTTAATTTTTGACCCAATGACCAACCCATTGACCTAGTAGATCAAATTTTGACCAAAAAGTCATCTTCGGTCAAAATGGTCAATTGTTGACTGATTTACCAACTCATTGACCAAATAAGTCAACTTTTGACCAAAAATTCAACTTTGGTCAAAATGGACAATTCTGACTCAATGACCACCTCGTTCACCCAATGGGTTAACCTTTGACCAAAAATTCAATTTTGGTCAAAATAGGTCAACTTCTGACCAAAAAGTCATCTTTGGTCAAAATGGTCAATTTCTAACCCAATGACCATCCCGTTGACCCAATGGGTTAACTTTTGACCAAAAATTCAATTTTGGTCAAAATAGTCAATTTTTGACCAAGTGACCAATTATTGACCCAATAAGTCAATCTCTGACCAAAAAGTCAACTTTGGTCAAAATGATCAATCCTTGACCCAATGACAAACCCATTGACCCAATAGGTCAACTTTTGACAAAAAAAAGTCAATTTTGACAAAAATAGTGAATTTTTAACTTAATGACCACCCATTGACCCAATAGGTCAACTTTTGACCAAAAAGTAAACTTTGGTCAAAATGATCAATTCTTGACCTAATGACCAACCCATTGGCCTAATAGGTCAACTCTTGTCCAAAAAGTCAATTTTCGTCAAAATAGTCAATTTTTGAATTAATCACCAATTATTGACTCAATAAGCCAATCACTGACCAAAAAGTCAACTTTGGTAAAAATGGTTAATCCTTGACCCAGTGACAAACCCTTTAACCTAATAGGTTAACTTTTGACTAAAAAGTCAATTTTAAACAAAATAGTCAATTTTTGACCTAATGAACATCCATTGACCCAATAGGTCAACTTTTGACCAAAAAGTTAACTTTGGTCAAAATGGTCAATTTTTTATCCAACGACCAACCCATTGACCCAATAGGTTAACTTTTGACCAAAAAGTCATCTTTGGTCAAAATAGTCAATTCTTGACCAAATTACCAACTCATTGACCAAATATGTCAACTATTGACCAAAAAGTCAACCTTAGTCAAAATGGTCAATTTCTGACCCAATGACCACCACGTTGACCTAATGGGTTAATTTTTGACTAAAAATATAATTTTGGTTAAAATAGTCAATTTTTGACCAAAGACCAATTATTGACCCAATAAGTTAATCTCTGACCAAAAAGTCAACTTTAATCAAAATGGTCAATCCTTGACCCAAGATAATGACCAAATAGGTTACCTTTTGACAAAAAAGTCAATTTTGGTCAAAATAGTCAATTTTTGACTTATTGACCACCCATTGACCCAATAGGTCAACTTTTGACCAAAAAGTCAACTTTGGTCAAAATGGTCAATTTTTGACCCAATAGATCAACTTTCATCCAAAAAGTCATCTTTGGTAAATTCTTGACGCAATTACTAACTCATTGACTAAATATGTCAACTTTTGACTAAAAAGTCAACTTTGGTCGAAGTGATAAATTTTTGACCCAATGTATCAGCTTTTGACTAAAAAGTTAACTTTGGACAAAATGGTCAATTTTTGAACCAATGACCAACCCATTGACCCAATAGTTCAACTTTTGACCAAAAGGTCATCTTTGGTCAAAATGGTTAATTCTTGACCAAATTGCCAACTAATTGACCAAATAGGTCAACTTTTGACCAAAAAGTCAACTTTGGTCAAAATGGTCAATTTTTGACACATAAGCACCCAGTTGACCCAATGGGTTAACTTTAGACCAAAACTATAAGTTTGGTCAAAATAGTCAATTTTTTACTTAATGACCAATTATTGAACCAATAAGTGAATCTCTGACCAAAAAGTCAACTTTGGTCAAAATGGTCAATCCTTGACCCATTGACAAACTCATTGACAAAATAGGTTAACTTTTAAACAAAAAGTCAACTTTGGTCAAAACATTCAATTTTTGAACTAATGACCACTCATTTACTCAATAGGTTAACTTTTGACCAAATATTCAACTTTGGTCAAAATCGTCAATTTTTTACCCAATGACTAACCAAATGACCCAATTGGTCAACTTTTGACCAAAAAATCATCTTCGATCAAAATGATTAATTCTTGACCCAATTACCAACGCATTGACCAAATAGGTCATTTTTTGACCAAATAGTCAACTTTATTCAAAATGGTCAATTTCTGACCCAACGACCACTCATGATCTACCTATGCCAACTTTTCGAAAAAAATTATTTTTGTAAAATTATTCAATTTTTGACCGAATGACCAATTATTGACACATTTAGTCAAACTCTGACAAAAAAGTCAACTTCAGTTAAAATGATCAATCCTTGACCCATTGACCAACCCATTGACCCAATAGGTCAATTTTTTACCAAAAGTCAACTTTGGTCAAAATGGTCAATCTTTGACCCAATGACCAACCCATTGACCTAATAGATCAAATTTTGACCAAAAAGTTAATTTCGGTCAAAATAGTCAATTTTTGACCAAATGACCAATTACTGACCTAGTAATTCAATCTCTGACCAAAAAGTCAACTTTGGTCAAAATGGTCAAACCTTGACCCAATGACCAACCAATTGACCCAATAGGTTAACTTTTAACTAAAAAGTCAACTTTGGTCAAAATGATCAATCCTTGACCCAATGACCAACGAATTGGCCAAATTGGTCAACTTTTGACCAAAAGTCAATTTCGATCAAAATAATCAAGTTTTGAAGTAATGACCAATTATTGACCCAATAAGTCAATCTCTAACCAAAAAGTCAACTTTGGTCAAAGTGGTCAATCTTTAACCAAATGACAAACCCATTGACCCAATAGGTCAATTTTTTACTAAAAAGTTAATTTTAGTCAAAATAATCAATTTTTGACCTAGTGACCATCCATTGACCCAATAGGTCAAGTTTTGACCACAAAGTCATCTTTAGTCAAAATGGTCAATTTTAAACCCAATGACCAACCCATTAACCCAATAGGTCAACTTTTGACTAAAAAGTCATCTTTTGTCAAAATGGTTAATTCTTGACCTAATTATCAATTATTAACCAAATAGGTCAACTTTTGACCAAAAAGTCAACTTTGGTCATAATGGTCAATTTCTGACCTAATGACCACCCCGTTAACCCAATGGGTTAACTTTTGACTAAAAATTTAATTTTGGTCAAAATAGCCAATTTTTGACCTAATGACCAATTATTGACCCAATAAGTCAATCTCTGACCAAAACGTCAACTTTGGTCAAAATTCTCAATCCTTGACCCAATGACAAACCCGTTTACCCAATAGGTCAAGTTCTGACCAAAAAGTCAATTTTGGTCAAAATAATCAATTTTTGACCGAATGACCACCCATTGACCCAATAGGTCAACTTTTGACCAAAAAGTCAACTTTGGTCAAAATGGTCAATTTTTGACCCAATGACAAACCCATTGACCAAATTAATCAACTTTTGACCAAAAAGTAATCTTCGGTCAAAATGGTCAAAATGAAAAATTACCAACCCATTGACCAAATAGGTCAATTTTGACCTAATGACCAATTATTGACTCAGTAAGCCAATCTCTGACCAAAAAGTCAACTTTGGTCAAAATGGTTTATCCTTAACCCAATGACCAACCCATTGACCCAATGAGTCAACTTTTGAGCAAAAGGTCAACATTGGTCAAAATGATCAAACATTGACCCAAGGACCAACCCATTGGCCTAATATGTCAACTTTTGACTAAAAAGTCAATTTCTTTCAAAATAGACTATTTTTAAATTAAAGACCAATTATTGACCCTATAAGTCAATCTCTAACAAAAAAAATGAATTTTGGTCAAAATGGACAATCCTTAACCCAATGATAAACCCATGGACCCAATAGGTCAACTTTGGACCAAAATGTCAATTTTCTTCAAAATAGTCAATTTTTAACCTAATAACCTCCCATTAACCCAATAGGTCAACTTTTGACTAAAAAGTCAACTTTGGTCAAAATGGTCAATTTTTGACCCAATGACCAACCCATTGACCCAATAGGTCAAATTTTGAGTAAAAAGTCATCTTTGGTCAAAATGGTCAATTCTTGACCCAATTACCAACTCATTGACCAAATAAGTCAACTTTTGACCAAAAAGTTAACTTTGGTCAAAATGGTCAATTTTTGACCCAATGACTACCGTCAGTTGACCTAATAGGTTAACTTTTCGACAAAATTTCAGCTTTAGTCAAAATAGTCAATTTTTGACTTAATGACCAATTATTGACCCGATAAGTCAATCTCTGACCAAAAAGTCAACTTTGGTCAAAATGGTCAATCCTTAACCAAATGACAAACGCATTGACCTAATAGGTCCACTTTTGACCAAAAAGAATAATTTAGTCGAAATAGTCAATTTTTGACCAATTGACCACTCATTGACTCTATGGGTCAACTTTTGGCCAGAAAGTCAACTTTGGTAAAAATGGTCAATTTTTTACCCAATGACCAATTCATTGACCCAATAGGTTAATATTTGACAAAAAAGTCATCTTCGTCAAAATGGTCAATTCTTGACCCAATTACTAACTCATCGACTCAAATAGTCAACTTTCGACCAAAAAGTCAACTTTGGTCAAAATGATCAATTTCTCGACCTAATGACCAACCCATACACCTAATCAGGTTAACTATTCGACCAAAAGTTCAATCTTTGGTCAAAATAGTCAATTTTTGAATTAATGACCAATTATCGACCCAATAAGTCAATCTCTGACCAAAAAGTCAACTTTGGTTAAAATAGTCAATCCTTGACCCAATGCCAAACCCACTGATCCAATAGGTTAACTTTTGACCAAAATGTCAATTTTGGTCAAAATAATCAATTTCAGACCTAATGAACACCCATCAATCTAATAAGTCAACTTTTGACCAAAAGTCAACTTTGGTCAAAATGGTCAATTTTTGACCCAACGACCAACTCATTGACCCAATAGGTCAACTTTTAACCAAAAAGTCATATTTGGTCAAAATAGTCAATTCTTGACCAAATTACCAACTCATTGACTAAATAGGTCAACTTTTGACCAAAAAGTCAACTTTGGTCAAAATGGTCAATTTCTGACCCAACGACTACTATGTTGACCCAATGAGTTAACTTTTGACCAAAAATTCAATTTTGGTCAAAATAGTTAATTTTCGACTTAATGACCAATTATCGATCCAATAAGTCAATATCTGACAAAAAATTCAACCTTGGTTAAAATGGTCAATCCTTAGCCCAATGATAAACTCATTGACCCAATAGGTCAACAATTGACTAAAAAGTCAGTTCTGATCAAAATAATCAATTTTTAACCTAATGACCAACCCATCGACCTAATATGTCAACTTTCGACCAAAAAGTCAACTTTGGTCAAAATGGTCAATCTTTCGACCTAATGACTAACCCATCGACCAAATAGGTCAACTTTTGACCAAAAAGTCATATTCAGTCAAAATGGTCAATTCTTGACACAATTACCAACTCATTGACCAAATATGTCAACTTTTGACCAAAAGTCAACTTTGGTCAAAATGATCAATTTCTGACCTAATGACCTCCTCGTTCGAATCCAATGGGTCAACTTTCGACCAAAAATTTAATTTTAGTCAAAATAGTCGACTTTTTGACTCTAATGACCAATATAATCAACTTTTAAATTAATGGCCAATTATCGACCCAATAAGTCAATCTCTTGACCAAAAAGTCAACTTTGGTCAAAATGGTCAATCTTCAATCCAATGACCAACCCATCGTACCCAATAGTCAACTTCGACCAAAAACTTAACTTTGGTCAAATTAGTCAATTTTCGATCTAATGACCACCCATTGACCCAATAGAGTCAATCTTCGACCAAAAAGTCAACTTTGGTCAAAATGATCAATTTTCGACCTAATGACGCAACCCATCGATCTAATAGTCAACTTTCGACCAAAAAGTCAATTTTGGTCAAAATCGTCAATTTTCGACCTAATGACCAACCCATCGACCCAATAGGTCAACTTTCGACCAAAAAGTCATCTTTGGTCAAAATAGTTAATTCTCGACCAATTACTAACACATTTACCAAATAGTTAACTTTCGACCAAAAAGTCAACTTTAGTCAAAATGGTCAATCTTCGACCCAATGACCAACCCGTTCACCTAATGGGTTAACTTTCGACCAAAACATCAATTTTGGTCAAAATAATCAATTTTCGAACTAATGACCAATTATTGACCCAATAAGTCAATCTTCTCGACCAAAAAGTCAACTTTAGTCAAAATGGTCAATCCTCGAATCTAATGACAAATCCATCGACCCAATAATTTAACTTTTGACCAAAAAGTCAATTTGGTCAAAATAATCAATTTTGGACCTAATGAACAACCATCGACTCGACAGATCAACTTTTGACCAAAAAGTCAACTTTGGTCAAATTGTTCAATCCTTCACCCAATGATCAACCCATTGATCTAATAGGTCAACTTTTGATCAAAAAGTCAACTTTGTTCAAAATGTTCAATTTTCGACCAAATTATGAACTCATCGACCTAATCAGTCAACTTTCGACCAAAAAGTCAACTTTCATCAAAATAGTCAATTTCTGACTCAACGAACACCCCAGTGACCTAATGGGTCAACTTTTGACCAAAAAGTCAATTTTGACCAAAATAGTCAATTTTGAATTAATGACCAATTATTGACCCAATAAGTCAATCTCTGACCAAAAAGTCAATTTTAGTCAAAATGGTCAATCCTTGACCCAATGACAAACCCATTAACCCAATAGTCAACTTCGACCAAAATGTCAATTTTGTTCAAAATAGTCAATTTTTAACCTAAAGACCTCCCATTGACCTAATAAGTCAACTTTTAACTAAAAGTCAACTTTGGTCAAAATGGTCAATCTTTAACCTAATGACCAACTCATTGACCAAATAGATCAACTTTTGACCAAAAAGTCATCTTGGGTCAAAATAGTCAATTCTTGATGCAATTACCAACTCATTGACCAAATAGGTCAACTTTTGACTAAAAAGTCAACTTTGGACAAAATGATCAATTTCTGACCCAATGAGCACCTCGTTGACCCAATGGATCAACTTTTGACCAAAAATTTAATTTTGGTCAAAATAGTCAATTTTTGACCTAATGACCAATATAATCAACTTTTGAATTAATGGCCAATTATTGACCCAATAAGTCAATCTCTTACCAAAAAGTCAACTTTGGTCAAAATGGTCAATCTTTAATCCAATGACAAACTCATTGTCCAAATAGGTCAACTTTTGAGCAAAACGTCAACTTTGGTCAAAATAGTCAATTTTTGACCTAATGACCTCCCATTGACCTAATAGGTCAACTTTTAACCGAAAAGTCAATTTTCGTTAAAATCATCAATTTTTGACCTAATGACCAACCCATTGACCCAATAGGTCAACTTTTGACAAAAAAGTCATCTTTGGTTAAAATGGTTAATTCTTGACCAAATTACCAACACATTTACCAAATAGATCAACTTTTGACCAAAAAGTCAACTTTGGTCAAAATGGTCATTTTTTGACCCAAAGACCACCCCGTTCACCTAATGGGTTAAGTTTTGACCAAAACTTCAATTTTGCTCAAATTAGTCAATTTTTGACCTAATGACCAATTACTGACCCAATAAGTGAATCTCTGACCAAAAAGTCAACTTTAGTCAAAATGGTTAATCCTTTGACCCAATAACAAACCCATTGACTAAAGAGGTCAACCTTTGACTAAAAGGTCAATTTTGGTCAAAATAATCAATTTTTGACATAATGACCACCCATTAACCCAATAGGTCAACTTTTGACCAAAAAGTCAACTTTGGTCACAATGGTCAATTTTTGACCCAATGACCAATCTGTTAACCCAATATGTCAACGTCTGACCAAAAAGTCAATTTTGGTCAAAATAGTCAATTTTTGTTTTAATGACCACCCATTGACCCAACAGGTCAACTTTTGATCAAAAAGTCAACTTTGGTCAAAATAGTCAAGTTTTGACCCAATGACTAACTCATTGACCCAATAGGTCAACTTTTGACCAAAATGTCATCTTCGGTCAAAATGGTCAATTCTTGACCCAATTACCAACTCATTTGATAAAATAGGTCAACTTTTGACCAAAAAGTCAACTTTGGACAAAATGGATAATTTCTGACCCAATGACCACCCCGTTGACCCAATTGGTTAACTTTTGAGCAAAAATTCAATGTTGGTCAAAATAGGTCAACTTTTGACCAAAAAGTCATCTTTGGTGAAAATGGTCAATTTCTGACCCAATAACCCACCTCCGTTCACCCAATGGGTTAACTTTTGACCAAAAATTCAATTTTGGTCAAAATAGTCAATTTTTGACCTAATGGCCAATTATTGACCCAATAAGTCAATCTCTGACCAAAAAGTCAACTTTGGTCAAAATGGTTAATCCTTGACCCAATGAGAAACCCATTGACCCAATAGGTCAACTTTTGACTAAATGGTCAATTATAGTCAAAATAATCAATTTTTGACTTAATGACCAATTATTAACCCAGTAAGCCAATCTTTGACCAAAAAGTCAACTTTGGTCAAAATGGTCAATCGTTGACCCAATGACCCAATACGTCAACTTTTAATCAAAAAGTCAACTTTGGTCAAAAGGATCAATCCTTGACCCAATGACCAACCCTTTGGCCTAATAGGTAAACTTTTAATCAAAAAGTCAATCTTGGTCAAAATAGTCAATTTTTGAATTATTCACCAATTATTAACCCAATAAGTAAATCTTTGACCAAAAAGTCAACTTTAGTCAAATTGGTCATTTCTTGACCTAATGAGAAACCCATTGACCCAATGAGAAACTCATTGACCTAATAAGTTAACTTTTAACCAAAAAGTCAATTTTGGTCAAAATAGTCAATTTTTGACCTAAAGAACACCCATTGACTAATATGTCAACTTTTGACAAAAAAGTCAACTTTGGTCAAAATTGTCAATTTTTGACCCAATGACCAACCCATTTACCCAATAGGTAAACTTTTGAACAAAAAATCATCTTTGGTCAAAATGGTTAATTCTTTACCAAATTGCCAACTCATTGACCAAATAGGTCGACTTTTGACCAAAAAGTCAACTTTGATCAAAATGGTCAATTTCTGACCCAGTGACCACCCCGTTGACCCAATTGGTTAACTTTTGACCAAAAATTCAATTTTGGCCAAAATTGTCAATTTTTGACCTAATGACCAATTATTGACCCAATAATTTAATCTATAACCAAAAAGTCAACTTTGGTCAAAATGGTAAATCCTTGACCCAATGACAAACCCATTTACCCAATAGGTCACCTTTTGACCAAAAAAGAAATTTTGGTCAAAATAGTTAATTTTTGACCGAATGACCACCCATTGACGTAATAGGTCAACTTTTGACCGTAAAAGTCAACTTTTGTCAAAATGGAAAATTCTTAACCCAATGACGTACCCGTTAACCAAATTGATCAAATTTTGGCTAAAAAGTAATCTTCGGTCAAAATGGTCAATTCTTGACCCAATTACAAACTCATTGACCAAATATGTCATTTTTTGACCTACTGACAAATTATTGACCCAGTAAGTCAATCTCTGACCAAGAAGTCAACTTTGGTCAAAATGGTTTATCCTTGACCCAATGACCAACCCATTGACCCAATAGGTCAACTTTTGACCAAAAGATCAACTTTGGTTAAAATGATCAAACCTTGTCCCAATGACCAACCCAATGGCCTAATACGTCAACTTTTGACCAAAAAGTCAATTTCGGTCAAAATAGTCAATTTTTGAATTAATGACCAATTATTTACCCAATAAGTCAATCTCTGACAAAAAAGTGAATTTTGGTAAAAATGGCCAGTCCTTAACCCAATGATAAACCCATTGACCCAATAGGTAAACTTTTGACCAAAATGTCAATTTTGTTGAAAATAGTCAATTTTTAACCAAATGACCTCCCATATGTCAACTTTTGACCAAAAAGTCAACTTTGGTCAAAATGTTAATTTTTAACCCAATGACAAACTCATTGACCCAATAGATCAACTTTTGACTAAAAAGTCATCTTTGGTCAAGATGGTCAATTCTTAACGCAATTACCAACTCATTGACCAAATAGGTCAACTTTTGACTAAAAAGTCAACTTTGGTCAAAATGATCAATTTCTGACCCAATAAACACCCCGTTGACCAAATCGATCAACTTTTGACCAAAAATTTAATTTTGGTCAAAATAGTCAATTTTTTACCTGATGAACAAGATAGTCAATTTTTGAATTAATGACCAATTATTGACCCAGTAAGTCAATCTCTGACCAAAAAGTCAACTTTGCTCATAATAGTCAATCATTGACACAATGACAAACTTATTGACCCAATAAGTCAACTTTTGACCAAAAAGTCAATTTTGATCAAAATAGTTAATTTTTAACCTAACGACCACTCATTGACCCAATAGGTCAACATATGACCACAAAGTTAACTTTTTAGTCATATGTTAATTTTTAACCTAACGACCACCACGTTGACCCAATGGTTTAACTTTTGACCAAAAAGTCAATTTCGGTCAAAATAGTTAATTTTTGAATTAATGACCAATTATTGACCCAATAAGTCAATCTCTGGCAAAAAAGTGAATTTTGGTCAAAATGGCCGATCCTTAACCCAATGATAAACCCATTGACCCAATAGGTCAACTTTTGACCAAAATGTCAATTTTGTTCAAAATAGTCAATTTTTAACCTAATGACCACCCATTGACCTAATATGTCAACTTTTGACCAAAATGTTAATTTTGGTCAAAATGGTCAATCTTTAACCTAATGACCAACTCATTGACCAAATAGATCAACTTTTGACCAAAAAGACATCTTTGGTCAAAATGATCAATTCTTGACGCAATTACCAACTCATCGACCAGATAGATCAACTTTTGACTAAAAAGTCAACTTTGGACAAAATGATCAATTTCTGACCTAATGACCACCTCGTTGACCCAATGGATCAACTTTTGACCAAAATTTAATTTCGTCAAAAATAGTCAATTTTTGACCTAATGACCAATATAATCAACTTTTGAATTAATGGCCAATTATTGACCCAATAAGTCAATCTCTTACCAAAAAGTCAACTTTGGTCAAAATGGTCAATCTTTAATCCAATGACAAACTCATTGTCCCAATAGGTCAACTTTTGAGCAAAAACTTGGTTTTGGTCAAAATAGTTAATTTTTGACCTAATGACCACCCATTAACCCAATAGGTCAGCTTTTGACAAAAAATTCAACTATGGTCAAAATAGTCAATTTTTGACCTAATGACGTCCCATTGACCTAATAGGTCAACTTTTGACCGAAAAGTCAATTTTGGTTGAAATCGTCAATTTTTGACCCAATGACCAACCCATTGACCCAATAGGTCAACTTTTGACCAAAAAGTCATCTTTGGTCAAAATGGTCAATTCTTTACCAAATTACCAACACATTGACCAAATAGGTCAACTTTTGACCAAAAAGTCAACTTTGGTCAAAATGGTCAATTTTTGACCCGATGACCACCCCGTTGACCCAATGGGTTAACTTTTGACCAAAACATCAATTTTGGTCACAAATTAGTCAATTTTCGACCTAATGACCAACTTATCGACCCAATAAGTGAATCTCTGACCAAAAAGTCAACTTTAGTCAAAATGGTTAATCCTTGACCCAATGACAAACCCATTGACCCAATAATTTAACTTTTGTCCAAAAATTCGATTCAAAATAGTCAATTTTGGACCTAATGAACACCAATTGACCCGATAGGTCAACATTTCACCAAAAAGTCAACTTTGGGCAAAATGTTCGATTTTTCACCCAACGATCAACTCATTGACCCAATAGGTCAACTTTTGACCAAAAAGTCATCTTTGGTCAAAATGGTCAATTCTCGACCTAATTATCAACTCATCGACCCAATAGGTCAACTTTCGACCAAAAAGTCAACTTTGGTCAAAATAGTCAATTTCGACTCGAATGACCACCACGTTCACCTAATGAGGTTAACTTTCGACTAAAAAGTCAATTTCAGTCAAAATAATCAATTGAATTAATGACCAATTATCGACCCAATAAGTCAATCTTCGACCAAAAAGTCAACTTTGGTCAAAATGGTCAAATCCTTCGACCCAATGATAAACCCATTAACCCAATAGGTCAACTTTTGACCAAAATGTCAATTTTGTTCAAAATAGTCAATTTTTAACCTAAAGACCTCCCATTGACCTAATAAGTCAACTTTTAACCAAAAAGTCAACTTTGGTCAAAATGGTCAATCTTTAACCTAATGACCAACTCATTGACCAAATAGATCAACTTTTGACCAAAAAGTCATCTTGGGTCAAAATGGTCAATTTCGATGCAATTACCAACTCATCGACCAACAAGACAACTTTCGACTAAAAAGTCAACTTTGGTCAAAATGATCAATTCTCGACCCAATGAGCACCTTGTTGACCCAATGGATCAACTTTTGACCAAAAATTTAATTTTGGTCAAAATAGTCAATTTTTGACCTAATGACCAATATAATCAACTTTTGAATTAATGACCAGTTATTGACCCAATAAGTCAATCTCTCACCAAAACGTTAACTTTGGTCAAAATAGTCAATTTTTGACCTAATCACCACCCATTGACACAATAGGTCAACTTTTGACCAAATAGTCAACTTTAACCATTTACCAACTCATTGACCAAATATTTCAACTTTTGACCAAAAAGTCAACTTTGGTCAGAATGGTCAATTTATGACCCAACGACCACCTCGTTCACCCAATGGGTTAACTTTTGCCCAAAACGTTAACTTTGGTCAAAATTGTCAATCCTTAACCCAATGATAAACCCATTGACCCAATAGGTCAACTTTTGACTAAAATATAAATTCTGTTCAAAATAGTTAATTTTTAACCTAATGACCTACCCATCGACTCTAATAAGTCAACTTTCGACCAAAAAGTCAACATTGGTCAAAATGACAATTTTTGACCCAATGACCAACCCATCGACCCAATAGGTCAACTTTTGACCAAAAAGTTAACTTTAGTCAAAATGGTCAATTCTTGACCAAATTACCAACTCATTGACCAAATAGGTTAACTTTTGACCAAAAAGACAACTATGGTCAAAATGGTCAATTTCTGACCCAATGACAACCCCGTTCACCCAATGGGTTAACTTTTGACAAAAAAATTCAAATTTTGTCAAAATAGTCAATTTTTGACCTAGTGACCAATTATTGACCCAATAAGTCAATCTCTGACCAAAAAGTTAACTTTTGTCAAAATGGTTAATCCTTGACCCAATGACAAACCTATTGACCCAAAGGTCAACTTTTGACCAAAAAGTCAATTTTGGTCAAAATAGTTAATTTTCGACTTAATGACCATCCATTGACCCAATAGGTCAACTTTCGACCGAAAAGTCAATTTCGGTCAAAATAGTCAATTTTTGACCTAATGACCACCCATTAACCCAATAGGTTAACTTTTGACGAAAATGTCAACTTTGGTCAAAATGATCAATTTTTGACCCAATGACCAACCCATTGACTCAATAAGTCAACTTTTGACTAAAAAGTCATCTTTGGTCAAAATGGTCAATTCTTGACCCAATTACCAACTCATTGACCCAAAAGGTCAACTTTTGACCAAAAAGTCAACTTTGGTCAAAATGGTCAATTTCTTACCCAATGACCATCCCATTAACCCAATGAGTTAACTTTTGACCAAAAATTCAATCTTGGTCAAAATAGTCAATTTTTGACCTAATGACCAATTATTGACCCAATAAGTCAATCTCAGACCAAAAAGTCAACTTTAGTCAAAATGGTCAATCCATAACCCAATGACAAACCCATTGACCCAATAGGTCAACTTTTGACCAAAAATTTAATTTTGTTCAAAATAGTCAATTTTTTACCTAATGAGCTCCCTTGACCCAATATATCAACTTTTAACCAAAAAGTCAACTTTAGTGAAAATGGTCAATTTTTTATCCAATTACCAACCCATCGACCTAATAGATCAACTTTCGACCAAAAAGTCATCTTCGGTCAAAATGGTCAATTCTCGACCGAATTACCAACTCATCGACCAAATAAGTCAACTTTCGACCAAAAAGTCAACTTTGGTCAAAATGATCAATCTCGACTAAATGACCAACCCGTTCAACCTAATAGGTTAACCTTCGACCAAAAATTCTATTTTGGTCAAAATAAATGTCAACTTTCGACTAAAAAGTCATCTTCGGTCAAAATGGTCAATTTCTAACCCAATGACCAATCCATCGACCCAATGAGTTAACTTTTGACCAAAAAGTCAATTTCTGGTCAAAATAGTCAATTTTCGACCTAATGACCAATTATTGACCCAATAAGTCAATCTCATACCAAAAAAGTCAACTTTGGTCAAAATGGTCAATCCGTGACCCAATGACAAACCCATTAATCCAATAGGTCAACTTTCGACCAAAAAGTCAATTTTGATCAAAATAGTTAATTTTAAACATAATGACCAACCCATTGACCCAATAAGTCAACTATTGACCAAAAAGTCAACTTTGGTCAAAATGATCAATTCTCGACCTAATGACCAACCCATTGACCTAATAGGTCAACTTCGACCAAAAAGTTAATTTTCGTCAAAATAATCAATTTTTAACTTAATGACCAATTATTGACCCAATAAGTCAACTCTGACCAAAAAGTCAACTTTGGTCAAAATGGTCAATTTTTGACCTAATGACCAACCTATTGACCCAATAGGTCAACTTTTGACCAAAAAGTCAACTTTGGTCAAAATGGTTAATTTTTGACCCAATAGATCAACTTTCATCCAAAAGTCATCTTTGGTCAAATTCTTCGATGCAATTACCAACTCATCGACTAACAGATCAACTTTTGACTAAAAAGTCAACTTTGGTCGAAATGATCAATTTCTGACCCATTGACCAACTCATTGACCCAATGGGTCAACTTTCGACCAAAAGTTAACTTTGGTCAAAATGGTCAATTTTCGACCCAATGACCAACCCATTGACCCAATTGTTCAAGTTTTGACCACAAAGTCATCTTTGGTCAAAAAGGTGAATTTTTGACCAAATTACCAACTAAATTGACCAAATAGGTCAACTTTTGACCAAAAAGTCAACTTTGGTCAAAATGGTCAATTTTTTACCTCAATGACCACCCCGATCAATCTAATGGTTAATCTTTCGACCAAAAATTCAACTTTGGTCAAAATAGTCAATTTTCGATCTAATGACCAATTATCAACCCAATAAGTCAATCTTCGACCAAAGAGTCAACTTTGGTCAAAATTGTCAATCTTCGACCCAATCGACAAACCCATCGACCAAATAGGTCAACTTTGAACAAAAAGTCAACTTTGGTCAAAATATTTAATTTTTCGACCTAATGACCACCCATCGACTCAACAGTCAACTTTTCGACCAAAAAGTCAACTTTGGTCAAAATCGTCAATTTTTGACCCAATGACTAACCAATCGACCTAATAGGTCAACTTTCGACCAAAAAGTCATCTTCGGTCAAAATGGTCAATTCTCGACCTAATTACCAACTCATCGACCAAATAGGTCAACTTTTTCCAAAAAGTCAATTTCGGTCAAAATAGTCAATCTCGACCCAACGACCACCTCGTCAATCTAACGAGCCAACTTTAAACAAAAATTTATTTTGCAAAATTGAATAAAATTTTGATCTAATGACCAATTATCGACACAATAAGTCAAACTCTCGACCAAAAAGTCAACTTTGGTCAAAATGGTCAATCCTTCAACCAATGACCGACCCATTGACCCAATAGTCAACTTTTGATCAAAAAGTCAATTTTGGTCAAAATAGTCAATCGTTCGACCCAATGACCAATCTATCAATCCAATGAGTCAACTTTCGACCAAAAAGTCAATTTTGGTCAAAATAGTCAATTTTTGACCAATGACAAATTATCGATCTAGTAATCCAATCTTCGACCAAAAAGTCAACTTTGATCAAAATGGTCAATCTTCGACCTAATGACCAACCTATCGACCCAATAGGTCAACTTTCGACCAAAAGTCAACTTTGGTCAAGATGATCAATCGTTGACCCAAAGACCAACACATTGACCCAATAGGTCAACATTTGGCCAAAAAGTCAATTTTGGTCAAAATAGTCAATTTTCCACCTAATGATCAATTATTGACCTAGTAAGTCAATCTCTGACCAAAAAGTCAACTTTGGTCAAAATGGTCAATCTTTAACCAAAAGTTAAACCCATTGACATAATTGGTCACTTTTGACCAAAAAGTCAGTTTTGATAAAAATAATCAATTTTTGACCTAATGACCACCCATCGACCCAATAGTCATACTTTCGACCAAAAAGTCAACTTTAGTCAAAATGGTCAATTTTAGACCCAATGACTAACCCATCGACCTAAAGGTCAACTTTTGACCAAAAAGTCATCTTCTGTCAAAATGGTCAATTCTTGACCTAATTACCAACTCATTGACCAAATATGTCAACTTTCGACCAAAAAGTCAACTTTGGTCAAAATGGTTAATTTCGATCTAATGACCACTCCGTTAACTCAATGGGTTAACTTTTGACAAAAAATTCAATTTTGGTCAAAATAGCCATATTTCGACCCAATGACCAATTATCGACCTAATAAGTCAATCTTCGACCAAAACGTTAACTTTGGTCAAAATCGTCAATCATCCAATGACCAACACATGACCCAATTGGTCAACTTTCGACCAAAAAGTTAACTTTGGTTAAAATAGTCAATTTTTGACCGAATGACCAACCCATTGACCCAATAGGTCAACTTTTGACCAAAAAGTCAACTTTGGTCAAAATGATCTATTTTGATCTAATGACAAACCCATTGACCAAATTAATCCACTTTTAACCAAAAAGTAATCTTCGGTCAAAATGGTCAATTCTTGACCCAATTACCAACCCATTAACTAAATAGGTCAATTTTGACCTAATGACCAATTATTGACCCAGTATGCCAATCTTTGACCAAAAAGTCAACTTTATCAAAATGGTTTATACTTGACCCAATGACCAACCCATCGACTCAATAAGTCAACTTTCGACCAAAAGTCAACTTTGGTCAAAATGATCAATCATCGACCCAATGACCAACCCATCGACCTAATAAGTCAACTTTTGACCAAAAAGTCAATTTCTTTCAAAATAGTCAATTTTTGACCAAGTGTCCAATTATTGACCCAATGAGTCAATCTCTGACTAAAAAGTCAATTTTGGTAAAAATAGTCAATCCTTGACCCAATGACAAACCCATTGACCCAATAGGTCAACTTTTGACAAAAAAGTCAATTTTGAAAAAAATAGTGAATTTTAAACTTAATCACCACCCATTGACCCAAGAGGTCAACTTTTGACCAAAAAGTAAACTTTGGTCAAAATGATCAATTCTTGACCAAATGACCAACCCATTGGCCTAATAGGTCAACTCTTGACCAAAAAGTTAATTTTCGTCAAAATAGTCAATTTTTGAATTAATCACCAATTATTGACTCAATAAGTCAATCTCTGACCAAAAAGTCAACTTTTGTCAAAATGGTCGATTTTTGACCCAACGACCAACCTATTGACCTAATAGGTCAACTTTTGACCAAAAAGTCATCTTTGGTCAAAATGGTCAATTTTTGACCAATAGATCAACTTTCATCCAAAAAGTCATCTTTGGTCAATTCTTGATGCAATTACCAACTCATTGACCAAAGAGGACAACTTTTGACTAAGAAGTCAACTTTGGTCAAAGTGATAAATTTCGACCTAATGAGCACCCCGTTGACCTAATGGATCAACTTCACCAAGAAGTTAACTTTGACAAAATAGTCAATTTTTCGACCAATGACTCAACCCATTAATCCAATAGTTCAAGCTTTCGACCATAAAGTCATCTTTGGTCAAAATGGTGAATTCTTGACCAAATTACCAACTAAATTGACCAATCAGTCAACTTTTCGACCAAAAAGTCAACTTTGGTCAATATGGTCAATTTTTGACCTCAATAACCACCCATTCGACCTAATAGGTTATCTTTTGACCAAAACTTCAACTTTGGTCAAAATAGTCAATTTTTGACCTACTGACCAATTATGGAACCAATAAGTGAATCTCTGACCAAAGAGTCAACTTTGGTCAAAATGGTCAATCTTTGACCCATTGACAAACTCATTGACAAAATAGGTCAATTTTTAATCAAAAAGTCAACTTTGGTCAAAATATTTAATTTTTGACCTAGTGACCACCCATCGATTCAATAGATCAACTTTCGACCAAAATTCAACTTTGGTCAAAATCGTCAATTTTTACCCAATGACTAACCAAATGACCCAATCAGTCAACTTTCGACCAAAAAGTCATCTTCGGTCAAAATGGTTAATTCTCGACCCAATTACCAACTCATCGACCAAACAGTCATTTTTTGCCAAAAAGTCAATTTGCGTCAAAATGGTCAATCTCCGACTCAACGACCAACTCGTCGATCTAACGGCCAACTTTAAAAAAAATTAATTTTGGTCAAAATTAATAAAATTTTCGATCTAATGACCAATTATCGACACATTAAGTCAAACTCTCGACCAAAAAGTCAACTTCGGTCAAAATGGTCAATCCTCGACCTAATGACCAACCCATCGACCTAATAGGTCAATTTTCGACTAAAAGTCAACTTTGGTCAAAATGGTCAATCGTCGACCCAATGACCAATCCATCGACCTAATAGGTCAACTTTCGACCAAAAGTTAATTTCGGTCAAAATAATCAATTTTTGATCGAATGACAAATTATCGACCTAGTAATCCAATCTTCGACCAAAAAGTCAACTTTGATCAAAATGGTCAAACTTCGACCTAATGCCTAACCCATCGACCCAATAGTTAACTTTTGACCAAAAAGTCAACTTTGGTCAAAATGATCAATCCTCGACCTAATGACCAACTCATCGACCTAATAGGTCAACTTTTGACCAAAAAGTCAATTTTAGTCAAAATAATCAATTTTCGAAGTAATGACCAATTATTGACCCAATAAGTCAATCTCTAACCAAAAAGTCAACTTTGGTCAAAGTGGTCAATCCTTAACCAAATGACAAACCCATTGACCCAATAGGTCAATTTTTGACTAAAAAGTTAATTTTGGTCAAAATAATCAATTTTTGACCTAGTGACCAATCAATCGACCTAATAGTCATATTTCGACCAAAAAGTCAACTTTAGTCAAAATGGTCAATTTTAGACCCAATGACTAACCCATTGACCCAAAAGGTCAACTTTTGACTAAAAAGTCATCGTTTGTCAAAATGGTCAATTGTTGACCTATTATCAACTATTAACCAAATAGGTCAACTTTTGACCAAAAAGTCAACTTTGGCCATAATGTTTAATTTCTAACCCAATGACCACCCCGTTAACCCTATGGGTTAACTTTTGACCAAAAATTTAATTTTGGCCAAAATAGCCATATTTTGACCTAATGACCAGTTATTGACCCAATAAGTCAATCTCTGACCAAAACGTTAACTTTGGTCAAAATTGTCAATCTTTGACCAGTTGACAAACCCGTTGACCCAATAGGTCAACTTCTGACTAAAAAGCCAATTTTGGTCAAAATAGTCAATTTTTAACCGAATGACCACCCATTGACCCCAATAGGTCAACTTTTGACCAAAAAGTCAACTTTGGTCAAAATGGTCAATTTTTGATCCAATGACAAACCCATTGACCAAATTAATCCACTTTTAATCAAAAAGTAATCTTCGGTCAAAATGGTCAATTTCGACCCAATTACTAACCCATCGACTAAATGGTCAATTTCAATCTAATGACCAATTATTGATCCAATGAGCCAATCTTTGACAAAAAGTCAACTTTTATCAAAATGGTTTATACTTAACCCAATGACCAACCCATTGACCCAATAAGTTAACTTTTGAGCAAAAGGTCAACTTTGGTCAAAATGATCAATCATTGACCCAATGACCAACCCATTGGCCTAATAGGTCAACTTTTGACAAAAAAGTCAATTTCTTTCAAAATAGTCAATTTTTGACCAAGTGTCCAATTATTGACCCAATGAGTCAATCTCTGACCAAAAAGTCAATTTTGGTAAAAATAGTCAATCCTTGACCCAATGACAAACCCATTGACCCAATAGGTCAACTTTTGACAAAAAAGTCAATTTTGACAAAAATAGTGAATTTTAAACTTAATCACCACCCATTGACCCAATAGGTCAACTTTTGACCAAAAAGTAAACTTTGGTCAAAATGATCAATTCTTGACCAAATGACCAACCCATTGGCCTAATAGGTCAACTCTTGACCAAAAAGTTAATTTTCGTCAAAATAGTCAATTTTTGAATTAATCACCAATTATTGACTCAATAAGTCAATCTCCGACCAAAAAGTCAACTTTTGTCAAAATGGTCTATTTTTAACCTAACGACCAACCTATTGACCTAATAGGTCAACTTCTGACCAAAAGTCATCTTTGGTCAAAATGGTCAATTTTTGACCTACGATAGATCAACTTTCATCCAAAAAGTCATCTTTGACGTCAATTCTTGATGCAATTACCAACTCATTGACCAAATAGGACAACTTTTGACTAAAAAGTCAACATTGGTCGAAGTGATAAATTTCGACCGATGAGCACCCCACTCAACTAATGGATCAGCTTTTCACCAAGAAGTTAACTTTGGACAAAATAGTCAATTTTCGACTCTAATGACCAACCTATCAATCTAATAGTTCAATTTTACCATAAAGTCATCTTTGGTCAAAATGGTGAATTCTTGACCAAATTACCAACTAAATTGACCAAATAGGTCAACTTTTGACCAAAAAGTCAACTTTGGTCAATATGGTCAATTTTTTACCTCACAACCACCCAGTTGACCCAATGGGTTATCTTTTGACCAAAACTTCAAGTTTGGTCAAAATAGTCAATTTTTGACCTAATGACCAATTATTGAACTAATAAGTGAATCTCTGACCAAAGAGTCAACTTTGGTCAAAATGGTCAATCTTTGACCCATTGACAAACCCATTGACAAAATAGGTCAACTTTTAAACAAAAAGTCAACTTTGGTCAAAATATTTAATTTTTGACCTAATGACCACCCATTGACTCAATAGGTCAACTTTTGACCCAAAATTCAACTTTGGTCAAAATCGTCAATTTTTTACCCAATGACTAACCAAATGACCCAATTGGTCAACTTTTGACCAAAAAATCATCTTCGGTCAAAATGGTTAATTCTTGACCCAATTACCAACTCATTGACCAAATAGGTCATTATTTTTCCAAAAAGTCAAATTTGGCCAAAATGGTCAATTTCTGACCCAACGACCACCCCGTTGACCCAATGGGCCAACTTTAAAAAAAAATTATTTTTGTAAAATTAATAAAATTTTGATCTAATGACCAATTATTGACACATTAAGTCAAACTCCGACCAAAAAGTCAACTTCGGTTAAAATGGTCAATCCTTGACCCAATGACCAACCCATTGACCTAATAGGTCAATTTTTGACCAAAAAGTCAACTTTGGTCAAAATGGTCAATCGTTGACCCAATGACCAATCTATTGACCCAATAGGTCAATTTTGACCAAAAAAGTTAATTTCGGTCAAAATAGTCAATTTTTGACCGAATGACAAATTACTGACCTAGTAATCCAATCTCTGACCAAAAAGTCAACTTTGATCAAAATGGTCAAACCTTGACCCAATGCCCAACCCATTGACCCAATAGGTTAACTTTTGACTAAAAAGTCAACTTTGGTCAAAATGATCAATCCTCGACCCAATGATCAACTCATCGACCAACAGGTCAACTTTTGACCAAAAGTCAATTTTGGTCAAAATAGTCAATTTTTGAAGTAATGACCAATTATTGACCCAATAAGTCAATCTCTAACCAAAAAGTCAACTTAGGTCAAAGTGGTCAATCCTTAACCAAATGACAAACCCATCGACCCAATAGGTCAATTTTTGACTAAAAAGTTAATTTTGGCCAAAATAATCAATTTTCGATCTAATGGCCACCCATCGATCTAATATGTCATATTTCGACCAAAAGTTAACTTTAGTCAAAATGGTCAATTTTAGACCCAATCCCCAACCCACTGACCCAAAAAGTTAACTTTTGACTAAAAGTCATCTTTTGTCAAAATTGTCAATTGTTGACCTATTATCAACTATTAACCAAATAGGTCAACTTTTGACCAAAAAGTGAACTTTGGCCATAATGTTTAATTTCTAACCCAATGACCACCCCGTTAACCCAATGGCTTAACTTTTGACCAAAAATTTAATTTTAGTTAAAAAAGCCATATTTTGACCTAATGACCAGTTATTGACCCAATAAGTCAATCTCTGACCAAAACGTTAACTTTGGTCAAAATGGTCAATCATCGACTAACGACAAACCATCGTTGACCCAATTGGTCAACTTCTGACCAAAAAGCCAATTTTGGTGAAAATTGTCAATTTTTAACCGAATGACCACCCATTGACCCTAATATGTCAACTTTTGACCAAAAAGTCAACTTTAATGAAAATGGTCTATTTTTTATCCAATGACAAACCCATTGACCAAATTAATCCACTTTTAACCAAAAAGTAATCATCGGTCAAAATGGTCAATTCCTGACCCAATTACCAACCCATTGACAAAATAGGTCAATTTTGACCTAATGACCAATTATTGACCCAGTATGCCAATCTTTGACCAAAAAGTCAACTTTTGTCAAAATGGTTTATCCTTAACCCAATGACCAACCCATTGACCCAATAAGTCAACTTTTGAGGAAAAGGTCAACTTTGGTCAAAATGATCAATCATTGACCCAATGATCAACCCATTGGCCTAATAGGTCAACTTTTGACAAAAAAGTCAATTTCTTTCAAAATAGCTAATTTGATCTAAGTGTCCAATTATTGACCCAATAAGTCAATCTCTGACCAAAAAGTCAATTTTGGTAAAAATAGTCAAACCTTGACCCAATGACAAACCCATTGACCCAATAGGTCAACTTTTGACAAAAAAGTCAATTTTGACAAAAATAGTGAATTTTAAACTTAATGACCACCCATTGACCCAATAGGTCAACTTTTGACCAAAAAGTAAACTTTGGTCAAAATGATCAATTCTTCGACGTAAATGACCAACCCATCGACCTAATTGGTCAACTCTCGACCAAAAAGTTAATTTTCGGCCAAAATAGTCAATTTTGAATTAATCACCAATTATCGACTCAATAAGTCAATCTCTGACCAAAAAGTCAACTTTGGTCAAAATGGTCGATTTTTGACCCAACGACCAACCTATTGACCTAATAGGTCAACTTTTGACCAAAAAGTCATCTTTGGTCAAAATGGTCAATTTTTGACCCAATAGATCAACTTTCATCCAAAAAGTCATCTTTGGTCAATTCTTGATGCAATTACCAACTCATTGACTAAATAGGACAACTTTTGACTAAAAAGTCAACATTGGTCGAAGTGATAAATTTCTGACCCAATGAGCACCCCGTTGACCCAATGGATCAGCTTTTCACCAAGAAGTTAACTTTGGACAAAATAGTCAATTTTTGACCCAATGACCAACCCATTGACCCAATAGTTCAAGTTTTGACCACAAAGTCATCTTTGGTCAAAATGGTGAATTCTTGACCAAATTACCAACTAAATTGACCAAATAGGTCAACTTTTGACCAAAAAGTCAACTTTGGTCAAAATGGTCAATTTTTAACCACACAAACACCCAGTTGACCCAATGGGTTATCTTTTGACCAAAACTTCAAGTTTGGTCAAAATAGTCAATTTTTGACCTAATGACCAATTATTGAACCAATAAGTGAATCTCTGACCAAAAAGTCAACTTTGGTCAGAATGGTCAATCGTTGACCCATTGACAAACCCATTGACAAAATAGGTCAACTTTTAAACAAAAAGTCAACTTTGGTCAAAATATTTAATTTTGACCTAGTGACCACCCATTGACTCAATAGGTCAACTTTTGACCAAAAATTCAACTTTGGTCAAAATCGTCAATTTTTTACCCAATGACTAACCAAATGACCCAATTGGTCAACTTTTGACCAAAAAATCATCTTCGGTCAAAATGGTTAATTCTTGACCCAATTACCAACTCATTGACCAAATAGGGCATTTTTTTCCAAAAAGTCAAATTTGGCCAAAATGATCACTTTCTGACCCAACGACCACCCCGTTGACCCAATGGACCAACTTTAAAAAAAAATTTATTTTTGTAAAATTAATAAAATTTTGATCTAATGACCAATTATTGACACATTAAGTCAAACTCCGACCAAAAAGTCAACTTTGGTTAAAATGGTCAATCCTTGACCCATTGACCAACCCATTGACCTAATAGGTCAATTTTTGACCAAAAAGTCAACTTTGGTCAAAATGGTCAATCGTTGACCCAATAGGTTAAATTTTGACCAAAAAGTTAATTTCGGTCAAAATAGTCAATTTTTGGCCAAATGACAAATTACTGACCTAGTAATCCAATCTCTGACCAAAAAGTCAACTTTGATCAAAATGGTCAAACCTTGACCCAATGCCCAACCCATTGACCCAATAGGTTAACTTTTGACCAAAAAGTCAACTTTGGTCAAAATGATCAATCCTTGACCCAATGATCAACTCATTGGCCAAATAGGTCAACTTTTGACCAAAAAGTAAATTTTGGTCAAAATAGTCAATTTTTGAAGTAATGACTAATTATTGACCCAATAAGTCAATCTCTAACCAAAAAGTCAACTTTGGTCAAAGTGGTCAATCCTTAACCAAATGACAAACCCATTTACCCAATAGGTCAATTTTTGACTAAAATGTTAATTTTGGTCAAAATAATCAATTTTTGACCTAGTAACCACCCATTGACCCAATAGGTCATATTTTGACCAAAAAGTCAACTTTAGTCAAAATGGTCAATTTTAGACCCAATGACCAACCCATTGACCCAAAAGGTCAACTTTTGACTAAAAAGTCATCTTTTGTAAAAATGGTCAATTGTTGACCTATTATCAACTACTAACCAAATAGGTCAACTTTTGACCAAAAAGTCAACTCTGGTCATAATGTTTAATTTCTGACCCAATGACCACCCCGTTAACCCAATGGGTTAACTTTTGACCAAAAATTTAATTTTGGTCAAAATAGCCATATTTTGACCTAATGACCAGTTATTGACCCAATAAGTCAATCTCTGACCAAAACGTTAACTTTGGTCAAAATTGTCAATCATTGACCAGTTGACAAACCTGTTGACCCAATTGGTCAACTTCTGACCAAAAAGCCAATTTTGGTCAAAACAGTCAATTTTTAATCGAATGACCACCCATTGACCCCAATAGGTCAACTTTTGACCAAAAAGTCAACTTTGGTCAAAATTGTCTATTTTTTATCCAATGACAAACCCATTGACCAAATTAATCCACTTTTAACCAAAAAGTAATCTTCGGTCAAAATGGTCAATTCTTGACCCAATTACCAACCCATTGACTTAATAGGTCAATTTTGACCTAATGACCAATTATTGACCCAGTATGCCAATCTTTGACCAAAAAGTCAACTTTTGTCAAAATGATTTATCCTTAACCCAATGACCAACCCATTGACCCAATAAGTCAACTTTGAGCAAAAGGTCAACTTTGGTCAAAATGATCAATCATTGACCCAATGACCAACCCATTGGCCTAATAGGTCAACTTTTGACAAAAAAGTCAATTTCTTTCAAAATAGTCAATTTTTGAATTAATGACCAATTATTGACCCTATAAGTCAATCTCTGACAAAAAAATGAATTTTGTTCTAAATGGCCAATCCTTAACCCAATGATAAACCCATGGACCCAATATGTCAACTTTTGACCAAAATATCAATTTTGTCCAAAATAGTCAATTTTTTACCTAATGACCTCCCATTAGCCCAAAAGGTCAACTTTTGATCAAAAAGTCAACTTTGTTCAAATTTGACCAGAAAGTCAACTTTGGTAAAAATGGTCAATTTTTGACCCAATGACCAACTCATTAACCCAATAGGTTAACATTTGACCAAAAAGTCATCTTCGGTCAAAATGGCCAATTCTTAACCCAATTACTATCTCACTGACCAAATAGGTCAACTTTTGACCAAAAAGTCTACTTTGGACAAAATGGACAATTTCTGACCCAATGACCACCCCGTACACCCAATGGGTTAACTGTTCACCAAAAGTTCAATCTTGGTCAAAATAGTCAATTTTTAAATTAATCACCAATTATTGACCCAATAAGTCAATCTCTGACCCAAAAGTCAACTTTGGTCAAAATGGTCAATCCTTGACCCAATGACAAACCCATTGACCCAATAAGTTATCTTTTGACCAAAACGTTAATTCAAAATAGTCAATTTTGGACCTAATGAAGACCCATTGACCCAATAGGTCAACTTTTGACCAAAAAGTCAACTTTGGTCAAAATGGTCAATTTTTGACCCAACGACCAACTCATTGACCCAATAGGTCAACTTTTGACCAAAAAGTCATCCTTGGTCAAAATAGTCAATTCTTGACCAAATAGGTCAACTTTTGACCAAAAAGTCATGTTTAGTCAAAATGGTTAATTTCTGACTCGAGGACCACCACGTTGACCCAATGGGTTAACTTTTGACCAACAAGTCAATTTCGGTCAAAATAGGCAATTTTTGAATTAATGACCAATTATCGACCCAATAAGTCAATCTCTGGCAAAAAAGTAAATTTTGGTCAAAATGACCAATCTTTAACTCAATGATAAACCTATTGACACAATAGGTCAACTTTTGTCTAAAAAGTCAATTTTGTTCAAAAGAGTCAATTTTTAACCTAATGACCTCCCATTGACCTAATATGTCAACTTTGACCAAAAAGTCAACTTTGGTCAAAATTGTCAATTTTTAACCTAATGACCAACTCATTGACCCAATAAATCAACTTTTGACCTAAAAGTCATCTTTGGTCAAGATGGTCAATTCTTGACGCAATTACCAACTCATTGACCAAATAGGTCAACTTTTTCTAAAAAGTCAACTTTGGACAAAATGATCAATTTCTGACCCAATGAGCACCCTCTTGACCCAATGGATCAACTTTTGACCAAAAATTTAATTTTGGTCAAAATAGTCAATTTTTGACCTAATGACCAAAATAATCAACCTTTGAAATAATGGCCTATTATTGACCTAATAAGTTAATCTCTTACCAAAAAGTCAACTTTGGTCAAAATAGTCAATCCTTAATCCAATGACAAACTCATTGTCCCAATAATTCAACTTTTGAGCAAAACATTAATTTTGGTCAAAATTGTTAATTTTTTACCTAATGACCACCCATTAACCCAAAAGGTCAACTTTTCACAAAAAAATCAACTTTGATCAAAATAGTCAATTTTTGACCTAATGACCTCCCATTAACCTAATAGGTCAACTTTTGACCAAAAAGTCAATTTTAGTTAAAATGGTAAATTTTTGACCCAATGACCAACCCATTGACCCAATAGGACAACTTTAGTCAAAATGGTCAATTTCTGACCAAACGACCACCCCGTTGACCTAATGAGTTAACTTTTGACCAAAACATTAAATTTGGTCAAAATAGTCAATTTTTGACCTATTGACCAATTATTGACCCAATAAGTGAATCTCTGACCAAAAAGTCAACTTTGGTCAAAATGGTCAATCCTTGATCCAATGACAAACCCTTTGACCCAATAGGTTAAATTTTGACCAAAAATTCAATTTTGGTCAAAATAGTCAATTTTTAACTTAATGACCACCCGCTGACCAATAGGTCAACTTTTGACCAAAAAGTCAACTTTGGTCAAAATGGTCAATTTTTAACTCAATGACCAACCCATTGACCCAATAGATCAACTTTTGACTAAAAATTCATCTTTGGTCAAAATAGTCAATCGTTGACGTAATTACCAACTCATCGACCAACAGGTCAACTTTCGACCAAAAAGTCAACTTTGGTGAAAATGGTCAATCTCGACCAATGAGCAACTGTCAATCCAATGGATCAACTTTTGACTAAAAATTTAATTTTGGTGAAAATAATCAATTTTTGACCTAATAACCACTTATTGACCCAATAAGTCAATCTATGACCAAAAAGTGAACTTTGGTCAAAATTGTCAATCCTTGACCCAATGACAAACCCATTGCCTAAGAGGTCAACTTTTGACCAAAAAGTCAATTTTGGTCAAAATAGTCAATTTTTGACCTAATGATCACCCATTGACCAAATAAGTCAACTTTTGACCAAAAAGTCAACTTTGGTCAAAAATTTTAATTTTTGACCTAATGACCAACCCATTGACCAATAGGTCAACTTTTGACCAAAATGTCACCTTTGGTCAAAATTTTCAATTCTTAACCAAATTACCAACTCATTGACCAAATAGGTCAACTTTTGATAAAAAATACAACTTTGGTCAAAATGCTCAATTTTTGACACAATGACTACCTCGTTGAGCCAATGGGTTAAGTTTTGACTAAAAATTCAATTTTAGTTAAAATATGTCAATTTTTTACCAAAAAGTCAACTTTGGTCAAAATGGTCAATTTCGACCTAATAACCACCACGTCGACCCAATGGGTAAACTTTCGACAAAAAATTTAATTTTGGTCAAAATAATCAATTTTCGACCTAATGACCAATTATTGAACCAATAAGTAAATCTCTGACCAAAAAGTCAACTTTAGTCAAAATGGTCAATCCTTGACCCAATGACCAACCCATTGACCCAATATGTCAAATTTTGAACAAAAAGTCAATTTTGGACAATATAGTCAACTTTTGACATAATGACCACACATTGACCCTATAGGTCAACTTTTGACCAAAAGTCATTTTTAGTCAAAATAGTTAATTTTTGACCTAATGACAAATTATTGACCCAGCAAGCCAGTCTCTAACCAAAAAGTCAACTTTGGTCAAAATGGTTTATCCTTGACCCAATGACCATCTCATTGATCCAATAGGTCAACTTTTGACCAAAAGGTCAACTTTTGACAAATTGATCAATCCTTGACCCAATCATCAAGCCATTGGCCTAATAGGTCAACTTTTGACCAAAAAGTCATTTTCATTCAAAATAGTCAAATTTTGAATTAATGACCAATCATTGACATAATAAGTCAATCTCTAACAAAAGTGAATTTTGGTCAAAATGGCCATTTCTTAACCCAATGATAAACCCATTGACCCAACAGGTCAACTTTTGACTAAAATATAAATTCTGTTCAAAATAGTTAATTTTTAACCTAATGACCTCCCATTGACCCTAAAGGTCAACTTTTGACCAAAAAGTCAACTTTGGTCAAATTGGACAATTTTTTACCCAAAGACCAACCCATTGACCCAATAGGTCAAATTTTGACTAAAAATTCATCTTTAGTCAAAATGGTCAATTCTTGACCCAATTACTAACTCATTGACCAAATAGGTTAACTTTTGACAAAAAAGACAACTTTGGTCAAAATGGTCAATTTCTGACCCAATGACAACCCCGTTCACCAAATGGGTTAACTTTTGACAAAAAATTCAATTTTAGTCAATTTTTGACCTAATGACCAATTATTTACCCAATAAGTCAATCTCTGACCAAAAAGTTAACTTTTGTCAAAATGGTCAATCCTTGACCCAATGACAAACCCTTTGACCCAAAGGTCAACTTTTGACCAAAAAGTCAATTTTGGTTAAAATAGTTAATTTTCGACTTAATGACCATCCATTGATCCAATAGGTCAACTTTTGACCGAAAAGTCAATTTCGATCAAAATAGTCAATTTTTTACCTAATGACCACCCGTTAACCCAATAGGTCAACTTTTGACGAAAATATCAACTTTGGTCAAAAGGGTCAATTTTTGACCCAATGACCAACCCGTCGACCCAATAGGTCAACTTTTGACTAAAAAGTCAACTTTGGTCAAAATGTTCAATTCTTGACCCAATTACCAACTCATTTGCCAAAAAAGGTCAACTTTTGACCAAAAAGTCAACTTTGGTCAAAATGGTCAATTTCTTACCCAACGACCATCCCATTAACCCAATGAGTTAACTTTTGACCAAAAATTCAATCTTGACAAAAAAAGTCAATTTTTGACTTAATGACCAATTATTGACCAAATAAGTTAATCGCAGACCAAAAAGTCAACTTTGGTCAAAATGGTCAATCCATAACCCAATGACAAACCCATTGACCCAATAGGTCAACTTTTAACCAAAAAGTTAATTTTGTTCAAAATAGTCAATTTTTGACCTAATGAGCACCCTTGACCCAATATGTCAACTTTTGACCAAAAAGTCAACTTTAGTGAAAATGGTCAATTTTTGATCCAATAACCAACCCATTGACCCAGTAGATCAAATTTTGACCAAAAAGTCATCTTCGGTCAAAATGGTCAATTCTTGACCGATTTACCAACTCATTGACCAAATAAGTCAAATTTTGACCAAAAATTCAACTTTGGTCAAAATGGACAATTCTGACTAAATGACCACCCCGTTGACCCAATGGGTTAACCTTTGACCAAAAATTCAATTTTGGTCAAAATAGGTCAACTTCAGACTAAAAAGTCATCTTTGGTCAAAATGGTCAATTTCTAACCCAATGACCATCCCGTTGACACAATGGGTTAATTTTTGACCAAAAATTCAATTTTGGTCAAAATAGTCAATTTTTGACCAAGTGTCCAATTATTGACCCAATGAGTCAATCTCTGACCAAAAAGTCAAATTTGGTAAAAAATAGTCAATCTTCGACCTAATGACAAACCTATCGACCTAACAGTCAATTTTCGACAAAAAGTCAATTTTGATCAAAATAGTGAATTTTAAACTTAATGACCACCCATCGACCGAATAGGTCAACTTTCGACCAAAAAGTCAACTTTCGTCAAAATGATCAATTCTCGACCTAATGACCAACCCATCGACCTAATAAGCTCAACTTCGACCAAAAAGTTAATTTTCGTCAAAATAGTCAATTTTTTGATTAATCACCAATTATCGACCAATAAGTTAATCTTCGACCAAAAAGTCAACTTTGGTCAAAATGGTCAATTTTCGACCTAATGACCAACCTATCGATCCAATAGGTCAACTTTTGACCAAAAGTCATCTTTGGTCAAAATGGTCAATTTTTGACTCCAATAGATCAACTTTCAATCCAAAAAATCATCTTTGGTCAATTCTCGATGCAATTACCAACTCATCGACTAAATAGACAATTTTCGACTAAAAAGTCAACATTGGTCAAATGATACAATTTTCGACCTAATGAGCACCCCGTCGACCCAATGGATCAACTTTCGACCAAGAATTTAACTTTGGTCAAAATAGGTCAATTTTCGACCTAATGACCAACCTATCGACCCAATAGTTCAAGTTTTCACCAAAAAGTCATCTTTGGTCAAAATGGTGAATTCTCGACCCAATTACCAACTACATTGACCCAATAAGTCAACTTTCGACCAAAAAGTCAACTTTGGTTAAAATGGTCAATTTTTTATCTCACATGACCACCCATTGACCTAATGGGTTATCTTTCGACCAAAACGTCAATTTTGGTCAAAATAATCAATTTTCGACCTAATAACCAATTATCGAACTAATAAGCGAATCTTCGACCAAAGAGTCAACTTTGGTCAAAATGGTCAATTCTTCGACCTAATGACCAACCCCGTTGACCCAATGGGTTAACTTTTGACCAAAATTTTAACTTTGGTCAAAATAGTCAATTTTTGACCTAATGACCAATTATTGACCTAATAAGTCAATCTCTGACCAAAAAGTCAACTTTGGTCAAAATGGTCAATCCTTAACCAAATGACGAACCCATTGACCCAATAGGTCCACTTTTGACCAAATAGATTAATTTGGTCAAAATAATCAATTTTCGACCTAATGACCACCCATCGATCCAATAGTTCAACTTTCGACTCAAAAGTCAACTTTGGTCAAAATGGTCAATTTTCGACCTAATGACCAACTCATTAACCCAATAGGTCAACATTCGACCAAAAAGTCATCTTCGGTCAAAATGGTCAATTCTTAACCCAATTACTATCTCATTAACCAAATAGGTCAACTTTTGACCAAAAAGTCAACTTTGACAAAACTGGTCAATTTCGAACCCAATGACCACCCCGTACAATCCAATGGGTTAACTGTTCACCAAAAGTTCAATCTTGGTCAAAATAGTCAATTTTTGAATTAATCACCAATTATTGACCCAATAAGTCAATCTCTGACCAAAAAGTCAACTTTGGTCAAAATGGTCAATCCTTGACCCAATGACAAACCCATTGACCCAATAAGTTAACTTTTGACCAAAACGTTAACTTCGTAAAATACTAATTCTCGACCTAATGACCAACCCATCGACCCAATAGGTCAACTTTCGACCAAAAAGTCAACTTTGGTCAAAATGGTCAATTTTCGACCTAACGACCAACCCATCGACCTAATAAGTCAACTTTCGACCAAAAAGTCATCTTTCGGTCAAAATAACCAATTCTCGACCAAAAGGTCAACTTTCGACCAAAAAGTCATCTTTAGTCAAAATGGTCAATTTCCGACTCAATGACCACCACGATCGACCTAATGGGTTAACTTTCGACCAAAAAGTCAATTTCGGTCAAAATAGTCAATTTTTGAATTAATGACCAATTATCGACCCAATAAGTCAATCTCTGACAAAAAAGTAAATTTTGGTCAAAATGACCAATCTTTAACCCAATGATAAACCTATTGACCCAATAGGTCAACTTTTGACCAAAAAGTCAATTTTGTTCTAAAGAGTCAATTTTTAACCTAATGACCTCCCGTTGACCTAATATGTCAACTTTGACCAAAAAGTCAACTTTGGTCAAAATGGTCAATTTTTAACCTAATGACCAACTCATCGACCCAATAGATCAACTTTCGACCTAAAAGTCATCTTTGGTCAAAATGGTCAATTCTCGACGCAATTACCAACTCATCGACCAAATAAGTCAACTTTCGACTAAAAAGTCAACTTTGGTCAAAATGATCAATTTTCGACCCAATGAGCACCCCATCGACCTAATGGATCAACTTTCGACCAAAAATTTAATTTTGGTCAAAATAGTCAATTTTCGACCTAATGACCAAAATAATCAACCTTCAAATAATGGTCAATTATCGATCCAATAAGTTAATCTCTTACCAAAATGTCAACTTTTGTCAAAATGGTCAATCCTTAACCCAATGACCAACTCATCGACCCAATAGGTCAACTTTTGACCAAAAAGTTAATTTCGGTCAAAATTGTTAATTTTCTACCTAATGACCACCCATTAACCCAAAAGGTCAACTTTTCGACCAAAAAATCAACTTTGGTCAAAATAGTCAATTTTCGACCTAATGACCAACCCATCGACCTAATAAGTCAACTTTCGACCAAAAAGTCAATTTTAGTCAAAATCGTCAATTTTCGACCTAATGACCAACCCATCGATCTAATAAGTCAACTTTCGACCAAAAAGTCATCTTTGGTCAAAATGGTTAATTATCGACCAAATTACCAACACATTTACCAAATAGGTCAACTTTTAACCAAAAAGTCAACTTTGATCAAAATGGTCATTTTTTGACCCAACGACCACCCCGTTCACCTAATGGATTAACTTTTAACCAAAACTTCAATTTTGGTCAAATTAGTCAACTTTTGATCTAATGACCAATTATTGACCCAGTAAGTGAATCTCTGACCAAAAAGTCAACTTTGGTCAAAATGGTTAATCCTTGACCCAATGACAAACCCATCGATCTAATGGTCAACTTTCGACTAAAAAGTCAATTTTGGTCAAAATAATCAATTTTCGACCTAATGACCACCCATTAACCCAATAAAGTCAACTTTTAACCAAAAAGTCAACTTTGGTCAAAATGGTCAATTTTCGACCCAATGACCAACTCATCGACCCAATAGTCAACTTTCGATCAAAAAGTCAATTTTCGTCAAAATAGTCAATTCTCGACTTAATGACCAACCCATCAATCTCAATAAGTCAACTTTGATCAAAAAGTCAACTTTGGTCAAAATGGTCAATTTTCGACCTAATGACTAACCCATCGATCTAACAGATCAACTTTCGACCAAATAGTCATCTTTGGTCAAAATGGTCAATTCTTCGACCCAATTACCAACCCATTCGATCATAATAAGTCAACTTTCGACCAAAAAGTCAACTTTGATCAAAATGATCAATTTTGACCTAATGACCATCCTCGTGACCCAATATGTTCAACTTTCGAGCAAACATTCAATTTTGGTCAAAATTAACTCAACTATCTTTAGTGAAAATGGTCAATTTTCGACCTAATAAACCCTCGATCGCCTAAGTTAACTTTAACCAAAAGTTCAATTTTGGTCAAAATAGTCAATTTTCGATCTAATGACTAATTATCAATCCAATATGTCAATTCGACAAAAAGTCAACTTCGTCAAAATGGTCAATCGACTAATCCAACAGTCAACTTTTTACCAAAAAGACAATTTTGGTCAAAATAGTTAATTTTTTATCCTAATAACCAATTATTAACCCAATAAGTCAACTTTTGACTAAAAAGTCAACTTTGGTCAAAATGGTCAATCTTTGACCTAATGACCAACCCATTGACCCAATAGGTCAACTTTTGACCAAAAAGTCAACTTTCGGTCAAAATGGTCAATTCTTGACCTAATGACCAACTCATTGACCCAATAAGTCAACTTTCAACCAAAAAGTCAATTTTGGTCAAAATTATCAATTTTCAATCTAATGACCAATCTATTAACCCAATAAGTCAAATTTCGACCAAAAAGTCAACTTTGGTCAAAATGGTCAATCTCGACCCAATGACAAACCCATCGACCTAATAAGTCAACTTTTAACCAAAAAGTCAATTTTGGTCAAAATAGTCAATTTCTTGACCTAATGACCACCCATCGACCTAATAGGTCAACTTTCACCAAAAAGTTAACTTTGTCAAAATGGTCAATTTTCGACCTAATGACTAACCTATCGACCTAATAAGTCAACTTTCGACCAAAAAGTCATCTTTGGTCAAAATGGTCAATTTCGACTCAAATTGACCAACTCATTGACTCAATCAGGTCAACTTTCGACCAAAAAGTCAATTTTGGTCAAAATGGTCAATTTATGACCTTAATGACCACCTCATCGACCCAATGGGTTAACTTTCGACCAAAAATTCAATTTTGGTCAAAATCATCAATTTTCGACTTAATGACCAATTCATCGATCCAATAAGTCAATCTCTAACCAAAAAGTCAACTTTAGTCAAAATGGTCAATCCTTAACCTAATGACAAACCCATTGATCCAATAGGTCAACTTTTCACCAAAAAGTCAATTTTGGTCAAAATAATCAATTTTTGACCGAATCACCAACCCATCGACCCAATAGGTCAACTTTCGACCAAAAAGTCAACTTTGGTCAAAATGGATCAATTTTCGACCCAATGACGAACCCATCGACCAAATCAGTCAACTTTCGACTAAAAAGTCATCTACAAAATGTCAATCTCGACCTAATTACCAACTCATGACCAAATAGGTCAATTTGATCTAATGACCAACTTATCGACCTAAAGAAGCCAATCTTTCGACCAAGAAGTCAACTTCGTCAAAATGGTTAATCCTCGACCCAATAACTAACCCATCGACCTAATAGGTCAACTTTCGACCAAAAAGTCAACTTTGGTCAAAATGATCAATCTTCGACCTAATGACCAACCCATCGACCTAATAAGTCAACTTCGACCAAAAAGTCAACTTCAGTCAAAATAGTCAATTCTTCAATCTAATGACCAATTATTTAACCCAATAAGTCAATCTCTGACAAAAAGTCAACTTTGGTCAAAATGGTCAATCCTTAACCCAATGATAAACCCATTGACCCAATAGGTCAACTTTTGACCAAAATGTCAATTTTGGTCAAAATAGTTAATTTTTAACCTAATGACCACCCATTGACCCAATATGTCAACTTTTGACCAAAAAGTCAACTTTGGTCAAAATGGTCAATTTTTGACCCAATGACCAACCCATCAATCTAATAGATCAACTTTCGATCAAAAAGTCATCTTTGGTCAAAATGGTCAATTCTCGACCCAATGACCAACTCATTAACCAAATATGTCAACTTTTGACTAAAAAGTCAACTTTGGTCAAAATTATCAATTTCTGACCTAATGAGCACCCTGTTAACCAAATAGATCAACTTTTGACCAAATATTTAATTTTTGTCAAATAGTCAATTTTTGACCTGATGACCAAAATAGTCAATTTTTGAATTAATGACCAATTACTGACCCAGTAAGTCAATCTCCTGACCAAAAAGTCAACTTTCGTCAAAATGGTCAATCCTCGACACAATGACAAACCCATCAACCTAATAAGTCAACTTTCGACCAAAAGTCAACTTTGGTCAAAATAGTTAATTTTTAACCTAACGACCACCCATCGACCCAATAGGTCAACGTTCGACCAAAAAGTCAACTTTGGTCAAAATAGTCAATTTTGACCTAATGACCAACCCATCGACTAATACAGTCAACTTTTGACTCAAAAAGTCAACTTCGTCAAAATGACCAATTACTAACTCATTGACCAAATATTTCAACTTTTGACCAAAAAGTCAACTTTAGTCAGAATGGTCAATTTCTAACACAACGACCACCTCGTTCACCCAATGGGTTTTAACTTTTGACCAAAAATTCAAATTTAGTCAAAATAGTCAATTTTTCAGCCTAATGACCAATTATCGACCTAATAAGTCAATCTCTCGACCAAAAAGTCAACATTGGTCAAAATGGTCAATCCTCGACCCAATGACAAACTCATCGATCCAATAAGTCAACTTTCGACCAAAAAGTCAATTTTGGTCAAAATAGTTAAATTTCGACTTAATGACCACCCATCGACCCAATAGGTCAACTTTCGACCAAAAACTCAACTTTGGTCAAAATGGTCAATTTTCGACCTAATGACCTACCCATCGACCCAATAGGTCAACTTTCGACCAAAAAGTCAACTTCGGTCAAAATGATCAATTTCTCGACGCTAATGACCAACCCGTTGACTCAATCGGATCAACTTTCGACCAAAAATTTATTGTTGGTCAAAATAGTCAATTTTTTACCTAATGACCAACTGAAAGTCAATTTTTGAATTAATGACCAATTATCGATCTAAATAAGTCAATCTCTAACCAAAAAAGTCAACTTTAGTCAAAATGGTCAATCCTTGACCCAATGACAAACCCAATAGATCAACTTTTGACCAAAAAGTCAATTTTGGTCAAAATGATTAATTTTTGACCTAATGACCACCAAATAACCCAATAGGTCAACTTTTGACTAAAAAGTCAACTTTGGTCAAAATAGTTAATTTTTTGACCTAATGACCAACTCATTGTCCCAATAGATCAACTTTTGACCAAAAAGTCAACTTTAGATAAAATGGTCAATTTTCGACCTAATGACCAACCCATCGACGCAATAGGACAACTTTTCGACCAAAAGTTATATTTGGTCAAAATGGTTAATTACCTGCGACCATAATATGTCAACTTTTGACCAAAAAGTCAACTTTGGTCAAAATGGTCAATTTCTGAACAAACGACCACCCCATTGACCTAATGGGTTAACTTTTGACCAAAACATCAATTTTGGTCAAAATAGTCAATTTTTGACCTATTGGCCAATTATCGATCCAATAAGTCAATCTCTCGACCAAAAAGTCAACTTTGTCAAAATGGTCAATCCTCGACACAATGACAAACCCATTCGACCTAATAGTCAAATTTTGACTCAAAAATTTAATTTTGGTCAAAATAGTCAATTTTTGACTTAATGACCAATTGTTGATCCAATAAGTCAACTTTCGACCAAAAAGTCAACTTTGGTCAAAATGGTCAATTTTAACTCAATGACCAACCCATCGACCTAATAGATCAACTTTCGACCAAAAATTCATCTTTGGTCAAAATGATCAATCGTTGACGCAATTACCAACTCATCGACCAAACAGTCAACTTTCGACCAAAAAGTCAACTTTGGTTAAAATGGTCAAGTTTTCGACCTAATGAGCAACCTGTCGACCTCAATGGATCAACTTTTGACCAAAAATTTAATTTTGGTCAAAATAGTCAATTTTTGACCTAATAACCAATTATTGACCCAATAAGTCAATCTCTGACCAAAAAGTCAACTTTGGTCAAAATTATCAATCCTTGACCCAATGACAAACCCATTGATCCAATAGGTCAACTTTTGACCAAAAAGTCAATTTTGGTCAAAATAGTCAATTTTTGACCTAATGATCACCCATTGATCTAATAGGTCAACTTTTAACCAAAAGTCAACTTTGGTCAAAATTGTCAATTTTGACCCAATGACCAACCCATCGACCCAATAGGTCAACTTTCGACCAAAAAGTCATCTTTCGTCAAAATTGTCAATTATTGACCAAATTACCAACTCGTTGACCAAATAAGTCAACTTTTGATAAAAAAAGACAACATTGGTCAAAATGCTCAATTTATGACACAATGACTACCTCATTGAGCCAATGGGTAAATTTTTGACCAAAAATTCAATTTTAGTTAAAAAAGGTCAATTTTTGACCAAAAAGTCAACTTTGGTCAAAATGGTCAATTTCTGACATAATAACCACCACGTTGACCCAATGGGTAAACTTTTAACCAAAAATTTAATATTGGTCAAAATAATCAATTTTCGACCTAATGACCAATTATTCAACCAATAAGTCAATCTCTCGACCAAAAAGTCAACTTTGGTCAAAATGGTCAATCTTCGACCCAATGACCAACACATCGACTCCAATAGATCAACTTTCGATCAAAAAGTCAATTTTGACAAAATAATCAATTTTCGACCTAATGACCACTCCATCGACTCGATAGGTCAACTTTCGACCAAAAAGTCAATTTTAGTCAAAATAGATCAATTCTCGACCTAATGACCAATTATCGACCGAGCAAGTCAACTTCTAACTAAAAAGTCAACTTTGGTCAAAATGGCTTAATCCTCGACCCAATGACAAACCATTGATCCAATAGGTTAACTTTTGACCAAAAAGTCAACTTTGGTCAAAATGGTCAATTTTTGACCCAATGACCAACCCATTGACCCAATAGGTCAACTTTTAACCAAAAAGTTATCTTTGGTCAAAATAGTCAATTCTTGACTAAATTACCAACTCATTGACCAAATAAGTCAACTTTCGACCAAAAAGTCATCTTTTGTCAAAATGGTCAATTTCTGACTCCAGGACCACCACGTTGACCCAATGGGTTAACTTTTGACCGAAAAGTCAATTCGGTCAAAATAGTCAATTTTTGAATTAATGCCCAATTATTGACCCAATAAGTCAATCTCTGACAAAAAAGTGAATTTTGGTCAAAATGGTCAATCGTTAACCCAATGATAAACCCATTGACCCAATAGGTCAACTTTTGACCAAAATGTCAATTTTGTTCAAAAGAGTCAATTTTTAACCTATTGACCTCCCATTGACCTTATATGTCAACTTTGACCAAAAAGTTAAGTTTGGTCAAAATGGTCAAATTTTAACCTAATGACCAAATCATTGAACCAATCGATCAACTTTTGACCAAAAAGTTTTCTTTGGTCAAGATGGTCAATTCTTGACGCAATTACCAACTCATTGACCAAATAGGTCAACTTTTGACTAAAAAGTCAACTTTGGACAAAATGATCAATTTCTAACCTAATGACGCACCTCGTCGACCTAATCGATCAAACTTTTCGACCAAAAATTTAATTTTGGTCAAAATAATCAATTTTCACCAAATGACCAAAATAATCAACTTTCGAAATAATGGCCAATTATTGACCCAATAAGTCAATCTCTTACCAAAAAGTCAACTTTGGTCAAAATGGTCAATCTTTAATCTAATGTCAAACTCATTGTCCCAATAGGTCAACTTTTGAGCAAAAAGTTAATTTTGGTCAAAATAGTTAATTTTTGACCTAATGACCACCCACTAACCCAAAAGGTCAACATTTAACAAAAAAATCAACTTTGGTCAAAATAGTCAATTTTTGACCTAATGACCTCCCATTGACCTAATAGGTCAACTTTCACCAAAAAGTCAATTTTGGTCAATATCGAGAATCCTTAACCTAATGACCAACCCATCGACCCAATATGTCAACTTTCGACCAAAAAGTCATCTTTGGTTAAAATGGTTAATTCTCGACCAAATTACCAACACATTTACCAAATAGGTCAACTTTTGACCAAAAAGTCAACTTTGATCAAAATGGTCATTTTTTGACCCAACGACCACCCCGTTCACCTAATGGGTTAACTTTTAACCAAAACTTCAATTTAGGTCAAATTAGTCAATTTTTGACCTAATGACCAAGTATTGACCTAATAAGTGAATCTCTGACAAAAAAGTTAACCTTGGTCAAAATGGTTAATCCTTGACCCAATGACAACCCTTTGACTCAAGTGGTCAACTTTTGAATAAAAAGTCAATTTTGGTCAAAATAGTCAATTTTTAACCTAATGACCACCCATTAACCCAATAGTCACTGACTAAAAAGTCAACTTTGGTCACAATGGTCAATTTTCGACCCAATAACAGTCAACTTTCGACCAAAAAGTCAATTTTGGTCAAAATAATCAATTTTCGACCTAATGACCACCCATCGATCTAACGAGTCAACTTTTGATCTAAAAAGTCAACTTTAGTCAAAATGGTCAATTTTCGACCCAATGACTAACCCATCGACCTAATAGTCAACTTTCGACCAAAATTTCATCTTTGGTCAAAATGATCAATTTCGACCCAATTACCAACTCATTCGAATAAAATAGTCAACTTTTCGACCAAAAAGTCAACTTTGGTCAAAATGGATAATATTCGACCTAATGACCAACTCGTCAATCTAATTAGTTAACTTTCGAGCAAAAATTCAATGTTGGTCAAAATAGTCAACTTTCACCAAAAAGTCATCTTTAGTGAAAATGGTCAATTTCTCGACCTAATAAACCTCCACGTTCACCCAATGGGTTAACTTTAATCAAAAAGTCAATTCTGGTCAAAATAGCTCATCGACCTAATCGCCAATTATCGACCCAATAAGTCAATTTCGACCAAAAAGTCAACTTTCGTCAAAGTGGTTAATCCTCGACCTCAATCAAGGTCAACTTTTGACCAAAAAGTTAATTTTGGTCAAAATAATCAATTTTTGACCTAATGACCAATTATTAACCCAATAAGTCAATCTCTGACCAAAAAGTCAACTTTGGTCAAAATGGTCAATCCTTGACCCAATGACCAACCCATTGACCCAATATGTCAAATTTTGACCAAAAAGTCAACTTTAGTCAAAAGGATCAATCCTTGACCCAATGACCAACGCATTGGCCTAATAAGTCAACTTTTTAAAAAAAAAGTCAATTTTGGTCAAAATAGTCAATTTTTGAATTACTCACCAAATATTTACCCAATAAGTAAATCTTTGACTAAAAAGTCAACTTTGGTCAAAATGGTCAATCTTTGACCCAATGACAAATCCATTGACCCAATAAGTCAACTTTTAACCAAAAAGTCAATTTTGGTCAAAATAGTCAATTTTTTACCTAATGAACACCCATTGACCCAATAGGTCAACTTTTGACCAAAAAGTCAACTTTGGACAAAATGGTCAATTTTTGACCCAATGACCAACCCATTGACCCAATAGGTCAACTTTTGACCAAAAAATCATCTTTGGTCAAAATGGTCAATTCTTGAACAAATTGCCAACTCATTGAACAATTAGGTCGACTTTTGACTAAAAAGTCAACTTTGATCAAAATGGTCAATTTATGACCCACTGACCGCCACGTTGACTCAATGGGTTAACTTTTGACAAAAATTCAATTTTGGTCAAAATAGTCAATTTTTGACTTAATGACCAATTATTGACCCAATAAGTCAATCTCTAACCAAAAAGTCAACTTTGGTCAAAATGGTCAATCCTTGACCCAATGACAAACCCATTTACCCAATAGGTTAACTTTTGACCAAAAAGTAAATTTTGGTCAAAATAGTTAATTTTTGACCGAATGACCACCCATTGACGCCATAGGTCAACTTTTGACCAAAAAGTCAACTTTGGTCAAAATGGACAATTTTAGACCCAATGACGAACCCATTGACCAAATTGATCAACTTTTAACTAAAAAGAAATCTTCAGTCAAAATGGTCAATTCTTGACCCAATTACCAACTCATGACCAAATAGGTAAATTTTTGACCTAATGACCAATTATTGACCCAGTAAGCCAATCTCTGACCAAGAAGTCAACATTGGTCAAAATGGTTTATCCTTGACCCAAAAACCAACCCATTGACCTAATAGGTCAACTTTTGACCAATAGGTCAACTTTTGACCAAAAGGTCAACTTTGGTTAAAATGATCAATCCTTGACTCAATGACCAACCCATTGGCCTAATAAGTCAACTTTCGACCAAAAAGTCAATTTCGGTCAAAATAATCAATTTTGAATTAATGATCACTTATTTACCCAATAAGTCAATCACTGACAAAAAAGTGAATTTTGGTAAAAATGGCCAATCCTTAACCCAATGATAAACCCATTGACCCAATAGGTCAACTTTTGACCAAAATGTCAATTTTGTTCAAAATAGTTAATTTTTAACCTAATGACCTCCCATTGACCCAATATGTCAACTTTTGACCAAAAAGTTAACTTTGGTCAAAATGCCAATTTTTAACCTAATGACAAACTCATTGACCCAATAGATCAACTTTTGACTAAAAAGTCATCTTTGGTCAAGATGGTCAATTTTCGACGCAATAACCAACTTATTGACCAAATATGTCAACTTTTGACTAAAAAGTCAACTTTGGTCAAAATTATCAATATCTGACCTAATGAGCACCCCGTTGACCAAATCGATCAACTTTTGACCAAAAATTTAATTTTGGTCAAAATAGTCAATTTTTGACATGATGACCAAAAAAGTCAATTTTTGAATTAATGACGAATTATTGACCCAATAAGTCAATCTCTGACCAAAAAGTCAACTTTGCTCAAAATGTTCAATCATTGACACAATGACAAACCTATTGACCCAATAAGTCAACTTTTGAACAAAAAGTCAATTTTGGTTAAAATAGTTAATTTTTAACCTAGCGACCACCCATTGACCCAATAGGTCAACGTTTGACTAAAAGTTAACTTTTGTCAAAATAGTCAATTTCTGACCTAATGACCACCCATTTACACTAACAAGTCAACTTTCGACCAAAAAGTCAACTTTCGACCAATTACCAACTCATCGACCAAATATTTCAACTTTCGACCAAAAAGTCAACTTTGGTCGAAATGGTCAATTCTTCGATCCGACTGACCACCCATCGTTCACCCAATGAGTTAACTTTCGACCAAAAATACAAATTTGGTCAAAATAGTCAATTTTTGACCTAATGAGCAATTATCGACCCAATAAGTCAACTCTTCGACCAAAAAGTCAACATCGGTCAAAATGGTCAATCCTCGACCCAATGACAAACCCATCGAATCCAATAAGTCAACTTTTGACCAAAAAGACAAATTTGGTCAAAATAGTCAAGTTTTGACTTAATGACCACCCATTGACCCAATAGGTCAACTTTTGACCAAAATGTCAACTTTAGACAAAATGGTCATTTTTTGACCCAATGACCAACCCATTGACCCAATAGCTCAACTTTTGACCAAAAAGTCAACTTTGGTCAAAAAGATCAATTTCTGATCTAATGAGCACCCCGTTGACTCATCAGATCAACTTTCGACCAAAAATTTAATTGTCGGTTATAATAATCAATTTATCGATCTAATGACAAAGATAGCCAATTTTTGAATTACTCACCAATTATTAACCCAATAAGTAAATCTTTGACCAAAAAGTCAACTTTAGTCAAAATGGTCATTTCTTGACCCAATGAGAAACCCATTGACCCAATGAGAAACCCATTGACCTAATAAGTCAACTTTTAACCAAAAAGTCAATTTTGGTAAAAATAATCAATTTTTGCTCTAAAGAACACTCATTGACCAATATGTCAACTTTTGACCAAAAAGTCAACTTTGGTCAAAATGGTCAATTTTTTACCCAATGACCAACCCATTTACCCAATAGGTAAACTTTCGACTAAAGAGTCAACTTTGGTCAAAATGGTCAATTTCGACCAAATTGCCAACTAATTGACCAAATAGGTCGACTTTTGACCAAAAAGTTAACTTTGATCAAAATAGTCAATTTCTGATCCAGTGACCACCCCGTCAATCTAATAAGTTAACTTTTGACCAAAAATTCAATTTCGGTCAAAATAGTCAATTTTCGACCTAATGACCAATTATCAATCTAATAATTTATCTCTAACCAAAAAGTCAACTTTGGTCAAAATGGTAAATCCTTGACCCAATGACAAACCCATTTACCCAATAGGTCACCTTTTGACCAAAAAAGAAATTTTGGTCAAAATAGTTAATTGTTGACCGAATGACCACCCTTTGACGCAATAGGTCAACTTTTGACCAAAAAGTCAACTTTTGTCAAAATGGACAATTCTTGACCCACTGACGAACCCATTAAACAAATTGATCAACTTTTGAATAAAAAGTAATCTTCGGTCAAAATGGTCAATTCGTGACCCAATTACAAACTCATTGACCAAATAGGTCAATTTTTGACCTAATGACAAATTATTGACCCAGTAAGCCAATCTCTGACCAAGAAGTCAACTTTGGTCAAAATGGTTTATCGTTAACCCAATGACCAACCCATCGACCCAATAGTCAACTTTCGACCAAAAAGTCAACTTTGGTTAAAATGATCAATCTTCGACCCAATGACCAACCCATCGACCTAATCGGTCAACTTTCACCAAAAAGTCAATTTCGTCAAAATAATCATTTTTCGAACTAATAACCAATTATTTACCCAATAAGTCAATCTCTCGACCAAAAAGTCAACTTTGGTCAAAATGGTCAATCCTTCAACCCAATGATAAACCCATCGACCCAACAGGTCAACTTTCGACCAAAATGTCAATTTTGTCAAAATAGTTAATTTTTAACCAAATGACCACCCATCGACCCAATATGTCAACTTTTGACCAAAAAGTCAACTTTCGTCAAAATGTCAATTTTTAACCCAATGACAAACTCATCGATCTACAGATCAACTTTCGACTAAAAAGTCACTTTGGTCAAAATGGTCAATTCTTAACGCAATTACTAACTCATCGACCAAATAGGTCAACTTTCGACTAAAAAGTCAACTTTGGTCAAAATGATCAATTTCGACCTAATGACCACCTCGTTAACCAAATCGGTCAACTTTCGACCAAAAATTAATTTTGGTCAAAATAACCAATTTTCGACCCGATGAACAAGATAGTCAATTCTTGAATTAATGACCAAGTATCGACCAAATAAGTCAATCTTCGACCAAAAAGTCAACTTTGCTCAAAATGGTCAATCATCGACACAATGACAAACCTATCGAATCTAATAAGTCGAACTTTCGACCAAAAAGTCAATTTTGGTCAAAATAGTCAATACTTTAACCTAACGACCACCCATCAACCTAATAGTCAATCGTTCGACCAAAAAGTCAACTTTGGTCAAAATGGTCAATTTTTGACCTAATCACCTACCCATCGACTCAACAGTTAACTTTCGACCAAAAAGGTCAACTTCGTCAATCACAATTACCAACTCATCGAATCAAATATGTTCAACTTTTCGACCAAAAAGTCAACTTTTGTCAAAATGGTCAATTTCGACCCAACGACCACCTCGTTCGACCCAATGGGTCAACTTTCGACCAAAAACTCAAATTTGGTCAAAATAATCAATTTTCGAGCTAATGACCAATTATCGACCCAATAAGTCAATCTCTCGACCAATAAGTCAACTTTGGTTAAAATGGTCAATCCGTGACCCAATGACAAACCCATTGATCCAATAAGTCAACTTTCGACTAAAAAGTCAATTTTGGTCAAAATAGTCAATTTCGACTTAATGACCACCCATTGACCCAATAGGTCAACTTTTGACCAAAATGTCAACTTAGACAAAATGGTCAATTTTTGACCCAATGACCAACTCATTGACCCAATAGCTCAACTTTTGACCAAAAAGTCAACTTTGGTCAAAAAGATCAATTTCTGATCTAATGAGCACCCCGTTGACTCATTGGATCAACTTTTGACCAAAAATTTATTGTTGGTTATAATAGTCAATTTTTGACCTAATGACCAAGATGGTCAATTTTTGAATTAATGACGAATTATTGACCCAATAAGTCAATCCCTAACCAAAAAGTCAACTTTGGTCAAAATGGTCAACCCTGAACACAATAACAAACCCATTGTCCCAATAGATCATCTTTTGACCAAAAAGTCAATTTTTGTCAAAATAGTCAATTTTTGACCTAATGACCACTCAATCAACCCAATCAGTCAACTTTCGACTAAAAATTCAACTTTGGTCAAAATAGTCAATTTTTCGACCTAATGACCATCCCATCGAACTAATAGTCAACTTTCGACCAAAAAGTCAACTTTCGTCAAAATGGTCAATTTTCGACTCTAATGACCAACCCATCGACCCAATAGACAACTTTCGACTAAAAGTCATACTTTGGTCAAAATGGTTAATTCTTGACCAAATTACCAACTCATTGACCAAATATGTCAACTTTTGACCAAAAAGTCAACTTTGGTCAAAATGGTCAATTTCTGACCAAACGACCACCCCGTTGACCTAATGAGTTAACTTTTGACCAGAACATCAATTTTGGTCAAAATAGTCAATTTTGACCTAATGACCAATTATTGACCCAATAAGTGAATCTCTAACCAAAAAGTCAACTTTGGTCAAAATGGTCAATCCTTGACCCAATGACAAACCCATTGACCCAATAGGTCAATCTTTGACCAAAAATTCAATTTTGGTCAAAATAATCAATTTTTAACTTAATGACCACACTCATCGACCAATAAAGTCAACTTTCGACCAAAAAGTCAACTTTGGTCAAAATGGTCAATTTTTAACTCAATGATCAACCTATTGACCCAATAGATCAACTTTTGACTAAAAATTCATCTTTGGTCAAAATGGTCAATTGTTTACGTAATTACCAACTCATTGACCAAATAGGTTAACTTTGGTGAAAATGGTCAGTTTCTGACCCAATGAGCTCCCCGTTGACTTAATGGATCAACTTTTGACTAAAAATTTAATTTCGGTGAAAATAATCAATTTTTGACCTAATAACCAATTATTGACCCAATAAGTCAATCTCCGACCAAAAAGTCAACTTCGTCAAAATGGTCAATCCTCGACCCAATGACAAACCCATCGCCTAATAGGTCAACTTTCGACCAAAAAGTCAATTTTGGTCAAAATAGTCAATTTTCGACCTAATGATCACCCATTGACCAAATAAGTCAACTTTTGACCAAAAAGTCAACTTTGGTCAAAATTTTCAATTTTTGACCTAATGACAAACCCATTGACCCAATAGGTCAACTTTTGACCAAAAAGTCACCTTTGGTCAAAATTGTCAATTCTTAACCAAATTACCAACTCATTGACCAAATAGGTCAACTTTTGATAAAAAAAGTCAACTTTGGTCAAAATGCTCAATTTTCGACTCAATGACTACCTCGTCGAGCCAATGAGTTAAGTTTCGACCAAAAATTCAATTTTAGTCAAAATAAGTCAATTTTCGACCAAAAAGTCAACTTTGGTCAAAATGGTCAATTTCTGACCTAATGACCACCACGTTCGACTCCAATAGGTAAACTTTCGACCAAAAATTTAATTTTGGTCAAAATAATCAATTTTCGACCGAATGACCAATTATCGAACCAATAAGTCAATCTCTCGACCAAAAAGTCAACTTTGGTCAAAATGGTCAATTCTCGACCTAATGACCAACCCATCGACCCAATAGGTCAACTTTTCGACTGAAAAGTCAATTTGGTCAAAATGTATCAATTTTCGACCTAATGACCACCCATCGATCCAATAGGTCAACTTTCGACCAAAAGTCAATTTTGGTCAAAATAGTCAATTTTCGACCTAATGACCAATTATTGCCTAATCAGTCAACTTCTAACCAAAAAGTCAACTTTGGTCAAAATGGTCAAACCTCGACCCATTGACAAGCCCATTGGCCCAATAGGGCAACATTTGACCAAAAGGTCAACTTTCGACAAATTGATCAATCCTTGACCCAATCAACAAGCTATTGGCCTAATAGGTCAAATTTTGACCAAAAAGTCAATTTCATTCAAAATAGTCAATTTTTGAATTAATGACCAATTATTGACACAATAACTCAATCTCTAACAAAAGTGAATTTTGGACAAAATTGTCATTCCTTAACCCAATGATAAACCTATTGACCCAATAGGTCAACTTTTGACCAAAATATAAATTTTGGTCAAAATAGTCAATTTTTAACCTATTGACCAACTAATTGACCTAATAGGTCAACTTTTGACCAAAAAGTCAACTTTGGTCAAAATGGTCAATTTCTGACCCAATGACCAACCCATCGACCCAATAGGTCAACTTTTGACCAAAAAGTCATCTTTACTCAAAATGGTCAATTCTTGACCCAATTACCAACTCATTGACCAAATAGATCAACTTTTCACCAAAAAGACAACTTTAGTCAAAATGGTCAATTTCTAACCCAATGACAACTAGTTGACCCAATGGGTCAACTTTTGACCAAAAATTCAATTTTAGTCAAAATAGTCAATTTTTTACCTAATGACCAATTATTGACCTAATAAGTCAATCTCTGACCAAAAAGTCAACTTTGGTCAAAATGGTCAATCCTTGACCCAATGACAAACCCATTGACCCAATAGGTCAACTTTTGACCAAAAGGTCAATTTTGGTCAAAATAATTAATTTTTGACCTAATGACCATCCATCGACCCAATAGGTCAACTTTCGACCAAAAAGTCAATTTCGGTCAAAATAGCTCAATTTTCGACCTAATGACCACCCATCAACCCAATAGTCAACTTCTGACCAAAAGTCAACTTTGGTCAAAATGGTCAATTTTTACCCAATGACCAACACGTCGACCCAATAGGTCAACTTTTGACCAAAAAGTCATCTTTGGTCAAAATGGTCAATTTTTGACCCAATTACCAACTCATTAGCCAAATAGGTCAACTTTTGACCAAAAAGTCAACTTTGGTCAAAATGGTCAATTTCTGACCCAATGACCACCCATTAACCCAAGGAGTTAACTTTTGACCAAAAATTCAATCTTGACAAAAAAAAGTCAATTTTTGACCTAATGAACAATTATTGACCAAATAAGTCAATCTCAGACCAAAAAGTCAACTTTGGTCAAAATGGTCAATCCTTGACCCAATGACAAACCCATTGACCCAATAAGTCAACTTTTGACCAAAAATTCAATTTTGGTCAAAATAATTAATTTTTGACCTAATGACGCATCCATCGACTCCAACATGTCAACTTTTGACCAAAAAGTCAACTTTGGTCAAAATGGTCAATTTTTTATCCAAGGTCCAACCCATTGACCCAATAGGTTAACTTTTGACCAAAAAGACATCTTTCGTCAAAATGGTCAATTCTCGACCCAATTATCAACTCACTGACCAAACAGGTCAGCTTTTAACCAAAAAGTCAACTTTGGTTAAAATGACAATTTCGACCTAATGACCACCCCGTTGACCCAATGGGTTAACTTTGACCAAAAATCAATTTTGGTCAAAATAGTCAACTTCTGACTAAAAAGTCATCTTTGGTCAAAATGGTCAATTTCTGACCCAATGACCATCCCATTGACCCAATGGGTTAACTTTGACCAAAAATTCAATTTTGGTCAAAATAGTCAATTTTTGACCTAATGACCAATTATTGACCCAATAAGTCAATCTTCGACCAAAAAGTCAATTTTGGTCAAAATGATCAATCTTGACCTAATGACAAACCCATTGACCCAATAGTCAACTTTTGACAAAAAAGTCAATTTTGGCAAAATAATCAATTTTGACCTAATGACCAATCCATCGAATCTAATAGGTCAACTTGCGACCAAAAAGTCAACTTTGGTCAAAATGATCAATTCTTGACCCAATGACCAACCCATTAACATAACAGTCAACTTCGACCAAAAAGTCAATTTTCATCAAAATGATCAATTTAATTAATCATCAATTATCGACTCAATAAGTCAATCTTCGACCAAAAAGTCAACTTGGTCAAAATGGTCAATTTCGACTCAATGACCAACCTATCGATCTAATAGGTCAACTTTTCGACCAAAAAGTCAACTTTGGTCAAAATGGTCAATTCTCGACCTAATAGACCAACCATCGTCCAATAAGTCATCTTTGGTCAATTTCGATGCAATTACCAACTCATCGACTCAATAAGTCAACTTTCGACTAAAAAGTCAATTTTGGTCAAAGTGATAAATTTCGACCCAATGACTAACCCGTCGATCCAATGGATCAACTTCGACCAAGAAGTCAACTTTGGACAAAATCGTCAATTTTCGACCCAATGACCAACCCATTGACCCAATAGGTCAACTTTTGACCAAAAAGTCAACTTTGGTCAAAATGGTCAATTCTGACCTAATGACCAACCCATTGACCTAATAGGTCAACTTTTGACCAAAAAGTCAACTTTGGTCAAAATGGTCAATTTCTGACCCAATGACCACCTCAGTCGACCAAATAGGTTAACTTTCGACCAAAAAGTCAACTTTGGTCAAAATAGTCAATTTTTCACCTAATGACCAATTATCGAATCCAATAAGTCAATCTTCGACCAAAAAGTCAACTTTGGTCAAAATGGTCAATCTCGACCTAATGACAAACTCATCGACCAAATAGTCAATTTTCAACCAAAAAGTCAATTTTGGTCAAAATAGTTAATTTTTGACCTAATGACCACCCATTGACTCAATAGGTCAACTTTTGACCAAAAAGTCAACTTTGGTCAAAATAGTCAATTTTTGACCCAATGACCAACCCATTGACCCAATAGGTCAACTTTCGACCAAAAAGTCATCTTCGGTCAAATTGGTCAATTGTTGACCCAATTACCAACTCATTGACCAAATAAGTCAACTTTTGACCAAAAAGTCAACTTTGGTCAAAAAGTTCAATTTCTCGACCTAATGACCACCCGTTGACTCAATGGGTCAACTTTGACCAAAAATTAATTTTGGTCAAAATAGTCAATTTTCGATCTAATGACCAATTATCGATCACAATAAGTCAATCACTGACCAAAAAGTCAACTTTATTCAAAATGTTCAATCCTTGATCCAATGACTAACCCATTGACCCAATAGTCAACATTTGACAAAAAAGTCAACTTTGGTCAAACTGGTCAATCATTGACCCAATAACCAACCCATTGACCCAATAGGTCAACTTTCGACTAAAAAGTCAATTTTGGTCAAAATAATCAATTTTCGACCTAATGACCAATTATCGACCTAAGTAAGTCCAATCTCCGACCAAAAAGTCAACTTCGGTCAAAATGGTCAATCTCGACCCAATGACCAACCCATCGACCCAATAGGTCAACTTTCGACCAAAAAGTCAATTTTGGTCAAAATGATCAATCTTCGACCCAATAGATCAACGTATCGATCAAATAAGTCAACTTTTAACCAAAAAGTCAATTTTTGAAGTAATGACCAATTATCAACCTAATAAGTCAATCTCTCGACCAAAAGTCAACTTTGTCAAAATGGTCAATCCTTGACCCAATGACAAACCCATTGACCCAATAGGTCAATTTTTGACTAAAAAGTTAATTTTGGTCAAAATAATCAATTTTTGACCTAGTGACCACCCATTGACCCAATAGGTCATATTTTGACCAAAAAGTCAACTTTAGTCAAAATGGTCAATTTTAGACCCAATGACCAACCCATTGACCCAATAGGTCAACTTTTGACTAAAAAGTCATCTTTAGTTAAAATGGTCAATTGTTGACCTAATTACCAACTCATTGACCAAATAGGTCAACTTTTGACCAAAAAGTCAACTTTGGTCAAAATGGTCAATTTCTAACCCAATGACCACCCCGTTGACCCAATGGGTTAACTTTTGACCAAAAATTCAATTTTGGTCAAAATAATCATTTTTTGACCTAATGACCAATTATTGACCCAATAAGTCAATCTCTGACCAAAACGTCAACTTTGGTCAAAATTGTCAATTCTTGACCTAATGACAAACCCATTGACCAATTAGGTCAACTTTTGACTAGAAAGTCAATTTTGGTGAAAATGGTCAATTTTTAACCTAATGACCACCCATCGACCCTAATATGTCAACTTTCGACCAAAAAGTCAACTTTGATCAAAATGGTCATATTTTCGACCCAATGACAAACCCATCGACCAAATTAATCAACTTTCGACCAAAAAGTCAATTTCGGTCAAAATGGTCAATTCGATCAATTACCAACCCATCGACTAAATAGTCAATTTACCAATGACCAATTATCGATCCAAGATGCCAATCTTCGACCAAAAAGTCAACTTTGGTCAAAATGGTCAATCTCAACCCAATGACCAACCCATTGATCCAATAAGTCAACTTTCGAGCAAAAAGTCAACTTCGGTCAAAATGATCAATCATCGACCTAATGACCAACCCATCGATCTAATCAGTCAACTTTTGACAAAAAAGTCAATTTTTGTCAAAATAAGTCAATTTTTGAATTAATGACCAATTATCGATCCAATAAGTCAATCTCCGACCAAAAAGTCAACTTTTGGTCAAAATGGTCAATCCTTAACCCAATGATAAACCCATCGACCTAACAGTCAACTTTCAACCAAAATATTAATTTTGGTCAAAATAATTAATTTTTAACCTAATGACCACCCATTAACCCAATAAGTCAACTTTCGACCAAAAAGTCAACTTTGGTCAAAATGGTCAATTTTTTACCCAATGACCAACCCATCGAATCCAATAGGTCAAATTTTCGACAAAAAGTCATCTCTAGTCAAAATGGTCAATTCTCGACCTAATTACTAACTCATCGACCAAATAAGTCAACTTTCGACTAAAAAGTTAACTTTGGTCAAAATGGTCAATTTCTGAACCAATGACTACGCCGTTGACCCAATGGGTTAACTTTTGACAAAATTTTCAACTTTAGTCAAAATACTCAATTTTTGACCTAATGACCAATTATTGACTCGATAAGTCAATCCCTGACAGTCAAATGGTCAAACCTGATCCAATGACAACCCTTAACCAATAGTCAACTTTCGACCAAAAAGACATAATTTGGTCAAAATAGTCAATTTTCGACCTATTGACCACCCATCGACCCAATAGGTCAACTTTCGACAAAAAGTTAACTTTGGTCAAAATGGACAATTTTTGTCCCAATGACCAACCCATTGACCGAAAAGGTTAACATTTGACCAAAAAGTCATCTTCGGTCAAAATTGTCAATTCTTAACCCAATTACTATCTCATTGACCAAATAGGTCAACTTTTGACACAAAAGTCAACTTTGGACAAAATGAACTATTTCTGACCCAATGACCACCCCGTACACCCAATGGGTTAACTGTTCACCAAAAGTTCAATCTTGGTCAAAATAGTCAATTTTTGAATTAATCACCAATTATTGACCCAATAAGTCAATCTCTGACCAAAAAGTCAACTTTGGTCAAAATGGTCAATCCTTGGCCCAATGACAAACCCATCGATCTAATAAGTTAACTTTCGACCAAAAAGTCAATTTTCAAAATATCAATCTTTGACTCTAATGAACGACCCATCGACCCAATAGGTCAACTTTCGACCAAAAAGTCAACTTTGGTCAAAATGGTCAATTTTTCGACCTAACGACCAACCCATCGACCTAATAAGTCAACTTTCAACCAAAAAGTCAATCTTTGGTCAAAATAGACTTAATTCATCGACCCAATAAGTCAACTTTCGACCAAAAAGTCATCTTTAGTCAAAATGGTCAATTCTCGACTCGAATGACCAACCACAGTCGACCCAATGAGTAAACTTTTGACCAAAAAGTCAATTTCGTCAAAATAGTCAATTTTTGAATTAATGACCAATTATCGACCCAATAAGTCAATCTCTGACAAAAAAGTGAATTTTGGTCAAAATGGTCAATCTTTAACCCAATGATAAACCTATTGACCCAATAGGTCAACTTTTGACCAAAATGTCAATTTTGTTCAAAAGAGTCAATTTTTAACCTAATGACCTCCCATTGACCTAATATGTCAACTTTGACCAAAAAGTCAACTTTGGTCAAAATTGTCAATTTTTAACATAATGACCAACTCATTGACCCAATAGATCAACTTTTGACCTAAAAGTCATCTTTGGTCAAGATGGTCAATTCTTGACACAATTACCAACTCATTGACCAAATATGTCAACTTTTGACTAAAAGGTCAACTTTCGACAAAATGATCAATCTTCGACCTAATGACCAACCCGTCGACTCCAATGGATCAACTTTCGACTAAAAATTTAATTTTGGTCAAAATAATCAATTTTGACCTAATGACCAAAATAATCAACTCAAATAATGGCTAATTATTGACTCGATAGTTAATCTCGACCAAAAAGTCAACTTTGGTCAAAATGATCAATCCTTAATCCAATGACAAACCCATCGACCTAATAAGTCAACTTTTAAGCAAAAAGTCAATTTTGGTCAAAATAGTTAATTTTTTACCTAATGACCACCCATTAACCCAAAAGGTCAACTTTTCACAAAAATCAACTTTGGTCAAAATAGACTATTTTTGACCTAATGACCTCCCATTGACCTAATAGGTCAACTTTTGACCAAAAAGTCAATTTTGGTTAAAATCGTCAATTTTTGACTTAATGACCAACCCATTGACCCAAAAGGTCAACTTTTGACCAAAAAGTCATCTTTGGTTAAAATTGTTAATTCTTGACCAAATTACCAACACATTTACTAAATAGGTCAACTTTTGACCAAAAAGTCAACTTTGATCAAAATGGTCAATTTTTCGACCTAATGACCACACCGTTCACCTAATGGGTTAACTTTCGACCAAAAATTCAATTTTGGTCAAAATAGTCAATTTTCGACCTAATGACCAATTATCGACTCAATAAGTCAATCTTCGACCAAAAAGTCAACTTTGGTCAAAATGGTCAATCTCGACCCAATGACAAACCCATCGACCTCAAGTAGGTCAACTTTTGACCAAAACGTCAATTTTGGTCAAAATAGTCAATTTTTGACCCAACGACCACCCATTGACCCAATAGGTCAACTTTTGACCCAAAAGTCAACTTTCGTCAAAATGGTCAATTTTTGATCCAATGACCAACTCATCGACCCAATAGGTCAACTCTCGACCAAAAAGTCAATTTTGGTCAAAATAGATAATTTTTGCTTAATGACCACCCATTGACCCAACAGGTCAACTTTTGATCAAAAAGTCAACTTTGGTCAAAATGGACAATTTTTGACCCAATGACTAACCCATTGACCCAACAGATTAACTTTTGACCAAATTGTCATCTTCGGTCAAAATGGTCAATTCTTGACCCAATTACCAACTCATTTGATATAATAGGTCAACTTTTGACCAAAAAGTCAACTTTGGACAAAATGGATAATTTCTGACCCAATGACCATCTCGTGACCCAATTGTTTAACTTTTGAGCAAACATTCAATGTTGGTCAAAAAAGGTCAACTTTTGACCAAAAAATCATCTTTAGTCAAAATGACAATTCTTCGACCCAATAAACCACCTCGTTCACCCAATGTGTTAACTTTTCGACCAAAATTCAATTTTGTCAAAATAGTCAATTTTCGACCTAATGACCAATTATTGACCCAATATGTCAATCTTCGACCAAAAAGTCAACTTTGGTCAAAATGGTTAATCTCGACCCAATAGCATCAACCTTCAATCTAAATTAGTCAATTATGGTCAAAATAATTAATTTTGGACCTAATGACCAATTATTAACCCAGAAAGCCAATCTTTGACCAAAAAGTCAACTTGGTCAAAATGGTCAATCGTTGACCCAATGACCAACCTAATGACCCAATACGTCAACTTTTAACCAAAAAGTCAACTTTGGTCAAAAGGATCAATCCTTGACCCAATGACCAACTCTTTGGTCCAATAGGTCAACTTTTAACCAAAAAGTCAATTTTGGTCAAAATTGTCAATTTTTAAATTACTCACCAATTATTAACCCAATAAGTCAATCTTTGACCAAAAAGTCAACTTTGGTCAAAATGGTCAATCCTTGACCCAATGACAAACCCATTGACCTAATAAGTCAACTTTTAACCAAAAAGTCAATTTTGGTCAAAATGATCAATTTTCGACCTAATGAACAACCCAATGACCCAATAGGTCAACTTTTGACCAAAAAGTCAACTTTGGTCAAAATGGTCAATATTTGACCCAATGACCAACCCATCGACCCAATAGGTCAACTTTTGACCAAAAAATGATCTTTGCTCAAAATGGTTAATTCTTGACCAAATTGCCAACTCATTGATCAATTAGGTCGACTTTTGACTAAAAAGTCAACTTTGGTCAAAATGGTCAATTTATCGACCTAATGACCACCACGTCGACCTAATAGTTAACTTTTGACTAAAAATTCAATTTTGGTCAAAATCATCAATTTTCGACCTAATGACCAACTCATTAATCCAATAATTTAATCTCTAACCAAAAAGTCAACTTTGGTCAAAATGGTCAATCCTCGACCCAATGACAAACCCATTTACCTAATAAGTCAACTTTCGACCAAAAAGTCAATTTTGGTCATAATGGATCAATTTTCGACCTAATGACTAACCCATCGACTCAAATTGATCAACTTCGACTAAAAAGCAATCTTCACCAAAATGTTCAATTCTTGAACTAATTACCGACTCATGACCAAATAGTCAACTTTCGATCTAATCACCAATTATCAACCCAATAAGCCAATCTTCCGACCAAGAAGTCAACTTTGGTCAAAATGGTCTATCCTCGACCTAATAACCAACCCATCGATCCAATCAGTCAACTTTCGACCAAAAAGTCAACTTTGGTCAAAATGATCAATCATCGACCCAACGACCAACCCATCGTCTAATAAGTCAACTTTCGACCAAAAAGTCAACTTTGGTCAAAATAATCAATTTTTGAATTAATGACCAATTATTTACCCAATAAGTCAATCTCTCGACAAAAAAGTGAATTTTGGTCAAAATGACCAATCCTTAACCCAATGATAAACCCATTGACCCAATAGGTCAACTTTAGACCAAAATGTCAATTTTGTTCAAAATAATTAATTTTTAACCAAATGACCTCCCATTGACCCAATATGTCAACTTTTGACCAAAAAGTCAACTTTAGTCAAAATGTCAATTTTTAACCCAATGACAAACTCATTGACCTAATAGATCAAATTTTGACTTAAAAGTCAACTTGTCAAGATGGTCAATTCGACGCAATGACCAACTCATCGACCTAAATATGTCAACTTTCGACTAAAAAGTCAACTTTGGTCAAAATGGTCAATTTTCGACCTTAATGAGCTACTCCATCGACCAAATCGATCAACTTTCGACCAAAAATTTAATTTTGGTCAAAATAGTCAATTTTTCGACCGATGACCAATATAGTCAATTTCTTGAATTAATGACCAATTATCGACCCAAGAAGTCAATCTTCGACCAAAAAGTCAACTTTAGTCAAAATGGTCAATCTCGACCTAATGACAAACCCATTGACCCAATAAGTCAACTTTCGACCAAAAAGTCAACTTTGGTCAAAATAGTTAATTTTTAATCTAATGACCAACTCATCGAATCTAATAGTCAACTTTCGACCAAAAAGTTAATTTTGGTCAAAATAGTCAATTTTTGACCTAATGACCACCCATCGATCAAATAAGTCAACTTCGACCAAAAAGTCAACTTTGGTCAAATGGTCAAATCCTGACCCAATGACCAACTCATCGACCAAATAGTTCAACTTTTGACCAAAAAGTCAACTTTGGTCAAAATGGTCAATTCTCGACCCAATGACCAACCTCGTTTACCCAATGAGTTAACTTTTGACCAAAAATTCAATTTTGGTCAAAATAGTCAATTTTTGACTAATGACCAATTATTGACCCAATAAGTCAATCTCTGACCAAAAAGTCAACTTTGGTCAAAATGGTCAATCCTTGACCCAATGACAAACCCATTGACCCAATACGTCAACTTTTGACCAAAAAGTCAATTTTGGTCAAAATAGTCAATTTTTGACCTAATGACCAACCCATTGACCCAATAAGTCAACTTTCGACCAAAAAGTCAACTTTGGTCAAAATGGTCAATTTTCGACCCAATGACCAACCCATCGACTCCAATAAGTCAACTTTCGACCAAAAAGTCAACTTTGGTCAAAATGGTCAATTTCGATCCAATGACCAACCCATCGACTCAATCGATACCAACTTTCGACCAAAAAGTCAATTTTGGATCAAAATAGTCAATTTTCACCTAATGACCAATTATCGACCCAATAAGTCAATCTTCTGACCAAAAATGTCAACTTCGGTCAAAATGGTCAATCTCGACCTAATGACAAACCCATCGACCCAATAGATCAACTTAACCAAAAAGTCAATTTTGGTCAAAATAGTCAATTTTTGACCTAATGACCACCCATTGACCCAATAGGTCAACTTTTGACCAAAAAGTCAACTTTGGTCAAAATAGTCAATTTTTGACCTAATGACCACCCATTGACCCAATAGGTCAACTTTTGACCAAAAAGTCAACTTTGGTCAAAATGGTCAATTTTTGACCTAATGACCAACCCATTGACCCAATAGGTCAACTTTTGACTAAAAAGTCTACTTTGGTCAAAATGGTTAATTCTTGACCTAATTACCAACTCATCGATCAAATATGTCAACTTTCGACTAAAAAGTCAACTTTGGTCAAAATGGTCAATTTCGACCAAATGACCACCCCGTCGAATCTAATGGGTTAACTTTCGACCAAAAATTCAATTTTGGTCAAAATAGTCAATTTTTGACTTAATGACCAATTATTGACCCAATAAGTCAATCTTTGACCAAAAAGTCAACTTTGGTCAAAATGGTCAATCCTTGACCCAATGACAAACCCTATCGACCCAATAGTCAACTTTCGACCAAAAAGTCAATTTTGTTCAAAATAGTAAATTTTATACTTAATGACCACCCATAGACCCAATAGGTCAACTTTTGACCAAAAAGTCAACTTTTGTCAAAATGGTCAATTTTTGACCCAATGACCAACCTAATAGATCAACTTTTGACTAAAAAGTCATCTTTGGTCAAAATGGTCAATCTTGACCCAATTACCAACTCATTGACCAAATAGGTCAACTTTCGACTCAAAAAGTCAACTTTGGTCAAAATAGACAATTTCTGACCCAATTACCACCCCGTTGACCCAATGGGTCAAATTTTGACCAAAAATTTAATTTTGGTCAAAAAAATCAATTTTCGACCTAATGACCAATTATTGACCCAATAAGTCAATCTCCGACCAAAAAGTCAACTTTGGTCAAAATGATCAACTTCGACCCAATGACAAACCCATCAACCCAATCAGTCAACTTTCGATCCAAAAAGTCAATTTGGTCAAAATAGTTAATTTTCGACCTAATGACCACCCATCGACCTAATAAGTCAACTTTCGACCAAAAAGTCAACTTTTGTCAAAATGGTCAATTTTCGACCTAATGACCAACCCATCGACCCAATAGGTCAACTTTCGACTAAAAAGTCATCTTTGGTCAAAATGGTCAATTTCGACCTAATTACCAACTCATCGACCAAATAAGTCAACTTTCGATCAAAAAGTCAACTTTGGTCAAAATGGTCAATTTCTGACCCAATGACTACCTCGTCGACCCAATAGGTTAACTTTCGACCAAAAATTCAATTTTGCGTCAAAATAGGTCAACTTTTCGACCAAAAAGTCAACTTTGGTCAAAATGGTCAATTTCTCGACCTAATAACCACCACGTCGACCCAATGAAGTCAACTTTTCGACTAAAAATTTAATTTTGGTCAAAATAATCAATTTTCGACCTAATGACCAATTATTCGACCTAATAAGTCAATCTCTGACCAAAAAGTCAACTTTGGTCAAAATGGTCAATCCTCGACCTAATGACCAACCCATCGACCTAATACAGTCAACATTTCGACCAAAAAGTCAACTTTGGTCAAAATAGATCAATTTTCGACCTAATGACCACCCAATCAACTCGATCAAGTCAACTTTTGACCAAAAGTCAATTTTGGTCAAAATAGTCAATTTTTGACCTAATGACCAATTATTAACCCAATAAGTCAATCTCTAACTAAAAAGTCAACTTTGGTCAAAATGGTCAATCCTTGACCCAATGACAAACCCATTGATCCAATAGGTCAACTTTTGACCAAAAGTCAACTTTGGTCAAAATGGTCAATTTCTCGACCCAATGACCAATCCCATCGACCTAATAAGTCAACTTTCGACCAAAAAGTCAACTTTAGTCAAAATAGTCAATTCTCGACCAAATTACCAACTCATCGACCCAATAGTCAACTTTCGACCAAAAAGTCATCTTTAGTCAAAATGGTCAATTCTTGACTCAATGACCAACCCACGTCGACCCAACAGGTTAACTTTTGACCAAAAAGTCAATTTCGGTCAAAATAGTCAATTTTTGAATTAATGACCAATTATTGACCCAATAAGTCAATCTCTGACCAAAAAGTCAACTTTGGTCAAAATGGTCAATCATTAACCCAATGACAAACCCATTGACCCAATAAAGTCAACTTTCGACCAAAATGTCAATTTTGGTCAAAATGAGCTCAATTTTTAACCTAATGACTATCCTATCGACCTAATATGTCAACTTTCGACCAAAAAGTCAACTTTGGTCAAAATGGTCAATTTTTAACGTAATGACCAACTCATCGATCTAATAGATCAACTTTCGACCAAAAAGTCATCTTCGATCAAAATGGTCAATTCTCGACCCAATTACCAACTCATCGACCACATAGTCAACTTTTGACTAAAAAGTCAACTTTGAACAAAATGATCAATTTCTGACACAATGAGCATCCCGTTGACCCAATTGATCAACTTTTGACCAAAAATTTAATTTTGGTCAAAATAGTCAATTTTTGACCTAATGACCAAAATAATCAAATTTTGAAATAATGACCAATTATCGACCCAATAAGTCAATCTCTTACCAAAAAGTCAACTTTGGTCAAAATGGTCAATCCTTAATCCAATGATCAAACTCATCGACCTAATCAGGTCAACTTTCGAGCAAAAGGTTAATTTTGGTCAAAATAGTTAATTTTTGACCTAATGACCACCCACTAACCCAAAAGGTCAACTTTTCACAAAAAAATCAACTTTGGTCAAAATAGACTATTTTTGACCTAATGACCTCCCATTGACCTAATAGGTCAACTTTTGACCAAAAAGTCAATTTTGGTCAAAATGCGTCAATTTTTCAACCTAATGACCAACCCATCGACCTAATATGTCAACTTTCGACCAAAAAGTCATCTTTCGTTAAAATGGTTAATTCTTGACCAAATTACCAAAACATTTACCAAATTGGTCAACTTTTGACCAAAAAGTCAACATTGATCAAAATTTTCATTTTCTGACCCAACGACCACCCCGTTCACCTAATGGTTTAACTTTCGACCAAAAATTCAACTTTGGTCAAATTAGTCAATCTTCGACCTAATGACCAATTATCGACCTAATAAGTCAATCTCTCGACCAAAAAGTCAACTTCGGTCAAAATGGTCAATCCTCGACCTAATGACAAACCCTTTGACTCAAGAGGTCAACTTTTGACTAAAAAGTCAATTTTGGTCAAAATAATCAATTTTTGACCTAATGACCACCCATTAACCCAATAGGTCAACTTTTGACTAAAAAGTCAACTTCGGTCACAATGGTCAATTTTCGACTCAATGACCAACTCATCAATCTAATAGTCAACTTTTCGACCAAAAAGTCAATTTTGATCAAAATAATCAACTTTTGACTTAATGACCACCTCATCGACCTAACAGTCAACTTTTGATCAAAAAGTCAACTTTGGTCAAAATGGTTAATTTTCGACCTAATGACCAACCCATTGACCCAATAAGTCAACTTTCGACCAAAATTTCATCTTCTAGTCAAAATGATCAATTTTCGACCCAATTACCAACTCATTCGATCAAATATGTCAACTTTTGACCAAAAAGTCAACTTTGATCAAAATGGATCAATTTTCGACCTAATGACAACCCCGTCGACCTAATTGGTTAACTTTCGAGCAAAAATTCAATGTTGTCAAAATAGTCAACTTTTCACCAAAAAGTCATCTTTAGTGAAAATAGTCAATTTTGACCCAATAAACTCCACTCGTCACCCAATGAGTTAAGTTTTCGACCAAAAATTCAACTTTCGATCAAAATAGTCAATTTCGACCTAATGACCAATTATTGACCCAATAAGTCAATCCCCGACCAAAGTCAATTGTCAAATGTCAACCTTCGACCTAATAGTCAACTTTCGACCAAATAGTCAACTATGGTCAAAATAATCATTTTTGACCTAATGACCAATTATTAACCCAAGAAGCCAATCTTCGACCAAAAAGTCAACTTTGGTCAAAATGGTCAATCGCTCGAATCCAATGACTAACACATTGACCCAATAGGTCAACTTTTGACCAAAAAGTTAACTTTTGTCGAAATGATCAATCCTTGACCCAATAACCAACCCATTGGCCTGATAAGTGCTTTTAACCAAAAAGTTAATTTTGGTCAAAATATTCAATTTTTGAATTAATCACCAAATATTGACCCAATAAGTAAAACTCTGACTGAAAAGTCAATTTTGGTCAAAATTGTCAATCTTCGACCCAATAACAAACCCATCGACCCAATAAGTCAACTTTCAACCAAAAAGTCAATTTTGGTCAAAATTGTCAATTTTCGACCTAATGACCACCCATCGACTCTAATAGTCAACTTTTCGACAAAAAGTTAACTTTGTTCAAAATGGACAATTTTTGACCCAATGACCAACCCATTGACCCAATAGGTCAACTTTTGACCAAAAAATCATCTTTGGTCAAAATGGTCAATTCTTGACCAAATTGCCAACTCATTGACCAATTAGGTCGACTTTTGACTAAAAAGTCAACTTTGATCAAAATAGTCAATTTATGACCCAATGACCACCACGTTGACCCAATGGGTTAACTTTTGACCAAAAATTCAATTTTGGTCAAAATTATCAATTTTTGACCTAATGACCAATTATTGACCCAATAAGTCAATCTCTAACCAAAAAGTCAACTTTGGTCAAAATGGTCAATCCTTGACCCAATGACAAATCCATTTACCCAATAGGTCAACTTTTGACCAAAAAGTCAATTTTGGTCAAAATAGTCAATTTCTGACCGAATGACCACCCATCGACGCCAATAGTCTACTTTTGACCAAAAAGTCAACTTTGGTCTAAATTGACAATTTTTGACCCAATGACGAACCCATTGTCCAAATTGATCAACTTTTCACTAAAAAGTAATCTTCAATCAAAATAGTCAATTCTTAACCCAATTACTAACTCATGACCAAATAGGTAAATTTTTGACCTAATGACCAATTATTTACCCAGTAAGCCAATCTCTGACCAAGAAGTCAACTTTGGTCAAAATGGTCAATCCTCGACCCAATAACCAACCCATCAATCTAATGAGTCAACTTTCGACCAAAAAGTCAACTTTGGTTAAAATGATCAATTTCGACTCAATGACCAACCCATTGGCCTCATAGGTCAACTTTTGACCAAAAAGTCAATTTCGGTCAAAATAGTCAATTTTTGAATTAATGACCAATTATTTACCCAATAAGTCAATCTCTGACAAAAAGTCAACTTTGGTCAAAATGGTCAATCCTTAACCCAATGACAAACTCATTGACCCAATAGGTCAACTTTTGACCAAAATATCAACTTTGTTCAAAATAGTTAATTTTTAACCTAATGACCTCCCATTAACCCAATATGTCAACTTTTGACCAAAAAGTTAACTTTGGTCAAAATGTCAATTTTTAAGCCAATGACAAACTCATTGACCCAATAGATCAACTTTTGACTAAAAAGTCAACTTTTGTCAAGATGGTCAATTCTTGACGCAATAACCAACACATTGACCAAATATGTCAACTTTTGACTAAAAAGTCAACTTTAGTCAAAATTATCAATTTTTGAACTAATGAGCACCCCGTTGACCAAATCGATCAACTTTTGACCAAAAATTTAAATTTGGTCAAAATAGTCAATTTTTGACATGATGACCAAAATAATCAATTTTTGAATTAATGACCAATTATTGACCCAGTAAGTCAATCTCTGACCAAAAAGTTAACTTTGCTCAAAATGGTCAATCATTGACACAATGACAAACCTATTGACCCAATAAGTCAACTTTTGACCAAAAAGTCAATTTTGGTCAAAATAGTTAATTTTAACCTAACGACCACCCATTGACCTAACAGGTCAACGTTTCGACCAAAAAGTCAACTTTCGTCAAAATAATCAATTTTGACCTAATGACCACCCATCGACACTAATAGTCAACTTTCGACCAAAAAGTCAACTTCGAACTCTAATTACCAACTCATCGACCAAATATTTCAACTTTTCGACCAAAAAGTCAACTTTGGTCGAATGGTCAATTTCGACCCAAATGACCACCTCGTTCAATCCAACGGAGAATCTTCGACCAAAAATCTAACTTGGTCAAAATAATCAATTTTTGACTAATGAGCAATTATCGACCCAATAAGTGAATCTCTCGACTAAAAAGTCAACATTGGTCAAAATGGTCAATCCTCGACCCAATGACAAACCCATCGACCCAATAAGTCAACTTTCGACCAAAAGATCAATTTTGGTCAAAATCGATCAAATTTTCGATCTTAATGACCACTCATCGACCTAACAAGTCAACTTTCGACCAAAATGTCAACTTTAGTCAAAATGGTCAATTCCTGACCCAATGACCAACCCATTGACCCAATAGGTCAACTTTTGACCAAAAAGTCAACTTCGTCAAAAAGATCAATTTCGATCTAATCAACGACTCCCATCGACTCATCGATAAACTTCTGACTAAAAGTTTATTTGCTTGACTATAATAAATAATTTTCGACCTAATGACCAAGATAGTCAATTTTTGAATTAATGACGCAATTATCAATCTAATATGTCAATCCCTAACCAAAAAGTCAACTTCTGTCAAAATGGTCAATCCTCGACCCAATAACAAACCCATTGTCCCAATAGATCATCTTTTGACCAAAAAGTCAATTTTGGTCAAAATAGTTAATTTTTGACTTAATGACCACCCATTAACACAATAGGTCAACTTTTGACAAAAAAATTTATCATGGTCAAAATAGTCATTTTTTGACCTAATGACCTCCTATCGAACCATATAGCAAACTTTCACCAAAAAGTCAACTTTGAGAAAATGGTCAATTCTCGACTCAATGACCAACCCATCGACCCAATAGACAACTTTCGACCAAAAAGTTATATTTGGTCAAAATGGTTAATTCTCGACCTAAATGACCAACTCATCGACCAAATATGTCAACTTTTCGACTAAAAAGTCAACTTTGGTCAAAATGGTCAATTTCTGACCAAACGACCTAACCCGTTAACCTAAAGAGTTATCTTTTGACCAAAACTTCAATTTTGGTCAAAATAGTCAATTTTTGACCTATTGACCAATTATTGACCCAATAGGTGAATCTCTGACCAAAAAGTCACTTTGGTCAAAATTGTCAATCCTTGACCCAATGACAAACCCATTCGACTCAATCAGATCAACTTTTCGACCAAAAATTCAATTTTGATCAAAATAATCAATTTTTAACTTAATGACCACCCATCGATCCAACAGGTCAACTTTTGACCAAAAAGTCAACTTTGGTCAAAATGGTCAATTTTAACTCAATGACCAACCCATTGACCCAATAGATCAACTTTTGACTAAAAATTTATCTTTCTTCAAAATGGTCAATTGTTAACGTAATTACCAACTCAATGACCAAATAGGTCAACTTTTGACCAAAAAGTCAACTTTGGCGAAAATGGTTAGTTTCTGACCCAATGCACCCCCCGTTGACCCAATGGATCAATTTTTGACTAAAAATTTAATTTTGGTGAAAATAATCATTTTTTGACCTAATAACCAATTATTGACCCAATAAGTCAATCTCCCACCAAAAAGTGAACTTTGGGCAAAATTGTCAATCCTTGACCCAATGACAAACCCATTGCCTAATAGGTCAACTTTTGACCAAAATGTCAATTTTGGTCAAAATAGTCAATTTTTGACCTAATGATCACCCATTGACCAAATAAGTCAACTTTTGACCAAAAAGTCAACTTTGGTCAAAATTTTCAATTTTTGACCTAATGACTAACCCATTGACCCAATAGGTCAACTTTTGACCAAAAAGTTATCTTTGGTCAAAATTGTCAATTCTTAACCAAATTACCAACTCATTGACCAAATAGGTCAACTTTTGATAAAAAAGACAACTTTGATCAAAATGCTCAATTTTTGACACAATGACTACCTCGTTGAGCCAATGGGTTATGTTTTGACCAAAAATTCAATTTTAGTTAAAATAGGTCAATTTTTGACCAAAAAGTCAACTTTGGTCAAAATGGTCAATTTCTAACCTAATAACCACCACATTGACCAAATGGGTAAACTTTTGACCAAAAATTTAATTTTGGTCAAAATAATCAATTTTTGACCGAACGACCAATTATTGAACCAATAAGTAAATCTCTGACCATAAAGTCAACTTTGGTCAAAATGGTCAATCCTTGACCCAATGACCAACCCATTAACCCAATAGGTCAAATTTCGAACAAAAAGTCAATTTTGACAATATAGTCAATTTTCGACATAATGACCACCCATCGATCTCGATAGTCAACTTTCGAATCAAAAGTCAATTTTGGTCAAAATAATCAATTTTCGACCTAATGACCAATTATCGACCCAAATAAGTCACCTCTTAACCAAAAAGTCAACTTTGGTCAAAATGGTTTATCCTCGACCCAATGACCATCCCATTGATCCAATAGTCAACTTTCGACCAAATCGATCAACTCTCGACCCAATCGATCAAGCCATCGGCCTAATAGTCAACTTTCGACCAAAAAGTCAATTTCATTCAAAATAGTCAATTTTTGAATTAATGACCAATTATTGACACAATAAGTCAATCTCTAACAAAAGTGAATTTTGGTCAAAATGGCCATTCCTTAACCCAATGATAAACCCATTGACCCAATAGGTCAACTTTTGACTAAAATATAAATTCTGTTCAAAATAGTTAATTTTTAACCTAATGACCTCCCATTGACCCTAAAGGTCAACTTTTGACCAAAAAGTCAACTTTGGTCAAAATGGTCAATTTTTTACCCAAAGACCAACCCATTGACCCAATAGGTCAAATTTTGACTAAAAAGTCATCTTTAGTCAAAATAGCCAATTCTTGACCCAATTACCAACTCATTGTCCAAATAGGTCAACTTTTGACCAAAAAGACAACTTTGGTCAAAATGGTCAATTTCTGACCCAATGACAACCCCGTTGACCCAATGGGTTAACTTTTGACAAAAAATTCAATTTTAGTCAAAATAGTCAATTTTTGACCTAATCACCAATTATTGACCCAATAAGTCAATCTCTGACCAAAAAGTTAACTTTGGTCGAAATGGTCAATCCTTAACCCAATGACAAACCCTTTGACCCAATAGGTCAACTTTTGACCAAAAAGTCAATTTTGGTCAAAATAGTTAATTTTCGACTTAATGACAATCCATTGACCCAATAGGTCAACTTTTGACCGAAAAGTCAATTTCGGTCAAAATAGTCAAATTTTGACCTAATGACCACCCATTAACCCAATAGGTCAACTTTTGACGAAAATGTTAACTTTGGTCAAAAGGGTCAATTTTTGACCCAATGACCAACCCGTCAACCCAATAGGTCAACTTTTGACTAAAAAGTAATCTTTGGTCAAAATGTTCAATTCTTGACCCAATTACCAACTCATTAGCGAAAAAGGTCAACTTTTGACCAAAAAGTCAACTTTGGTCAAAATGGTCAATTTCTGACCAATGACCACCCTATTAACCCAATGAGTTAACTTTTGACCAAAAATTCAATCTTGGCAAAAAAAGTCAATTTTTGTTCTAATGACCAATTATTAACCAAATAAGTCAATCACAGACCAAAAAGTCAACTTTGGTCAAAATGGTCAATCCATAATCCAATGACAAACCCATTGACCCAATAGTTCAACTTTTGACCAAGAAGTTAATTTTGTTCAAAATAGTCAATTTTTGACCTAATGAGCACTCTTGACCCAATATGTCAACTTTTGACCAAAAAGTCAACTTTAGTGAAAATGGTCAATTTTTTATCCAATTACCAACCCATTGACCCAGTAGATATTATTTTGACCAAAAAGTCATCTTCGGTCAAAATGGTCAATTCTTGACCGGTTTACCAACTCATTGACCAAATAAGTTAACTTTTGACCAAAAATTCAACTTTGGTCAAAATAGACAATTCTGACTCAATGACCACCCCATTCACCCAATGGGTTAACCTTTGACCAAAAATTCAATTTTGGTCAAAATAGGTCAACTTCTGACTAAAAAGTCATCTTTGGTCAAAATGGTCAATTTCTAACCCAATGACCATCCCGTTGACCCAATGGGTTAACTTTTGACCAAAAATTCAATTTTGGTCAAAATAGTAAATTTTTGACCAAGTGTCCAATTATTGACCCAATAAGTCAATCTCTGACCAAAAAGTCAATTTTGGTAAAAATAGCCAATCCTTGACCCAATGACAAACCCATTGACCCAATAGGTCAACTTTTGACAAAAAAGTCAATTTTGACAAAAATAGTGAATTTTAAACTTAATAACCACCCATTGACCCAATAGGTCAACTTTTGACCAAAAAGTAAACTTTGGTCAAAATGATCAATTCTTGACCCAATGACCCACCCATTGGCCTAATAGGTCAACTCTTGACCAAAAAATTAATTTTCGTCAAAATAGTCAATTTTTGAATTAATCACCAATTATTGACTCAATAAGTCAATCTCTGACCAAAAAGTCTACTTTGGTCAAAATGGTCGATTTTTGACTCAACGACCAACCCATTGACCCAATAGGTCAATTGTTGACCAAAAAGTCATCTTTTGTCAAAATGGACAATTTTTTACCCAATAGATCAACTTTCGTCCAAAACGTTATCTTTGGTCAATTCTTGATGCAATTACCAACTCATTAACTATATAAGACAACTTTTGACTAAAAAGTCAACTTTGGTCGAAGTGATAAATTTCTGACCCAATGAGCACCCCGTTGACCCAATCGATCAGCTTTTCACCAAGAAGTTAACTTTGGAAAAAATGGTCAATTTTTGACCCAATGACCAACCCATTGACCCAATAGTTCAACTTTTGACCACAAAGTCATCTTTGGTCAAAATGGTGAATTCTTGACCAAATTACCAACTTATTAACCAAATAGGTCAACTTTTGACCAAAAAGTCAACTTTGGTCAAAATGGTCAATTTTTTACCTCACAACCACCCAGTTGACCCAATGGGTTATCTTTTGACCAAAACTTCAAGTTTGGTCAAAATAGTCAATTTTTGACCTAATGACCAATTATTGAACCAATAACTGAATCTCTGACCAAAGAGTCAACTTTGGTCAAAATGGTCAATCCTTGACCCATTGACAAACCCATTGACAAAATATGTCAACTTTTAAACAAAAAGTCAACTTTGGTCAAAATATTTAATTTTTGACCTATTGACCACTCATTGACTTAATAGGTCAACATTTGACCAAAAATTCAACTTTGGTCAAAATCGTCAATTTTTTACCCAATGACTAACCAAACGACCCAATTGGTCAACTTTTGACCAAAAAATCATCTTCGGTCAAAATGGTTAATTCTTGACCCAATTACCAACTCATTGACCAAATATGTCATTTTTTTGTCCAAAAAGTCAAATTTGGCCAAAATGGTCAATTTCTGACCCAACGACCACCCCGTTGACCCAATGGGCCAACTTTAAAAAAAATTATTTTTGTAAAATTAATAAATTTTTGATCTAATGACCAATTATTGACACATTAAGTCAAACTCCGACCAAAAGTTAACTTCGGTTAAAATGGTCAATCCTTGACCCATTGACCAACTCATTGACCTAATAGGTCAATTTTTGACCAAAAAGTCAACTTTGGTAAAAATGGTCAATCGTTGACCCAATGGTTCAAATTTGACCCAATAGGTTAACATTTGACCGAAATAGTCAATTTTTGACCTATTAACTACCCATTGACCCTATGGTTCAAATTTGACCAGAAAGTCAACTTTGGTAAAAATGGTCAATTTTTGACCCAATGACCAACCCATTAACCCAATAGGTTAACATTTGACCAAAAAGTCATCTTCGGTCAAAATGGTCAATTCTTCACCCAATTACTATCTCATTGACCAAATAGGTTAACTTTTGACCAAAAAGTCAACTTTGGACAAAATGGACAATTTCTGACCCAATGACCACCCCGTACACCCAATGGGTTAACTGTTCTCCAAAAGTTCAATATTGGTCAAAATAGTCAATTTTTGAATTAATCACCAATTATTGACCCAATAAGTCAATCTCTGACCAAAAAGTCAACTTTGGTCAAAATGATCAATCCTTGACCTAATGACAAACTCATTGACCCAATAAGTTAACTTTTGACCAAAACGTTAATTCATAATAGTCAATTTTGGACCTAATGAACATCATTGACCCAATAGGTCAACTTTTGACCAAAAAGTCAACTTTGGTCAAAATGGTCAATTTTTTACCCAACGACCAACCCATTGACTCAATAGGTCAATTTTTGACCAAAAAGTCATCTTTGGTCAAAATAGTCAATTCTTGACCAAATAGGTCAACTTTTGACTAAAAAGTCATCTTTAGTCAAAATGGTCAATTTCTGACTCGAGGACCACCACGTTGACCCAATGGCTTAACTTTTGACCAAAAAGTCAATTTCGGTCAAAATAGTCAATTCTTGAATTAATGACTAATTATCGACCCAATAAGTCAATCTCTGACAAAAAAGTGAATTTTGGTCAAAATGGCCAATCTTTAACCCAATGATAAACCTATTGACCCAATAGGTCAACTTTTGACCAAAATGTCAATTTTGTTCAAAAGAGTCAAATTTTAACCTAATGACCTCCCATTGACCTAATATGTCAACTTTGACCAAAAAGTCAACTTTGGTCAAAATGGTCAATTTTTAACCTAATGACCAACTCATTGACCCAATAGATCAACTTTTAACCTAAAAGTCATCTTTAGTTAAGATGGTCAATTCTTGACGCAATTACCAACTCATTGACCAAATAGGTCAACTTTTGACTAAAAAGTCAACTTTGGACAAAATGATCAATTTTTGACTCAATGAGAACCCCCTTGACCCAATGGATCAACTTTTGACCAAAAATTTAATTTTGGTCAAAATAGTCGATTGACCTAATGACCAAAATAATCAACCTTTGAAATAATGGCCAATTATTGACCTAATAAGTTAATCTCTTACCAAAAAGTCAACTTTGGTCAAAATGGTCAATCCTTAATCCAATGACAAACTCATTGTCCCAATAGGTCAACTTTTGAGCAAAAAGTTAATTTTGGTCAAAATTGTTAATTTTTTACCGAATGACCACACATTAACCCAAAAGGTCAACTTTTCACAAAAAAAGTCAACTTTGGTCAAAATAGTCAATTTTTGACCTAATGACCTCCCATTGACCTCATAGGTCAACTTTTGACCAAAAAGTCAATTTTGGTTAAAATCGTCAATTTTTGACCTAATGAACAACCCATCGATCTAACAGTCAACTTTTGACCAAAAAGTCATCTTTGGTTAAAATGGTTAATTCTTGACTAAATTACCAACACATTTACCAAATAGGTCAACTTTTGACCAAAAAGTCAACTTTGATCAAAATGGTCATTTTTTTACCCAACAACCACCCTGTTCACCTAATGGGTTAACTTTTGACCAAAACTTCAATTTTGGTCAAATTAGTCAATTATTGACCTAATGACCAATTATTGACCCAGTAAGTGAATCTGACCAAAAAGTCAACTTTGGTCAAAATGTTTAATCCTTGACCTAATGACAAACCCTTTGACTCAAGTGGTCAACTTTTGACTAAATAGTCAATTTTGGTCAAAATAGTTAATTTTTTGACCTAACGACAACCCATTAACCCAATAGGTCAACTTTTGACCAAAATTTCATCTTCGGTCAAAATGATCAATTCTTGACCCAATTACCAACTCATTTGATAAAATAGGTCAACTTTTGACCAAAAAGTCAACTTTTGACAAAATGGATAATTTCTGACCTAATGACCACCCCGTTGACCCAATTGGTTAATTTTTGAAAAAAAATTCAATGTTGGTCAAAATAGGTCAACTTTTGACCAAAAAATCATCTTTAGTGAAAATTTTCAATTTCTGACCTAATAAACCCCCCGTTCACCCAATGGGTTAACTTTTGACCAAAAATTCAATTTTGGTCAAAATAGTCAATTTTTGACCTAATGGCCAATTATTGACCCAATATGTCAATCTTTGACCAAAAAGTCAACTTTGGTCAAAATGGTTAATCCTTGACCCAATGAGAAACTCATTGACCCAAAAGGTCAACTTTTGACGAAATTGTCAATTATGGTCAAAATAATCAATTTTGGACCTAATGACAAATTATTAACCCAGTAAGCCAATCTTTGACCAAAAAGTTAACTTTGGTCAAAATGGTCAATCATTGACCCAATGACCAACCCAATGACCCAATACGTCAACTTTTAACCAAAAAGTCAACTTTGGTCAAAAGGATCAATCCTTGACCTAATGACCAACTCTTTGGCCCAATAGGCCAACTTTTAACCAAAAAGTCAATTTTTGTCTATATTATCAATTTTTGAATTACTCACCAATTATTAACCCAATAAGTAAATCTTTGACCAAAAAGTCAAATTTGGTCAACGTGGTCAATCCTTGACCCAATGACAAACCTATTGACCCAATAAGTCAACTTTTAACCATAAAGTCAATTTTGGTCAAAATAGTCAATTTTTGACCAAATGAACACCCATTGACCCAATAGGTCAACTTTTGACCAAAAAGTAAACTTTGGTCAAAATGGTCAATTTTTTACCCGTTGACCAACCCATCAACCCAATAGGTCAACTTTTGACCAAAAAATCATCTTTGCTCAAAATGGTTAATTCTTAACCAAATTGCCAACTCATTGATCAATTAGGTCGACTTTTGACTAAAAAGTCAACTTTGATCAAAATGGTCAATTTATGACCCAGTGACCACCACGTTAACCCAATGGCTTAACTTTTGACCAAAAATTCAATTTTGGTCAAAATTGTCAATTTTTGACCTAATGACCAATTCTTGACCCAATAATTTAATCTCTAACCAAAAAGTCAACTTTGGTCAAAATGGTCAATCCTTGACCCAATGACAAACCCATTTACCCAATAGGTCACCTTTTGACCAAAAAGGAAATTTTGGTCAAAATTGTTAATTTTTGACCGAATGACCACCCATTTGAGCAATAGGTCAACTTTTGACGAAATAGTCAACTTTGATTAAAAAGAACAATTTTTGACCCAATGACGAACCCATTGACCAAATTCATCAACTTTTGATTAAAAAGTAATCTCCAGTCAAAATGGTCAATTCTGGACCTAATTACCAACTCATGACTAAATAGGTCCATTTTTGACCTAATGACCAATTATTGACCCAGTAAGCCAATCTCTGACCAAGAAGTCAACTTTGGTCAAAATGGTTTATCCTTGACCCAATAACCAACCCATTGACCCAATAGGTCAACTTTTGACCAAAAGGTCAACTTTGGGTAAAATGATCAATCCTTGACCCAATGACCAACCCATTGGCCTAATATGTCGACTTTTGACCAAAAAGTCAACTTCTGTCAAAATAGTCAATTTTTGAATTAATGACCAATTATTTACCCAATAAGTCAATCTCTGACAAAAAAGTGAATTTTGGTAAAAATGACCAATCCATATCCCAATGATAAACCCATTGACCCAATTGGTCAACTTTTGACCAAAATGTCAATTTTGTTCAAAATAGTTCATTTTTAACCTAATGACCTCCCATCGAATCTAATATGTCAACTTTTGACCAAAAAGTCAACTTTGGTCAAAATGTCAATTTTTAACCCAATGACAAACTCATTGACCCAATAGATCAACTTTTGACTAAAAAGTCATCTTTGGTCAAGATGGTCAATTCTTGACACAATAACCAACTCATTGACCAAATATGTCAACTTTTTACTAAAAAGTCAACTTTGGTCAAAATTATCAATTTCTGACCTAAGAGCACCCTGTCGACCAAATCGATCAACTTTTGACCAAAAATTTAATTTTGGTCAAAATAGTCAATTTTTGACCTGATGACCAAAATAGTCAATTTTGAATTAATGACCAATTATTGACCCAGTAAGTCAATCTCTGACCAAAAAGTCAACTTTGCTCAAAATGGTCAATCCTTGACACAATGACAAACCCATTGACCCAATAAGTCAACTTTTGACCAAAAAGTCAATTTTGGTCAAAATAGTTAATTTTTAACCTAACGACCACCCATTGACCCAATAGGTCAACGTTTGACCAAAAAGTTAACTTTGGTCAAAATAGTCAATTTTTGACCTAATGACCACCCATTGACACAATAGGTCAACTTTTGACCAAAAAGTCAACTTTGACCAATTACCAGCTCATTGACCAAATATTTCAACTTTTGACCAAAAAGTCAACGTTGGTGAGAATAGTCAATTTCTGACCCAACGACCACCTCGTTGACCCAATGGGTTTACTTTTGAGCAAAAATTCAAATTTAGTCAAAATTGTCAATTTTTTAGCTTATGAGCAATTATTGACCCAATAAGTGAATCTCTGACCAAAAAGTCAACATTGGTCAAAATGGTCAATCCTTGACCCAATGACAAACTCGTTGACCCAATAAGTCAACTTTCGACCAAAAAGATAATTTTGGTCAAAATAGTTAAATTTTGACTTAATGACCACCCATTGACCCAATAGGTCAACTTTTGACCAAAAACTCAACTTTGGACAAAATGGTCAATTTTTTACCCAATGACCAACCCATTGACCCAATAGGTCAACTTTTGACCAAAAAGTCAACTTTGGTCAAAATGATCAATTTCTGATCCAATGAGCACCCCGTTGACTCATTGGATCAACTTTTGACCAAAAATTTATTGTTGGTTAAAATAGTTAATTTTTTACCTAATGACCAAGATAGTCAATTTTTGAATTAATGACCAATTATTGACTCAATAAGTTAATTTCTATCAAAAAAGTCAACTTTGGTCAAAATGGTCAATCCTTGACCCAAGAATAAACCCATTGTCCCAATAGATCAACTTTTGACCAAAAAGTCAATTTTGGTCAAAATAGTTCATTTTTGACCTAATGACCACCAATTAACCCAATAGGTCAACTTTTGACGAAAAATTCAACATTGGTCAAAATAGTCATTTTTTGACCTAATGACCTCCCATTGAACCAATAGGTCAACTTTTGACCAAAAAGTCAACTTTGGAGAAAATGGTCAATTTTTGACCCAATGACCAACCCATTGACGCAATGGGACAACTTTTGACAGAAAAGTTATATTTGGTCAAAATAGTTAATTCTGGACCAAATTACCAACTCATGGACCAAATATGTCAACTTTTGACAAAAAGTCAACTTTGGTCAAAATGGTCAATTTCTGAGCAAACGACCACCCCGTTGACCTAATGGGTTAACTTTTGACCAAAACATCAATTTTGGTCAAAATAGTCAATTTTTGACCTATTGACCAATTATTGACCCAATAGGTGAATCTCTGACCAAAAAGTCAACTTTGGTCAAAATGGTCAATCCTTGACCCAATGACAAACCCTTTGACCCAATAGGTCAAATTTTGACTAAAAATTCAATTTTGGTCAAAATAGTCAATTTTTTACTTAATGACCGCCCGTTGACCCAATATGTCAACTTTTGACCAAAAAGTCAACTTTGGTCAAAATGGTCTATTTTTAACTCAATGACCAACCCATTGACCTAAAAGATCAACTTTTGACAAAAAATTTATCTTTGGTCAAAATGATCAATTGTTGACGTAATTACCAACTCATTGGCCAAAAAGGTCAACTTTGGTCAAAATGGTAAGTTTTTGACCCAATGAGCACCCCGTCGACCCAATGGATCAACTTTTGACCAAAAATTTAATTTTGGTGAAAATAATCAAATTTTGACCTAATAACCAATTATTGACCCAATAAGTCAATCTCTGACCAAAAAGTGAACTTTGGTCAAAATTATCAATCCTTGACCCAATGACAAACCCATTGCTTAATAGGTCAACTTTTGACCAAAAAGTCAATTTTGGTCAAAATAGTCAATTTTTGACCTAATGATCATTCATTGACCCAATAGGTCAACTTTTGACCAAAAAGTCAACTTTGTCAAAATTGTCAATTCTTGACCAAATTACCAACTCATTGACCAAATAAGTTAACTTTTGATAAAAAAGACAACTTTGGTCAAAATGCTCAATTTTTGACACAATGACTACCTCATTGAGCCAATGGGTTAAGTTTTGACCAAAAGTTCAATTTTTGTTAAAATAGGTCAATTTTTGACCAAAAAGTCAACTTTGGTCAAAATGGTCAATTTCTGACCTAATAACCACCACGTTGACCCAAAGGGTAAACTTTTGACCAAAAATTTAATTTTGGTCAAAATAATCAATTTTGACCTAATGACCAATTATTCAACCAACAAGTAAATCTCTGACCAAAAAGTCAACTTTGGTCAAAATGGTCAATCCTTAACCCAATGACCAACCCATTGACCCAATAGATCAAATTTTGAACAAAAATTCAATTTTGGACAAAATAGTCAATTTTTGACATAACGATCAACCATTGACCCGATATGTTAAGTTTGACCAAAAGTCAATTTTGGTCAAAATATTCTATTTTTGACCTAATGACCAATTATTGACCCAGCAAGCCGGTCTCTAACCAAAAGTCAACTTTGGTCAAAATGGTTTATCCTTGACCCAATGACCAACCCATTGATCCAATAGGTCAACTTTTTATCAAAAAGTCAACTTTGGTCAAAATTGTCAATTTTTGACCCAACGACCAACCCATTGACCTAATAGGTCAACTTTTGACCAAAAAGTCATCTTTGGTCAAAATAGTTAATTCTTGACCAAATTACCAACTCATTGACCAAATAGGTCAACTTTTGACTAAAAAGTCATCTTTAGTCAAAATGGTCAATTTCTGACTCAAGGACCACCACGTTGACCCAATGGGTTAACTTTTGACCCAAAAGTCAATTCGGTCAAAATAATCAATTTTTGAATTAATGCCCAATTATTGACCCAATAAGTCAATTTGTGACAAAAAGTGAATTTTGGTCAAAATGGTCAATCGTTAACCCAATGATAAACCCATTGACCCAATAGGTCAACTTTGACCAAAATGTCAATTTTGTTCAAAATAGTCAATTTTTAACCTATTGACCTCCAATTGACCTAATATGTCAACTTTAACCAAAAAGTCAACTTTGGTCAAAATGGTTAATTTGTAACCTAATGACCAACTCATTGACCCAATAGATCAACTTTTGGTCAAAAAGTTATCTTTGGTCAAGATGGTTAATTCTTGATGCAATTTCCAACTCGTTGACCAAATAAGTCAACTTTTGACTAAAAAGTCAACTTTGGATAAAATAATCAATTTATGACCCAATGAGCACCCCGTTGACCCAATTGATCAACTTTTGACCAAATATTTAATTTTGGTCAAAATAGTCAATATTTGACCTAATGACCAAAATAATCAACTTTTGAAATAATGGCCAATTATTGACCCAATAAGTCAATCTCTTACCAAAAAGTCAACTTTGGTCAAAATGGTCAATCCTTAATCCAATGTCAAACTCATTGTCCCAATAGGTCAACTTTTGAGCAAAAAGTTAATTTTGGTCAAAATTGTTAATTTTTGACCTAATGACCACCCACTAACCCAAAAGGTCATCTTTTCACAAAAAAAAATGAACATTGGTCAAAAAAGTCAATTTTTGACCTAATGACCTCCCATTGACCTAATAGGTCAACTTTTGACCAAAAATTGAATTTTAGTTAAAATCGTCAATTTTTAACCTAATGACCAACCCATTGACCCAATATGTCAACTTTTGACCAAAAAGTCATCTTTGGTTAAAATGGTTAATTCTTGACCAAATTACCAACACATTTACCAAATAGGTCAACTTTTGACCAAAAAGTCAACTTTGATCAAAATGGTCATTTTTTGACCCAACGACCACACCGTTCACCTAATCGGTTAACTTTTGACCAAAACTTCAATTTTGGACAAATTAGTCAATTTTTGACCTAATGACCAATTATTGACCTAATAATAGAATCTCTGACCAAAAAGTCAACCTTTGTCAAAATGGTTAATCCTTGACCCAATGACAACCCTTTGACTCAAGTGGTCAACTTTTGACTGAAAAAGTTAATTTTGGTCAAAATAGTCAATTTTTGACCTAATGACCACCCATTAACCCAATAGGTCAACTTTTGACCAAAAAGTCAACTTTGGTCACAATGGTCAATTTTTTACCTAATGACCAATCTGTTGACCCAATAGGTCAACTTTTGACTAAAAAAGTCAATTTTGGACAAAATAATCAATTTTTGACTTAATGACCACCCATTGACCCAACATGTCAACTTTTGATCAAAAAGTCAACTTTAGTCAAAATGGTCAATTTTTGACCCAATGACTAACCCATTGACCCAATAGGTCAACTTTTGACCAAAATTTCATCTTCGGTGAAAATGATCAATTCTTGACCCAATTACCAACTCATTTGATAAAATAGGTCAACTTTTGACCAAAAAGTCAACTTTGGACAAAATGAATAATTTCTGACCCAACGACCACCCCGTTGACCCAATTGGTTAACTTTTGAGCAAAAATTCAATGTTAGTCAAAATAGGTCAACTTTTGACCAAAAAGTCATCTTTAGTGAAAATGGTCAATTTCTGACCCAATAAACCCCCCCGTCACCCAATGGGTTAACTTTTGACCAAAAATTTAATTTTGGTCAAAATAGTCAATTTTTGACCTAATGGCCAATTATTGACCCAATAAGTCAGTCCCTGATCAAATAGTCAACTTTGGTCAAAGTGGTTAATCCTTGACCCAATAGGTCAACTTTTGACCAAATAGTCAATTATGGTCAAAATAATCAATTTTTGATCTATTGACCAATTATTAACCCAGTAAGCAAATCTTTGATCAAAAAGTCAACTTTGGTTAAAATGGTCAATGGTTGACCTGATGACCAACCCAATGACCAAATACGTCAACTTTTAACCAAAAAGTCAAGTTTGGTCAAAAGGATCAATCCTTGACCCAATGACCAACCCTTTGGACTAATAAGTCAACTTTTAACAAAAAAGTCAATTTTGGTCAAAATAGTCAATTTTTGAATTACTCACCAAATATTTACCCAATAAGTAAATCTTTGACCAAAAAGTCAACTTTGGTCAAAATGGTCAATCTTTGACCCAATGACAAACCCATTGACCCAATAAGTCAACTTTTAACCAAAAAGTCAATTTTGGTCAAAATAGTCAATTTTTGATCTAATGACCACCCATTAACCTAATAGGTCAACTTTGACCAAAAAGTCAACTTTGGTCAAAATGGTCAATTTTTGACCCAATGACCAACCCATTGACCCAATAGGTCAACTTTTGACCAAAAAATCATCTTTGGTCAAAATTGTCAATTCATGACCCAGTGACCACCACGTTGACCCAATGGGTTAACTTTTGACCAAAAATTCAATTTTGGTCAAAATTATCAATTTTTGACCTAATGACCAATTCTTCACCAAATAATTTAATCTCTAACCAAATAGTCAACTTTGGTCAAAATGGTAAATCCTTGACCCAATGACAAACCCATTTACCCAAAGGTCACCTTTTGACCAAAAAGGAAATTTTGGTCAAAATAGTTAATTTTTGACCGAATGACCACCCATTGACGCCATAGGTCAACTTTTGACCAAAAAGTCAACTTTGGTCAAAATGGACAATTTTTGACCCAATGACGAACCCATTGACCAAATTGATCAACTTTTCACTAAAAAGTAATGTTCAGTCAAAATGGTCAATTCTTGACCCAATTACCAACTCATGACCAAATAGGTGAATTTTTGACCTAATGACCAATTATTGAACCAGTAAGCCAATCTCTGACCAAGAAGTCAACTTTGGTCAAAATGGTTTGTCCTTGACCCAATAACCAACTCATTGACCCAGTAGGTCAACTTTTGACCAAAAGGTCAACTTTGGTTAAAATGATCAATCCTTGACTCAATGACCAACCCATTGGCCTAATAGGTCAACTTTTGACCAAAAAGTCAATTTCAATCAAAATAGTCAATTTTTGAATTAATGACAGATTATTTATCCAATAAGTCAATCTTTGACAAAAAAGTGAATTTTGGTAAAATTGGCCAATCCTTAACCCAATGACCAACCCATTGACCCAATAGGTCAACTTTTGACCAAAAAGTCAACTTTGGTCAAAATGATCAATTTCTGATCCAATGAGCAGCCCGTTGACTCATTGGATCAACTTTTGACCAAAAATTTATTGTTGGTTAAAAGAGTCAATTTTTTACCTAATGACCAAGATAGTCAATTTTTGAATTAATGACCAATTATTGACTCAATAAGTTAATCTCTAACAAAAAAAGTCAACTTTGGAAAAAATGGTCAATCCTTGACCCAATAATAAACCCATTGTCCCAATAGATCAACTTTTGACCAAAAAGCCAATCTTGGTCAAAATAGTTAATTTTTGACCTAATGACCACCAATTAACCCAATAGGTCAACTTTTGACGAAAAATTCAACATTGGTCAAAATAGTCATTTTTTGACCTAATGATCTCCCATTGAACCAATAGCTCAACTTTAGACCAAAAAGTAAACTTTAGAGAAAATGGTTAATTTTTGACCCAATGACCAACCCATTGAAGCAATGAGGCAACTTTTGGCCGAAAAGTTATATTTGGTCAAAATGGTTAATTCTTGACCAAATTACCAACTCATTGACCAAATATGTCAACTTTTGACAAAAAAGTCAACTTTGGTCAAAATGGTCAATTTCTGAGCAAATCGACCAACTCATTGATCTAATGGGTTAACTTCTGACCAAAACATTAATTTTAGTCAAAATAGTCAATTTTTGACCTATTGACCAATTATTGACCCAATAGGTGAATCTCTGACCAAAAAGTCAACTTTGGTCAAAATGGTCAATCCTTGACCCAATGACAAACCCTTTGACCCAATAGGTCAAATTTTGACCAAAAATTCAATTTTAGTCAAAATAGTCAATTTTTGACTTAATGACCACCCGTTGACCCAATAGGTCAACTTTTGACCAAAAAGTCAACTTTGGTCAAAATGGTCAATTTTTACCTCAATGACCAACCCTTTGACCTAATAGATCAATTTTTGACCAAAAAATCATCTTTGGTCAAAATGATCAATTGTTGACGCAATTACCAACTCATTGGCCAAATAGGTCAACTTTTGACCAAAAAGTCAACTTTGGTCAAAATGGTAACTTTCTGACCCAATGAGCACCCCGTCGACCCAATGGATCAACTTTTGACCAAAAATTTAATTTTGGTGAAAATAATCAATTTTTGACCTAATAACCAATTATTGACCCAATAAGTTAATCTCTGACCAAAAAGTGAATTTTGGTAAAAATTATCATTCCTTGACCCAATGACAAACCTATTGCCTAATAGGTCTACTTTTGACCAAAAAGTCAATTTTGGTCAAAATAGTCAATTTTTGACCTAATCATCACCCATTGACCCAATAGGTCAACTTTTGACCAAAAAGTCAACTTTTGTCACAATTCTCAATTTTTGACCTATTGACCAACCCATTGACCCAATAGGTCAACTTTTGTCCAAAAAGTCATCTTTGGTCAAAATTGTCAATTCTTGACCAAATTACCAACTCATTGACCAAATAAGTCAACTTTTGATAAAAAAGACAACTTTGGTCAAAATGCTCAATTTCTGACACAATGACTACCTCGTTGAGCCAATGGGTTAAGTTTTGACCAAAAATTCAATTTTAGTTAAAATAGGTCAATTTTTGACCAAAAAGTCAACTTTGGTCAAAATGGTAAATTTTTGACCTAATAACCACCACGTTGACCCAACGGATAAACTTTTGACCAAAAATTTAATTTTGGTCAAAATAATCAATTTTTGACCTAATGACCAATTATTCAACCAATAAGTAAATCTCTGACCAAAAAGTCAACTTTGGTCAAAATGGTCAATCCTTGACCCAATGACCAACCCATTGACCCAATAGATCAAATTTTGAACAAAAAGTCAATTTTGGACAAAATAGTCAATTTTTGACATAATGACCACCCATTGACCCGATAGGTCAACTTTTGACCAAAAGTCAATTTTGGTCAAAATAGTCAATTTTTGACCTAATGACCAATTATTGACCCAGCAAGCCAGTCTCTAACCAAAAAGTCAACTTTGGTCAAAATGGTTTATCCTTGACCTAATGACCAACCCATTGATCCAATAGGTCAACTTTTGACCCAATGGGTTAACGTTTGTCCAAAACTTCAAGTTTGGTCAAAATAGTCAATTCTTGACCTAATGACCAATTATTGAACCAATAAGTGAATCTCTGACGAAAAAGTCAACTTTTAAACCAAAATGGTCAATCCTTGACCCATTGACAAACCCATTGACAAAATAGGTCAACTATTAAACAAAAAGTCAACTTTGGTCAAAATATTCAATTTTTGACCTAATGAACACCCATTTACTCAATAGGTCATCTATTGACCAAAAATTCAACTTTGGTCAAAATCGTCAATTTTTTACCCAATGACTAACCAAATGACCCAATAGGTCAACTTTTCACCCAAAAAATCATCTTCTGTCAAAATAATTAATTCTTGACCCAATTACCAACTCATTGACCAAATAAGTCATTTTTTGACCAAAAAGTCAACTTTGGTCAAAATGGTCAATTTCTGACCCAACGACTGCCCCGTTGACCCAATGGGCCAACTTTTGAAAAAAAGTTTTATTTTTGTAAAATTAATCAATTTTTGACCTAATAGCCAATTATTGACACATTAAGTCAAACTCTGACAAAAAATTCAACTTCGGTTAAAATGGTCAATCCTTGACCCATTGATCAACACATAGACCCAATAGGTCAATTTTTGACCAAAAAGTCAACTTTGGTAAAAAATGGTCAATCGTTGACCCAATGACCAACCCATTGACCCAATAAGTCAAAATTTGACCAAAAAGTTAATTTCGGTCAAAATAGTCATTTTTTAACCAAATGACCAATTACTGACCTAGTAATCCAATCTCTGACAAAAAAGTCAACTTTGGTCAAAATGGTCAAACCTTGACCCAATGACCAACCCATTAACCTTAAAGTTTAACTTTTAACCAAAAAGTCAACTTTGGTCAAAATGATCTATCATTGACTCAATGACCAACGCATTGGCCAAATAGGTCAACTTTTGACCAAAAAACCAATTTTGGTCAAAATAGTCAATTTTTAAAGTAATGACCAATTATTGACCCAATAAGTTAATCTCTAACCAAAAAGTCAACTTTAGTCAAAATGGTCAATTTTAGACCTAATGACCAACCCATTGACCCAATAGGTCAACTTTTGACTAAAAAGTCATCTTTTGTCAAAATGGTCAATTCTTAACCTAATTATCAACTATTAACCAAATTGGTCAACTTTTGACCAAAAAGTCAACTTTGGTTATTCTGACCCCATGACCCCCCGTAAACCCAATGGGTTAACTTTTGACCAAAAATTTAATTTTTGTCAAAATAGCCAATTTTTGATCTAATGACCAGTTATTGACCCAATAAGTCATTCTCTGACCAAAATGTTAACTTTGGTCAAAATTGTCAATCCTTGACCCAATGACAAACCCATTAACCCAATAAGTCAACTTCTGACCAAAACGCTAATTTTGGTCAAGATAGTCAATTTTTGGCCGAATGACCACCCATTGACCCAATAGGTCCACTTTTGACCAAAAAGTCAACTTTGGTCAAAATGGTCAATTTTTGACCCAATGACAAACCCATTGACCAAATAGATCAACTTTTGACAAAAAAGTAATCTTCGGTCAAAATGGTCAATTCTTGGACCAATTACCAACCCATTGACCAAATAGGTCAATTTTGACCTAATGACCAATTATTGACCCAGTAAGCCAATCTCTGACCAAAAAGTCAAGTTTGGTCAAAATGGTTTATCCTTAACCCAATGACCAACCCATTGACCCAATAAGTCAACCTTTGAGTAAAAGGTTAACTTTTGTCAAAATGATCAATCAGTGACCCCATGACCAACCCATTGGCCTAATAGGTCAACTTTTGACCAAAAATTCAATTTATTTCAAAATAGATAAATATTAAATTAAAGACCAATTATCAACCCTATAAGTCAATCTCCGACAAAAAAATGAATTTTGGCCAAAATGATCAATCCTTAACCCAATGATAAACCCATGGACCCAATAGGTCAACTTTTAACCAAAATGCTAATTTTGTTCAAAATAGTCAATTTTTAACCTAATGACCTCTCATTAACCCAAAAGGTCAACTTTTGACCAAAAAGTCAACTTTGGTCAAATTGGTCAATTTTTTACCCAATGACCAACTCATTGACCCAATAGGTTAAATTTTGAGTAAAAAGACATCTTTGGTCAAAATGGTCAATTCTTGACCCAATTACCAACTCATAGACTAAATAAGTCAACTTTTGACCAAAAAGTTAACTTTGGTCAAAATGGTCAATTTTTGACCCAATGACTACACCGTTGACCCAATGGGTTAACTTTTGACAAAAATTTCAGCTTTAGTCAAAATTATCAATTTTTGAGCTAATGACCAATTATTGACCCGATAAGTCAATCTCTGACCAAAAAGTCAACTGGTCAAAATGGTCAATCTTTAACCAAATGATAAACCCATTGACCCAATAGGTCCACTTTTGACCAAAAAGAATAATATGGTCGAAATAGTCAATTTTTGACCAATTGAACACTCATTAACCCTATGGGTCAACTTTTGACTAGAAAGTCAACTTTGGTAAAAATGGTTAATTTTTGACCCAATGACCCAATAAGTTAACATTTGACCAAAAAGTCATCTTCAGTCAAAATGGTAAATTCTTGACCCAATTACTATCTTATTGACCAAATAGGTCAACTTTTGACCAAAAAGTCAACTTTTGACAAAATGGACAATTTCTGATCCAATGACCACCCCGTTCACCCAATGGGTTAACTGTTCACCAAAAATTCAATTTTGGTCAAAATAGCTAATTTTTGAATTAATCACCAATTATTGACCCAATAAATCAATCTCTCGACCAAAAAGTCAACTTTGTCAAAATGGTCAATCCTTGACCCAATGACAAACCCATTGACCCAATAGATCAACTTTTGACCAAAAAGTCATCTTTGGTCAAGATGGTCAATACTTAACGCAATTACCAACTCATTGACTTAATAGGTCAACTTTTGACTAAAAAGTCAACTTTGGATAAAATGATCAATTTCTGACCCAATGAGCACCCCGTTGACCCGATGGATCAACTTTTGACAAAAAATTTAATTTTGGTCAAAATAGTCAATTTTTGACCTGATGACCAAAATAATCAACTTTTGAATTAATGGCCAATTATTGACCCAATAAGTCAATCTCTTACGAAAAATTTAACTTTGGTCAAAATGGTCAATCCTTAATCCAATGACAAACTCATTGTCCCAATAGGTCAACTTTTGAGCAAAAAGTCAATTTTGGTTAGAATAGTTAATTTTTAACCTAATGACCACCCATTAACCCAATAGGTCAACTTTTGACAAAAAAAATCAACTTTGGCCTAAATAGTCAATTTTTGACCTAATGACCTCCAATTGACTTAAAAGGTCAACTTTTGACCAAAAAGTTAATTTTAGTTAAAATCGTCAATTTTTGACCTAATGACCAACCCATTGACCCAATAAGTCAACTTTTGACCAAAAAATTATCTTTGGTTAAAATGGTTAATTCTTAACCAAATTACCAACACATTTACCAAATAGGTCAACTTTTGACCAAAATGTCAACTTTGGTCAAAATGATCAATTTTTGACCCAACGACCACCCCGTTCACCTAATGGGTTAACTTTTGACCAAAACTTCAATTTTGGTCAAATTAGTCAATTTTTGACCTAATGACCAATTATTGACCCAATAAGTGAATCTCTGACCAAAAAGTCAACTTTGGTCAAAATGGTTAATCCTTGACCTAATGACAAACCCTTTGACTCAAGAGGTCAACTTTTGACTAAAAACCCAGTTTTGGTCAAAATAGTCAATTTTTGACCAAATGACCACCCATTAACCCAATAGGTCAACTTTTGACCAAAAAGTCAACTTTAGTCACAATGGTCAATTTTTGACCCAATGACCAATCATGTCAACTCATCAATAGTCAACTTTCGACTCAAAAAGTCAATTTTGGTCAAAATAGTCAATTTTTGACTTAATGACCACCCATTGACCCAAGAGGTCAACTTTTGATCAAAAAGTTAACTTTGGTCAAAATGATCAATTTTTTACCCAATGATCAACCCATTGACCCAATTGGTCAACTTTTGACCAAAATGTCACCTTCGGTTAAAATGGTCAATACTTGACCCAATTACCAACTCATTTGATAAAATAGGTCAACTTTTGACCAAAAAGTCAACTTTAGACAAAATGGATTATTTCTGACCCAATGATCACGCCGTTGACCCAATTGGTTAACTTTTCAGCCAAAATTCAATGTTGATCAAAATAGGTCAACTTTTGACCAAAAAGTCATCTTTGGTGAAAATGTTCAATTTCTGACCCAATAACCCACCCCCCCCTCCGCTCACCCAATGGGTTAACTTTTGACCAAAAGTTCAATTTTGGTCAAAATAGTCAATTTTTGACCTAATGCCCAATTATTGACCTAATAAGTCAATCTGTGACCAACAAGTCAACTTTGGTGAAATTGGTTAATCCTTGACCCAATAAGAAACCCATTGACCCAATAGGTCAACTTTTTACCAAAAAGTCAATTATGCTCAAAATAATTAATTTTTGACCTAATGACTAATTTTTAACCCCATAAGCCAATCTCTGACCAAAAATTCAACTTCGGTCAAAATGGTCAATCGTTGACCTAATGACCAACCCAATGACCAACCCAATGACCCAATACGTCAACTTTTGACCAAAAAGTCAACTTTGGTCAAAAGGATCAATCCTTGACCCAATGACCAAACCTTTGGCCTAATAGGTCAACTTTTAACCAAAAAGTCAACTTTTGAACAAAAAAATCAACTTTGCTCAAATTGGTCAATTTTTTACCCAATGACCAACCCATTGACCCAATAGGTTAAATTTTGAGTAAAAGTCATCTTTGGTCAAAATGGTCAATTCTTGACCCAATTACCAACTCATTGACCAAATAAGTCAACTTTTGACCACAAAGTTAACTTTGGTCAAAATGGTCAATTTTTGACCCAATGACTACGCCGTTGACCCAATGGGTTAACTTTTGACAAAATTTTCAACTTTAGTCAAAATAGTCAATTTTTGACATAATGACTAATTATTGACCGGATAAGTTAATCCCTGACCAAAAAGTCAACTTTGGTTAAAATGGTCAATCCTTAACCAAATGACAAACCCATTGACCCAATAGGTCCACTTTTGACCAAAAAGAATAATTTGGTCGAAATAGTCAATTTTTGACCTATTGACCACCCATTGACCCTATGGTTCAAATTTGACCAGAAAGTCAACTTTAGTAAAAATGGTCAATTTTTGACCCAATGACCAACCCATTGACCCAACAGGTTAACATTTGACCAAAAAGTCATCTTCGGTCAAAATGGTCAATTCTTAACCCAATTACTATCTCATTGACCAAATAGGTCAACTTTCAACCAAAAAGTCAACTTTGGACAAAATGGACAATTTCTGACCCAATGACCACCCTGTACACCCAATGGGTTAACTGTTCACCAAAAGTTCAATCTCGGTCAAAATAGTCAGTTTTTGACTTAATCACCAATTATCAATCTAATAAGTCAATCTCCGACCAAAAAGTCAACTTTGGTCAAAATGGTCAATCCTCGACCCAATGACAAACCCATCGACCCAATAGTTTAACTTTTGACCAAAATCAATTGTCAAAATAATCAATTTCGATCTAATGAACACCTATCGACCCAATAGGTTAACTTTTGACCAAAAAGTCAACTTTGGTCAAAATGGTCAATTTTTGACCCAACGACCAACCCATTGACCCAATAGGTCAACTTTTGACCAAAAAGTCATCTTTAGTCAAAATAGTCAATTTTTGACCAAATTACCAACTCATTGACCAAATTGGTCAACTTTTGACCAAAAAGTCATCTTTAGTCAAAATGGTCAATTTCTGATTAGAGGACCACCACGTTGACCCAATGGGTTAACTTTTGACCAAAAAGTCAATTTTGGTCAAAATAGTCAATTTTTGAATTAATGACCAATTATTGACCCAATAAGTCAATATCTGACAAAAAAGTGAATTTTGGTCAAAATGGTCAATCCTTAACCCAATGATAAACTTATTGACCCAATAGGTCAACTTTTGACCAAAATGTCAATTTTGTTCAAAATAGTCAACTTTTAACCTAATGACCTTCCATTGACCTAATATGTCAACTTTGACCAAAAAGTCAACTTTGGTCAAAATGGTCAATTTTTAACCTAATGACCACCAACTCATTGACCCAATAGATCAATTTTTAACCAAAAAGTTATCTTTGGTCAAGATGGTCAATTCTTGACGCAATTACTAACTCATTGACCAAATAGGTCAACTTTTGACTAAAAAGTCAACTTTGGACAAAATGATCAATTTCTGACCCAATGAGCACCCCGTTGACCCAATGGATCAACTTTTGACCAAAAATTTAGATTTGGTAAAAAAAAGTCAATTTTTGACCTAATGACCAAAATAATCAACTTTTGAAATAATGGCCAATTATTGACCTAATAAGTTAATCTCTTACCAAAAAGTCAACTTTGGTCAAAATGGTCAATCCTTAATCCAATGACAAACACATTATCCCAATTGGTCAACTTTTGAGCAAAAGTTAATTTTGGCTAAAATTGTTAATTTTTAACCTAATGACCACCCATTAACCCAAAAGGTCAACTTTTCACAAAAAAAATCAACTTTGGTCAAAATAGTTAATTTTTGACCTAATGACCTTCCAATGACCTAATAGATCAACTTTTGACCAAAAAGCCAATTTTGGTTAAAATCGTCAAATTTTGACCTAATGACCAACCCATTGACCCAATAGGTCAACTTTTGACCAAAAACTCATCTTTGGTTAAAATGGTTAATTCTTGACCAAATTACCAATACATTTACCAAATAGGTCAACTTTTGACCAAAAAGTCAACTTTGATCAAAATGATCATTTTTTGACCCAACAACCACCCCGTTCACCTAATGGGTTAACTTTTGACCAAAACTTCAATTTTGGTTAAATTTGTCAATTTTTGACCTAATGACCAATTATTGACCCAGTAAGTGAATCTCTGACCAAAAAGTCAACTTTAGTCAAAATGGTTAATCCTTGACCCAATGACAAACCCTTTGACTCAAGTGGTCAACTTTTGACTAAAAAGTCAATTTTGGTCAAAATAGTCAATTTTTGACCTAACGACCACCCATTAACCCAATAGGTCAACTTTTGACCAAAAAGTCAACTTTGGTCACAATGGTCAATTTTCGATCTAATGACCAATCCATTGACCCAATAGGTCAACTTTCGACCAAAAAGTCAATTTTGGTCAAAATAATCAATTTTCGACTTAATGACCAACCCATCGACCCAACAAGTCAACTTTCGATCAAAAAGTCAACTTTGGTCAAAATGGTCAATTTTTGACCCAATGACTAACGCATTGACCCAATAGATTAACTTTTGACCAAAATGTCATCTTCGGTCAAATTGGTCAATACTTGACCCAATTACCAACTCATTTGATGTAATAGGTCAACTTTTGACCAAAAAGTCAACTTTGGACAAAATGGATAATTTCTGACCCAATGACCACCCTGTGACCGAATTGGTTAACTTTTGAGTAAAAATTCAACGTTGGTAAAAATAGGTAAACTTTTGACCAAAAAGTCATCTTTAGTGAAAATGGTCAATTTCTGACACAATAAACCCGCCGTTCAACCAATGGGTTAACTTTTGACTAAAAATTCAATTTTGGTCAAAATAGTCAATGTTTGACCTAATGGCCAATTATTGACCCAATAAGTCAATCTTTGACCAAAAAGTCAACTTTGGTCAAAATGGTTAATCCTTGACCCAATGAGAAACCCATTGACCTAATAGGTCAACTTTTGACCAAATAGTCAATTATGGTCAAAATAATCAATTTTTGACCTAATGACCAATTATTAACCCAGTAAGCCAATCTTTGACCAAAAAGTCAACTTTGGTCAAAATGGTCAATCGTTGACCCGATGACCAACCCAATGACCCAATTCGTCAAATTTTAACCAAAAAGTCAACTTTGGTCAAAAGGATCAATCCTTGACCCAATGACCAACCCTTTGGCCTAATGAGTCAACTTTTAACCAAAAAGTCAATTTTGGTCAAAATAGTCAATTTTCGAATTACTCACCAATTATTAACCCAATAAGTAAATCTCTCGACCAAAAAGTCAACTTTGGTCAAAATGGTCAATCCTCGACCTAATGACAAACCCATCGACCCAATAAGTCAACTTTTAACCAAAAAGTCAATTTTGGTCAAAATAATCAATTTTTCGACCTAATGAACACCCATCGATCCGATAAGTCAACTTCGACCAAAAAGTCAACTTCGGTCAAAATGGTCAATCTTCGACCCAATGACCAACCCATTAACCTAATAGTCAACTTTCGACCAAAAATCATCTTTGGTCAAAATGATCAATTCTCGACCAAATTGACCAACTCATCGACCAATTAGGTCGACTTTTGACTAAAAAGTCAACTTTGATCAAAATGGTCAATTTATGACCCAGTGACCACCACGTTGACCCAATGGGTTAACTTTTGACCAAAAATTCAATTTTGGTCAAAATTGTCAATTTTTGACCTAATGACCAATGCTTGACCCAATAATTTAATCTCTAACCAAAAAGTCAACTTTGGTCAAAATGGTCAATCCTTGACCCAATGACGAACCCATTTACCCAATAGGTCACCTTTTGACCAAAAAGAAAATTTCGGTCAAAATAGTTAATTTTTAACCGAATGACCACCCATTGACGCAATAGGTCAACTTTTAACCAAAAAGTCAATTTTGGTCAAAATGAACAATTTTTGACCCAATGACGAGTCCATTGACCAAATTCATCAACTTTTGACTAAAAAGTAATCTTGAGTCAAAATGGTCAATTCTTGACCTAATTAACAACTCATGACCAAATAAGTCCATTTTTCACCTAATGACCAATTATTGACCCAGTAAGCTAATCTTTGACCAAGAAGTAAACTTTGCTCAAAATGGTTTATCGTTGACCCAATAACCAACCCATTGACCCAATAGGTTAACTTTTGACCAAAAAGTCAACTTTGGTCAAAATGATCAATCCTTGACCCAATGACCAACCCATTGGCCTAATAAGTCAACTTTTGACCAAAAAGTCAATTTTGGTCAAAATAGTCAATTTTTGAATTAATGACCAATTATTTACCCAATAAGTCAATCTTTGACCAAAAAGTCAACTTTGGTCAAAATGGTCAATCCTTAACCCAATGATAAACCCATCGACCCATACAGTCAACTTTCGACGAAAATGACAATTTTGTTCAAAATAGATAATTTTTAACCTAATGACCACCCATTGACCCAATATGTCAACTTTTGACAAAAAAGTCAACTTTGGTCAAAATTGTCAATTTTTAACCCAATGACCAACCCATCAACTCAATAGATCAACTTTCGACTAGAAAGTCATCTTTGGTCAAAATGGTCAATTCTCGACTCAATTACCAACTCATCGACCAAATATGTCAACTTTCGACTAAAAAGTCAACTTTGGTCAAAATGATCAATTTTCGACCTAATGACCACCCCATCGACCAAATGGATCAACTTTCGACCAAAAATTTAATTTTGGTCAAAATAGTCAATTCTTGACCTGATGACCAAAATAGTCAATTTTTGAATTAATGACTAATTATTGACCCAATAAGTCAATCTCTGACCAAAAAGTCAACTTTGCTCAAAATGGTCAATCCTTGACACAATGACAAACCCATTGACCCAATAATCAATTTTTGACTTAACGAACACCCATTGACCCAATAGGTCAACTTTTGATCAAAAAGTCAACTTTGGTCAAAGTGGTAAATTTTTTACCCAATGACTAACCCATTGACCCAATAGGTTAACTTTTGACCAAAATGTCATCTTCGGTCAAAATGATCAATTCTTGACCCAATACCAACTCATTTGATAAAATAGGTCAACTTTTGACCAAAAAGTCAACTTTAGACAAAATGGATAATTTCTGACCCAATGACCATAGCGTTGACCCAATTGGTTAACTTTCGAGCAAAAATTCAATGTTGGTCAAAATAGGTCAACTTTTGACCAAAAAGTCATCTTTAGTGAAAATGGTAATTTTCTGACCCAATAAACCCCCCGTTCACCCAATGGGTTAACTTTTAACCAAAAATTCAATTTTGGTCAAAATAGTCAATTTTTGACCTAATGGCCAATTATTGACCCAATAAGTCAATCCTTGACTAAAAAGTCAACTTTGGTTAAAGTGGTTAATCCTTGACCCAATAGGTCAACTTTTGACCAAATAGTCAATTATGGTCAAAATAATCAATTTTTGACCTAATGACCAATTATTAACCCAGTAAGCTAATCTTTGACCAAAAAGTCAATTTCAGTCAAAATGGTCAATCGTTGACCCAATGACCAACCCAATGACCCAATACGTCAACTTTTAACCAAAGAGTCAACTTTGGTCAAAAGGATCAAACCTTAAGCCAATGACCAACTCTTTGGCCTAATAGGTTAACTTTTAACAAAAAAGTCAATTTTGGTCAAAATAGTCAATTTTTGAATTACTCACCAATTATTTACCCAATAAGTAAATCTTTGACCAAAAAGTCAACTTTGGTCAAAATGGTCAATCCTCGACCCAATGACAAACCCATCGATCTAATAAGTCAACTTTTAACCAAAAAGTCAATTTTCGTCAAAATAATCAATCTTGACCTAATGAACACCCATCAATCCAATAGGTCACTCACCTAAAAGTCAACTTTGGTCAAAATGGTCAATTTTTGACCCAATGACCAACCCATTGACCCAATAGGTCAACTTTTGACCAAAAAATCATCTTTGGTCGAAATGGTCAATTCTTGACCAAATTGCCAACACATTCACTAATTAGGTCGACTTTTGACTAAAAAGTCAACTTTGATCAAAATGGTCAATTTCAGACCCAGTGACCACCATGTTGACCCAATGTGTTAACTTTTGACCAAAAATTCAATTTTGGTCAAAATTGTCAATTTTTGACCTCATGACCAATGCTTGACCCAATAATTTAATCTCTCAACCAAAAAGTCAACTTTGGTCAAAATGGTCAATCCTTGACCCAATGACAAACCCATTTACCAATATGTCACCTTTTGACCAAAAAGAAAATTTCGGTCAAAATAGTTAATATTTAACCGAATGACCACCCATTGACGCAATAGGTCAACTCTTGACCAAAAAGTCAACTTTGGTCAAAATGAACAATTTTTGACCCAATGACGAGTCCATTGACCAAATTCATCAACTTTTGACTAAAAAGTAATCTTCAGTCTAAATGGTCAATTCTTGACCTAATTACCAACTCATGACCAAATAGGTCCTTTTTTGACCTAATGACCAATTATTGACCCAGTAAGCCAATCTCTAACCAAGAAGTAAACTTTGCTCAAAATGGTTTATCCTTGACCCAATAACCAACCCATTGACCCAATAGGTTAACTTTTGACCAAAAGGTCAACTTTGGTTAAAATGATCAATCCTTGACCCAATGACCAACCCATTGGCCTAATAGGTCAACTTTTGACCAAAAGGTCAATTTCGGTCAAAATAGTCAATTTTTGAATTAATGACCAATTATTTACCCAATAAGTCAATCTCTGACAAAAAAGTGAATTTTGGTAAAAATGGCCAATCCTTAACCCAATGATAAACCCATTGACCCTATAGGTCAACTTTTGACGAAAATGACAATTTTGTTCAAAATAGATAATTTTTAACCTAATGACCTCCCATTGACCCAATATGTCAACTTTTGACAAAAAAGTCAACTTTGGTCAAAATTTCAATTTTTAACCCAAAGACAAACTCATTGACCAAATAGATCAACTTTTGACTAGAAAGTCATCTTTGGTCAAGATGGTCAATTCTTGACTCAATAACCAACTCATTGACCAAATATGTCAACTTTTGACTAAAAAGTCAACTTTGGTCAAAATTATCAATTTTTGACCTAATGAGCACCCTTTGACCAAATCGATCAACTTTTGACCAAAAACTCAATTTTGGTCAAAATAGCTTAATTTTAACCTAACGACCACCCATCGACCTAATAAAGTCAACGTCATTCAAAAAGTTAACTTTGGTTAAAATAGTCAATTTCCGACATAATGACCACCCATTCGACACTAACAGTAACTTTCAACAAAGTCAACTTTGACTAATTACTACAATTCATCGACCAAATATTTCAACTTTTGACCAAAAAGTCAGCTTTGGTAAGAATGGTCAATTTCTGAACCAACGACCACCTCGTTGATCCAATGGGTTAACTTTTGACCAAAAATTCAAATTTAGTCAAAATAGTCAATTTTTTAGCTAATGAGCAATTATTGACCCAATAAGTGAATCTCTCACCAAAAAGTCAACAATGGTCAAAATGGTCAATCCTTGAACCAATGACAAACCCGTTGACCCAATAAGTCAACTTTTGACCAAAAAGAGAATTTTGTCAAAATAACCAATTTTGACTTAATGACCACCCATCAATCTAATAGTCAACTTTTGACCAAAAACTCAACTTTGGACAAAATGGTCAATTTTTGACCCAATGACCAACCCATCTGATCTAATAAGTCAACTTTTGACCAAAAAGTCAACTTTCGTCAAAATGATCAACTTCGATCCAATGAGCACCTCGTTGACTCATTGGATCAACTTTTGACCAAAAATTTATTGTTGGTTAAAATAGTTAATTTTTTACCTAATGACCAAGATTGTCAATTTTTGAATTAATGACCAATTATTGATTTAATAAGTTAATCTCTAACAAAAAAGTCAACTTTGGTCAAAATGGTCAATCCTTGACCCAATAATAAACCCATTGTACCAACTGATCAACTTTTGACCAAAAAGTTAATTTTGGTCAAAATAGTTAATTGTTGACCTAATGACCACCAATTAACCTAATAGGTCAACTTTTGACGAAAAATTCAACATTGGTCAAAATAGTCATTTTTTGACCTAATGACCTCCCATTAAACCAATAGGTAAACTTTTAACCAAAAAGTCAACTTTGGAGAAAATGGTCAATTTTTGACCCAATGACCAACCCATTGACGCAATGAGACAACTTTTGACCGAAAAGTTATATTTGGTCAAAATGGTTAATTCAGGACCAAATTACCAACTCATTGACCAAATATGTCAACTTTTGACAAAAAAGTCAACTTTGGTCAAAATGGTCAATTTCTGAGCAAACGACCACCCCGTTGACCTAATGGGTTAATTTTTGACCAACGAAATAGTCAATTTTTTGACCTATTGACCTAATAGGTGAATCTCTGACCAAAAAGTCAACTTTGGTCAAAAGGGTCAACCTTGACCCAATGACAAACTCTTCGACCTAATAGTCCAAGTTCGACTAAAAATTCAATTTTTGTCAAAATAGTCAATTTGATCTTAATCGACTACCCGTTGATCTAATACAGTCAACTTTTGACCAAAAGTCAACTTTGGTCAAAATACTCAATTTTTAACTCAATGACCAACCCAATGACCTAATAGATCAACTTTTGACCAAAAATTCATCTTTGGTCAAAATGATCAATTGTTGACGCAATTACCAACTCATTGGCCAAATAAGTCAACTTTTAACCAAAAAGTCAACTTTGGTCAAATGGTAAGTCTCGGCTAATGAGCACCCCGTCGTAATCAATGGATCAACTTTCGACAAAAATTAAATTTTGGTGAAAATAATCAATTCTTTGACCTAAAAACCAATTATTGACCCAATAAGTCAATCTCTGACCAAAAAGTGAACTTTGGTAAAAATTATCAATCCTTGACCCAATGACAAACTCATTGCCTAATAGGTCAACTTTTGACCGAAAAGTCAATTTTGGTCAAAATAGACAATTTTTGACCTAATGATCACCCATTTACCCAATAGGTCAACTTTTGACCAAAAAGTCAACTTTTGTCAAAATTCTCAATTTTTGACATATTGACCAACCCATTGACCCAATAGGTCAACTTTTGACCAAAAAGCCATCTTTGGTCAAAATTGTCAATTCTTGAGCAAATTACCAACTCATTTACCAAATAAGTCAACTTTTGATAAAAAAGATAACTTTGGTCAAAATGCTCAATTTCAGACACAATGACTACCTCGTTGAGCCAATGGGTTAAGTTTTGACCAAAAATTCAATTTTGGTTAAAATAGGTCAATTTTTGACTAAAAAGTCAACTTTGGTCAAAATTGTTAATTTCTGACCTAAAAACCACCACAATGACCCAATGGGTAAACTTTTGACCAAAAATTTAATTTTGGTCAAAATAATCAATTTTTTACCTAATTACCAATTATTCAACCAATAAGTAAATCTCTGACCAAAAAGTCAACATTGGCCAAAATGGTCAATCCTTGACCCAATGACCAACCCATTGACCCAATAGATCAAATTTTGAACAAAAAGTCAATTTTGGACAAAATAGTCAATTTTTGACATAATGACCACCCATTGACCTGATAGGTCAACTTTTGACCAAAAGTCAATTTTTGTGAAAATAGTCAATTTTTGACCTAATGACCAATTATTGACCCAACAAGCCAGTCTCTAACCAAAAAGTCAACTTTGGTCAAAATAGTTTATCCTTGACCCAATGACAAACACATTGATCCAATAGGTCAACTTTTGACCAAAAAGTCAACTTTGGTCAAAATGTTCAATTTTTTACCCAACGACCAACCCATTGACCCAATAGGTCAACTTTTGACCAAAAAGTCATCTTTGGTCAAAATAGTCTATTCTTGACCAAATTACCAACTCATTGACCAAATATGTCAACTTTTGACCAAAAAGTTATCTTTAGTCAAAATGGTCAATTTTTGACTCGAGGACCACCATGTTGACCCAATGGGTTAACTTTTGACCAAAAAGTTAATTTCGGTCAAAATAGTCAATTTTTGAATTAATGCCCAACTATTGACCCAATAAGTCAATCTCTAACAAAAAAGTGAATTTTGGTCAAAATGGTCAATCGTTAACCCAATGACAAACCCATTGACCCAATTGGTCAACTTTTGACCAAAATGTCAATTTTGTTCAAAATAGTCAATTTTTAACCTATTGACCTCCCATTGACCTAATATGTCAACTTTGACAAAAAAGTCAACTTTGGTCAAAATGGTCAATTTTTAACTCATTGACCCAATAGATCAACTTTTGACCAAAATGTCATCTTTGGTCAAGATGGTCAATTCTTGACGCAATTACCAACTCATTGACCAAATAGGTCAACTTTTGACTAAAAAGTCAACTTTGGACAAAATGATCAATTTCTGACCCAATAAGCACCCCGTTGACCCAATTAATCAACTATTGGCCAGAAATTTAATTTTGGTCAAAATAGTGAATTTTTGACCTAATGACCAAAATAATCAACTTTTGAAATAATGGCCAATTATTGACCCAATAAGTCAATCTCTTACCAAAAAGCCAATTTTGGTCAAAATGGTCAATCCTTAATCCAATGACAAACTCATTGTCCCAATAGGTCAACTTTTGAGCAAAAGGTTAATTTTGGTCAAATTTGTTAATTTTTGACCTAATGACCACCCACAAACCCAAAATGTCAACTTTTCACAAAAAAATCAACATTGGTCAAAATAGTCAATTTTTGACCTAATGACCTCTCATTGACCTAATAGGTCAACTTTTGACCAAAAAGTCAATTTTTATGAATGTCGTCAATTATTAACCTAATGACCAACCCATTGACCCAATAGGTCAACTTTTGACCAAAAAGCCATCTTGGTTAAAATGGTTAATTCTTGACCAAATTACCAACACATTTACCAAATAGGTCAACTTTTGACAAAAAAGTAAACTTTGATCAAAAAGGTCATTTTTTGACCCAACGACCACACCGTTCACCTAATGGGTTAACTTTTGACAAAAACTTCAATTTTGGTCAAATTAGTCAATTTTTGACCTAATGACTAATTATTGACCCAATAAGTGAATCTCTGACCAAAAAGTCAATTTTGGTCAAAATGGTTAATCCTTGACCCAAAGACAAACCCTTTGACTCAAGTGGTCAGCTTTTGACTAAAAAGTCAATTTTGGTCAAAATAGTCAATTTGACTCTAATGACGACCCATTAACCTAATAGAGTCAACTTTCGACCAAAAAGTCAACTTTGGTCACAATGGTCAATTTTCGATCCAATGACCAACTGTCGACCCAATAGTCAACTTTCACCAAAAAGTCAATCTTGGTCAAAATAATCAATTTTTGACTTAATGACCACCCATTGACCCAACAGGTCAACTTTTGATCAAAAAGTCAACTTTGGACAAAATGGTAAATTTTTGACCCAATGACTAACCAATTGACCCAATAGATCAACTTTTGACCAAATGTCATCTTCGGTCAAAATGATCAATTCTTGACCCAATTACCAACTCATTTGATAAAATAGGTCAACTTTTGACTAAAAAGTCAACTTTGGACAAAATGGATAATTTTTGACCCAATGACCACCACATTAACCCAATTGGTTAACTTTCGAGCAAAAATTCAATATTGGTCAAAATAGGTCAACTTTTGACCAAAAAGTCATCTTTAGTGAAAATGGTCAATTTCTGACCCAATAAACCCCCCGTTCACCTAATGGGTTAACATTTGACCAAAAATTCAATTTTGGTCAAAATAGTCAATTTTTGACCTAATGGTCAATTATTCACCCAATAAGTCAATCCCTGACCAAAAAGTCAACTTTGGTTAAAGTGGTTAATCCTTGACACAATAGGTCAACTTTTGACCAAATAGTCAATTATGGTCAAAATAATCAATTTTTGACCTAATAACCAATTATTAACCCAGTAAGCCAATCTTTGACCAAAAAGTCAACTTTGGCTAAAATGGTCAATCGTTTACCCAATGACCAACCTAATGACCCAATACGTCAACTTTTAACCAAAAAGTCAACTTTGGTCAAAAGGATCAATCCTTGACCCAATGACCAACCCTTTGGCCTAATAGGTCAACTTTTAACAAAAAAGTCAATTTTGGTCAAAATAGTCAATTTTTGAATTACTCACCAATTATTTACCCAATAAGTAAATCTTTGACCAAAAAGTCAACTTTGGTCAAAATTGTCAATTTTTAACCTAATGACCAACTCATTGACCCAATAGATCAACTTTTGACCAAAATGCATCTTTGGTCAAGATGGTCAATTCTTGACGCAATTACCAACTCATTGACTAAATAGGTCAACTTTTGACTAAAAAGTCAACTTTGGACAAAATGATCAATTTCTGACCCAATAAGCACCCCGTTGACCCAATTGATCAACTATTGACCAAAAATTTAATTTTGGTCAAAATTGTCAATTTTTGACCTAATGACCAAAATAATCAACTTTTGAAATAATAGCCAATTATTGACCCAATAAGTCAATCTCTTACCAAAAAGTCAACTTTGGTCAAAATGGTCAATCCTTAATCCAATGACAAACTCATTGTCCCAATAGGTCAACTTTTAAGCAAAAAGTTAATTTTGGTCAAAATTGTTAATTTTTGACCTAATGACCACCCACTAACCAAAAAGGTCAACTTTTCACAAAAAAATCAACTTTGGTCAAAATAGTCAATTTTTGACCTAATGACCTCCCATTGACCTAATAGGTCAACTTTTGACCAAAAAGTCAATTTTGGTTAAAATCGTCAATTTTTAACCTAATGACCAACCCATTGGCCCAATAGGTCAACTTTTGACCAAAAAGTTATCTTTGGTTAAAATAGTTAATTCTTGACCAAATTACCAACACATTTTCCAAATAGATCAACTTTTGACCAAAAAGTCAACTTTGATCAAAATGGTCATTTTTTGACCCAACGACCACCCCGTTCACCTAATTGGTTAACTTTTGACCAAAACCTCAATTTTAGTCAATTTTTGACCTAATGGCCAATTATTGAACCAATAAGTGAACCTCTGACCAAAAAGTCAACTTTGGTCAAAATGGTTAATCCTTGACCCAATGACAAACCCTTTGACTCAAGTGGTCAACTTTTGACTAAGAAGTCAATTTTGGTCAAAATAGTCAATTTTTGACCTAATGACCACCAATTAACCCAACAGGTCAACTTTTGACCAAAAAGTCAGCTTTGGTCACAATGGTCAATTTTTGACCCAATGACTAACTCATTGACCTAATAAGTCAACTTTTGACCAAAAAGTCAATTTTGGTCAAAATAATCAATTTTTGACTTAATGACCACCCATTGCCCCAACAGGTCAACTTTTGATCAAAAAGTCAACTTTGGTCAAAATGGTAAATTTTTGACCCAATGACTAACCCATTGACCCAATAGGTCAACTTTTGACCAAAATGTCATCTTCGGTCAAAATGATCAATTCTTGACCCAATTACCATCTCATTTGATAAAATAGTCAACATTCGACCAAAAAGTCAACTTCGACAAAATGGATAATTTCTCGATCTAATGACCAACACATCGACTCCAATCAGTTAACTTTCGAGCAAAAATTCAATGTTGGTGAAAATAGGTCAACTTTTGACCAAAAAGTCATCTTTAGTGAAAATGGTCAATTTCTGACCCAATAAACCCCCCGTTCACCCAATGGGTTAACTTTTGACCAAAACTTCAATTTTTGTCAAAATAGTCAATTTTTGAACTAATGGCCAATTATTGACCCAATAAGTCAATCCCTGCCCAAAAGTCAACTTTGGTTAAAGAGGTTAATTCTTGACTCAATAGGTCAACTTTTGACCAAATAGTCAATTATGGCCAAAATAATCAATTTTTAACCTAATGACCAATTATTAACTCCAATAAGCCAATCTTTGACCAAAAAGTCAACTTTGGTCAAAATGGTCAATCGTTGACCAATGACCAACCCAATGACCCAATACGTCAACTTTTAACCAAAAACTCAACTTTGGTAAAAAGGACCAATACTTGACCCAATGACCAACCCTTTGGCATAATAGGTCAACTTTTAACAAAAAAGTCAATTTTGGTCAAAATAGTCAATTTTGAATTACTCACCAATTATCTACTCCAAAAGTAAATCTTCGACCAAAAGTCAACTTTGGTCAAAATGGTCAATCCTTAACCCAATGACAAACCCATCGACCCAATAAGTCAACTTTTAACCAAAAGTTAATTTTGGTCAAAATAATCAATCTTGACCAAATGACCACCTATCGACTCAATATGTCAACTTTCGACCAAAAAGTCAACTTTGGTCAAAATGGTCAATTTTTAACCCAATGACCAACCCATCGACTCAATAGGTCAACTTTCGACCAAAAAGTCATCTTTGGTCAAAATGGTCAATTCTTCGACCAAATTGCCAACTCATCGATTAATTAAGTCGACTTTCGACTAAAAAGTCAACTTCGATCAAAATGGTTATTTATGACTCAACTGATTACCACGTCGACCGACTCGGTTAACTTTCGACCAAAATTAATTTTGGTCAAATTGTCAATTTCACCTAATGACCAAATCTTGACCAATAATTTAATCTCTAACCAAAAAGTCAACTTTGGTCAAAATGGTCAATCCTTGACCCAATGACAAACCCATTTACCCAATATGTCACCTTTTGCCAAAAAGGAAATTTTTGTCAAAATAGTTAATTTTTAACCGAATGACCACTCATTGACGCAATATGTCAACTTTTGACCAAAAAGTCAACTTTGGTCAAAATGAACAATTTTTGACCCAATGACGAACCCATTGACCAAATTCATCAACTTTTGACTAAAAATTAATCTTCTATCAAAAAGGTCAATTCTTAACCCAATTACAGACTCATTGACTAAATAGGTCCATTCACCTAATGTCCAATTATCGACCAATGAAGCCAATCTCTGACCAAGAAGTCAACTTTGGTCAAAATGGTTTATCCTTGACCCAATAACCAACCCATTGACCCAATAGGTCAACTTTTGACCAAAAGGTCAACTTTGGGTAAAATGATCAATCCTTGACCCAATGACCAACCCATTGGCCTAATAGGTCAACTTTTGACCAAAAAGTCAATTTCGGTCAAAATAGTCAATTTTTGAATTAATGACCAATTATTTACCCAATAAGTCAATCTCTGACAAAAAAGTGAATTTTGGTAAAAATGACCAATCCTTAACCCAATGATAAACCCATTGACCCAATAGGTCAACTTTTGACCAAAATGTCAATTTTGTTCAAAATAGTTAATTTTTAACCTAATGACCTCCCATTGACCCAATATGTCAACTTTTAACCAAAAAGTCAACTTTGGTCAAAATGTCAAATTTTAACCCAATGACAAACTCATTGACCCAATAGATCAACTTTTGACTAAAAAGTCATCTTTGGTTAAGATGGTCAATTCTTGACGCAATAACCAACTCATTGACCAAATATGTCAACTTTTGACTAAAAAGTCAACTTTGGTCAGAATTATCAGTTTCTGACCTAATGAGCACCTCGTTGACCAAATCGATCAACATTTGACAAAAAAATTAATTTTGGTCAAAATACTCAATTTTTAACCTGATGACCTAAATAGTCAATTTTTGAATTAATGACCAATTATTGACCCAGTAAGTCAATCTCTAACAAAAAAGTCAACTTTGCTCAAAATGGTCAATCCTTGACACAATGACAAACGCATTGACCCAATAAGTCAACTTTTGACCAAAAAGTCAATTTTGGTCAAAATAATTAATTTTTAACCTAACGACCACCCATTGACCCAATAGGTCAACGTTTGACCAAAAAGTTAACTTTAGTCAAAATAGTCAATTTTTGACCTAATGACCACCCATTGACACAATAGGTCAACTTTTGACCTAAAAGTCAACTTTGACAAATTACCAGCTCATTGACCAAATATTTCAACTTTTGACCAAAAAGTTAATTTTGGTCAGAATGGTCAGTTCTAACCCAACGACCACCTCGTTCACCCAATGGGTTAACTTTTGACCAAAAATTCAAATTTAGTCAAAATAGTCAATTTTTTAGCTAATGAGCAATTATTGACCCAATAAGGGAACCTCTGACCAAAAAGTCAACATTGGTCAATCCTTCACCCACTGACAAACCCATTGACCCAATAAGTCAACTTTTGACCAAAAAGATAATTTTGGTTAAAATAGTCAAATTTTGACTTAATGACCACCCATTGACCCAATAGGTCAACTTTTAACCAAAAAAACTCAACTTTGCACAAAATGGTCAATTTTTGACCCAATGACCAACCCATTGACCCAATAAGTCAACTTTTGACCAAAAAGTCAACTTTAGTCAAAATGATCAATTTCTGATCCAACGAGCACCCCGTTGACTCATTGGATCAACTTTTGACTAAAAATTTATTCTTGGTTAAAATAGATAATTTTTTACCTAATGACCAGGATAGTCAATTTTTGAATTAATGACCAATTATTGACTCAATAAATTAATCTCTAACAAAAAAGTCAACTTTGGTCAAATTGGTCAATCCTTGACCCAATAATAAACCCATTGTCCCAATAGATCAACTTTTGACCAAAAAGTCAATTTTGGTCAAAATAGTTAATTTTTGACCTAATGACCACCAATTAACCCAATAGGTCAACTTTTGACGAAAAATTCAACATTGGTCAAAATAGTCATTTTTTGACCTAATTACCTCCCATTGAACCAATAGGTCAACTTTTGACCAAAAAGTCAACTTTAGAGAAAATGGTCAATTATTGACCCAATGACCAACCCATTGACGCAATGGGAAAACTTTTGAACGAAAAGTTATATTTGGTCAAAATGGTTAATTCTGGACCAAATTACCAACTCATTGACCAAATATGTCAACTTTTGACAAAATAGTCAACTTTGGTCAAAATGGTCAATTTCTGAGCAAACGACCACCCCGTTGACCTAATGGGTTAACTTTTGACCAAAACATCAATTTTGGTCAAAATAGTCAATTTTTTGACCTATTGACCAATTATTGACCCAATAGGTGAATCCCTGACCAAAAAGTCAACTTTGGTCAAAATGGTCAATCATTGACCTAATGACAAACTCTTTGACCCAATAGGTCAAATTTTGACCAAAAATTCAATTTTTGTCAAAATATTCAATTTTTGACTTAATGACCACCCGTTGACCCAATAGGTCAACTTTTGACCAAAAAGTCAACTTTGGTCAAAATGGTCAATTTTTAACTCAATGACCAACCCATTGACCTAATAGATCAACTTTTGACCAAAAATTCATCTTTGGTCAAAATGATCAATTGTTGACGCAATTACCAACTCATTGGCCAAATAGGTCAACTTTTGACCAAAAAGTCAACTTTGGTCAAATGGTAAGTTTCTGAGCCAATGAGCACCCCGTCGACCCAATGGATCAACTTTTGACAAAAAATTTAATTTTGGTGAAAATAATCAATTTTTGACCTAATAACCAATTATTGACCCAATAAGTCAATCTCTGACCAAAAAGTGAACTTTGGTAAAAATTATCAATTCTTGACCCAATGACAAACCCATTGACTAATAGGTCAACTTTTGACCAAAAAGTCAATTTTGGTCAAAATAGTCAATTTTTGACCTAATGATCACCCATTGACCCAATAGGTCAACATTTGACCAAAAAGTCAACTTTTGTCAAAATTCTTAATTTTTGACATATTGACCAACCCATTGACCCAATAGGTCAACTTTTGACCAAAAAGCCATCTTTGGTCAAAATTGTCAATTCTTGACCAAATTACCAACTCATTTACCAAATAAGTCAACTTTTGATAAAAAAGACAACTTTGGTCAAAATGCTCAATTTCTGACACAATGACTACCTCGTTGAGCCAATGGGTTAAGTTTTGACCAAAAATTCAATTTTAGTTAAAATAGGTTAATTTTTGACAAAAACGTCAACTTTGGTCAAAATGGTCAATTTCTGACCTAATAACCACCACATTGACCCAATGGGTAAACTTTCGACCAAAAATTTAATTTTGGTCAAAATAATCAATTTTTGACCTAATGACCAATTATTCAACCAATAAGTAAATCTCTGACCAAAAAGTCAACTTTGGTCAAAATCGTCAATCCTTGACCCAATGACCAACCCATTGACCCAATAGATCAAATTTTGAACAAAAAGTCAATTTTGGGCAAAATAGTCAATTTTTGACATAATGACCACCCATTGACCCGATAGGTCAACTTTTGACCAAAAGTCAATTTTTGTCAAAATAGTCAATTTTTGTCCTAATGACCAATTATCGATCCAAGAAGCCATTCTCTAACCGAAAGGTCAACTTTGGTCAAAAGGTTTATCTTTGACCTAATGACCAACCCTTGATCCAATAAGTCAATTTCGACCAAAAAGTCAACTTTCGTCAAAATTTCAATTTTCGACCTAACGACCAACCCATCGACCCAATAAGTCAACTTTCGACCAAAAAGTCATCTTTGGTCAAAATAATCAACTTCGACCCAATTACCAACTCATCGACCAAACAGTCAACTTTCGACCAAAAAGTCATCTTTAGTCAAAATGGTCAATTTCGACTCGATGACCACCACATCGATCCAATGAGTTAACTTTCGACCAAAACTTAATTTCGGTCAAAATAACTAATTTTCGAATTAATGCCCAATTATTGACCCAATAAGTCAATCTCTGACAAAAAAGTGAATTTTGGTCAAAATGGTCAATCGTTAACCCAATGAGAAACCCGTTGACCCAATAGGTCAACTTTTGACCAAAATGTCAATTTTGTTCAAAATAGTCAATTTTTACCCTATTGACCTCCCATAGACCTAATATGTCGACTTTGACCAAAAAGTCAACTTTGGTCAAAATGGTCAATTTTTAACCTAATGACCAGCTCATTGACCCAATAGATCAACTTTTGACCAAAATGTCATCTTTGGTCAAGATGGTCAATTCTTGACACAATTACCAACTCATTGACCAAATAGGCCAACTTTTGACTAAAAAGTCAGCTTTGGACAAAATGACCATTTTCTGACCCGATGAGCACCCCGTTGACCCAATTGATCAACTTTTGACCAAAAAATTAATTTTGGTCAAAATAGTCAATTTTTGACCTATTGACCAAAATAATCAACTTTGAAGTAATGACCAATTATTGACCCAATAAGTCAATCTCTTACCAAAAAGTCAACTTTGGTCAAAATGGTCAATCCTTAATCCAATGACAAACTCATTGTCCCAATAGGTCAAATTTTGAGCAAAATGTTAATTTTGGTCAAAATTGTTAATTTTTGACTTGATGATCACCCACAAACCCAAAAGGTCAACTTTTCACAAAAAAATCAACTTTGGTCAAAATAGTCAGATTTTGACCTAATGACATCCCATTGACCTAATAGGTCAACTTTTGACCAAAAAGTCAATTTTGGTTAAAATCGTCAATTTTTAACCTAATGACCAATTATTGACCCGATAAGTCAATCTCTGACCAAAAAGTCAACTTTGGTCAAAATGGTCAATCCTTAACCAAATGACAAACCCATTGACTCAATAGGTCCACTTTTGACCAAAAAGAATAATTTGGTCGAAATAGTCAATTTTTGACCTATTGACTAACCCATTGACTCTATAGTTCAATTCGACTCAAAAAGTCAACTTTAGTAAAAATGGTCGATTTTCGACCCAATGACCAACCCATCGACCCAATAGGTTAACATTTCGACCAAAAAGTCATCTTCGTCAAAATGGTCAATTCTTAACCCAATTACTAATCTCATCGACCAAATAGACAACTTTTGACCAAAAAGTCAACTTTGGACAAAATGAATCAATTTCGACCCATTGACTCACCCGTACGACCTAATGGGTTAACTGTTCACTCAAAAGTTCAATCTTGGTCAAAATAGTCAATATTTCGAATTAATCACCAATTATTGACCTAATAAGTCAATCTCCGACCAAAAAGTCAACTTTGGTCAAAATGGTCAATCCTTGACCCAAAGACAAAACCCATTGACCCAATAAGTTAACTTTTGACCAAAAGTCAACTTTCAAAATAGTCAATTTCGACCTAATGAACACCCATCAACCTAACAAGTCAACTTTTGACCAAAAAGTCAACTTTGGTCAAAATGGTCAATTTTTGACCCAATGACTAACCCATTGACCTAATAGGTCAACTTTTGACCAAAAAGTCATCTTTGGTCAAAATAGTCAATTCTTGACCAAATAGGTCAATTTTTGACCAAAAAGTCATCTTTAGTCAAAATGGTCAATTTCTGACTCGAGGACCACCACGTTAACCCAATGGGTTAACTTTTGACCAAAAAGTCAATTTCGATCAAAATAGTCAATTTTTGAATTAATGACCAATTATCGACCCAATAAGTCAATCTCTGACAAAAAAGTCAATTTTGGTCAAAATGGTCAATCTTTAACCCAATGATAAACCTATCGACCCAATAGGTCAACTTTCGACCAAAATGTCAATTTTGCTCAAAAATGTCAATTTTGAACTCTAATGACCTACCCATCGACCTAAATATGTCAACTTCGACCAAAAAGTCAACTTTGGTCAAAATTGTCAATTTTTAACCTAACGACCAACTCATCGACCCAATAAGATCAACTTTCGACCTAAAAGTCATCTTTGGTCAAGATGGTCAATTCTCGACACAATTAACTGAACTCATCGACCGAATAAGTCAACTTTCGACTAAAAAGGTCAACTTTGGACAAAATGATCAATTTCTCGAATCTAATGAGCACCCCTCGAATCCAATGGATCAACTTTTGACCAAAAATTTAATTTTGGTCAAAATAATCAATTTTCGACCTAATGACCAAAATAATCAACCTTTCAAATAATGGCACAATAATCGACTTCAATAAGTTAATCTCTTACCAAAAAGTCAACTTTGGTCAAAACGGTCAATCCTTAATCCAATGACAAACTCATTGTCCTAATAGGTCAACTTTTAAGCAAAAAGTTAATTTTGGTCAAAATTGTTAATTTTTTACCTAATGATCACCCATTAACCCAAAAGGTCAACTTTTCACAAAAAAAATCAACTTTGGTCAAAATAGTAAATTTTTGACCTAATGACCTCCCATTGACCTAATAGGTCAACTTTTGACCAAAAAGTCAATTTTGGTTAAAATCGTCAATTTTTGACCTAATGACCAACCCATTGACCCAATAGGTCAACTTTTGACCAAAAAGTCATCTTTGGTTAAAATGGTTAATTCTTGACCAAATTACCAACACATTTACCAAATAGGTCAACTTTTGACCAAAAAGTCAACTTTGATCAAAATGGTCATTTTTTGACCCAACGACCACCCCGTTCACCTAATGGGTTAACTTTTGACCAAAAACTTCAATTTTGGTCACATTAGTCAATTTTTGACCTAATGATTAATTATTGACCCAATAAGTGAATCTCTGACCAAAAAGTAAACTTTGGTCAAAATGGTTAATCCTTGACCCAATGACAAACCCTTTGACTTAAGTGGTCAATTTTTGACTAAAAAGTCAATTTGGGTCAAAATAGTCAATTTTTGACCTAATGACCACCCATTAACCCAATAGGTCAACTTTTGACCAAAAAGTCAACTTTGGTCACAATGGTCAATTTTTGACCCAATGACCAATCTGTTGACCCAATAGGTCAACTTTTGACCAAAAAGTCAATTTTGGTCAAAATAATCAATTTTTGACTTAATGACCACCCATTGACCCAACAGGTCAACTTTTGATCAAAAAGTCAACTTTGGTCAAAATGGTCAATTTTTGACCCAATGACTAACCTATTGACCCAATAGGTCAACTTTTGACCAAAATGTCATCTTCGGTCAAAATGATCAATTCTTCACCCAATTACCAACTCATTTGATAAAATAGGTCAACTTTTCACCAAAAAGTCAACTTTGGACAAAATGGATAATTTTCGACCCAATGACCATCCTGTGACCCAATTGTTTAACTTTTGAGCAAAAATTCATTGTTGGTCAAAATAGGTCAACTTTTGACCAAAAAGTCATCTTTAGTGAAAATGATCAATTTCTGACCCAATAAACCCCCATTCACCCAATGGGTTAACTTTTGACCAAAAATTCAATTTTGGTCAAATTAGTCAATTTTTGATCTAATGGCCAATTATTGACCCAATAAATCAATCTCTGACCAAAAAGTCAACTTCGGTCAAAGTGGTTAATCCTTGACCCAATAGGTCAACTTTTGACCAAATAGTCAATTATGGTCAAAATAATCAATTTTTTAACCTAATGACCTATTATTAACCCAGTAAGCCAATCTTTGACCAAAAACTCAACTTTGGTCAAAATGGTCAATCGTTGACCCAATGACCAACCCAATGACCCAATAAGTCAACTTTTAACCAAAAAGGCAACTTTGGTCAAAAGGATCAATCCTTGACCCAATGACCAACCCTATGGCCTAATAAGTCAACTTTTAACAAAAAGTCAATTTTGGTCAAAATAGTCAACTTTTGAATTACTCACCAATTATTTACCCAACAAGTAAATCTTTGACCAAAAAGTCAACTTTGGTCAAAATTGTCAATCCTTGACCAAATGACAAACTCATTGACCCAATAAGTCAACTTTTAACCAAAAATTCAATTTCGGTCAAAATAGTCAATTTTTGACCTAATGAACACCCATTGACCCAATAGGTTAACTTTTGACCAAAAAGTCAACTTTGGTTAAAATGGTCAATTTTTGACCCAATGACCAACCCATTGACCAAATACGTCAACTTTTGACCAAAAAATCATCTTTGGTCAAAATGCTCAATTCTTGACCAAATTGCCAACTCATTGACCAATTAGGTCGACTTTTGACTAAAAAGTCAACTTTGATTAAAATGGTCAATTTATGACCCAGTGACCACCACGTTGACCCAATGGGTTAACTTTTGACCAAAAATTCAATTTTTGTCAAAATTATCAATTTTTGACCTAATGACCAATTCTTGACCCAATAATTTAATCTCTAACCAAAAAGTCAACTTTGGTCAAAATCATAAATCCTTGACCCAATGACAAACCCTTTTACCCAAAAGTCACCTTTCTACCAAAAAGTAAATTTTGGTCAAAATAGTTAATTTTTGACCGAATGACCACCCATTGACGCCATAGGTTAACTTTGACCAAAAGTCAACTTTGGTCAAAATGGACAATGTTTGACCCAATGACGAACCCATTGACCCAATTGTTCAACTTTTCACTAAAAAGTAATCTTCGTCAAAATGGTCAATTCTTGACCCAATTACCAACTCATGACCAAATAGGTAAATTTTTGACCAAATGACCAATTATTGATCCAGTAATCCAATCTCTGACCAAGAAGTCAACTTTTGTCAAAATGGTTTATCCTTGACCCAATAACTAACCCATTGACCCAATAGGTCAACTTTTGACCAAAAGGTCAACTTTTGACCAAAAGGTCAACTTTGGTTAAAATGATTAATCCTTGACTCAATGACCAACCCATTGGCCTCATAGGTCAACTTTTGACCAAAAAGTCAATTTCGGTCAAAATAGTCAATTTTTGAATTAATGACCGACCATTTGCACCAATAAGTCTGATCTCGACAAAAAGTGAATTATAGTAAGAATGGTCAATCCTTAACCCAATGATAAAACTATCAATCTGATAAGGTCAACTTTTCACCAAAATGTCAATTTTGTTCAAAATAGTTAATTTTTAACCTAATGACCTCCTATTGACCCAATATGTCAACTTTTGACCAAAAAGTCAACTTTGGTCAAAATGTCAATTTTTAACCAAATGACAAACTCAATGACCCAATAGATCAACTTTTGACTAAAAGGTCATCTTTGGTCAAGATGGATAATTCTTGACGCAATAACCAACTCATTGACCAAACTGTCAACTTTTGACTAAAAAGTCAACTTCGGTCAAAATTATCAATTTCTGACCTAATGAGCACCCCGTTGACCAAATCGATCAACTTTTGACCAGAAATTTAATTTTGGTCAAAATAGTCAATTTTTTACGTGATGACCAAAATAGTCGATTTTTTAATTAATGACCAATTATTGACCCAGTAAGTCAATCTCTGACCAAAAAGTCAACTTTGCTCAAAATAGCCAATCCTTGACACAATGACAAACCTATTGACCCAATAAGTCAACTTTTGACCAAAATGTCAATTTTGGTCAAAATAGTTAATTTTTAACCTAACGACCACCCATTGACCCAATAGGTCAACGTTTGACCAAAAAGTTAACTTCGGTCAAAATAGTCAATTTTTGACCTAATGACCACCCATTGACACAATATGTCAACTTTTGACCAAAAAATCAACTTTGACCAATTACCAACTCATTGACCAAATATTTCAACTTTTGACCAAAAAGTCAACTTTGGTCAGAATGATTAATTTCTGACCCAACGACCACCTCGTTGACTAAATGGGTTAACTTTGACCAAAAATTCAAATTTAGTTAAAATAATCAATTTTTGAGCTAATGAGCAATTATTGACCCAATAAGTGAATCTCTGACCAAAAAGTCAACATTGGTCAAAATGGTCAATCCTTGACCCAATGACAAACCCATTGACCCAATAAGTCAACTTTTGACCAAAAAGACAATTTTGGTCAAAATAGTCAAATTTTGACTTAATGACCACCCAATGACCCAAATAGGTCAACTTTTGACCAAAAACTCAACTTTGGACAAAATGGTCAATTTTTGACCCAATGACCAACCCATTGACACAATAGGTCTACTTTTGACCAAAAAGTCAACTTTGGTCAAAATGATTAATTTCTGATCCAATGAGATCCAATGAGCACCCCGTTTACTCATTGGATCAACTTTTGACCAAAAATTTATTGTTGGTTAAAAGAGTCAATTTTTTACCTAATGACCAAGATAGTCAATTTTTGAATTAATGACCAATTATTGACTGAATAAGTAATCTCTAACCAAAAAGCCAACTTTGGTCAAAATGGTCAATCCTTGACCCAATAATAAACCCATTGTCTCAATAGATCAACTTTTGACCAAAAAGTCAATTTTGGTCAAAATAGTTAATTTTTGACCTAATGACCATCAATTAACCCAATAGGCCAACTTTTGACGAAAAATTGAACATTGGTCAAAACAGTCATTTTTTGACCTAATGATCTCCTAATGAACCAATAGGTCAATTTTTGACCAAAAAGTCAACTTTGGAGAAAATGGTTAATTTTTGACCCAATGACCAACCCATTGACGCAATGGGACAACTTTTGACCGAAAAGTTATATTTGGTCAAAATGGTTAATTCTTGACCAAATTACCAACTCATTGACCAAATATGTCAACTTTTGACCAAAAAGTCAACTTTGGTCAAAATGGTCAATTTTTGAGCAAACGACCACCCCGTTGACCTAATGGGTTAACTTTTGACCAAAACATCAATTTTGGTCAAAATTGTCAATTTTTGACTTATTGACCAATTATTGACCAAATAGGTGAATCTCTGACCAAAAAGTCAACTTTGGTCAAAATGGTCAATCCTTGACCCAATGACAAACCCTTTGACCCAGTAGGTCAAATTTTGACCAAAAATTCAATTTTGGTCAAAATAGTCAATTTTTGACTTAATGACCACCTGTTGACCCAATAGGTCAACTTTTGACCAAAAAGTTAACTTTGGTCAAAATGATCAATTTTTAACTCAATGACCAACCCATTGACCTAATAGATCAACTTTTGACCAAAAATTTATCTTGGGTCAAAATGATCAATTGTTGACGCAATTACCAACACATTGGCCAAAGAGGTCAACTTTTGACCAAAAAGTCAACTTTGGTCAAAATGGTAAGTTTCTGACCTAATGAGCACCCCGTTGACCCAATGGATCAACTTTTGACCAAAAATTTAATTTTGTTGAAAATAATCAATATTTGACCTATTAACCAATTATTGACCCAATAAGTCAATCTCTGACCAAAAAGTGAACTTTGGTCAAAATTATCAATCCTTGACCAAATGACAAACCCATTGCCTAATAGGTCAACTTTTGACCAAAAAGTCAATTTTGGTCAAAATAGTCAATTTTTGACATAATGATCACCCATTGACCCAATAGGTCAACTTTTGACCAAAAAGTCAACTTTTGTCAAAATTCTCAATTTTTGACCTATTGACCAACCCATTGACCCAATAGGTCAACTTTTGACCAAAAAGTCATCTTTGGTCAAAATTGTCAATTGTTGACCAAATTACCAATTCATTGACCAAATAAGTCAACTTTTGATAAAAAAAGACAACTTTGGTCAAACTGCTCAATTTCTGACACAATGACTACCTCGTTGAGCCAATGGGTTAAGTTTTGACCAAAATTCAATTTTAGTTAAAATAGTCAATTTTCGACCAAAAATCAACTTTGGTCAAAATTATCAATTTCTGACTCTAATAACCACCACGTCGACTCAACGGATAAACTTTTCGACCAAAAATTTAATTTTGGTCAAAATAATCAATTTTCGACCTAATGACCAATTATTCAACCAATAAGTAAATCTCTGACCAAAAAGTCAACTTTGGTCAAAATGGTCAATCCTTGACCCAATGACCAACCCAGTGACCAAATAGATCAAATTTTGAACAAAAAGTCCTGTTTAGACAAAATTGTCAATTTTTAACATAATGATTAACCATTAACCCGATAGGTCAACTTTTGACACAAAGTCAATTTTGGTCAAAATAGTCAATTTTTGACCTAACGACCAGTTATTGACCCAACTAGCCAGTCTCTAACCAAAAAGTCAACTTTGGTCAAAATGGTTTATCATTGACCTAATGACCAACCCATTGATCCAATAAGTCAACTTTTGACTAAAAGTTCAACTTTTGACCCAATGGGTTAACTTTTGACCAAAACTTTAAGTTTGGTCAAAATAGTCAATTTTTGACCTAATGACCAATTATTGAACCAATAAGTGAATCTTTGACCAAAAAGTCAACTTGGTCAAAATGGTCAATCCTTGACCCATTGACAAAATAGGTCAACTTTTAAACAAAAAGTCAACTTTGGTCAAAATATTCAATTTTTTACCTACTGACCACCCATTTACTCAATAGGTTAACTTTTGACCAAAATATCAACTTTGGTCAAAATCGTCAATTTTTTACCCAATGACTAACCAAATGACCCAATAGGTCAACTTTTGACCAAAAAAACATCTTCGGTCAAAATGATTAATTCTTAATCCAATTACCAACTCATTGACCAAATAGGTCATTTTTTAACCAAAAAGTCAACTTTGGTCAAAATGGTCAATTTCTGACCCAACGACCGCCCCGTTGACCCAATGGGCCAACTTTTGAAAAAAAGTTTTATTTTTGTAAAATTAATCAATTTTTGACCTAATGACAAATTATTGACACATTAAGTCAAACTCTGACTAAAATTTCAACTTCGGTTAAAATGGTCAATCCTTGACTCATTGACCAACCCATTGACCCAATAGGTCAATTTTTGACCAAAAAGTCAACTTTGGTCAAAATGGTTAATCGTTGACCTAATGACCAACCCATTGACCCAATCAGTCAAATTTTGACCGAAAAGTTAATTTCAGTCAAAATAGTCAATTTTTGACCAAATGACCAATTACTGACCTAGTAATCCAATCTCTGACAAAAAAGTCAACTTTGGTCAAAATGGTCAAACCTTGACCCAATGACCAACCCATTGACCTTATAGGTTAACTTTTGACCAAAAAGTCAACTTTGGTCAAAATGATCTATCATTTACTCAATGACCAAAGCATTGCCAAATAGGTCAACTTTTGACCAAAAAGTCAATTTTGGTCAAAATAGTCAATTTTTGAAGTAATGACCAATTATTGACCCAATAAGTTAATCTCTGACCAAAACGTTAACTTTGGTCAAAATTGTCAATCCTTGACCCAATGACAAACCCGTTGACCCAATAGGTCAACTTCTGACCAAAAAGCTAATTTTGGTCAAAATAGTCATTTTTTTGCCGAATGACCACCCATTGACCCAATAAGTCCACTTTTGACCAAAAAGTCAACTTTGGTCAAAATGGTCAATTTTTGACCCAATGACAAACCTATTGACCAAATTGATCAACTTTTGACAAAAAAGTAATCTTCGTTCAAAATGGTCAATTCCTAAACCAATTACCAACCCATTGACCAAATAGGTCAATTTTGACCTAATGACCAATTATTGACCCAGTAAGCCAATCTCTGACAAAAAAGTTAACTTTGGTCAAAACAGTTTATCCTTAACCCAATGACCAACTCATTGACCCAATAACTCAACCTTTGAGCAAAAGGTTAACTTTTGTCAAAATGATCAATTATTGACCCAATGACCAACCCATTGGCCTAATAGGTCAACTTTTGACAAAAAAGTCAATTTCTTTGAAAATAGACAATTTTTAAATTAAAGACCAATTATCGACCCTATAAGTCAATCTCTGACAAAAAAAATGAATTTTGGTCAAAATGGTCAATCCTTAACCCAATGATAAACCCATAGACCCAATAGGTCAACTTATGACCAAAATGCTAATTTTGTTCAAAATAGTCAATTTTTAACCTAATGACCTCCCATTAACCCAAACACTTTTAACCTAATGCTAACTTTAGTCAAATTGGTCAATTTTTTACCCAATGACCAACCTATTGACCCAATAGGTTAAATTTTGAGTAAAAAGACATCTTTGGTCAAAATGGTCAATTCCTGACCCAATTACCAACTCATTGACCAAATAAGTCAACTTTTGACCAAAAAGTTAACTTTGGTCAAAATGGTCAAATTTTGACCCAATGACTACGCCGTTGACCCAATAGGTTAACTTTTGACAAAAATTTTAGCTTTAGTCAAAATTGTCAATTTTTGACCTAATGACCAATTATTGACCCGATAAGTCAATCTCTGACCAAAAAGTCAACTTTGGTCAAAATGGCCAATCCTTAACCAAATCACAAACCCATTGACCCAATAGGTTCACTTTTGACCAAAAAGAATAATTTGGTCGAAATAGTCAATTTTTGACCAATTGACCACTCATTAACCCTATGGGTGAACTTTTGACCAGAAAGTCAACTTTGGTAAAAATTGGTTAATTTTTTTCCCAATGACCAACCCATTGACCCAATAGGTTAACATTTGACCAAAAAGTCATCTTCAGTCAAAATGGTAAATTCTTGACCCAATTACTATCTCATTGACCAAATAGGTCAATTTTTGACCAAAAAGTCAACTTTAGACAAAATTGACAATTTCTGACCCAATGACCACCCCGTTCACCCAATGGGTTAACTGTTCACCAAAAATTCAATTTTGGTCAAAATAGTTAATTTTTGAATTAATCACCCATTATTGACCCAATAAGTCAATCTCTGACCAAAAAGTCAACTTTGGTCAAAATGGTCAATCCTTGACCCAATGACAAACCCATTAACCCAATAAGCTAACTTTTGACCAAAAGTTAATTCAAAATAGTAAATTTTGGACCTAATGAACACCCATTGACCCAATAGGTCAACTTTTGACCAAAAAGTCAACTTTGGTCAAAATAGTTAATTTTTAACCTATTGACCACCCATTAACCCAATAGGTCAACTTTTGATAAAAAAATCAACTTTGGCCAAAATAGTCAATTTTTGACCTAATGACCTCCAATTGACTTAATAGGTCAACTTTTGACCAAAAAGTTAATTTTGGTTAAAATCGTCAATTTTTGACCTAATGACCAACCCATTGACCCAATAGGTTAACTTTTGACCAAAAAGTCATCTTTGGTTAAAATGGTTAATTCTTGACAAAATTACCAACACATTTACCAAATAGGTCAACTTTTGACCAAAAAGTCAACTTTGGTCAAAATGGTCAATTTTGGACCTAACGACCACCCCGTTCATCTAATGGGTTAACGTTTGACCAAAACTTCAATTTTGGTCAAATTAGTCAATTTTTGACCTAATGACCTATTATTAGCCCAATAAGTGAATCTCTGACCAAAAAGTCAACTTTAGTCAAAATGATTAACCCTTGACCCAATGACAAACCCTTTGACTCAAGAGGTCAACATTTGACTAAAAAATCAATTTTGGTCAAAATAGTCAATTTTTGACCTAATGACCACCCATTAACCCAATAGGTCAACTTGTGACCAAAAAGTCAACTTTGGTTACAATGGTCAATTTTTGACCCAATGACCAATCTGTTGACCCAATAGGTCAACTTTTGACCAAAAAGTCAATTTTGGTCAAAATAGTCAATTTTTGACTTAATGACCACCCATTGACCCAAGAGGTCAACTTTTGATCAAAAATTTAACTTTGGTCAAAATGATCATTTGTTTACCTAATGACCAACCCATTGACCCAATAGGTCAACTTTTGACCAAAATGTCATTTTCGGTCAAAATGGTCAATTCCTGACCCAATTACCAACTCATTTGATAAAATAGGTCAACTTCTGACCAAAAAGTCAACTTTGGACAAAATGGATAATTTTTGACCCAATGATCACCCCGTTGACCTAATTGGTTAACTTTTCAGCCAAGATTCAATGTTGGTCAAAATAGGTCAACTTTTGACAAAAAAGTCATTTTTAATGAAAATGGTCAATTTCTGACCCAATAACCCACCCCCCTTTCACCCAATGGGTTAACTTTTGACCAAAAATTTAATTTTGGTCAAAATAGTCAATTTTTGACCTAATGCCCAATTATTGACCTAATAAGTCAATCTCTGACCAACAAGTCAACTTTGGTCAAAATGGTTAATCCTTGATCCAATAAGAAACCCATTGACCCAATATGTCAACTTTTGGCCAAAAAGTCAATTATGCCCAAAATAATCAATTTTTGACCTAATGACCAATTATTAACCCAGTAAGCCAATCTTTGACCAAAAAGTCAACTTTGGTCAAAATGGTCAATCGTTGACCCAATGACCAACCCAATGACCCAATACGTCAAATTTTCACCAAAAAGTCAACTTTGGTTAAAAGAATCAATCCTCGACCAAATGACCCAACCTTTGGCCTAATAGTGACACTTTTAACCAAAAAGTCAATTTTGGTCAAAATAGTCAATTTTTGAATTACTCACCAATTATTGACCCAATAAGTCAATCTTTGACCAAAAAGTCAACTTTGGTCAAAATGGTCAATCCTTGACCCAATGACAAACCCATTGACCCAATAAGTCAACTTTTAACCAAAAAGTCAATTTTGGTCAAAATTGTCAATTTTTGACCTAATGAACACCCATTGACCCAATAGGTCAACTTTTGACCAAAAAGTCAACTTTGTTCAAAATGGTCAATTTTGACCCAATGACCAACCCATTGACCCAACAGGTCAACTTTTGCCAAAATGGTTAATTCTTGACCAAATTGCCAACTCATTGACCAAATTGGTTAATTCTTGACCAAATTGCCAACTCATTGACCAAATAGGTCCACTTTTCACCAAAAAGTTAAATTTGATCAAAATGGTCAATTTCTGACCTAGTGACCACCCCGTTGACCCAATGTGTTAACTTTTGACCAAAAATTCAATTTTGGTCAAAATTGTCAATTTTTGACCTAATGACCAATTATTGACCCAAAAATTTACTCTCTAACCAAAAAGTCAACTTGGGTCAAAATGGTCAATCCTCAACCCAATGACAAACCCATTTTCCCAATAGGTCACCTTTTGACCAAAAAGGAAATTTTGGTCAAAATAGTTAATTTTTGAAATAATGACCACACATTGACGCAATAGGTCAACTTTTGCCCAAAAAGTCAACTCTGGTTAAAGTGGACAATTTTTGACCTAATGACGAACCCATTGACCAATTGATATACTTTTGACTAAAAAGTAATCTTCGGTCAAAATGGCCAATTCTTGACTCAATTATCAACTCATTGACCAAATTGGTAAATTTTTGACCTAATGACCAATTATTGACCCACAAGCCAATCTCTGACCAAGAAGTCAACTTAGGTCAAAATGGTTTATCCTTGACCCAATAACCAACCCATTGGCCTAATAGGTCAAATTTTGACCAAAAAGTCAATTTCGGTCAAAAAAGTCAACTTTTGAATAAATGACCAATTTTTTACCCAATAAGTCAATCTCTGATAAAAAAGTGAATTTTCTTAAAAATGGTCAATCCTTAACCCAATGATAATCCCATTGACCCAATAAAGTAACTTTTGACCAAAATGTCAATTTTGTTCAAAATAGTCAATTTTTAACTTAATGACCTCTCATTGACCCAATATGTCAACTTTAGACCAAAATGTCAATTTTGTTCAATATGTCAATTTTTAACCCAATGACAAACTCATTGACCCAATAAATCAACTTTTGACTAAAAAGTCATCTTTGGTCAAGATGGCCAATTCTTGACGCAATAACCAACTCATTGACCAAATAGGTCAACTTTTGACTAAAAAGTCAACTTTGGTTAAAATGATCAATTTCTGACCCAATGAGCACCCCGTTGAGCAAATCGATCAACTTTTGACCAAAAATTTAATTTTGGTCAAAATAGTCAATTTTTTACCTAATGACCAAAATAGTCAATTTTTGAATTAATGACCAATTATCGAATCTAATAAATCAATCTCGACTAAAAAGTCAACTTTGCTCAAAATGGTCAATCCTTGACACAATGACAAACCCATTGACCCAATAAGTCAACTTTTTGACCAAAATGTCAATTTTGGTCAAAACAATTAATTTCTAACCTAACGACCACCCATTGACCCAGTAGGTCAATGTTTGACCAAAAAGTTAACTTTGGTCAAAATAGTCAATTTTTGACCTAATGACCACCTATTGACACAATATGTCTACTTTGACCAATTACGAACTCATTGACCAAATATTTCAACTTTTGACCTAAAAGTCAACTTTGGTCAGAATGGTCAATTTCTGAGCCAACGACCACCTCGTTGACCCAATGGGATAACTTTTGACCAAAAATTCAAGTTTGGTCAAAATAGTCAATTTTTGAGCTAATGAGAAATTATTGACCCAATAAGTGAATCTTTGACCAAAAAGTCAACATTGGTCAAAATGGTCAGTGCTTGACCCAATGACAAACTCATTGACCCATTATATCAACTTTTGACCAAAAAGACAATTTTGGTCAAAATAGTCAAATTTTGACTTAATGACCACCCATTGACCCAATAGGTCAACTTTTGACCAAAAAGTCAACTTTGGACAAAATGGTCAATTTTCAATCCAATGACCAACCCATTGACCCAATAGGTCAACTTTTGACCAAAAAGTCAACTTTGGTCAAAATGATCAATTTCTGATCCAATGAGCACCCCGTTGACTCATTGCATCAACTTTTGACCAAAAATTTTTTGTTGGTTAAAATGGTCAATTTTTGACCTAATGACCAAGATAGTGAATTTTTGAATTAATGGCTAATTATTGACCCAATAAGTCAATCTCTAACCAAAAAGTCAACTTTGGTCAAAATGGCCAATCCTTGACCCAATAACAACCTATTGTCCCATTAGATCAACTTTTGACCAAAAAGTCAGTTTTGGTCAAAATAGTCATTTTTTGACCTAATGACCTCCCATTGAACCAATAGGTCAACCTTTGACCAAAAAGTCAACTTTGGAGAAAATGGTCAATTTTTGACCCAATGACCAACCCATTGACCCAATGGGACAACTTTTGACCGAAAAGTTATATTTGGCAAAATGGTTAATTCTTAACCAAATTACCAACTCATTGATTAAATATGTCAATCATGGACCAAAAAAGTCAACTTTGGTCAAAATGGTCAATTTCTGACCAAACGAGCACCCCGTTGACCTAATGGGTTAACTTTTGCCAAAACAACAATTTTGGTTAAAATAGTTAATTTTTAACCTACTGGCCAATTATTGACCCAATTGGTGAATCTCTGACCAAAAAGTCAACTTTGGTCAAAATGGTCAATCCTTGACCCAACGACAAACCCTTTGACCCAATAAAACAAATTTTGACCAAAAATTCAATTTTGGTCAAAATAGACAATCTTTGACTTAATGACCACCTCTTGACCCAATAGGTCAACTTTTGACCAAAAAGTCAACTTTGGTCAAAATGGTCAATTTTTAACTCAATGACCAACCCATTGACCCAATAGATCAACTTTTGACCAAAAATTCATCTTTGGTCAAAATGGTCAATTGTTGACGCAATTACCAACTCATTGACCAAATAGGTCAACTTTTGACCAAAAAGTCAACTTTGGTCAAAATGGTCAGTTTCTGACCCAATGAGCACCCCGTTGACCCAATGGATCAACTTTTGACAAAAAATTTAATTTTAGTCAAAATAATCAATTTTTGACCTAATAACCAATTGATGACCCAAAAAGTCATCTTTGGTCAAAATTGTCAATTCTTGACCAAATTACCAACTCATTGACCAAATAGGTCAACTTTTGATAAAAAAGGTAACATTGGTCAAAATGCTCAATTTCTGACACAATGACTACCTCGTTGAGCCAATGGGTTAAGTTTTGAACAAAAATTCAATTTTAGTTAAAATAGATCAATTTTTTACCAAAAAGTAAACTTTGGTTAAAATGGTCAATTTCTGAACTAATAACCACCACGTTGACCCAATGGGTAAACTTTTGAAAAAAAAATTAATTTTGGTCCAAATAATCAATTTTTGACCTAATGACCAATTATTGAACCAATAAGTAAATCTCTGACCAAAAAGTCAACTTTGGTCAAAATGGTCAATCCTTGACCCAATGACCAACCCATTGACCCAATAGGTCAAATTTTGAGCAAAAAGTCAATTTTGGACAAAATAGTCAATTTTTGACATAATGATCACCCATTGACCTGATAGGTTAACTTGTAACCAAAAGTTAATTTTGGTCAAAATAGTCAATTTTTGACCTAATGACCAATTATTGACCCATCAAGCCAGTCTCTAACCAAATAGTAAACTTTGGTCAAAATGGTTTAATCTTGACCCAATGACGAACCCATTGATCCAATAGGTCAACTTTTGACCAAAAGGTAAACTTTTGACAAATTGATCAATCCTTGACCCAATCACCAACCCATTGGCCTAATCAGGTCGACTTTCGACCAAAAAGTCGATTTAACTAAAAATAAGTCAATTTTGAATTAATGACCAATTATTGACACAACAAGTCAATCTCTGACAAAAAAGTGAATTTTGGTCAAAATGGCCAATCCTTAACCCAATGAAAACCCATTGACCCAAAAGGTCAACTTTTGACTAAAATGTAAATTCTGTTTAAAATAGTTAATTTTTAACCTAATGACCTCCCATTGACCCTAAAGGTCAACTTTTGACGAAAAAGTCAACTTTGGTTAAAATGGTCAATTTTTTACCCAAAGACCAACCCATTGACCCAATAGGTCAAATTTTGACTAAAAAGTCATCTTTAGTCAAAATGGTCAATTCTTGACCCAATTACCAACTCATTGACTAAATATGTCAACTTTTGACAAAAATGTCAACTTTAGTCAAAATGGTCAATTTTTGACCCAATGACAACCCCGTTAACCCAATGTGTTAACTTTTGATAAAAAAAATAATTTTAGTCAAAATAGTCAATTTTTGACCTAATGACCAATTATTGACCTATTAAGTTAATCGCAGACCAAAAAGTCAACTTTGGTCAAAATGGTCAATCCGTAACCCAATAACAAACCCATTGACCTAAAAGGTCAACTTTTGACCAAAAAGTTAATTTTGTTCAAAATAGTCAACGTTTGACTTAATGAGCAACATTGACCTAATATGTCAACTTTTGACCAAAAAGTTAACTTTAGTGAAAATGGTCAATTTTTGACCCAATGACCAACCCATTGACCCAGTAGATCAAATTTTGACCAAAAAGTCATTTTCGGTCAAAATGGTCAATTCTTGACCCAATTACCAACTCATAGACCAAATTAGTCAACTTTTGACCAAAAAATTCAACTTTGGTCAAAATGGACAATTCTAACTCAATGACCACCCTGTTCACCCAAAGGGTTAACATTTGACAAAAAATTTAATTTTGGTCAAAATAGGTCAACTTCTGACCAAAAAATCATCTCTGGTCTAAATGGTCAATTTTTCACCCAATGACCATCCCGTTGACCCAATGGGTTAACTTTTGACCAAAGATTCAATTTTGGTCAAAATAGTCAATCTTTTACCTAGTGACCAATTATTGACCCAATAAGTCAATCTCTGACCAAAAAGTCAATTTTGGTCAAAATGGTCAATCCTTGACCTGATGATGAGCCCATCGATCTAATGAAGTCAACTTTTTATAAAAAAGTCAATTTTAACCAAAATAGTGACTTTTTAACTTAATGACCACCCATTGACCCAATAGGCCAACTTTTGACCGAAAAGTCAACTTTGGTCAAAATGATCAACTCTTGACCAAAAAGTCAATTTTCGTCAAAATAGTCAATTTTTGAATTAATCACAAATTATTGACTCAATAAGTCAATCACTTACCAAAAATTCAACTTTGGTCCAAATGGTCAATCCTTGACCCAGTGACAAACTCATTGACCCAATAGGTTAACTGTTGACTAAAAAATCAATTTTAGTCAAAATAGTCAATTTTTGACGTAATGAACATCCATTGACCCAATAGGTCAACTTTTGACTAAAACGTCAATTTTGGTCAAAATGATCAATTTTTGACCCAACGACCAACCCATTGACCCAATAGGTCAACTTTTGACCAAAAAGTCATCTTTGGTCAAAATAGTCAATTCTTTACCAAATTACCAACACATTGACCAAATAGGTCATTTATTGACCAAAAAGTCAACTTTGGTCAAAATGGTCAATTTCAGACCCAATGACCACCACGTTGACCCAATGGGTTAACTTTTGACTAAAAATTCAATTTTGGTCAAAATAGATCAATTTTTGACCAAATAACTAATTATTTACCCAATAAGTTAATCTCTGACAAAAAAGTCAACTTTGGTCAAAATGGTCAATCCTTGACCCAAGACAATGACCCAATAAGTCACCTTTTGACAAAATAGTCAATTTTGGTCAAAATAGTCAATTTTTGAGTTATTGACCACCCATTGACCCAATAGGTCAGCTTTTGACCGAAAAGTCAATTTTGGTCAAAATGGTCAATTTTTGACCCAATAGATCAACTTTCGTCCAAAAAGTCATCTTTGGTCAATTCTTGACTCAATTACCAACTCATTGAACAAATAGGTCAACTCTTGACTAAAAAGTCAACTTTGGTCAAAGTGATCAATTTATGACCCAATGAGCACCCCGTTGACCCAATGGATCAACTTTTGACCAAAAAGTTAACTTTGGACAAAATGGTAAATTTTTGACCCAATGACAAACCCATTGACCCAGTAGATCAAACTTTGACCAAAAAGTCATCCATGGTCAAAATGGTTAATTCTTGACCAAATTACCAACAAATTGACCAAATAGGTCAACTTTTGACCAAAAAGTCAACTTTAGTCAAAAAGGTCAATTTTTGACCCCACAACCACCCCGTTGACCCAATGGGTTAAATTTTGACCAAAACTCCATGTTTGGTTAAAATAGTCAATTTTTGACGTAATGACCAATTATTGAACAAATAAGTGAATCTCTAACCAAAAAGTCAACTTTGGTCAAAATGTTCAATCCTTAACTCAATGACATACCCATTGACAAAATAGGTCAACTTTTGAAGAAAAAGTCAACTTTGGTCAAAATATTCAATTTTGACCTAATGACCACCCAATGACTCAATAGGTCAACTTTTGAACAAAAATTCAACTTTGGTCAAAATCGTCAATTTTTTACCCAATGACCAACTAATTGACCAAACAGCTCAACTTTCGACCAAAAAACCATCTTCGGTCTAAATGGTTAATTATTGATTCAATTACCAACTCATTCACCAAATAGGTCAACTTTTGACCAAAAAGTCAACTTTGGTCAAAATGGTCAATTTCTGACTCAATGACCACCCCGTTGACCCAATGGACTAACTATTGAAAAAGAAATTTATTTTGGTAAAATTAATCAATTTTTGACCTAATGTCCAATTATTGACACATTAAGTCAATCTCTGACCAAAAAGTCAACTTCGGTTAAAATTGGTCAATCCTCGACCTATCGACCTAATAGTTAAATTTCTGACCAAAAAGTCAACTTCGGTCAAAATGGTTAATCCTCGACCCAATGACCAACCCATCGACCCAATAAGTCAAATTTCGACCAAAAAGTTAATTTCGATCAAAATAGTCAATCTTTGACTAAATGACCAATCCATCGACCCAGAATCCAATCTCCGACCAAAAATCAACTTTGGTCAAAATGGTCAAACCTTGACCCAAAGACCAACCCATTGACCCAATAGGTTAACTTTTGACAAAAAAGTTAACTTTGGTCAAAATGATAAATCCTTGACCCAATGACCAACCCATTGACCAAATAGGTTAACTTTTGACCACAAAGTCAATTTTGGTCAAAATAGTCAATTTTTGAAGTAATGACCAATTATTGACCCAATAAGTCAATCTCTAACCAAAAAGTCAACTTTGGTCAAAGTGGTCAATCCTTAACCAAATGACAAACCCATTGACCCAATAGGTCAATTTTTGACTAAAAAGTTAATTTTGGTCAAAATAATCAATTTTTGACCTAGTGACCACCCATTGACCCAATAGGTCAACTTTTAACCAAAAAGTCAACTTCAGTCAAAATGGTCAATTTTAGACCCAATCACCAACCCATTGACCCAATAGGTCAAGTTTTGACTAAAAAGTCATCTTTGGTCAAAATGGTCAATTCTTGACCTAATTATCAACTATTAGCCAAATAGGTCAACTTTTGACCAAAAAGTCAACTTTGGTTAAAATGATCAATTTCTGACTCAACGACCACCAAGTTGACCCAATGGGCTAACTATTGAAAAAAAAATTTATTTTGGTAAAATTAATCAATTTTTGACCTAATGTCCAATTATTGACACATTAAGTCAATCTCTTACCAAAAAGTCAACTTCGGTTAAAATGGTCAATCCTTGACCCATTGACCAACCCATTAACCCAATAGTTAAATTTTTTACCAAAAAGTCAACTTTGGTCAAAATGGTCAATCCATGACCCAATGACCAACCCATTGACCCAATAGGTCAAATTTTGACCAAAAAGTTAATTTCGGTCAAAATAGTCAATTTTTGACCAAATGACCAATTACTGACCCAGTAATCCAATCTCTGACCAAAAAATCAACTTTGGTCAAAATGGTCAAACCTTGACCCAAAGACCAACCCACTTATTCAATAGGTTAACTTTTGACAAAAAAGTTAACTTTGGTCAAAATGATAAATCCTTGACCCAATGACCAACTCATTGACCCAATAGGTTAACTTTTGACCAAAAAGTCAATTTTGGTCAAAATAGTCAATTTTTGAAGTAATGGCCAATTATTGACCCAATAAGTCAATCTCTAACCAAAAAGTCAACTTTGGTCAAAGTGGTCAATCCTTAACCAAAAGACAAACCCATTGACCCAATAAGTTAATTTTTGACTAAAAAGTTAATTTTGGTCAAAATAATCAATTTTTGACCTAGCGACCACCCATTGACCCAATAGGTCAACTTTTGACCAAAAAGTCAACTTTAGTCAAAATGGTCAATTTTAGACCCAATGACCAACCCCTTGACCCAATAGGTCAACTTTTGACTAAAAAGTCATCTTTGGTCAAAATGGTCAATTCTTGACCTAATTATCAACTATTAACCAAATAAGTCAACTTTTGACCAAAAAGTCAACATTGGTCATAATGGTCAATTTTTGACACAATGACCACCCCGTTAACCCGGTGGGTTAACATTTGATCAAAAATTTAATTTTGGTCAAAATAGCCAATTTGTTGACCTAATGACCAGTTATTGACCCAATAAGTCAATCTCTGACCAAAACGTCAACTTTGGTCAAAATTGTCAATCCTTGACCCAAAGACAAACTCGTTGACCAATAGGTCAACTTTTGACCAAAAAGCCAATTTTGGTCAAAATAGTCAATTTTTGACCGAATGAACACCCGTTGACCCAATAGGTCAATTTTTGACCAAAAAGTCAACTTTGGTCAAAATGATCAATTCTTGACCCAATAACCAACCCATTGGCCTAATAGGTCAACTCTTGACCAAAAAGTCAATTTTCGTCAAAATAACTGATTTTTTAATTAATCACCAATTATTGACTCAATAAGTCAATCACTTACCAAAAAGTCAACTTTGGTCAAAATGGTAAATCCTTGGCCCAGTGACAAACCCATTGACCCAATAAGTTAACTTTTGACTGAAAAACCAATTTTGGTCAAAATAGTCAATTTTTGACCTAATGAACATACTTTGACCTAATAGGTCAACTTTTGACCAAAAAGTCAACTTTGGTCAAAATGGTCAATTTTTGACCCAACGACCAACCATTGACCCAATAGGTCAACTTTTGACCAAAAAGTCATCTTTGGTCAAAATAGTCAATTCTTGACCAAATTACCAACTCATTTACCATATAGGTCAACTATTGACCAAAAAGTCAACTTTGGTTAAAATGGTCAATTTCTGACCCAATGACCACCACGTTGACCCAATGGGTGAACTTTTGACTAAAAATTCAATTTTGGTCAAAATAGTCAATTTTTGACCAAATGACCAATTATTTACCCAATAAGTTAATCTCTGACCAAAAAGTCAACTTTGGTCAAAAGGGTCAATCCTTGACCCAAGGCATTGACCCAATATGTCACCTTTTGACAAAAAAGTTAATTTTGGTCAAAATATTCAATTTTTTCCTTAATGATCACCCATTGACCCAATAGGTCATTTTTTGACCAAAAAGTCAACTTTGGTCAAAATGGTCAATTATTGACCCAATAGATCAACTTTCGTCCAAAAATTCATCTTTGGTCAATTCTTGACACAATTACCAACTCATTAACCATATAGGTCAACTTCTGACTAAAAAGTCAACTTTGGTCAAAGTGATCAATTTCTGACCCATGAACACCCCGTTGACCCAATGACCAACCCATTGACCCAATAGTTCAACTTTTGACCAAAAAGTTATCTTTGGTCAAAATGGTTAATTCTTGACCAAATTACCAACTAATTGACCAAATAGGTCAACTTTGATCAAAATGTTCAATTTTTAACCACACAACCACCCCGTTGACCCAATGGGTTAACTTTTGACCAAAATTTCAAGTTTGGTCAAAATAGTCAATTTTTAACATAATGACTAATTATTGAACCAATAAGTGAATCTCTGAACAAAAAGTCAACTTTCGTCAAAATATTTAATTTTTAACCTAATGGCCACCCATTGACTCAATAGGTCAACTTTTGACCAAAAATTTAACTTTGGTCAAAATCGTCAATTTTTTAACCAATGACCAACCAATTGACCCAATAGGTCAACTTTTGACAAAAATATCATCTTCGGTAAAAATGGTTAATTCTTGACCTAATTACCAACTCATTGACCAAATAGGTCAACTTTCACCAAAAAGTCAACTTTAGTCAAAATGGTCAATTTCTGATTCAACGAACACCCCGTTGACCCAATGGGCCAACTTTTGAAAAAAAATTTATTTTGGTAAAATTAATCAATTTTTGACCTAATGACCAATTATTGACACATTAAGTCAAGTTCTGACCAAAAAGTCAACTTCGGTTAAAATGGTCAATCCTTGACCCATTGACCAACCCATTGACCAACCCATTGACCCAAATAAGTTAACTTTTAACCAAAAAGTCAACTTTGGTCAAAATGGTCAATTTTTGACCCAACGACCACCCCGTTCACCTAATGGGTTAACTTTTGACCAAAATCTTAATTTTGGTTAAATTGTCAATTTTGACTCAAATGACCAATCTTGACCTATAAGTGAATCTACGCAAAAAGTTAACTTTGGTCGAAATGGTTAATCCTTGACCAAATGACAAACCCTTTGACTCAACAGGTCGACTTTGACTAAAAGTCAATTTTGGTCAAAATAGTCAATTTTTACTCTAATGACTACCTATTAACCCAATAGGTCAACTTTTGACCAAAAGTCGACTTTGGTCACAATGGTCAATTTTTGACCCAATGACCAATTCGTTGACCCAATAGATCAACTTTTGACCAAAAAGTCAATTTTGGTCAAAATTGTCAATTTTTGACTTAATGACCACCCATTGACCTAATAGATCAACTTTTGATTAAAAAGTCAACTTTGGTCAAAATGGTTAATTTTTGAGCCAATGACCAACCCATTGACCCAATATGTCAACTTTTGACAAAAATGTCATCTTCGGTCAAAATGGTCAATTCTTGACCAAATTACCAACACTGATAAAATAGGTCAACTTTTGACCAAAAAGTCAACTTTGGACAAAATGGATAATTTCTGACCCAATGACCACCCTGTTGACCCAATTGGTTAACTTTTGAACAAAAATTCATTGTAGGTTAAAATAGGTCAACTTTTGACCAGAAAGTCATCTTTGGTCAAAATGGTCAATTTCTGACCCAATAACCCCCCCGGTTCACCCAATGGGTTAACTATTGACCAAAAATTCAATTTTGGTCGAAATAGTCAATTTTTGACCTAAAGACCAATTATTGACCCAATAAGTCAATCTCTGACAAAAAAAATCAACTGTGGTCAAAATGGTCAATCCTTGACCCAATGACAAACCCATTGACCCAATAGGTCAACTTTTGACCAAAAAGTCAATTATGGTCAAAATAATCAATTTCTGACCTAATGACCAATTATTAACCCAGTAAGCCAATCTCTGACCAAAAAGTCAACATTGGTCAAAATGGTCAATCGTTGACCATGACCACCCTTTGACCCAATACGTCAACTTTTAACTAAAAAGTCAACTTTGGTCAAAATGATCAATCCTTGACCCAATGACCAATTCTTTGGCCTAATAGGTCAAATTTTAGCCAAAAAGTCAATTTTGGTCAAAATTGTCAACTTTTGAATTATTCACCAATTATTGACCCAATAAGTCAATCTTTGACCAAAAAGTCAACTTTGGTAAAAATGGTCAATCCTTGACCCATTGACAAACCCATTGACCCATTAAGTCAACTTTTAACCAAAAAGTGAAATTTGGTTAAAATAGTCAATTTTTGACCTAATGAACACCCATTGACCCAATAGGTCAACTTTTGACCAAAAAGTCAACTTTGGTCAAAATTGTCAAATTTTTACCCAATGACCACCCCTTGACTCAACAGGTCAACTTTTGACCAAAAAATCATCTAATGTCAAAATGGTCAATTCTTGACCAAATAGCCTACTCATTAACCAAATAGGTCGACTTTTACCAAAAAGTCAACTTTGGTCAAAATGGTCAATTTCTTACCCAATGACCACCCTGTTGACCCAATGGGTAAACTTTTGACCAAAAATTTAATTTTGGTCAAAATAGTCAATTTTTGATCTAATGACCAATTATTGACCCAATAATTTAATCTCTAACCAAAAAGTCAACTTTGGTCAAAATGGTCAATCCTTGACCCAATGACAAACCACTGACTCAATCGGTCAATTTTAGACCAAAAAGTCAACTTTGACCCAATAGGCCACCATTTGACCAAAAAGGAAATTTTGGTCAAATTAGTCAATTTTTTACTGAATGACCACTCACTGACTCAATAGGTCAATTTTAGACCAAAAAGTCAACTTTGGTCAAAATGGACAATTTTTGACCCAATGACGAACCCATTATCCAAATTGATCAACTTTTGACTAAAAAGTAATCTTCGGTGAAAAATGGTCGATTCTTCGACCCGATTACCAACTCATTGACGAATAGGTCAATTTTCGACCTAATGACCAATTATTGACCCAAGTAAGCCAATCCTGCGACCAGGAAGTCAACTTTGGTCAAAATGGTTTATCCTTGACCCAATGACCAACCCATTGACCCAATAGGTCAACTTTTGACCAAAAGGTCAACTTTGGTTAAAATGATCAATCCTTGACCCAACGACCAACCCATTGGCCTAATAGGTCAACTTTTGACCAAAAAGTCAATTTCGATCAAAATAGTCAATTTTTTAATTAATGACCAATTATTGACCCAATAAGTCAATCTCTGACCAAAAAGTGAATTTTGGTAAAAATGATCAATCCTTAACCTAATGATAATAAACTCATTGATCTAATAGATCACATTTTGACCAAAATGTCAATTTTGTTCAAAATAGTCAATTTTTAACCTAATGACCTCCCATTGACCCAATATGTCTACTTTTGACCAAAAAGTCAATTTTGGTCAAAATGTCAATTTTTAACCCAATGACCAACTCATTGACCCAATAGATCAACTTTTGTCCAAAAAGTCATCTTTGGTCAAGATGGTCAATTCTTGACGGAATTACCAACTCATTGACCAAATATGTCAACTTTTGACTAAAGAGTCAACTTTGGTCAAAATGATCAATTTCTGACCCAATGAGCACCCCGTTGACCAAATCGATCAACTTTTGACCAAAAACTTAATTTTGGTCAACATAGTCAATTTTTGACCTGATGACCAAAATAGTCAATTTTTGAATTAATTACTAATTATTGACCCAGTAAGTCAATCTCTAACCAAAAAGTCAACTTTGCTCAAAATGGTCAATCCTTGACACAATGATAAACACATTGACCCAATAAGTCAACTTTTGACCAAAAAAATCAATTTTGGTCAAAATAAGTAATTTTTAACCTAATGACCACCCATTGACCCAATAGGTCAACGTTTGACCAAAAAGTTAACTTCGGTCAAAATAGTTAATTTTTAACCTAATGACCACTCATTGACACAATAGGTCAACTTTTGACCAAAAACTCAACTTTGACCAATTAGCAACTCATTGACCAAATATTTGAACTTTTGAAAGTCAACTTTGGTCAAAATGGTCAATTTCTGACCCAACGACCACTCTGTTGACCCAATGGGTTAACTTTTGACCAAAAATTCAAATTTGGTCAAAATAATTAATTTTTGAGCTAATGAGCAATTATTGACCCAATAAGTGAATCTCTGACCAAAAAGTCAACTTTAGTCAAAATGGTCAATCCTTGACCCAATGATAAACCCATTGACCCTATAAGTCAACTTTTGACCAAAAAGACAATTTAGGTTAAAATAGTCAAATTTTGACTTAATGACCACCCATTGATCCAATAAGTCAACTTTTGACCAAAAAGTCAACTTTGGACAAAATGATCAATTTTTGACCCACTGGCCAACCCATTGACCCAATAGATCAACTTTTGATCAAAAAGTCATCTTTGGTCAAATTGGTGAATTCTTGACCCAATTAACAACTCATTTAAAAAAAAGGTCAACTTTTGACCAAAAAGACTACTTCGGTAAAAAAAGGTTAATTTCTGACCCAATGAACACCCCATTGACCCAATGGATCAACTTTTGACCAAAAATTTAATTTTGGTCAAAATAGTCAATTTTTGACCAAATGATCAACATAGTCAATTTTTGAATTAATGCTCAATTATTGACCTAATAAGTCAATCTCTGACCAAAAGTCAACTTTTGTCAAAATGGTCAATCCTTGACCCATTAACTAACCCTTGACCCAATACATCACCTTTTGACCAAAAAATCAATTTTGTTCAAAATAGTTAATTTTTGACCTAATGACCACCCATTGACAAAATATGTCAACATTTGAACAAAAAGTCAACTTTGGTCAAAATATTCAATCTTTGACATAAGGAATCACCCATTAACCCAATATGTCAACTTTTGAATAAAATGTCAACTTTGGTCAAAACGCTTAATTTTTGACCCAATGACCAACCCATTGACGCAAAAGATCTTTTGACCAAAAATTCATCTTCGATCAAAATGGTCAGTTCTTGGCCCAATACCAACTCATTGACCAAATTGGTCAACTTTTGACCAAAAAGTTAACTTTGGTCAAAATGGTCAATTTCTGACCCAATGACCACCACGTTGACCCAATGGGCCGACCTTTGACAAAAAATTTTATTTTGTTCAAATTAATCAATTTTTAACCTGATGACCAATTATGGACACAATAAGTCGATCTCTGACCAAAAAAGTCAACTTCGGTTAAAATGGTCAATTGTTGACCCAATGACCAACCCATTGAACCAATAGGTCAATTTTTGACCAAAAAGTTAAATTTGGTCAAAATGGTCAATCCTTGATCAAATGACCAACCCATTGACCCAATAAGTCAAAATTTGACCAAAAAGTTAATTTTGGTCAAAATAGTCAATTTTTGACCTAATGACGGATTACTGACCCAGTAATCCAATCTATGAGCAAAAAGTCAACTTTGGTCAAAATGGTCAAAGCTTGGCCCAATGACATACCCATTGACCCAATAGGTTAATTTTTCACTAAAAAGTCAACTTTAGTCAAAATGTGCAATCCTTGACCCAATGACTAACCCATTGGCCTAATAGGTCAACTTTTGACCGAAAAGTCAATTTTGGTCAAAATAGTCTATTTTTTGAATTAATGACCAATTATTGACCCAATAAGTCAATATCTAATCAAAAAGTCAACTTTAGTCAAAATGGTCAATCCTTAACCCAATGACAAGCCCACTGACCCAATAAGTCAACTTTTGATCGAAAAGTCAATTTTGGTCAAAATAGTCAATTTTGGTCAAAATAGTCAATTTTTGACCTAATGAACACCCATTAATCCAATAGGTCAACTCTTGACAAAGAAGTTAACTTTAGTCAAAATGGTCAATTTTATACCCAATGACCAACCCTTTGACCCAATAGGTCAACTTTTGACTAAAAAGTCATCTTTGGTCAAAATGGTCAATTCTTGACGTAATTACCAACTCATTGACCAAATAGGTCAACTTTTGACAAAAAAGTCTACTTCAATCAAAAAGGTCAATTTCTGACCCAATGAACACCCCGTTGACCCAATGGATCAACTTTTGACTAAAAATTTAATTTTGGTCAAAATAGTCAATTTTTGACCTAATGACTAAAATAGTCAATTTTTGAATTAATGACCAATTATTGACCTAATAAGTCAATCTCTGACCAAAATGTCAAAATTGGTCAAAATGGTCAATCCTTGACTAAATGACAAACTCGTTGACCCAATAGGTCAACTTTTGACGAAAAAGCCAATTTTGGTCAAAATAGTGAATTTTTTGCCGAATCACCTCCCATTAACGCAATAGGTCAACTTTTGACCAAAAAGTCAACTTTGGTCAAAATGGACAATTTTTGACCCAATGACGAAACCGTTGAACAAATTGATCAACTTTTGACCAAAAATTAATCTTCGGTTAAAATGGTCAATTCTTAGCCCAATTACCATCTCATTAACCAAATAGGTTAATTTTTGACCTAATGACCAATTATTGACCCAGTAAGCTGACACGCCTAAAATATATATAATTTTTCCAATATCATTTTACTCATTTTTGATGATATTACCCTTTAAAGGAAGATATTTTGTATGTTTTTTGGTTTTAGGTACAAGAAATGGTGATTGGAGCAAAAGGAAACAAAACAGTGCAATTTGGAGCAAAAAAGAGCAAGAAATAAAATTCTGCCTTGACACCTTTCGATAAGTCTTTTGATGCTTAATCTCTTTCACACTTCTTGCATATTTTTGAATGAGATTACACTTCAAAAAAAGGTTGTTTTTATGCTTATTTTGTAGGGCTATCTATTACGAACGCAACACAACTGAAATGGGGCGAAATGGAACTGAAACGGAGCTAAACGGAGCGAAACGGTGGAGCTGCGCAGCAGTCTGCTCGCCGACGGTGGCCTGGATCTCGCCGGGGGTGAGATTTTCCAGAGACGGCTGAAATATAACCTAAAAGCTCGCCGACAGCGCCCGAGAAGGTTATAGACCGACTTTTGGCAGTTTTGGGCCGAAATTCGTTGTATTTGGACGCTTTTTCGAAGGGGTGCTTAAGGGAACTCCTAGAAATTCATCCACACTCTTTAAATTAGTCAATTTAGGAAGGAAAGAGGAAAGTAGAGAAAAAAGAGAGGAATGTTTAGGTTCTTAGATTAAGAGTAGAAATGTAGATTTCTATCCTTTTGGAAAGATTGGAGAGGTGATTTTGAGAGAATTTGTAAGGAGATGTTCTAGCATTGCATGAATCGACGGGAGACTTTGTGGGAGAGATCTTCATCTTTCTTTCAAAGGGAAGAAGCTAAGTGTTATTGTTCATTATCTTATGATTTTGTAAACACTTGCGTAGTGGATTTGCTTTGGTTAAATGAAGTACCGTTGAGTTTTATTCGTGCTTTATGACGTATCTCTCTTACTTTCTCTTCTTCTTTAGAAATAGTGGCATGAGAAGATTATGCCATTCTTTTCCTTTTACTTTTCTTTTGCAATGATTAGAATTCATGTTTATGATATTAGGATGCTTGCTAAAAGATGTTTTATGTATAAATGTGATGGTTTTTACTTGCACTTCATTTACATTGCAATTGAGGCCTGTTGTAAAGTTAAAATTCATTGTCAAAACATTTGATCCAAGAGGGTTATGCTTTCTACAACTAAGTACGAACCACATTCAAATTCTATGGATGGTGAAGTTCATGGGGATTGAATGCAAATAAATACGGAAATATAATTATTGGACGTAGAAGTGGAGATTTTAGGGTGACGGACTAAAATCCCCAATTCGGTCCTATTGTTTGAGTACTGATGTGTAGATGTTTGCCCTCGGATGAGGGGAATGTGGGAGCTCCGAAGTGAGAGTAGGTATCCTCCCAGCCTAGCCGCAAATTCAGTAAATAAGCATAGGATTAGTCAATGTTCTTTATGCCTGGACCAAAGGGTAAAGAATTGGATTGCTCCTATTTGGCACATACAATATTTAATGCATCTCATTCCTATACATTATCTATTTCATTACATACGAATGGTAGTTTTTAGTATCTCAAAATTCTCTAAACCAATTCATCCAAAAATGGTTATCTTTAGAATTATTATTTGCATTTAGTTATAGTTACTATTACATTTAACACATGCATTTAGGAGTATTTGCTAGATAAAACACAATTTTAATCGACATTCCAAACTAAGGATTATTATTAGTAGACAATAATTTGTCTAAAGACCTTTTACTTCACTTCCTCGTGGGATCAATATTGGGGTTTTTAAGGAAAACTCTATATTACTTGAAGCGATACGTATACTTGCGTAGTATCCCTAGTGTGTAAATAATTTTTCAATTTTTATATCATTTAAAATTTTGCACACTAGCCTCTATTTACAAATCGAGTCAAGTTTTTGGCCATCTTTTGGAAGTTAATTTACTGCGTAATTGCGGGTCGGGTCAAGTTTCTGGCGCCATTGCCGGAGAAGCTTCGGTAGGAACTTTAGGAGAATTTTAGTTGATGTAATTAGGCTTAGACTTGGAAAATTGTAGTGTAGTAAAAACGGTTTTGTGTGAAAAGTGTTTTTATATGAAAAAGTATTATGAAAAAACTATTTGTGTGAAAAACAAGGTGTTCGTGAAAATGTTTTATTGTGTTGATTATATTTCATCTATTATTTGTTTAATTGTTAATGTATTATTTGTTGTGTTACGTATGCAAAACAAAAGATCTGTAGGACTTGTGCCTTATGATCCCGAGTTAGAAAAAAATAAAAAATAAAAATACAGAAAGGACTCGAAAAACTAGAAATGGAAATGGAAAACTTTCAAGATTATAACTTGGAAAATCATCATACTTCATTGAGGGATTACGTAAATCCTACGAAAGATGTAATTCACTTAATTATACAAAACCCTGTCGTAGAAGCTGACTCATTTGAAATAAATCCTGAGATTATCCAACTGGTGCAGAACAATCAGTTTGGGGAACTCCTTTGGAGGATCCCTATTTACACTTATCTAATTTTCTAGAACTTTGTACTATATTTCGTTATAACAGTATGTCAGAAAATGCTGTCAGACTAAAGATTTTTCCTTTCTCACTAAGAGATAAGGCTAAAATGTGGTTATACTCATTAGCACCTGGTTCTATTAAAAATTGGGATGAGTTAACTCAGAAATTCCTAGCTAAGTATTTTCCACCTTCAAGGACTACTAAATTTAGAAACGATATTATCTCATTTTGTCAACATGAAGGAGAATCAATATATGAAGCCTGGGAAAGATTTAAGGAACTCCTAAAAAAGTGTCCACACCATGCTCTGCCTGATTGGTTAATCATTCTAACTTTTTATAATGGGTTAATAGGATCTTTTAGGTCTATAATTGATGCTGTCGCTGGTGGATCATTAATGTCAAAACCATTTGATGAAGCATATGCATTAATTGAAGAAATGGCTATAAATGAATTTCAATGGACCTCTGTAAGGGTAAATCATAAATATGTAGCTAGTGTTTATGATACAGATGTGATTGGAATTCTTACATCTCAGGTTGCTACCATATCAAGGAAGTTGGACCAATTTAGAATGAACCAACCTCAATTTACTCCTGTAAGTAAGGAAAGTTCATTAGGGCGTATGATTGATTCCAACTTATTATATGAGACTTTAAATACCATGAATAACCTATATTCTAACTTTTACAACCCATGTTGGGAGAACCATCCTCAATTTAACTGGAATCATACTATTGATGGTGGAAGAGAGATAGAGGATGTGGTTAAAAAAGAGAAAGATGTTGTGAGAGAAACAATGGAAACTAAAAGACCTGAAGAACATCTTTCTAAGGATCTGGAAAAATTAATATCTCCAACTAAAATCAGTTTGGAAAGACCACCACCTCGATTTCCTCAAAGACTTAGACATCATGCGTTGGATAAAAAATTTTCAAAGTTCATAAAAGTACTTAAGAAGTTAACGATAAATATTCCTTTCACTGAAGCTTTGGAACAGATGCCAAGTTATGCAAAGTTTATAAAGGATATATTAAACAAGAAAAGGAAATTTGGGGATTACGAGACAGTTGCACAAAGTGAGGAGTGCAGCGCTATACGTCAGAAAAAATTTCCTCAGAAACTTAAAAATCCTTGTAGCATTACAATTCCTTGTGCAATTGGAAAAAGATTCTGTGGAAAAGCTTTATGTGATTTAGGAGTGAGCATTAATGTGATGCCTCTATCTATATTTAGTAAGTTAGGTTTAGTCACTATTTCTCCCACTACTGTAACCCTTCTGTTACCTGATCAATCTATCATTTATCCAAAAGGAGTTATAGAAGATGTGCATGTTAAAGTGGATAAATTTATCTTTCCTTTGGACTTTATTGTATTAGATATGGAGAAAGAAAGAAATTCCAATTATTTTAGGGAGAGCTTTCCTTGTTATTGGACAAGCTAGGATAGATGTGCAAAAAGGAGAGCTGACTATGAATATTAATGACCATGAAGTCACTTTTGATGTATTAAATACTATGAAATATCCAGCTGAAAGAAAAGATGATGATTGTTTTTAGATAGATGAAATTGATTATCTAAGTAAAGACTATTTCCAAGAAAGTTTTGAGAGTAAGTTAACAGATGAGAATGAAATAGACTTTCATGATGATTCAAAAAATTTATTTAAAGAAGACTGTATGTATGTTCAGGAGAGGTGTGAAATGATGGATGCTACCAAAAATAGTAAACTTTTAATTCCATCTATTGAAAAATCTCATGAACTTAAGATGGATGTACCCCATACAATTTTAAAGCCTATCTATTTAGGGAATTCATCTACATAACCAATCTTTATATCTTTAGATGCGACTTAATCAAAGAAAAACCTGAATTGAATGATGAACAAGATAAAATTATTGAACTAGGACTTGGAAGAGAATTTGAGGATATATTTCAAAAGAACTTTGCGTTAAGAAAAGAGGATAAGGATATTGGAAGACCATTGGAAGAAATTCCTAAGGAATTAGAAAAATCTTATTCCTCAACTAAGATAGATCCTCCATAATTTAATAATTATAAAGGGGAAGAATTGGCAGATAACTTGAAACAGAAGAGTGACATAGAAGAATTTGATCCTGAATCTGAATTATCTAGAGAGAATCCCATCTAAAATTTGGGAGATATTGAAGTATCTTATAAAGATCCATTTCTTATAAATTTCAAGGAAGATATTAATATGCAAATTCAAAAAATCAATAGAAGAATATTGGATCTAGAAAAAAATATGAGGAACAATGATATAAATTCATTTGAAAATGAAGAGCTTAATGAAAAATTAAAATTTGAGAAATTTATAGGAATCCCTGGATCTGGAAATGATTAGGCGATTGATCGAGGATTACTTAATTGGAATTTTGATCCAGGTGGAATCATTTATCGGGCTAACGATGTTAAACCAAGCGCTTTATGGGAGGTAACCCATAATTATCAGTGTGCTTTGATTTAGTTGCTTGAGATTCATGATTGTTAGTGGTGTATTGTGTTTGATTTAGAGTGGATAGACTTGATCTTTATGTTTCATTATGGATTTATAAGTTTGATTGATGATTGGTAGATGTTTGGATTATTAATAGTTTGATCTTTGTGTGTCATGAGGGAGGTGATTCATTAACTTCTGATTATGGCTAGACTTGATCTCTTGTAGTAGTTGGATTAATGAGTCTACTATGACTTGGGTCTCACCCAGACTTGAGTTTTATAAGAGAAATCATGAATTTCGAACATTGATAGTTCCATCTCAAATTTGTTCCTTCCTTTCTGCAACTTTATTTTCATTAGATAGGAGTCGCGAACCTATTTGATGAATACAATGTGAATGATCTTACACTATCTTTATAATTGTTAGAGGTGCTTAATTATAAGGATTAGATGTTGCCTGAGATTGGTGCCTAGGAACCAATTTATCATGGATAATCTTATCTTTCGGATTATATTCTATAAAACCATTTAAAATGTACCTAATTTATTATTGTAGTGATTCCGTTAGAAATTGGAAGTAAATCAGTGAGATGCGATGAGTTAAAGAATGAATTGACCTCATTTATCTTATGTGTGTTTATGTTTGTGTTACAACTTTATTTTGGTCTTGAAGAACATTTTTATATTCCCATGCTGATACATGCTATGCTAGTTAGACTTTGGTTTAATTAATTTCATTCTGGAATGATTAGTTTAAATTTACTTTTTGCTGCATATTATGAATACTTGTAAATGATTTTAATAGAAATTTTTGGTAGATAGAATTTCTAAATTGTTTTCTTCCTGCTTATATTTTATGTACTGAATGCTATATATGTTAAAAATTAAGTTTGGGGGTAGGAAGAAAAATAAAATTTTAATGTGAAAATATTTTCTTTTAGTGTAATTTTATTACAAGCATATTTTAGGTTAGATTTACTTTCTCTTACAAACATTTTGTCCTGATTATGCATGTATATGAATTTGATAGGATGTTGTAGAAGTAAGTAGATTCAACCTTTATTTTTTTTCTTCCTACAAAATTTTATGGAATTAATTGCAAAATATTTTAAAATTTAAATTTGGGGGGAAGAAAAATTTTTTAAATGTAACTTTATTTGTCCTCAGTAGCCTATATATTAATTTGATATCACTTTTAAAACGACTTGTGGTATGTGTTGTTACCTTTAGGTTACTATAATTTTTATTTTAGGAATGTTAGAAAAATAACTTAGTTGAAATCTATGTGAAGAAACAGTTCTAGAATTATGATATTTTTTAGGAAACATTGGAAAAGTGATTTTTCTATTTATGGTAGAAAGGAGTTGAATATTTGAAAAGCTAAAATTCTTAGATTTATACTTAATGAGGATTGAGCCTTTATTGAAAACCCTTTTCGAACTAATACTTACACTTATAAAAAGTGAGGGAAAGTTTTGAGTTTTGGATTTTAGAGAGAGGATAGTGAAATTCAAAATTATTAAAGGCCTATCCAGATATAGTAATCCTCCATAAAAAAATGTAAAAAAAAAGGATTAAAAATGATCCAAAAGAGAAATAAAAAAAGAGAGAAAATAAGTGAGGAGAAGCTTGAGGAGAAGTCTAATCAAAAATTGGTTTCACTTGAATCTTTTTAAATGAAAAGACTTAAAACAATCCTAAGCTTATTCTTATTTCAAAAGGTATTGGTTAAATTGGTATAGATAAGGTGCTTAAATTCCATTTTTATACTTTCTATGAATCTTTAGTTTGACAATTTTCAATAAATTTTGAAGTAAATAAAAAAATCGAGATTCCTAAGTTGAATATGAGATATTCTTACACTCTAGTCCTAGGTTGATTTGATAGAATTTCTCCTATGTTATAATATAATATTTCTAAGATGAAATTATAGAAAACTCTATTGAAACCCACAATTACAAGTCAACATATTTTATTTCTAGACAAGTAACAGTTAAGTTTGGGGGATTTTGACACACCTAAAATATATACGTTTTTTCCAATATCATTTTACTCATTTTTGATGATATTACACTTTAAAGAAAGGTATTTTGTAAGTTTTTTTTTTGTTTTAGGTACAAGAAATGGTGATTGGAGAAAAAGGAAGCAAAAACCGTACAATTTGGAGCAAAAACGAGCAAGAAATGAAATTCTGCCCTGACACCTTTTGATAAGTCTTTTGATGCTTAATCTCTTTTACACTTCTTACATATTTTTGAATGAGATTACACTTTTAAAAAATGTTGTTTTTATTCTTATTTTGTAGGGCTATCTGTTACGAACGCAACGCAACTGAAATGGGGTAAAATGGAGCTGAAATGGAGTCAAACGGAGTGAAACGGTGAAGCTGCGCAGCAGTCTGCTCGCAGACGGCGGCCTCGATCTCGCCGACGGGGAGATTTTCCAGAGACAGCTGAAATTTGACCAAAAACTTCACCGACAGCGGCCTCGAACCCGCCGATAGTGCCCGGGAAGGTTCTAGACCGACTTTTGGCGGTTTTGGGACGAAATTCGATTTATTTGGATGCTTTTTCGAAAGGGTGCTTAAGGGAACTCTTAGAAATTCGTCCACACTCTTTAAATTAGTGAATTTAGGAAGGAAAAGGGGAAAGTAGAGAAAAAAGAGAGGAATGTTTAGGATTCTTTGATTAAGAGTAGAAATGTAGATTTTTACCCTTTTGGAGAGATTGGAGAGGAGATTTTGAGAGAATTTGTAAGGAGATGTTCTAGCATTGCATGGATCGACGGGAGACTTTGTGGGAGAGATCTTCATTTTCTTTCAAAGGGAAAAAACTAAGTATTGTTCTTCATTATCTTATGACTTTGTAAACACTTGCATAGTGGATTTGCTTTGGTTAAATGAAGATATCGTTGAGTTTTATTCGTGCTTTGTGACGTATCTCTCTTACTTTTTCTTCTTCGTTGGAAATTGTGGCATGAGAAGATTATGCCATTCTTTTTCCTTTTACTTTTCTTTTGCAATGAGTAGAATTCATGTTTAGGATATTGGGATGCTTGCTAAAAGATGTTTTATGTATAAATGTGATGGTTTTTACATGCACTTCATTTACATTGTAATTAAGGCCTGTTGTAATGTTAAAATCATTGTGAAAACATTCGATCTGAGAGGGTTATGCTTTCTACAACTAAGTACGAACCACATTCAAATTCCATGGATGGTGAAGTTCATGGGGATTGAATGTAAATAAATAGGGAAATATAATTATTGAAGGTAGAAGTGGAGATTTTAGGGTGACAGACTAAAATCCCTAATTCGGTCCTATTGTTTGAGTACTGAAGTGTAGATGTTAGCCCTCAGGCGAGGGGAACGTGGGAGCTCTGAAGTGAGAGTCGGTATCCTCCCGACCTAGCCGCGTATTCGGCAGAATAAGCATAGGATTAGTCAATGTTCTTTATGCTTGGACCAAAGGGTAAAGAATAGGATTGCTGCTATTTGGCACATACAATATTTAATGCATCTCATTCCTGTACATTTTCATTTCTTTACATAAGAATGGTAGTTTTTAGTATCTCAAAATTCTCCAAACCAATTCATCCAAAAAGGGTTATCTTTAGAATTAGTATTTGCATTTAGTTATAGTTAATATTACATTCAACACTTGCAATTAGGAGTAGTTGCTAGATAAAACACAATTTTAATCGACATTCCAAAATAAGAATTATTAGTAGTAGACAATAATTTGATTAAAGACCTCTTACTTCACTTCTTTGTGGGATCGATACTGGGGTTTCTAAAGAAAACTATATATTACATGAAGCGATATGTATACTTACGTAGTACCCCTAGTGTGTAAAATATTTTCCAATTTTTATATCATTTAAAAATTTGCACACTAGCCGCTATTTATAAATCGAGTCAAGTTTTTTTGCCATCTTTTGGAAGTTAATTTACTGCGTAATTGCGGGTCGGGTCATAAGCCAATCTCTGACCAAAAAGTCAACTTTGGTCAAAATGGTTTATTCTTGACCTAATGACCGACCCATTGACCCAATAGGTCAACTTTTGACCAAAAGGTCAACTTTGGTCAAAATGATCAATCCTTGACGCAATGACCAACTCATTGGCCTAATAGGTCAACTTTTGACCAAAAAGTCAATTTCGATCAAAATAGTCAATTTTTGAATTAATGACCAATTATTGACCCAATAAGTCAATCTCTGAATAAAAAGTGAATTTTGGTCAAAATGACCAATTCTTAACCCAATGATAAACCCATTGACCCAATAGGTCAACTTTTGACCAAAATGTCAATTTTGTTCAAAATAGTCAATTTTTAACCTAATGACCTCCCATTGACCCAAAAGGTCAACTTTTGACCAAAAAGTCAACTTTGGTCAAAATGATCAATTTTTTATCCAATGATCAACCCATTGACTCAATAGGTCAAATTTTGACTAAAAAGTAATCTTTGGTCAAAATGGTCAATTCTTGACCGAATTACCAACTCATTGACCAAACAAGTCAACTTTTAACCAAAAAGTCAACTTTGATCAAAATGGTCAATTTTTGACCCAATGACCACCCCGTTGACCCAATGGGTTAACTTTTGACCAAAATTTCAATCTTAGTCAAAACAGTCAATTTTTGACCTAATGACCAATTATTGACCCAAAAGTCAATCTTCGACCAAAAAGTCTACTTTGGTCAAAATGGTCAATCCTTGACCCAATGACAAACCCATTGACCCAATAGGTCAACTTTTGACCAAAAAGACAATTTTAGTCAAAATAGTCAATTTTTAACCTATTGACCACCCATTGACCCAATAGGTCAACTTTTGACCAAAAAATCAACTTTTGTAAAAATGGTCAATTTTTGACCCAATGACCAACCCATTGACCCAATAGGTTAACTTTTGACCAAAAAGTCATCTTCGATCACCAATTACCAACTCATTGACCAAATAGGTCAACGTTTGACCAAAAAGTCAATTTTGGACAAAATGGACAACTTTTGACCCAATGACCACCCCGTTAACCCAATTGGTTAACTTTTGACCAAAAATTCAATTTTGGTCAAAATAGGTTGACTTTTGACCAAAAAGTCATCATTGGTGAAAATGGTGAATTTCGACCTAATACCTCCCCTGATTGACCCAATGGGTTAACTTTTGACTAAAAATTCAATTTTGGTCAAAATGGACAATTTTTGACCTAATGGCGAATTATTGACCCGATAAGTTAATCTGTGATAAAAAAGTCAACTATGGTCAAAATAGTCAATCCTTGTCCCAATGACAAACCTATTGACCTAATAAGTTAACTTTCGACAAAAAAGTTAATTTTGGTCCAAATAGTCAATTTTTGACCTAATGAACACCCATTAACCCAACAGGTGAACATTTTAGCAAAATTACCAAATTACCAACTCATTGACCAAATAGGTCAACTTTTGACCAAAAAGTCAACTTTGGTCAAAATAGTCAATTTCTGACCCAATGGCCAACCTGTTGACCCAATGAGCTAATTTTTTACCAAAAATTCAATTTTGGTCAAAATAGTCAATTTTTGAGCTAATGAGCAATTATTGACCAAATAAGTTAATCTTTGATCAAAAATTTAACTTCGGTCAAAATGGTCATTCCTTGACCCAATGACAAACTCATTGACTCAATAGGTCACCTTTTGACAAAAAAGTCGATTTTGATCAAAATAATCAATTTTTAATCTCATGACCGCCCATTGACCCAATAGGTCAACTTTTGACCAAAAAGTTTACTTTGGTCAAAATTGTTAATTTTTGACCCAATGACCATCCATTTACCCAATAGATCAACTTTTGACCAAAAAGTCATCTTCGGTCAAGGTGGTCAATTCTTGACGCAATTACCGACTCATTGTCCAAATAGGTCAACTTTTGACTAAAAAGTCAACTTTGGTCAAAATGATCAATTTCTGACCCAATGAGCACCCCGTTGACCCAATTGATCAACTTTTGATTAAAAATTTAACTTTAGTCAAAATAATCAATTTTAGAACCAATGACCAAAATAATCATTTTTTGAATTAATGACCAATTATTGACCTAATAAGTCAATCTCTAACCAAAAAGTCAACTTTTGTCAAATGGTCAATCATTGATTCAATGACAAACCCATTGACCCAATAGGTCAACTTTTTACCAAAAAGACAATTTTTGTCAAAATAGTTAATTTTTGACCTAATGACCACCCATTGACCCAATAGGTCAACTTTTGACCAAAAAGTCAACTTTCGTTAAAATAGTCAATTTTTGACCTAATGACCTCCCATTGACCCAATAGTTCAACTTTTGACCAAAAAGTCAACTTTGGTCAAAACGAAAAGTTTTTGACCCAATGACCATCCCATTGACCCAATATGTCAACTTTTGACCAAAAAGTCATCTTTGGTCAAAATGGTTAATTCTTGACCGAAATACCAACTCATTGACCAAATAGGTCAACTTTGGACTAAAAAGTCAACTTTGGTCAAAATGGTCAATTTCTGACCCAACGAACACCGCATTCAACTAATGGGTTAACTTTTTACCAAAAATTCAATTTTGGTCAAAATATTCAATTTTTCAGCTAATGACATATTATTGACCCAATAAGTGAATCTCTCATCAAAACGTCAACTTTGGTCAAAATGGTCAATCCTTGACCTAATGACAAACCCTTTGACCCAATAGGTCAACTTTTGACCAAAAAGTCAATTTTGGTCAAAATAGTCAATTTTTTTCTTAATGACAACCCATTGACCCAATCGGTCAACATTTGACCAAAAGTCAATTTTGGTCAAAATGGTCAATTTTTTACCCAATGACCAACCCATTGACCCAATTGATCAACTTTTGACCAAAAAGTCATCTTTGGTCAAAATGGTCAATTCTCGATGCAATTACCAACTCGTTCACCTAACAGTCAACTTTCGACTAAAAAGTCAACTTTGATCGAAATGGTCAATTTTCGACCCAATGAGCACCCCGTTGACCCAATGGATCAACTTTTGACGAAAAATTTAATTTTAGTCAAAATAATCAATTTTTGACCTAATAACCAATTATTGACCCAATAAGTCAATCTCTGACCTAAAAGTCAACTTTTGTCAAAATTGTCAATCATTGACCCAATGACAAACTCATTGCCTAAAAGGTTAACATTTGACCAAAAAGTCAATTTTAGTCAAAATAGTTAATTTTTGAAATAATGAGCACCCACTGACCTAATAGGTCAACTTTTGACCAAAAAGTCAACTTTGGTCAAATGGGTCAATTTTTGACCCAATGACCAACCCATTGACCCAATGACCAACCCATTGACCCAATGACCAACCTATTGACCCAATAGATCAACTTTTCGACTAAAAGTCAATTTGGTCAAAGATGGTCATTTCGACCTCATGATCACCCATTAACCTAATAGGTCAACTTTTGACCAAAAAGTCAACATTGGTCAAAATGGTCAATTTTTGACCCAATGACCAACCCGTCGACCCAATAAAGTCAACTTTCGACTAAAAAGTCATCTTTGCTCAAAAATGGTCAATTCATGACCCAATTACCAACTCATTAATTCAACAGTCAACTTTCGACCAAAAAGTCAACTTTGGTTAAATGGTAAATTTCGACTCTAATGACCGCCCGTTCACCCAATGGGTCAACTTTTGACTGAAGTCAATCTTGGTCAAAATAAGTCAATTTTGACCTAATGTCCAAGTGTTGACCTAATAAGTCAATCGTTGACAAAAATTCAACTTTGGTCAAAATGGTCAATCCTCGACCCAATGACCAACCCATCGACTAACAGTCAACATTCGACTAAAAAGTTAATTTTGGACAAATTAGTTAATTTTCGACCTAATGAGCAACCCATTCGACCTAATATAGTCAACCTTTAACCAAAAAGTCAACTTTGGTCAAAATGGACAATTTTTGACCTAATGACCAACCCATTGACCTAATAAATCAACTTTTGACCAAAAAGTCAACTTTAGTCAAAATGGTCAATTCTTGACCCAATTAAAAGCTCCGTGACAAAATAGGTCAACTTTTGACCAAAAAGTCAACTTTGGTCAAAATGGACAATTCTGACTCAAGGACCACCCTGTTCACCCAAGGGGTTAACTTTTGACAAAAATTTTAATTTTGGTCAAAATCGGTCAACTTCTAACCAAAAAGTCATCTTTGGTCAAAATGATCAATTTCTAACACAATGACGACCCAATGGGTTAACTTTTGACCAAAGATTCAATTTTGGTCAAAATAGTCAATTTTTGACCTAATGACCAATTATTGATCCAATAAGTCAATCTCTGACCAAAAAGTCAACTTTGGTCAAAATGGTCAATCCTTGACCCAATGATAAACCAATTGACCTAATAGGTCAAATTTTGACCAAAAATTCAATTTTGATCATAATAGTCAAATTTTGACTTAATGACAACCCATTGACCCAATTGGTCAACTTTTGTCTAAAAAGTCATCTTTGGTCAAAATGGTTAATTCTTGACGCAATTGTCAACTCATTGACCAAATAGGTCAACTTTTGACTAAAAAGTTAACTTTGGTTAAAATTATCAATTAACCAAAAAGTCAACTTTGGTCAAAATGATCAATTTCTTGACCCAATGACCAACCCATTGGCCAAATAGATCAACTCTTGACCAAAAAGTCAATTTTCGTCAAAATAGTCAATTTTTGAATTAATCCATAATTATTGACCTAATAACTCAATCTCTGACCAAAAAGTCAACTTTGGTCAAAATGGTCAATCCTTGACCCAAAGACAAACTCATTGACCCAATAAGTTAACCTTTGACCAAAAAGTAAATTTTGGTCAAAATAGTCAATTTTTTACCTAATGAACACCAATTGACCCAATAGGTCAACTTTCGACCAAAAAATCAACTTTGGTCAAAATGGTCAATTTTCGACCCAACGACCAACCCAATGACCCAATAGATCAACTTTCGACCAAAAAGTCAACTTTGGTCAAAATAGCCAATTCGACCAAATTACCAACTCATCGATCAAACAAGTCAACATTTCGTCCAAAAGTTAACTTCGTCAAAATGGTCAATTTCGACTCAACGACCACCACGTCGACCTAATCGTTCAACTTTCGACTAAAAATTTAATTTTGGTCAAAATGATCAATTTCATTTGATCGACCTAATAAGTCAATACCGACTAAAAAGTCAACTTTGGTCAAAATGGTCAATCTTCGACCCAATGACAAACACATCGACCCATTAGGTCAACTTTCGACCAAAAAGTCAATTTTGGTCAAAATAGTCAATCTCGACTTAATGACCACCCATCGATCCAACAGGTCAACTTTCGACCAAAAAGGTCAACTTTGGTCAAAATGGTCAATTTTCGACCCAATGACTAACCCATCGACTCCAATAGATCAACTTTCGACTAAAAAGTCATTTTGGTCAAAATGGTTAATTCTCGACGCAATTATCAACTCATCGACCTAACAGTCAACTTCGACTAAAAAGTTAACTTTGGTTAAAATTATCAATTTCTGACCCAATGAGCACCCCGTTGACTCAATGGATCAACTTTTGACCAAAAAATTAATATTGGTCAAAATAGTCAATTTTTGACCTAATGACCAAAATAACCAATTTTTGAATTAATGACAAATTATTGACCCAATAAGTCAATCTCTGACCAAAAAGTCAACTTTGGTCAAAATGGTTAATCCTTGACCCCATGACAAACCCATTGTCCTAAAAGGTCAACTCTTGACCAAAAAGTCAATTTTGGTCAAAATAGTTAATTTTTGACCTAATGACCACCCATTAACCCAATAGGTCAACTTTTGACCAAAAAGTCAACATTGGTCAAAAATGATAACTTGATCTAATGACTCCCTATCGACCTAATAGATCAACTTTCGACCAAAAAGTCAACTTTGAGAAAATGGTCAATTTTTGACCTAATGACCAACCCATTAACCCAATAGGTGAACTTTTGACCAAAAAGTCATCTTTGGTCAAAATGGTTATTCTGGACCAAATTACCAACTCATTAACCAAATAGGTCAACTTTTGACCAAAAAGTCAACATTGGTCAAAATGGTCAATTTTTGACACCCAACGACCACCCGTTGACCCAATGGGTTAATTTTTGACTAAAACTTAAGTTTTGGTCAAAATAGTCAATTTTTGACTTAATGACCACACAATGACCCAATATGCCAACTTTTAACCAAAAAGTCAACTTTGGTCAAAATGGTCAATTTTTGACCCAATGACCAACCCATTAACCCAATAGGTCCACTTTTGACCAAAAAGTCATTTTTGGTTAAAATTGTCAATTCTTGACCCAATTACCAACTCATTAACCAAATATGTCAACTTTTGATAAAAAAAAGTCAACTTTGAGCAAAATCCTCAATTCTCGACATAATGACTCACCCTGACTGACCTAATGAGTTAAGTTTTCGATTAAAATTCAATTTTGGTCAAAATAGGTCAACTTTTGACTAAAAAGTCATCTTTGATCAAAATGGTCAATTTCTGACCCAATGACTACTCTGTTGACCCAATCGGTTAATTTTTTTACCAAAAATCTAATTTTGGTCAAAATAGTCAATTTTTGACCTAATGACCAATAATTGACCCAATGAGCACACCATTGACCCAATGAATCAACTTTTGACCAAAAATTTAATTTTGAGTCAAAATAATCAATTTTTGACCTAATAACTATTTATCTGACTTCGATAAGTCAATCTTCGACCAAAAAATCAACTTCGACAAAATTGTCAATCCTCGACCCAATGACAAGCCCTATCACTTAACGTAGTCAACTTTCGCCAAAAAGTCAATTTTGTTAAAATAGTCAATTTTCGATCTAATGACCACCCATCGATCTAACAAAGTCAACTTTTGACCAAAAAGTTAATTTTGGTCAAAATGATCAATTTTTGACCCAATGACCAAACCATTAACCCAATAGGTCCACTTTTGACCAAAAAGTTATCTTTGGTCAAAATTGTCAATTCTCGACCTAATTACCAACTCATCACCAAATAGGAAAACCTTCGATAAAAAATGCAACTTTGGTCAAAAATCCTCAATTCTTCGACATAAATGACTCAATTCGCTGACTCCAATCGTATTAAGCTTTTGACCAAAAATTTAATTTTGGTCAAAATAGTCAACTTTTAACAAAAGTCATCTTTGCTCAAAATGGTCAATTTCTCGATCTAATGACTCACGCCATCGAACCAATGGGTCAATTTTTTACCAAAAATTCAGTTTTTGTCAAAATAGTCAATTTTTGACCTAATGACCAATAACTAAATCTCTTACCAAAAAGTTAACTTTGGTGAAAATGGTCAATCCTTGACCCAATGACAAACCAATTGACCCAATAGGTCAACTTTTGACCAAAAAGTCAATTTTGGTTAAAATAGTCAATTTTTGACTTAATGACCATCCATTGACCCAATAGGTCAACTTTTGACCAAAAGTTAATTTTGTTCAAAATAGTCAATTTTTGACTTAATGACCAATTATTGACCCAGTAAGCTAACCTCTGGCCAAAAATTCAACTTTGTTCTAAATGGTCAATCATTGACCCAATGACTAACCCATTGACCTAATAACTCAACTTTTCACCAAAAATTCAACTTTGGTCAAAATGATCAATTCTTAACCCAATGACCAACCCAATGGCCTAATAGGTCAACTTTTGACCAAAAAGTCAATTTTGGTCAAAATAGTCAATTTTTGAATTAATGACCAAATATTGACCCAATAAGTCAATCTCTGACAAAAAAGTCAACTTTTGTCAAAATGTTCAATCCTCAATCCAATGACAAACCCAGTGACCCAATAAGTCACTTTTGACCAAAAAGTCAATTTTGGTCAAAATAGTCAATTTTTGACCTAATGACCACTCATTGACCCAATAGGACAACTTTTAACCAAAAAGTCAACTTTGGTCAAAATGTTCAATTTTTTACCCAATGGCCAACCCATTGACCCAATATATCAAATATTGACCAAAAAATCATCTTCGGTCAAAATTGTCAATTCTTGACCCAATTACCAACTCATCGACCAAACAGTCAACTTTGACCAAAAGTCAACTTTATCAAAAGGGTCAATTTCTGACCTAATGACCACTCCGTCGACCTAATGAGTCAACTTTCGATCAAAAATTTAATTTTGGTCAAAATAATTAATTCGACCTAATGACCAATTATCGACCCAATAAGTCAATCACCGACCAAAATGTCAACTTTGTCAAAATGGTCAATCTTCGACCCAATGACCAACCCAATCGACATTCAATGGCAGTCAACTTTCGACCAATAAGTCAACTTTAGTCAAAATGGTCAATTCTCGACCCAATGACTAACCCATTAACCCACATAGTCAACTTTGGACTCAAAAGTAAAATTGGTCAAATAGACAATTTTCGACCTAATGACCAATTATCAATCCAAGTAGTCAATCTCGACCAAAAAGTCAACTTTAGTCAAAAAGGTTAATTTTGATCCAATGACAAACCCAATGACTCAATTGGTGAACTTTCGACCAAAAAGTAAACTTTCGTCAAAATGGTCAATTTATGACCCAATGACTAACCCATCAATCCAATAGTCAACTTTGCCAAAAAGTCAACTTTGGTCAAAATGGTCAATACTCGACCTAATAACTAACCCATCGATCCAACAGGCCAATTTTCGACCAAAAAGTCAATTTTGGTCAAAAATACCAAATTTCGACCTAATGACCCCCATTTACTCAAACGAGTCAACTTTTAACCCAAAATTCAACTTTGGTTAAAATGGCCAATTCTCGACACTAATGACTCAACCCATTTACCCAATAAGTCAACTTTTCACAAAAAAGTCAACTTTTGTCAACATGGTCAATTCTCGACCCAATGACCAATGCATCAATTCGATAAGTCAACTTTCAACAAAAGTCAATTTGGGTAAAAATAACAATTTTCAATCTATTGACTAATTATCGACCCAATAAGTCAATCTCTAACCAAAAAGTCAACTTTGGCCATATTTGTCAATCCTCGACCCAATGATAAAACCATCGATCAACAGTCAACTTTTGAACAAAAAGATCAACTTCAGTCAAAATGGAAAATCCTTAATCCAAAACCAACCCCAGCATCCAATGAATCGACTTTCGACTAAAAATCAATTTTGGTCAAAATAGTAAATTTTTTACTTAATTACTAACTGTTGACCCAATAGGTCGACTTTCGACCAAAAAGTCAACTTTGGTCAAAATAGTAATCTTTCGACCCAATAACCAACCCACTCGACCCAATAGATCGACTTTCGACCAAAAACACAATTTTGATCAAAATAGATAAATTTTTCGACTTAATTACAAATTATTAACCCAATAGAGTCAACTTTTCGACCAAAACGTCAACTATGGTGAAATGGTCAATATCGACTTCAATGACCAACCCATCGAATCTAATAGGTCAACTTTCGACCAAAAGTCAACGTTAGTCAAAATGGTCAATCCTCGACCAAATGACCAACCCATCGACCCAATAGATCAACTTTCGACCAAAAACCAATTTTGTCAAAATGGTCAATCCTCGACCTAATGACCAACTCATCGACTCAAACAGATCAACTTTCGACCAACCCATCGACTCCAATAGATGACTTTCGACAAAAGCAATTCGTCTCAAAATTGTCAATTCTGACCTAATGACTACCTCATCGATCCAAAAAGGTCAACTTTCGACCAAAAAAGTCAAATTTCGTTCAAAATGGTCAATATCAAACACAATGACGTCAAATGTCAACTTTCAGTGAAAATGGTTAATCATCGATTCAATGACAAACCTATCGATCTAATTTGTTAACTTCGACTAAAAAGTCAACTTTGGCCAAAATGGTTAATCATCAATCCAATGACCATCCTATCGACGCAATAGGTCAACTTTCGACCAAAAAGTCAATTTTGCTCAAAATGGTCAATTTTTTATCTAATGGCAGCTTCATCGACTCTAAATAAGTCAACTTTCGACCAAAAAGACAACTTTGGTTAAAAATGGTCAATCTCGACTCTAATGACCAACCCATCAATCTAATAAGTCAACTTTTACTAAAAGGTCAATTTTAGTCAAAATAGCCAATTTTGAACTAATGACCAATTTTGGACCCAAGAAACCAATCTCTCGACTACAAAGTCAACTTTGGTCAAGATAGTTAATCCTCGACCTAATGATCAACCCATCGAATCTAATAGGTCAACCTTCGACCAAAAAGTTAACTTTAGTCAAAATGATCAACCCTGCATCTAATGACCAACTCGTCGACTTAATAGATCAACTTTTGACTAAAATGTCAATTTTAGTCAAAATAGCAATTCTTTAATTAATGACTAATTATCAATCTATAAGTCAATCTATGACTAAGAAGTCAACTTTAGTTTAAATGGTTAATCTTTGACCCAATGACCAACCCATTGACCCAATAAGTCAACTTTTGACCAAAATTCAATTTTGGTTAAAATAATCAATTTTTGACCTAATAACCAATCCATCGATCTAATAGTGAACTTTCGATCAAAAAATCAACTTTGGTCAAAATGGTCAATTTTTGACCCAATGACCAACACATTGACCCAATAAGTCATCTTTTGAGAAAAAAAGTCATATGTGGTCAAAATTGTCAAATTGTTGACCCAATTAGCAACTCATTGACCAAATACGATAACTTTTGACCAAAAAGTCAACTTTGGTCAAAATGGTCAATTTCTCACCCAATGACATCCACGTTGACCTAATGGGTTAACTTTTGGCCAAAAATTCAAATTTTGTCAAAAAAGTAAATTTTTGATCTAATGACCAAGTTGACTAATTGAGTCAATCTATCACTGACAAAGTCAACTTTAGTCAAAATAACTTAAACTTGACCCAATGACAAACCCACTAACTCAATAAGTCAACTTTTGACGAAAAATTCAATTTTGGTCAAAATGGTGAATTTTGACCTAATGACCACCCATTAACCCAATAGGTCAACTTTTGACCAAAAAGTTAACTTTGGTCAAAATGGTCAATTTTTGACTTAATGACCAATTATTGACCCAGTAAGCTAACCTCTGGCCAAAAAGTCAACTTTGTTCTAAATGGTCAATCATTGATCTAATGACTCAACCCATTGACCTAATAACTCAACTTTTGACCAAAAATTCAACTTTGGTCAAAATGATCAATTCTTAACCCAATGACCAACCCAATGACCTAATAGATCAACTTTTGACCAAAAAGTCAATTTTGGTCAAAATAGTCAATTTTTGAATTAATGACCAAATATTGACCCAATAAGTCAATCTCTGACAAAAAAGTCAACTTTTGTCAAAATTTTCAATCCTTGACCCAATGACAAACCCATCGATCCAATAAAGTCGACTTTCGACCAAAAAGTCAATTTTGGTCAAAATAGTCAATTTTTGTCCTAATGACCACTCATTGACCCAATAGGACAACTTTTAACCAAAAAGTCAACTTTGGTCAAAATGTTCAATTTTTTACCCAATGGCCAACCCATTGACCCAATATATCAACTATTGACCAAAAAATCATGTTCGGTCAAAATTGTCAATTCTTGAACCAATTACCAACTCATTGACCAAATAGGTCAACTTTTGACCAAAAAGTCAACTTTGGTCAAAATGGTCAATTTCTGACCCAATGACCACCCCGTTGACCTAATGGGTCAACTTTTGATAAAAAATTTAATTTTGGTCAAAATAATTAATTCTTGACCTAATGACCAATTATTGACCCAATAAGTCAATCACTGACCAAAATGTCAACTTTTGTCAAAATGGTCAATCCTTGACCCACTGACCAACCCACTGACAAAACAGGTCAACTTTTGACCAATAAGTCAACCTTGGTCAAAATGGTCAATTCTTGACCCAATGACTAACACATTAACCCAATAGGTCAACTTCGGACCAAAAAGTAAAATTTGGTCAAATTAGACAATTTTTGACCTAATGACCAATTATTGACCCAGTAAGCCAATCTCTGACCAAAAAGTCAACTTTGGTCAAAAAGGTTAATTTTTGATCCAATGACAAACCTAATGACTCAATTGGTGAACTTTTGACCAAAAAGTAAACTTTGGTCAAAATGGTCAATTTATGACCCAATGACTAACCCATTGACCCAATAGGTCAACTTTTGGCCAAAAAGTCAACTTTGGTCAAAATGGTCAAACCTTGACCCAATAACTAACCCATTGATCCAACAGGTCAATTTTTGACCAAAAAGTCAATTTTGGTCAAAATAGTCAAATTTTGACCTAATGACCCCCCATTTACCAAACAGGTCAACTTTTAACCAAAAATTCAACTTTGGTTAAAATGGCCAATTTTTGACACAATGACCAACCCATTTACCCAATAAGTCAACTTTTGACCAAAAAGTTAACTTTTGTCAACATGGTCAATTCTTGACCCAATGACCAACGCATTGACCAGATAAGTCAACTTTTGAACAAAAAGTCAATTTGGGTAAAAATAGTCAATTTTTGACCTATTGACTAATTATTGACCTAAGAAGTCAATCTCTAACCAAAAAGTCAACTTTGGCCATATTTGTCAATCCTTGACCCAATGATAAAACCATTGACCAACAGGTCAACTTTTGAACAAAAAGATAACTTTGGTCAAAATGGAAAATCCTTGACCCAAAAACCAACCCCCAGATCCAATAGAACGACTTTTGACCAAAAAATCAATTTTGGTCAAAATAGTAAATTTTTTACTTAATTACCAATTGTTGACCCAATAGGTCGACTTTTGACCAAAAAGTCAACTTTGGTCAAAATGGTAAATCCTTGACTCAATAACCAACCCACTGACCCAATAGATCGACTTTTGACCAAAAACACAATTTTGGTCAAAATAGTAAATTTTTGACTTAATTATAAATTATTAACCCAATAGGTCAACTTTTGACCAAAACGTCAACCATGGTGAAAATGGTCAGTCATTGACCCAATGACCAACCCACTGACCCAATAGGTCAACTTTTGACCAAAAGTCAACGTTAGTCAAAATGGTCAATCCTTGACCAAATGACCAACCCATTGACCCAATAGGTCAACTTTTGACCAAAAAACCAATTTTGGTCAAAATGGTCAATCCTTGACCTAATGACCAACTCATTGACCAAATAGGACAACTTTTGACCAACCCATTGACCCAATAGGACAGCTTTTGACAAAAAAATCAATTCTGCTCAAAATTGTCAATTTTTGACCTAATGACTACCTCATTGACCCAAAAGGTCAACTTTTGACCAAAAAGTCAAATTTGCTCAAAATGGTCACTATCAAACACAATGACCTAAATGTCAACTTTGGTGAAAAAGGTTAATCATTGATTCAATGACAAACCCATTGACCTAATTTGTTAACTTTTGACTAAAAAGTCAACTTTGGCCAAAATGGTTAATCATTGAACCAATGACCATCCTATTGACGCAATAGGTCAACTTTTGACCAAAAAGTCAATTTTGCTCAAAATGGTCAATTTTTTATCTAATGACGGCTTCATTGACCTAAATAAGTCAACTTTTGACCAAAAAGACAACTTTGGTTAAAATGGTCAATCCTTGACCTAATGACCAACCCATTGACCCAATAAGTCAACTTTTACCAAAAGGTCAATTTTAGTCAAAATAGTCAATTTTAGACGTAATGACCAATTTTGGACCCAGTAAACCAATCTCTGACCACAAAGTCAACTTTGGTCAAGATAGTTAATCCTTGACCCAATGATCAACCCATTGACCCAATAGGTCAACTTTTAACCAAAAAGTTAACTTTGGTCAAAATGATCAACCCTAGACCCAATGACCAACCCGTTGGCCTAATAGATCAACTTTTGACCAAAATGTCAATTTTAGTCAAAATAGGCAATTTTTTAATTAATGACTAATTATTGACCCAATAAGTCAATCTATGACTAAGAAGTCAACTTTGGTTAAAATGGTCAATCCTTGACCCAATGACAAACCCATTGACCCAATAAGTCAACTTTTGACCAAAAATTCAATTTTGGTTAAAATAATCAATTTTTGACCTAATAACCACCCATTGACCCAATAGGTCAACTTTTGATCAAAAAATCAACTTTGGTCAAAATGGTCAATTTTTGACCCAATGACCAACACATTGATCCAATAAGTCATCTTTTGAGAAAAAAAGTCATATATGGTCAAAATTGTCAAATTGTTGACCCAATTATCAACTCATTGACCAAATACGATAACTTTTGACCAAAAAGTCAACTTTGGTCAAAATGGTCAATTTCTTACCCAATGACATCCACGTTGACCTAATGGGTTAACTTTTGGCCAAAAATTCATATTTTGTCAAAAAAGTAAATTTTTGACCTAATGACCAAGTTGTGACCCAATAAGTCAATCTCTGACCAAAAAGTCAACGTTGGTCAAAATAGTCAAACCTTGACCCAATGACAAACCCACTAACACAATAGGTCAACTTTTGACGAAAAATTCAATTTTGGTCAAAATGGTGAATTTTGACCTAATGACCACCCATTAACCCAATAGGTCAACTTTTGACCAAAAAGTTAACTTTGGTCAAAATGGTCAATTTTTGACCCAATGACCAACTCGTTGACCCAATAGGTTCATTTTTGACCCAATGACCGCCTCATTGACCTAAATAAGTCAACTTTTGACCAAAAAGACAACTTTGGTCAAAATAGTCAATCCTTGACCCAATGACCAACCCATTGACCCAATAGGTCAACTTTTGACAAAAGGTCAACTTTGATCATAATGTTCAATCCTTAACCCAAAGACTAACCTATTGGCCTAATATATCAACTTTTAACCAAAAAGTCAATTTCGGTCCAAATAGTCAATTTTTGAATTAATGAGCAATTATTGACCCAATAAGTCAATCTCTGGCAAAAAAGTGAATGTTGGTCAAAATGGTCAATCCTTGACCCAATGATAAACCCATTGACCCAATAGGTCAACTTTTGACCAAAATGTTAATTTTTTTTAAAATAGTTAATTTTTGACATAATGACCACCCATTGACCCAATGGGTCAACTTTTGACCAAAAAGTCAACTTTGGCCAAAATGCTCAACTTTTTACTCAATGACCAACCCATTGACCCAATAGGTTAAATTTTGACTAAAAAGTCATCTTTGGTCAAAATGATCAATTTTTGACCTAATTACCAACTCATTGACCAAATAGGTCAACTTTTGACCAAAAAGTCAACTTTGGCAAAATGGTCAATTTCTAACCCAATGACCACCCCGTTAACCCAATAGGTTAACTTTTGACCAAAAATTCAATTTTGACCAAAATAGTCAATTTTTGACCTAATGACCAATTATTGATCCAATAAATCAATCTCTAACCAAAAAGTCAACTTTGGTCAAAATGGTCAATCCTTGACCCAATGACAAACCCATTGACCCAATAGGTCAACTTTAGACCAAAAAGACAATTATGGTCAAAATAGTCAATTTTGACTTATTGACCACCCATCGTCCCAATATGTCAACTTTTGACAAAAAGTCAACTTTGGTCAAAATGGTCAATTTTTGACCCAATGACCAACCCATTGACCCAACTTTTAACCAAAGTGTCTTCTTCGGTCAAAATGGTCAATTCTCGACCCAATTACCAACTCATTAACTAAATAAGTCAACTTTTGACCAAAAAGTCAACTTTGGACAAAATTGATAATTTCTGACCTAATGACCACCCCGTTGACCTAATAGGTTAACTTTTGACAAAAAATTCAATTTTGGTCAAAATAGGTCAGCTTTTGACCAAAAAGTCATCTTTAGTCAAAATGGTCAATTTCTGACCTAATAACCCCCCTGGTTAACCTAATAGTTTAACTTTTGAGCAAAAATTCATTTTTGGTCAAAATAGTCAATTTTTGACCTAATGGCCAATTATTGACCCAATAAATCAATCTCTGACCGAAAAGTCAACTTTGGTCAAAATGGTCAATCCTTGACCCAAAGATAAACTCATTGACCTAATAGGTTAACTTTGACCAAAATGTCTATTTTAGTCAAAATAGTCAATTTTTGACTTAATGACCACCCAGTGGCCTAGTAGGTCAACTTTTGACCAAAAAGTCAACTTTGGTCAAAAAGGTCAATTTTTTACCCAATGACCAACCCATTGACCCAAAGTGTCATCTTCGGTCAAAATGGTCAATTCTCGACCCAATTACCAACTCATTAACCAAATAAGTCAACTTTTGACCAAAAAGTCAACTTTTAACAAAATTGATAATTTCTGACCTAATGACCATCCCGTTGAACCAATGGGTTAACTTTTGAAAAAAAAAATCAATTTTGGTCAAAAAAAGGTCAACAATTTTTGAATAAATGACCACCCATTGACCCAATATGTCAACTTTTGACCAAAAAGTTAATTTTGGTCAAAATGATCAATTTTTTACCCAATGACCAAACCATTAACCCAACAGGTCCACTTTTGACCAAAAAGTTATCTTTGGTTAAAATTGTCAATTCTTGACCCAATTACCAATTCATTGACTAAATAGGTTAACTTTTGACCAAAAAATCAACTTTAGTAAAAATGGTCAATTTTTTGCCCAATGACCTCCCCGTTGACCCATTGGGTTAACTTTTGACCTTAGTACCAATTATTGAATAAATAAGCCAATCTCTGACCAAAAAGTCAAATGTGGTCTAAATGGTCAATCCTTGACCCAATGACAAACCCATTAACCCAATAGGTCAACTTTTGACCAAAAAATCAGTTTTAATCAAAATAGTCAATTTTTGACTAAATGACAACCCATTGACCCAATAGGTCAACTTTTGACCAACAAGTCAATTTTTATCAAAATAGCCAATTTTTGACCGAAAAGAGAATTTTTGACCAAAATAGTCAAATTGATGAATTTCTGACCAAAATGTCACCTTCGGTCAAAATGGTCAATTCTTGACCCAATTATCAACTCATTGACCAAATAGGTCAACTTTTGACCAAAAAGTCAACTTTGGTCAAAATGGTCAATTTCTGACCCAACGACCACCCCGTTGACCCAATGGGTCAACTTTTGACAGAAAATTTAATTTTGGTTAAAATAATCAATTTTTGACCTAATGACCAATTATTGACCCAATAAGTCAATCTCTGACCAAAAAGTCAACTTTGGTCAAAATCATCAATCCTTGACCTAATGACCAACCCATTGACCCAATAGGTCAACTTTTGACCAAAAAGTCAACTTTGGTCAAAATGGTCAATCCTTGACCCAATGACCCAATAGGTCAACTTTTGACCAAAAAGTTAATTTTAGTCAAAATAATCAATTTTTAACCTAGGGACCAATTATTGCCCTAGTAAGTCAATCTGTAACCAAAGAGGCAACTTTGGTCAAAATGGTCAATCCTTAACGAATGACCAACCCATTATCCCAATAGGTCAACTATTAAGCAAAAAGTCGACTTTGGTCAAAATGATCAATCCTTGACCAAATGACCAACCCATTGGCCTAATAGGTCAACCTTTGACCAAAAAGTCAATTTTGGTCAAAATAGTCAATTTTTGAATTAATGACCAATTATTGACCCAATAAGTCAATCTCTGACCAAAAAGGCAAAAGTCAATCCTTGACCCAATATGTCAACATTTGATCAAAATGTCAATTTTAGTCAAAATACTCAATTTTTGACCTAATGACCACCCATTGACCCAATATGTCAACTTCTGACTAAAAAGTCAACTTTTGTCAAAATGGACAATTTTTGACCCAACGACCAACCCATTGACCCAGTAGGTCAACTTTTGACAAAAAGTCATCTTTGGTCAAAATGGTCAATTCTTGACCCAATTACCAACTCATTTATCAAATATGTCAACATTTGACCAAAAAGTCAACTTTGGTCAAAATGATCAATTTTTGACCCAATGACTACCCCGTTCACCCAATGGATCAACTTTTAACCAAAAATTTAATTTTGGTAAAAAAAGTCAATTTTTGAATTAATGACCAATTATTAACCCAATAAGTCCATCTTTGACCAAAAAGTCAACATTGATCAAAATGGTCAATCCTTGACCCAACGACAAACACATTGTCCCAATAGATCAACTTTTGACCAAAAAGTTAATATTGGTCAAAATAGTAAATTTTTGACCTAATGACCACCCATTTACCCAATAGGTCAACTTTTGACCAAAAAGTGAACTTTAGTCAAAATGGTCAATTTTTGACCCAATGACCAACCCTTTGCTGCAATAGATCAACTTTTGACCAAAAATTCATCTTCGATCAAAATGGTCAATTCTTGACTTAATACCAACTCATTGACCAAATAAGTCAAATTTTGACCAAAAAGTCAACATTTGTCAAAATGGTCAATTTATGACCCAATGACCACCCCGTTGACCCAATGGGTTAGCTTTTCACCAAAAATTCAATTTTGATCAAAATCGGTCAACTTTTGACCAAAATGTCATCTTTGGACAAAATAGTCAATTTCTGACCCAAAGACCATCTCGTTGACCCAATGGGTTAACTTTTGACCAAAAATTCAATTTTGGTCAAAATAGATAATTTTTTACCAAAGGACCAATTATTGACCCAATAAGTCAATCTCTGACCAAAAGTCAACTTTGGTTAAAATGGTCAATCCTTGACCCAATGACAAATCCATTGATCGAATAGGTCAACTTTTGACCAAAAAGTCAATTTTGGTCAAAATAGTCAATTTTTGACCTTATGACAAATTATTTTCCAAGTAAGTCAATCTCTGACCAAAAAGCCAACTTTGGTGAAAATGATCAATCCTTGACCCAATGACCAACCCATTGGCCTAATAGGTCAACTTTTGACCAAAAAGTCAATTTTGGTCAAAATAGTCAATTTTTAAATTAATAACCATTTATTGACCCAATAAGTCAATCTCTGACCAAAAAGTCAGCTTTGGTCAAAATAGTCAATCCTTGACCCAATGACAAACCCATTGACCAAATAGGTTAACTTTTGACCAAAAAATCAATATTGGTCAAAAAATTAAATTTTTAACCTAATGACCACCCATTGACCCAATAGGTCAACTTTTGACCAAAATGTTAACCTTAGTTAAAATAGTCAATTTTTTACCCAGTGACCAACCCATTGACCCAATAGGTCAACTTTTGACCAAAAAAGTCATCTTTGGTCAAAATGGGCAATTCTTGACTCAATTACCAACTCATTGACCAAATAGGTCAACTTTTTACAAAAAAGTCAACTTTAGTCAAAATGGTCAATTTCGGGCCCACTGACCTCCTGGTTGACCCAATGGGTTAACTTTTGACTAAAAATTCAATTTTGGTCAAAATAGTAAATTTTTAACGTAATGACCAATAATTGACTCATTATGTCAATCTCTGACCAAAAAGTCAACTTTGGTCAAAATGGTCAATCCTTACTCCAATGACAAACCAATTGACCCAATAGGTTAAATTTTAAACAAAAAGTCAATTTTGGTCAAAATAGTCAATTTTTGACCTAATGACCTCCCATTAACCCAATATGTCAACTTTTGACGAAAAAGTTAACTTTGGTCAAAATGGTCAATTTCTGACCCAATGACCAACTCATTGACCAAATAGGTCAACTTTTGACTTAAATGTCAACTTTGGTCAAAATGTTCAACTGCTGACCCAACGACCACCCGTTGTCCCAATGGATAAACTTTTGACAAGTCAAATTAACCAATTTTTAACCTAATGACTAATTATTGACCCAATAAGTCAATTTATGGCCCAATGACCTCCCCGTTGACCCAATGGGTTAACTTGACTAAAAATTCAATTTTGGTCAAAATAGTAAATTTTTAACCTAATGACCAATAATTGACTCAATATGTCAATCTCTGACCCAAAAGTCAACTCTGGTCAAAATGGTCAATCCTTGACCCAATGACAACCCATTGACCCAATAGGTTAAGTTTTGACCAAAAAGTCAATTTTGGTCAAAATAGTCAATTTTTAACCTAAGGACCTCCCATTAACTCAATATGTCAACTTTTGACAAAAAAGATAACTTTGGTTAAAATGGTCAATTTTTCACCCAATGACAACCTCATTGACCAAATAGGTCAACTTTTGACTGAAAAGTCAACTTTGGTCAAAATGTTCAATTGCTAACCCAACGACCACCCCGTTGACCCAATGGATCAACTTTTGACAAGTCAAATTAACCAATTTTTGACCTAAAGATTAATTATTGACCCAATAAGTCAATCTCTAACCAAAAAGTCAACTTTGGTCAAAATGGTTAATCATTGCCCTAATGACAAACCCATTGACCCAATAGGTCAACTTTTGACAAAAAAGTCAATTTTGGTCAAAATAGTCAATTTTTAACATAATGACCACCCATTGAACCAAAAGGTCAACTTTTGACCAAATAGTCATCTTTGGACAAAATGGTCAATTCTTGACTAAATTACCAACACATTGACCAAATAGGTGAACTTTTGACCAAAAAGTCAACTTTGGTCAAAATGGTCAATTCCTGACCCAATGAGCACCCCATTAACCCAATGGGTAAACATTTGACCAAAAATTCAATTTTGGTCAAAATAATAAATTTTTGACCTTATCATCAATTATTAACCCAATAAGTCAATCTCTGACCAAAAAGTCAACTTTGGTCGAAATGAGTCGATCCTTGATTCAATGACAAACCCATTGACCTAATAGGTCGACTTTTGACCAAAAAGTTCACTTTAGTAAAAATGGTCGATCCTTAATTAATGACTCGACCCATTGACCAAATAGGTCGACTTTTGAAAAAAGTCGATTTTGACCCAGATGAGACAACTCATTGACCCAATAGATCAACTTTTGACTAAAAATCATCTTTGGTGAAAATGGTCAATTCTTGACGTAATTACCAACTCATTGACCAAATAGGTCAACTTTTGACCAAAAAGTCAACTATGGTCAAAATGGTCAATTTCTGACCGAATGTTCACCCTGTTAACCAAATTGATCAATTTTCGACCAAAAATTTAATTTTTGTCAAAATAGTCAATTTTTGAAATAATGTCCAATTATTGACCCAATAAGTCAATCTCTGACCAAAAACTCAATTTTGGTCAAAAAAATCAATTTTTGACCTAATGACCTCCAATTGACCCAGTAGGTCAATTTTTGATCCAACGACCAACACATTGACCCGATAGATTAACTTTTGACCAAAAAGTCATCTTCGTTCAAAATGGTCATTTTTTGACCCAATTACACTCATTGACCAAATATGTTAACTTTTGACAAATACTCAACTTTGGTCAAAATGGTCAATTTCTGATCCAATGACCACCTCGTTGACCCAACGGGTTAACTTTTGACAAAAAATTCAAATTTTGGACAAAGTAGGTCAACTTTTGACCAAAAAGTCATCTTTGGTCAAAATGGTCAGTTTCTGACCCAAAGACCACCCCGTTGACCCGATGAGTTATCTTTTGACCAAAAATTCAATTTTGGTCAAAATAGTCAATTTGTGACTAAATGACCAATTATTAACTTAATAAGTCAATCTCTGACCAAAAGGTCAATTTTGGTCAAAATGGTCAATTTTGAGCCAATGACCAGCACATTTACCCAATATATCAACTTTTGACCAAAAAGTCATCTTCATTCAAAATGGTCAATTCTTGACCCAATTACCAACTCATTGACCAAATAGGTTAACTTTTGACCAAAATTCAACTTTGGTCAAAATGTAATTGATTGAACCAATGACCACCTCGTCAATTGATATTTAACGTTTTGACCAAAATTTAATTTTGGTCAAAATATGTCAACTTTTGACAAAAAAAGTCAACTATGGCAAAAATGGTCAATTTCTGACACAATGATCACCCCGTTCACCCAATGGGTTAACGTTTGACCAAAAATTTAATTTTTGTCAAAATATTCAATTGTTGACGAAATGACCAATTATTGACCCACTAAGTCAATCTCTGACAAAAAGTCAACCTTGGTGAAAACGGTAAATCCTTGACCTAGTTACAAACCCATTAACCCAATTGGTCAACTTTTGATCAAAAAGTCAATTTTGGTCAAAATACTCAATTTTTGACTTAATGAGCTCCCATTGACGCAATAGTTCAACTTTTGACCAAATAGTCAATTTTGGCCAAAATAGTCATTTTCTTATTTAATGACTAATTATTGACCTAATAAGTCAATCTTTAACGTAAAAGTCAACTTTGGTCAAAAGGGTCATTGCTTAACCCAATGACAAACCCATCAACCCAATAGGTCAACATTTAACCAAAAAGACATTTTTGGTCAAAATATTTAATTTTTGACCTAATGACCACGCATTGATCCAACTGCTCATCTTTTGACCAAAAAGTCAACTTTGGTCAAAATGGTCAATTTTTTACCGAATGACCATCCCAATGACCCAATAGGTCAACTTTTGACCAAAAAATCATCTTTTTGGTCAAAATGGTCAATCCCAATTACCAACTCATTGACCAAATGGTCAACTTTTGACCAAAGAGTCAACTTTAGTCAAAATGGTTAATTTCTAACCAAATGACCTCTTCGTTGACCCAATGGGTTAACTTTTGACCAAAAATTTATTTTTTTTCAAACTAATAAATTTTTGACCTAATGACCAATTATTGACTCAATAAGTCAATCTCTGACCAAAAAGTCAACTTTTGTCAAAATTAACAATCCTTGACCTAATGACAAACATATTGACCCAAAAGGTTAACTTTTGACCAAAAAGTAAATTTTGGTCAAAACAGTCAATTTTTTACCATATAACCACCCATTAACCCAATAGGTCAACTTTTGACCAAAAGTCAACTTTGGTCAAAATGGTCAATTTTTGACCCAACGACCAACTCATTGACCAAATAGGTCAACTTTTGACGAAAAAGTCAACTTTGGCCAAATTGGTCAATTTCTAACCCAACGAACACCCCGTTGACCCAATGGTCAACTTTTGACAAAAAACTTAATTTTTGTCAAAATATTTAATTTTTGACCTAATAACTAACCTATTGACCCATTAGGTCAACTTTTGACGAAAAAGTCATCTTTGGTCAAAATGGTCGATTCTTGACCAAATTACCAACTCATTGACCAAATAAGTCAAATTTTGACCAAAAAGTCAACTTTGGTCAAAATGATCAATTTCTGACAAAATGACCACCCCGTTGACCCAATGTGTTAACATTTGACCAAAAATTCGATTTTGGTCGAAATAATCAATTTTAGACTAAATACCAATTTTGACTCGATGAACTCAATTTACGACTAAAAGTTTACTTTTGTCGAAATGGTCAACCTTGATTCAATGAGCATGACCCATTGATCTGATAGGTCAATTTTTGACAAAAAGACAAATTTGCTTCAAAATGATTCGATTTTAGATCGATGAACCCATTGACCTGATAAGATCAACTTTTGACCGAAAAGTCTTCTTTGGTCATAATAGTCAATTCTTGACCTAATTATCAACTCATTGACCAAATAAGTCAATTTTTGATTAAAAAGATCAACTTTGGTCAAAATAGTCGATTTACGACACAATGGAAGCACCATTGTTGACCTAATGGATCAACTTTGACCAAAAACATAATTTTGATCAAAATAATCAATTTTTTAATTAATGACCGATTATTGACCTGATAGGTCAATCTCTGACCAAAAAGTCAACTTTGGCCAAAATGGTCAATCCTTAACCCAATGACAAACCCATTGACTTAATAGATTAACTTTTGACCAAAAAGTCATCTTCGTTCAAAATGGTCAATTTTTGACCCAATTACACTCATTGACCAAATATGTTAACTTTTGACAGATACTCAACTTTGGTCAAAATGGTCAATTTTGATCCAATGACCACCTCATTCACCCAACGGGTCAACTTTTGACAAAAAAATTTAAATTTTGGACTAAATAGTTTAACTTTTGACCAAAAAGTCATCTTTGGTCAAAATGGTCAGCTTCTGACCCAAAGACCACCCCGTTGACCCGATGAGTCAACTTTTGACCAAAAATTCAATTTTGGTAAAAATAATCAATTTGTGACCAAATGACCAATTATTAACCTAATAAGTCAATCTCTGACCAAAAAGTCAATTTTGGTCAAAATATTCAATTTTTTACTAAATGACCACCCATTGACCCAATAGGTCAACTTTTAACCAAAAAGACTTCTTCGGTAAAAATGGTCAATTCTTGACCCAATTACCAACTCATTGACCAAATAGGTTAACTTTTTACCAAAAGTCAACTTTGGTCAAAATGGTCAATTTCTGACCCAATCACCTCCCCGTTGACCCGTATGGCTTAACTTTTGACAAAAAATTCAATATTGGTCAAAATCGGTCAACTTTTGACCAAAAAGTCTTCTTTGGTCAAAATGGTCGATTCACACCGATGACCACCTTGTTGACCCAATACGATTTTGGTCAAAATAGTCGATTTTTGACCCGAATGACCGATTATTGATCCATTAAGTCGATCTTTGACAAAAAAGTCGACTTTAGTTAAAATGGTCGATCCTTGACTCGATAGCAAACCCAGTGATTCGATAAGTCGGCTTTTAACCAAAAAGTCGATTTTGGTCGAACATGTAATTTTTGACTTAATGACCGCCAATTGAATCGACGATAGATCGACTTTTGACCAAAAAGTCGATTTTGGTCGAAATAATCGATTTTTGACCTAACGACCGATTATTGACTAGTAATGCCGATCTCTCACCCAGGCGAACTTTGGTCGAAATGGTCGATCCTTGACGATATGACCGACCCATTGTCCCGACAGTGCAACTTTTGACCCAAAAGTAAACTTTGGTGAAAATGATCAAACTCTCGATCAATGATGACCCATCACATTGACTGTCGATCCGACTTTTAATAAAAGTCGACTTTGGTCGAGAATGATCGACCCTTGACCCGAATGTTGACGAATTGACTGACACAATGAGTCGACTTTTGACCTAAAGTTATTTTTGGTTAAAATAGTTGATTTTTTAATTAATGACCGATTATTGACTTCGATAAGTCGATCTCAGGCCAAAAAGTCTACTTTGAGTCAAAATGGTCAATCCTTGACCGATAATGACAATCCCATTGACCCGATAAATTCGATTTTGACCGAAAAGTCGATTTGCTTCAAAATAATCAATTTTCGACTCTAATGAACACTCATTGACCCAATGGCCGACATTTGACGAAAGTCGACTTTGGTCAAAATGCGTCGATTTTGACTGATGACCAAACTTGTGTGTCATGATAAATGTGAAATTTTAACGAAAAGTCATCTTTGGTGAAAATGGTCATTCTTGACCAAATTACACGACTATTGACCAAAAAGTCGACTTTAGTCAAAATGGTTAATTCAGGACCCGATGACCTCCCTGTTGACCCAATGGGTTAACATTTGACCAAAAATTCAATTTTGATCAAAATAATCAATTTTTGACCTAATGTACAATTATTGACCCAATAAGACAATCTTTGACCAAAAAGTAAACTTTGGCAAAAATGGTCTATCCTTGACCCATTGAAAAAACCGTTGACCCAATATGTTAACTTTTGACCAAAAAATCAACTTTAGTCCAAATAGTGAATCATTGATTCAATGGCTAACCATTGACCGATGGGTCAACTTTTTAAAAAAGTCTATTCTGATCGAAAATAATCGATTTTCGAGCTAAAGACCAATAATTGACCCGGTAAGCCAATCTGCGACCAAAAGTTAACTTTGGGTCAAAATGGTTAATTCTTGACCGATGACGACCCATTGACCGATAGGTCGATTTTTGATCAAAAAGTCAACTTTAGTCAAAATGATCGATCCTTAACCCGATAACTGACACATTGGCCTTATAGGTCAACTTTTGAACAAAAAAGTCGATTTTGGTCAAAATAATTGATTTTTGAATTAATGACCGATTATTGCCTTAGTAAGTGAATCTTTGACCGAAAAGTCGACTTTGGTCGAAATAGTCGATCCTTGATCCAATGACAAACCCATTGATCAATAAATCGACTTTTGACGAAAAAGTAAATTTTTTCTCGAAATAGTCGATTTTTAACCAAATAAACACCCATGGACCCGATAGGTTAACTTTTGACCAAAAATTCGATTTTCGATCAAGTAATTGATATTTGACGTAATAACCATTTATTGACCGAAAAGTCAATCTCAGACCAAAAAGTTAACTTTGGTCAAAATGGTCAATCCTTGACTCGATAATAAACTTCTTGAACAGATTGGACATTCGACAAAAAAGATAATTTTTGTCAAAATAGTCAATTTTTGACTTAATAACCACCCATTAACCCAATAGAACAACTTTTGACCAAAAAGTCAACTTTGGTCAAAAAAGTCAATTTTTGACCTAATGACCAATTATTGATCCAGTAAGCCAATCTCTGACCAAAAGCGAACTTCCGTCAAAATGGTCAATCCTTGACACAATGACCAACCCATTGTCCCAATAGGACAACTTTTGACCAAAAAGTCAACTTTGGTCAAAATGATCAATCCTTGACCCAATAAACAACCCATTGGCCTAATTGGTCAACTTTTGACCAAAAAGTCAACTTTGGTCAAAAAGTCAATTTTGGTCAATATGTCAACTTTTGACCAAAAAGTCAACTTTGGTCTAAATGATCAATCCTTGACCCAATGACCAACCCATTTGCCTAATAGGTCAACCTTTGATCAAAAAGTTAATTTTAGTCAAAAATAGTCAATTTTTGAATTAATGACCAATTATTGACCCAATAAGTCAATCTCTGACCAAAAAGTCAACTTTAGTCAAAATGGTCAATCCTTGACTAAATGACAAACCCATTGACCCAATAGGTCAACTTTTGACCAAAAAGTCAAATTTTGACCTAATGAAAAACTATTGTCCTAATAGGTCTACTTTTGACCAAAAAGCAACTTTAGTCAAAATGCTCAATTTTTGACTCATTGACCAACCCATTGACCTAATAGGTCAACTTTGACCACAAAGTCATCTTTGGTCAAAATGGCCAATTCTTGACCAAATTACCAACTTATTGACCAAGTAGGTAAACTTTTGACCAAAAAGTCGACTTTGGTCAAAATGGTCGACTTGATGACCTAATGACCAGCTTGAACTCGATGGGCTAACATTTGACCAAAAATTCAATTTGGTCAAAATAAATTATTTTTGACCTAATGACCAATTATTGACCCAAAAAGTCAATCTCTGACCAAAAAGTCAACTTTGGTCAAAATGGACAATCCTTGACCCAATGACAAACCCGTTGATCCAAAAGGTCACCATTTGACCAAAAAGTCTACTTTAGTCAATATGGTCAATCCATGATTCAATGACCAACCCATTGACCCAATTGGTCATCTTTTGACAAAAAGTTTATTTTGGTCAAAAAAGTCAATTTTTGACCTAATGACCAATAATTGACCCTGTAAGCCAATCTCTAACAAAAAAGTTAACTTTGATCAAAATGGTCAATTCTTGACCCAATGACCAACCCAATGACCCAATCGATCAATTTTTGATAAAAAAGTCCACTTTGGTCAAAATGATCAATCCTTGACCCAATGACCAACCCTTGTGCATAATAGGTCAACTTTTGATCAAAAAGTCAATTTTGGTGAAAATAATCAATTTTTGAATTAATGGCCAATGATTGACCCAATAAGTTAATCTCAGACCAAAAAATCAACTTTGGTCAAAATGATCAATCCTTGACCCAATGACAAACCAATTGATCCAATAAGTCAACTTTTGACCAGAAAGTAAATTTTGGTCAAAATAGTCAATTTTTGACCTAATGACACCCATTGACACAAATAGGTCAATTTTTGACCAAAAAGTCAACTTTGGTTAAATGGTCAATTATTGACCCAATGACCAACCCATAGACCCAATAGGTCAACTTTTAACCAAAAAGTCATCTTTAGTCAAAATGGTCAATTCTTGACTGAATTACCAACTCATAGACCAAATAGGTCAACTTTTAACCAAAAAGTAAACTTTTGTCAAAATGGTGACTTTCTGACCCAATGCCACCCCGTTAACCCTATGGGTTAACTTTTTACCAAAAATTCAATTTTGGTCAAAATAGTTAATCTCTGATAAATAAGTCAACTTTTGTCCAAATGGTCAAGCCTGGTCCCAATGACAGACCCAATGACAAACCCAATGACCGAATAGGTCAACTTTTGACCAAAAAGTCAATTTTGGTCAAAATAATTAATTTTTGACTCAATGACCACCCATTAACCAGATAGGTCAACTTTTGATTAAAAAGTCAACTTCGGACAAAATGGTCAATTTTGTCCCAATGACCAACCCATTGACCCAATAGATCAACTTTTGTCCATAAAGTCATCTTTGGTAAAAAATGGTCAATTCTTGACGCAATTACCAACTAATTGACCAAATAGGTCAACTTTTGACCAAAAAGTCAACTTTGGTCAAAATGGTCAATTTCTGACCCGATGAGCACCCCGTTGACCCAATGGATCAATTTTTAACTAAAAAGTCATCTTCTGTCAAAATGGTCAATTCTTAGTTCAATTACAAACGCATTGACCCAATATGTCAACTTTTGACCAAAGAGTCAACTTTGGTCAAGATGGTCAATTTCTGACCCAATGACCACCCCGTTGACCCAATGAGTTAACTTTTGACCAAAAATTCAATTTTGTTCAAAATAGTCAATTTTTGACTTGATGACCAACTATTGACCCAATAAGTCAATCTCTGACCAAAAAGTCAACTTTGATCAAAATGGTGAATCCTTGACCTAATGACAAACCCATTGACCCAATAGGTCAACTTTTGACAAAAAGTTCAATTTTGGTTAAAATAGTCAATTTTTGACCTAATGACCACCTATTGACCCAATATGTCAATTTTTGACCAAAAAGTTAACGTTGGTTAAAACGGTTAATTTTTGACTCGATGTCCAACCCATTGACATAATAGATCAACTTTTGACCAAAAAGTCATGTTTGGCCAAAATGGTCAATTCTTGACGCAATTACCAACTCATTGACCATATAGGTTAAATATTGACCAAAAAGTCAACTTTGGTCAAAATGGTCATTTTCTAACCTAATGAGAACCCCATTGACCCAATTGATCAACTTTTGACCAAAAATTTAATTTTGGTCAAAATAGTCAATTTTTGACCGTATGACCAAAATAGTCACTTTTTGAATTAATGACCAATTATTGACCCAACAAGTCAATCTCAAACCAAAAAGACAACTTTGTTCAAAATGGTAAATCCTTGACCCAATAACTAACCCATTTACTCAATAGGTCAACTTTTGACCAAAATGTTAATTTTGGTCAAAATAGTCAATTTTTAACCTAATGACCAATTATTGACCCAGTAAGCCAATATCTGACCAGAAAGTCAACTTAGGTCAAAATGGTCAATCCTTGACCCAATGACCAACCTATTGACCCAATAGGTTAATTTTTGACAAAAAGTCAACTTTCGTCAAAATGATCAATCCTTGACCCCATGAACAATCAATTGGCCTAATAAGTCAACTTTTGACCAAAAAGTCAATTTTGGTCAAAATAGTCAATTTTTCAATTAATGACCAAATAGTAACCCAATAAGTCAATCTCTGACCAAAAAGTCAACTTTTGTCAAAATGGTCAATCATTGATTCCATGACAAACCCATTGACCCAATAGGTCAACTTTTGACCAAAAAGTCAATTTTTGTCAAAATAGTTAATTTTTGACCTAATGACCACCCATTGACCCAATAAGGTGACTTTCGACTAAAAAGTCAACTTTCGTCAAATTAGTCGATTTTTGACCTAATGACTTCCATTGACCCAATAGTTTAACTTTTGACCAAAAAATCGACTTTAGTCAAACGATCAGTTTTTAGCCCATATGACCATCCCATCTATCTGATATGTCGACTTTCGACCAAAAGTCATCTTTGGTTAAAATGGTTAATTCTCGACCAAAATGCTGACTCATTGACCAAATATGTCAACTTTGACGAAAAATCAACTTTGGTCAAAATGATCAATTTACGATCGACGAACACCACATTCAACTAATGGGTTAACTTTTTACCAAAAATTTAATTTTGGTCAAAATATTCAATTTTTGAGCTAATGACATTTTATTGACCCAATAAGTGAATCTCTGATCAAAATGTCAACTTTGGTCAAAATGGTCAATCCTTGACCTAATGACAAACCCTTTGACCCAATAGGTCAACTTTTGACCAAAAAGTCAATTTTGGTCAAAATAGTCAATTTTTTATTTAATGACCACACATTAACCCAATCGGTCAACTTTTGACCAAAAAGTCAACTTTGGTCAAAATGGTCAATTTTTTACCCAATGACCAACCCATTGACCCAATAGATCAACTTTTGACCAAAAAGTCATCTTTGGTCAAAATGGTCAATTCTTGATGCAATTACCAACTCATTGACCAAATATGTCAACTTTTGACTAAAAAGTCAACTTTGGTTAAAATGGTCAATTTTTGACCCAATGAGCACCTCGTTGACCCAATGGATCAACTTTTGACGAAAAATTTAATTTTAGTCAAAATAATCAATTTTTAACCTAATAACCAATTATTGACCCAATAAGTCAATCTCTGACCAAAAAGTCAACTTTGGTCAAAATTGTCAATCATTGACCCCAAGGACAAACTCATTGCCCAAAAGGTTAACATTTGACCAAAAAGTCAATTTTAGCCATAATAGTCAATTTTTGACATAATGAGCACCCACTGACCCAATAGGTCAACTTTTGACCAAAAAGTCAACTTTGGTCAAATAGGTCAATTTTTGACCCAATGACCAACCCATTGACCCAATAGATCAACTTTTGACTAAAAAGTCAATTTTGATCAAAGTAGTCAATTTTTGACCTCATGACCACCCATTAACCTAATAGGTCAACTTTTGACCAAAAAGTCAACATTGGTCAAAATGGTCAAATTTTGACCCAATGACCAACCCATCGACCCAATAGGTCAACTTTTGACTAAAAAGTCATCTTTGGTCAAAATGGTCAATTCTTGACCCAATTACCAACTCATTAGCCAAATAGGTCAACTTTTGACCAAAAAGTCAACTTTGGTCAAAATGGTAAATTTCTGACCCGGTGACCGCCCCGTTCACCCAATGGGTTAACTTTTGACCAAAAATTCAATCTTGGTCAAAAAAAGTAAATTTTTGACCTAATGTCCAAGTGTTGACCTAATAAGTCAATCGCTGACAAAAAATTCAACTTTGGTCAAAATGGTCAATCCTTGACCCAATGACAAACCCATTGACTCAATAGGTCAACATTTGACTAAAAAGTTAATTTTGGTCAAATTAGTGAATTTTTAACCTAATGAGCACCCATTGACCCAATATGTCAACCTTTAATCAAAAAGTCATCTTTGGTCAAAATGGAAAATTTTTGAACCAATGACCAATCCATTGACCCAATAAATCAACTTTTGACCAAAAAGTCATCTTCAGTCTAAATGGTCAATTCTTGACCCAATTAAAAGCTCCTTGACCAAGTAGGTCAACTTTTGACCAAAAAGTCAACTTTTGACCAAAAAGTCAACTTTGGTCAAAATGGACAATTCTGACTCAAGGACCACCCTGTTCACCCAAGGGGTTAACTTTTGACAAAAAATTTAATTTTGGTCAAAATCGGTCAACTTCTGACCAAAAAGTCATCTTTGGTCAAAATGATCAATTTCTAACACAATGATGACCCAATGGGTTAACTTTTGACCAAAGATTCAATTTTGGTCAAAATAGTCAATTTTTGACCTAATGACCAATTATTGATCCAATAAGTCAATCTCTGACCAAAAAGTCAACTTTGGTCAAAGTGGTCAATCCTTGACCCAATGATAAACCAATTGACCTAATAGGTCAAAATTTGACCAAAAATTCAATTTTAATCATAATAGTCAATTTTTGACTTAATGACCCATTGAACCTATCGATCTAATTGTCAACTTTTAACCAAAAGTCAACTTTAGTCAAAATGATCAATTCTTGACCCAATGACCAACCCGTTGGCCTAATAGATCAACTCTTGACCAAAAAGTCAATTTTTGTCAAAATAGTCAATTTTTGAATTAATCCATAATTATTGACCCAATAAGTCAATCTCTGACTAAAAAGTCAACTTTGGTCAAAATGGTCAATCCTTGACCCAAAGACAAACCCATTGACCCAATAAGTTAACTTTTGACCAAAAAGTTAATTTTGGTCAAAATAGACAATTTTTTACCTAATGAACACCCATTGACCCAATAGGTTAACTTTTGACCAAAAAGTCAACTTTGGTCAAAATGGTCAATTTTTGACCCAACGACCAACCCAATGACCCAATAGGTCAACTTTTGACGAAAGTCGTCTTTGGTCGAAATAATAGTCTTGACCAAATTACCAACTCATTGACTAAATAGGTCAACATTTGTCCAAAAAGTTAACTTTGGTCAAAATTGTCAATTTCTGACTCGATAACCACCACGTTGACCCAATTGGTTAACTTTTGACTAAAAATTTAATTTTGGTCAAAATAGTCTATTTTTGACCTAATGACCAATTATTGACCTCATAAGTTAATCTCTGACTAAAAAGTCAACTTTGGTCAAAATGGTCAATCCTTGACCCAATGACAAACACATTGACCCATTAGGTCACCTTTTGACAAAAAAGTCAATTTTGGTCAAAATAGTCAATTTTTGACTTAATCACTACCATTGATCCAATAGGTCAACTTTTGACCAAAAAGTAGACTTTGGTCGAAATGGTCAATTTTTGACCCAATGACCAACCCATTGACCCAATAGATCAACTTTTGTCTAAAAAGTCATCTTTGGTCAAGATGGTTAATTCTTGACGCAATTGTCAACTCATTGACCAAATAGGTCAACTTTTGACTAAAAAGTTAACTTTGGTTAAAATTATCAATTTCTGACCCAATGAGCACCCCGTTGACTCAATGGATCAACTTTTGACCAAAAAATTAATATTGGTCAAAATAGCCGATTTTGACCTAATGACCAAAAAAGTCAATTTCGAATTAATGACAAGATTATTGACTCGATAAGTCAATCTCGACCGAAAAGTCGACTTTGGTCAAAATGGTTAATCCTGACCCAATGACAAACCCATTGTCCTAATAGATCGACTTCTGACCAAAAAGTCAATTTCGTCAGAAATAGTTAATTTTCGACCTAATGACCGCCCATTAACCCGACAAAGTCGACTTTTGACCAAAAGTCGACATTGGTCGAAATGACGATTTCTGACCTAATGACCTCCCATTGACCTAATAGGTCAACTTTTGACCAAAAAGTCAACTTTGGAGAAAATGGTCAATTTTTGACCTAATGACCAACCCATTAACCCAATAGGTGAACTTTTGACCAAAAAGTCATCTTTGGTCAAAATGGTTAATTCTTGACCAAATTACCAACTCATTAACCAAGTAGGTCAACTTTTGACTAAAAAGTCAACATTGGTCAAAATGGTCAATTTTTGACCCAACGACCACCCATTGACCCAATGGGTTAATTTTTTACCAAAACTTCAATTTTGGTCAAAATAGTCAATTTTTGACCTAATAACCAATTATTGACCCAATAAGTGAATCTCTGACCATAAAGTCAACTTTGGTCAAAATGGTCGATACTCGACCGATAATGAACCCTCGACACAATAAGACGACTTTTGACCAAAAGTCGATTTTGGTCAAAATAGTCGATTTTGGTCAAAATAGTCAATTTTTGACTTAATGACCACACAATGACCCAATAGGCCAACTTTTAACCAAAAAGTCAACTTTGGTCAAAATGGTCAATTTTTGACCCAATGACCAACCCATTGACCCAATAGGTTCACTTTTGACCAAAAAGTCATCTTTGGTTAAATTTGTCAATTCTTGACCCAATTACTAACTCATTGACCGAATAGGTCAGCTTTTGATAAAAAAAGACAACTTTGGTAAAAATCCTCAATTTCTGACACAATGACCACCCCGTTGACCCAATGTGTTAAGTTTTGACCAAAAATTCAATTTTGGTCAAAATAGGTCAACTTTTGACCAAAAAGTCATCTTTGATCAAAATGATCAATTTCTGACCCAATGACTACTCTGTTGACCCAATCGGTTAATTTTTTACCAAAAATTTAATTTTGGTCAAAATAGTCAATTTTTGACCTAATGACCAATAATTGACCCAATGAGCACCCCATTGACCCAATGAATCAACTTTTGACCAAAAATTTAATTTTGGTCAAAATAATCAATTTTTGACCTAATAACTATTTATTGACCCGATAAGTCAATCTTTGACCAAAAAATCAACTTTGGACAAAATTGTCAATCCTTGACCCAATGACAAGCCCATTGCCTAACAGGTCAACTTTTGGCCAAAAAGTCAATTTTGGTTAAAATAGTCAATTTTTGACCTAATGACCACCGATTGACCCAATATGTCAACTTTTGACCAAAAAGTTAATTTTGGTCAAAATGATCAATTTTTTACCCAATGACCAAACCATTAACCCAATAGGTCCACTTTTGACCAAAAAGTTATCTTTGATCAAAATTGTCAATTCTTGACCCAATTACCAACTCATTGACCAAATAGGAAAACCTTTGATAAAAAAAAGGCAACTTTGGTCAAAATCCTTAATTTCTGACACAATGACCACCCAATGTGTTAAGTTTTGACCAAAATTCAATTTTGGTCAAAATAGGTCAACTTTTGAACAAAAAATCATCTTTGCTCAAAATGGTCAATTTCTGACCCAATGACTATGCCGTTGAACCAATGGGTTAATTTTTTACCAAAAATTCAGTTTTTGTCAAAATAGTCAATTTTTGACCTAATGACCAATAATTGACCCAATAACTAAATCTCTTACCAAAGAGTCAACTTTGGTGAAAATGGTCAATCCTTGACCCAATGACAAACCAATTGACCCAATAGGTCAACTTTTGACCAAAAAGTCAATTTTGGTTAAAATAGTCAATTTTTGACTTAATGACCAACCCATCGATCTAATCAGTCAACTTTTGACCAAAAGTCAGTTTTGTTCAAAATAGTCAATTTTTGACCTAATGACCAATTATTGACCCAGTAAGCCAACCTCTGGCCAAAAAGTCAACTTTGTTCAAAATGGTCAATCCTTGACCCAATGACTAACCCATTGACCTAATAACTCAACTTTTCACCAAAAATTCAACTTTGGTCAAAATGATCAATTCTTGACCCAATGACCAACCCATTGACCCAATAGATCAACTTTTGACCAAAAAGTCAATTTTGGTCAAAATAGTCAATTTTTGAATTAATGACCAAATATTGATCCAATAAGTCAATCTCTGACAAAAAAGTCAACTTTTGTCAAAATGTTCAATCTTTGACCCAATGACAAACCCATTGACCCAATAGGTCAGCTTTTGACCAAAAAGTCAATTTTGGTCAAAATAGTCAATTTTTGACCTAATGACCACCCATTGACCCAATAGGACAACTTTTGACCAAAAAGTCAACTTTGGTCAAAATGTTCAATTTTTAACCCAATGGCCAACCCATTGACCCAATATATCAACTATTGACCAAAAAATTAACTTTGATCAAAACGGTCAATTCTTGAGCAAATTTCCAACTCATTGACCAAATAGGTCAACTTTTGACCAAAAATTCAACTTTGGTCAAAAAGGTCAACTTCTGACCCAATGACCACCCCGTTGACCTAATGGGTCAACTTTTGACAAAAAATTTAATTTTGGTCAAAATAATTAATTCTTGACCTAATGACCAATTATTGACCCAATAAGTCAATCACTGACCAAAATGTCAACTTTTGTCAAAATGGTCAATCGTTGACCCAATGACCAACCCATTGACACAACAGGTCAACTTTTGACCAATAAGTCAACTTTGGTCAAAATGGTCAATTCTTAACCCAATGACTAACCCATTAACCCAATAGGTCAACATCGGACCAAAAAGTAAAATTTGGTCAAATTAGACAATTTTTGACCTAATGACCAATTATTGACCCAATAAGCTAATCTCTGACCAAAAAGGTAACTTTGAACAAAAAGGTTATTTTTTGATCCAATGACAAACCCAATGACTCAATTTGTGAACTTTTGACCAAAAAGTCAACTTTGGTCAAAATGATCAATTTATGACCCAATGACTAACCCATTGACCCAATAGGTCAACTTTTGGGCAAAAAGTCAACTTTGGTCAAAATGGTCAAACGTTGACCCAATAACTAACCCATTGACCCAACAGGCCAACTTTTGACCAAAAAGTCAAATTTGGTCAAAATAGTCAAATTTTGACCTAATGACCCCCCATTTACCAAACAGTTCAACCTTTAACCAAAAATTCAACTTTGGTTAAAATGGCCAATTTTTGATACAATGAGTAACCCATTTACCAAATAAGTCAACTTTTGACCAAAAAGTTAACTTTTGTCAACATGGTCAATTCTTGACCCAATGACCAACGCATTGACCAGATAAGTCAACTTTTGAATAAAAAGTCAATTTGGGTAAAAATAGTCAATTTTTGACCTAATGACTAATTATTAACCCAATAAGTCAATCTCTAACCAAAAAGTCAACTTTGGCCATATTTGTCAATCCTTGACCCAATGATAAAACCATTGACCCAACAGGTCAACTTTTGAACAAAAAGATAACTTCGGTCAAAATGGAAAATCCTTGACCCAAAAACCAACCCAGAACCAATAGAACGACTTTTGACCAAAAAATCAATTTTGGTCAAAATAGTAAATTTTTTACTTAATTACCAATTGTTGACCCAATAGGTCGACTTTTGACCAAAAAGTCCACTTTGGTCAAAATGTTAAATCCTTGACTCAATAACCAACCCACTGACCCAATAGATCGACGTTTGACCAAAAAGGTCAACTTTTTGACCATTGATCCACTTTGGTCAAAATGGTCAATCCTTGACCCAATGACCAACTAATTGACCAAATAGGACAACTTTTGAACAACCCATTGACCCAATAGGACAGCTTTTGACAAAAAAAAACAATTTTGCTCAAAATTGTCAATTTTTGACCTAATGACCACCTCATTCACCCAAAAGGTCAACTTTTGACCAAAAAGTCAAATTTGCTCAAAATGGTCAATATCAAACACAATGACCTAAATGTCAACTATGGTGAAAAAGGTTAATCATTGATTCAATGACAAACCCATTGACCAAATTTGTTAACTTGTGACTAAAAAGTCAACTTTGGCCAAAATGGTTAATCCTTGAACCAATGACCATCCTATTGACGCAATAGGTCAGCTTTTGACCAAAAAGTCAATTTTGCTCAAAATTGTCAATTTTTGATCTAATGACCGCTTCATTGACCTAAATAAGTCAACTTTTGACCAAAAAGACAACTTTGGTTAAAATGGTTAATCCTTAACCCAATGACCAACCCATTGACCCAATAAGTCAACTTTTACCAAAAGGTCAATTTTGGTCAAAATAGTCAATTTTTGACCTAATGTCCAATTTTGGACCCAGTAAACCAATCTCTGACCACAAAGTCAACTTTGGTCAAGATAGTTAATCCTTGACCCAATGATCAACCCATTGACCCAACATGTCAACTTTTGACCAAAAAGTTAACTTTGGTCAAAATGACCAACCCTAGACCCAATGACCAACCCGTTGGCCTAATGGGTCAACTTTTCACCAAAATGTCAATTTTGGTCAAAATAGGCAATTTTTTAATTAATGACTAATTATTGACCCAATAAGTCAATCTCTGATCAAAAAGTCAAATTTGGTTAAAATGGTCAATCCTTGACCCAATGACAAACCCATTGACCCAATAAGTCAACTTTTGACCAAAAATTCAATTTTAGTTAAAATAGTCAATTTTTGACCTGATAACCACCCATTGACCCAATATGTCAACTTTTGACCAAAAAATCAATTTTGGTCAAAATGGTCAATTTTTGACCCAATGACCAACACATTGACCCAATAAGTCATCTTTTGAGAAAAAAAGTCATATATGGTCTAAATTGTCAAATTGTTGACCCAATTACCAACTCATTGACCAAATACGATAACTTTTGACCAAAAAGTCAACTTTGGTCAAAATGGTCAATTTCTTACCCAATGACATCCACGTTGACCTAATGGGTTAACTTTTGGCCAAAAATTTAAATTTTGTCAAAAAAGTAATTTTTTGACCTAATGACCAAGTATTGACCCAATAAGTCAATCTCTGACCAAAAACTCAACTTTGGTCAAAATAGGCAAACCTTGACCCAATGACAACCCACTGGCCCAATAGGTCAACTTTTGACGAAAATTTAATTTTGGTCAAAATGGTGAATTTTTGACCTAATGACCACCCATTAACCCAATAGGTCAAGTTTTGACCAAAAAGTGAACTTTGGTCAAAATGGTCAATTTTTGACCCAATGACCAACTCGTTAACCCAATAGGTTCATTTTTGACCCAATGACCGCCATAAGTCAACTTTTGACCAAAAAGACAACTTTGGTCAAAATGGTCAATCCTTGACCCAATGACTAACCCATTGACCCAAAAGGTCAACTTTGATCATAATGATCAATCCTTGACCCAATGACCAACCTATTGGCCTAATATGTCAACTTTTAACCAAGAAGTCAATTTCGGTCCAAATAATCATTTCGAATTAATGAGCAATTATCGATCCAATAAGTCAATCTCGACAAAAAGTGAATGTTGGTCAAAATGGTCAATCCTCGACCTAATGATAAACCCATTGACCCAATAGGTCAACTTTTGACCAAAATGTTAATTTTTTTTAAAATAGTTAATTTTTGTCCTAATGACCACCCATTGACCCAATGGGTTAACTTTTGACCAAAAAGTCAACTTTGGTCAAAATGGTCAACTTTTTACCCAATGAACAACCCATTGACCTAATAGGTCAAATTTTGACTAAAAAGTCATCTTTGGTCAAAATGATCAATTTTTGACCCAATTACCAACTCATTGACCAAATAAGTCAACTTTTGACCAAAAAGTCAACTTTGGTCAAAATGGTCAATATCTAACCCAATGACTACCCCGTTAACCCAATGGGTTAACTTTTGACCAAAAATTCAATTTTGGCCAAAATAGTCAATTTTTGACCTAATGATCAATTATTGATCCAATAAGTCAATCTTTGACCAAAAAGTCAACTTTGGTCAAAATGGTCAATCGTTGACCCAATGACAAACCCATTGACCCAATAGGTCAACTTTAGACCAAAAAGACAATTATGGTCAAAATAGTCAATTTTGACTTATTGACCACCCATTGACCCAATAGGTTAACTTTTGACAAAAAAGTCAACTTTGGTCAAAATGGTCAATTTTTTACCCAATGACCAACCCATTGACCCAACAGGTCAACTTTTAACCAAAGTGTCTTCTTCAGTCAAAATGGTCAATTCTCGACCCAATTACCAACTTATTGACCAAATAAGTTAACTTTTGACCAAAAAGTCAACTTTAGATAAAATTGATAATTTTTGACCTAATGACCACCCCGTTGACCTAATAGGTTTACTTTTGATCAAAAATTCAATTTTGGTCAAAATAGGTCAGGTTTTGACCAAAAAGTCATCTTTGGTCAAAATGGTCAATTTTTGACTTAATGGCCAATTATTGACCCAATAAGTCAATCTCTGACAAAAAAGTCAAATTTGGTCAAAATGGTCAATCCTTGACCCAATGATAAACTCATTGACCTAATAGGTTAACTTTTGACCAAAACGTCTATTTTAGTCAAAATAGTCAATTTTTGACTTAATGACCACCCATTGACCAGTAGGTCAACTTTTGACCAAAAAGTTAACTTTGGTCAAAATGGTCAATTTTTGACCCAACGACCAACCCATTCACCCAATATGTCAACTTTTGACCAAAGTGTCATCTTCGGTCAAAATGGTCAATTCTCGACCCAATTACCAACTCATTAACCAAATAAGTCAACTTTTGACCAAAAAGTCAACTTTTAACAAAATGGATAATTTTTGACCCAATGACCATCCTGTTGATCCAATGGGTTAACTTTTGACAAAAAAATTCAATTTTGGTCAGAAAAGGTCAACAATTTTTGACTAAATGACCACCCATTGATCCAAAAAGTCAACTTTTGACCAAAAAGTCAACTTTGGTCAAAATGATCAATTTTTGATCCAATGACTAACCCATTAACCCACCAAGTCAACTTTTGACTAAAAAAGTCATCTTTGGTCAAAATGGTCAATTCTAGACCTAATTACCAACTCATTGACTAAACAGGTTAACTTTTGACCAAAAAATCAACTTTAGTAAAAATGGTTAATTTTTTGCTCAATGACCTCCCCGTTGACCCATTGGGTTAACTTTTGACCTTAGTACCAATTATTGAATAAATAAGTCAATCTCTGACCAAAAGTCAAATGTGGTCTAAATGGTCAATCCTTGACCCAATGATAAACCCGTTAACCCAACAGGTCAACTTTTGACCAAAAAATCAGTTTTGATCAAAATAGTCAATTTTTGACTAAATGACAACCCATTGACCCAATAGGTTAACTTTTGACCAACAAGTCAATTTTTATCAAAATAGCCAATTTTTTACCGAAAAGAGAATTTTTGACCAAAATAGTCAAATTGATGAATTTCTGACCAAAATGTCATCTTCGGTCAAAATGGTCAATTCTTGACCCAATTACCAACTCATTGACCAAATAGGTCAACTTTTGACCAAAAAGTCAACTTTGGTCAAAATGGTCAATCTCGACCCAATGACTAATCCCGTCGACCTAATGGGTCAACTTTCGACGTAAAATTTAATTTTGGTTAAAATAAACAATTTTCGACCTAATGACCAATTATTGACCTAATAAGTCAAACTCTAACCAAAAAGTCAACTTTGGTCAAAATCATCAATCCTTGACCCAATGACCAACCCATTGACCCAAAAGGTCAACTTTTGACCAAAAAGTCAACTTTGGTCAAAATGGTCAATGCTTGACCCAATGACCCAATATGTCAACTTTTGACCAAAAAGTTAATTTTAATCAAAATAGTCAATTTTTAACCTAAGGACCAATTATCAGCTCTAAGTAGCTAATCCGTAACCAAAGAGGCAACTTGGTCAAAATGGTCAATCCTTAACGAATGACCAACCCATTATCCCAATAGGTCAACTTCTGACAAAAAAGTCGACTTTGGTCAAAATGATCAATCCTTGACCCAATGACCAACCCATTGGCCTAATAGGTCAACCTTTGACCAAAAAGTCAATTTTGGTCAAAATAGTCAATTTTTGAATTAATGACCAATTATTGACCCAATAAGTCAATCTCTGACCAAAAAGACAAATGGTCAATCCTTGACCCAATGACAAACTCATTGACCCAATATGTCAACATTTGATCAAAATGTCAATTTAGTCAAAATAATCAATTTTTGACCTAATGACCATCCATTGACCCAATATGTCAACTTCTGACTAAAAAGTAAACTTTTGTCAAAATGGTCAATTTTTGACCCAACGACCAACCCATTGGCCCAATAGGTCAACTTTTGACAAAAAAGTCATCTTTGGTCAAAATGGTCAATTCTTGACCCAATTACCAACTCATTGACCAAATAGGTCAACATTTGACAAAAAAGTCAACTTTGGTCAAAATGATCAATTTTTGACCCAATGACTACCCCGTTCTCCCAATGGATCAACTTTTAACCAAAAATTTAATTTTGGTAAAAAAAATCAATTTTTTAATTAATGACCAATTATTAACCCAATAAGTCCATCTCTCGACCAAAAGTCAACATTGATCAAAATGGTCAATCTTCGATCCAACGACAAACCCATCGACCTAACAGTCAACTTTCGACAAAAAGTCAATATTGGTCAAAATAGTAAATTTTCGACCTAATGACCACCCATCGATCCAATAGGTCAACTTTCGACCAAAAGTGAACTCTACTCAAAATGGTCAATTTTCGACCCAATGACCAACCCATTGTCGCAATAGATCAACATTCGACCAAAAATTCATCTTGATCAAAATGGTCAATTCTTGACTTAATACCAACTCATTAACCAAATAGGTCAAATTTTGACCAAAAAGTCAACATTTGTCAAAATGGTCAATTTCTGACCCAATGACCACCCCGTTGACCTAATGGGTTAACTTTTGACCAAAAATTTAATTTTGATCAAAATCGGTCAACTTTTGACCAAAATGTCATTTGTGGACAAAATGGTTAATTTCTGACCCAAAGACCATCTCGTTGACCCAATGGGTTAACTTTTGACCAAAAATTCAATTTTGGCCAAAATAGACAATTTTTGACCAAATGACCAATTATTGACCCAATAAGTCAATCTTTGACGAAAAAGTCAACTTTGGTTAAAATGGTCAATCCTTAACCCAATGACAAATCCATTGATCTAATAGGTCAACTTTTAACCAAAAAGTCAATTTTGGTCAAAATATTCAATTTTTGACTTAATGACCACCCATTGACCCAATAGGTCAACTTTTGACCAAAAAGTCAATTTTGGTCAAAATAGTCAATTTTTAACTTAATGACCACCCATTGACCCAATAGGTCAACTTTTGACCAAAAAGTCAATTTTGGTCAAAATAGTCAATTTTTGACCTTATCACAATTTATTGTTCAAGTAAGTCAATCTCTGACCAAAAAGCCAACATTGGTGAAAATGATAAATCCTTGACCCAATGACCAACCCATTGGACTAATAGGTCAACTTTTGACCAAAAAGTCAATTTTGGTCAAAATAACTAATTTTTAAATTAATAACCATTTATTGACCCAATAAGTCAATCTCTGTCCAAAAAGTCAGCTTTGGTCAAAATAGTCAATCCTTGACCCAATGACAAACCCATTGACCAAATAGGTCAACTTTTGACCAAAACGTCAATATTGGTCAAAATTGTAAATTTTTAACATAATGACCATCCATTGACCCAATAGGTCAACTTTGACCAAAATGTTAACTTTAGTTAAAATAGTCAATTTTTTACCCAGTGACCAACCCATTGACCCAATAGGTCAACTTTTGACCAAAAAGTCATCTTTGGTCAAAATGGCAATTTCGACTCAATTACCAAATTTCATCGACCAAATAGGTCAACTTTTTACAAAAAAGTCAACTTTAGTCAAAATGGTCAATTTCGGGCCCACTGACCTCCCCGTTGACCCAATGGGTTAAATTTTGACTAAAAATTCAGTTTTGGTCAAAATAGTAAATTTTTAACCTAATGACCAATAATTGACTCATTATGTCAATCTCTGACCAAAAAGTCAACTTTGGTCAAAATGGTCAATCCTTACTCCAATGACAAACCCATTGACCCTATAGGTTAAATTTTGACCAAAAAGTCAATTTTGGTCAAAATAGTCAATTTTTGACCTAATGACCTCCCATTAACCCAATATGTCAACATTTGATGAAAAAGTTAACTTTGGTCAAAATGGTCAATCTCTGACCCAATGACCAACTCATTGACCAAATAGGTCAACTTTTGACTTGAATGTTAACTTTGGTCAAAATGTTCAATTGCTGACCCAACGACCACCCCGTTGTCCCAATGGATCAACTTTTAACAAGTCAAATTAACCAATTTTTGACCTAATGACTAATTATTGACCCAATAAGTCAATTTCTGGCCCAATGACCTCCCCGTTGACCCAATGGGTTAACTTGACTAAAAATTTAATTTTGGTCAAAATAGTAAATTTTTAACCTGATGACCAATAATTGACTCAATATGTCAATCTCTGACCAAAAAGTCAACTCTGGTCAAAATGGTCAATCATTGACCCAATGACAAACCCATTGACCCAATAGGTTAAGTTTTGACCAAAAAGTCAATTTTGGTCAAAATAGTCAATTTTTAGCCTAATGACCTCCCATTAACTCAATATGTCAACTTTTGACAAAAAAGATAACTTTGGTCAAAATGGTCAATTTCTGACCCAATGACAACCTCATTGACCAAATAGGTCAACTTTTGACTTAAAAGTCAACTTTGGTCAAAATGTTCAATTGCTGACCCAACGACCACCCCGTTGACCCAATGGATCAACTTTTGACAAGTCAAATTAACAAATTTTTGACCTAAAGATTAATTGTTGACCCAATAAGTCAATCTCTAACCACAAAGTCAACTTTGGTCAAAATGATTAATCCTTGCCCTAATGACAAACCCACTGAACCAATAGGTCAATTTTTGACCAAAAAGTCAATTTTGGTCAAAATAGTCAATTTTTGACATAATGACCACCCATTGAGCCAATAGGTCAACTTTTGTTCAAAAAGTCAACTTTAGTCAAAATGATCAATTTGTTGACCCATTGACCCAATAGATCAACTTTTGACCAAAAAGTCATCTTCTGACAAAATGGTCAATTCTTGACCAAATTACCAACACATTGGCCAAATAGGTGAACTTTTGACCAAAAAGTCAACTTTGGTCAAAATGGTCAATTCCTGACCCAATGTCCACCCCATTAACCCAATGGGTTAACATTTGACCAAAAATTCAATTTTGGTAAAAATAATAAATTTTTGACCTTATGACCAATTATTAACCCAATAAGTCAATCTCTGACCAAAAAGTCAACTTTGGTCGAAATGGTCAATCCTTGATCCAATGACAAACCCATTGACCCAATAGGTCAACTTTTGACCAAAAAGTCTACTTTGGTCAAAATGGTCAATCCTTAATTCAATGACCAACCCATTGACCAAATAGGTCAACTTTTGAAAAAAAGTCAATTTTGACCCAATGAACAACTCATTGACCCAATAGATCAACTTTTGACTAAAAATCATCTTTGGTGAAAATGGTCAATTCTTGACGTAATTACCAACTCATTGACCAAATAGGTCAACTTTTGACCAAAAAGTCAACTATGGTCAAAATGGTCAATTTCTGACCCAATGTTCACCCTGTTAACCCAATGGATCAACTTTCGACCAAAAATTTAATTTTTGTCAAAATAGTCAATTTTTGAAATAATGTCCAGTTATTGACCCAATAAGTCAATCTCTGACCAAAAAGTCAATTTTGGTCAAAATAATCAATTTTTGACCTAATGACCACCAATTGACCCAGTAGGTCAATTTTTGATCCAACGACCAACACATTGACCCAAAAGATTAACTTTTGACCAAAAATCATCTTCGTTCAAAATGGTGAATTTTTGACCCAATTACACTTCGTTGACCAAATATGTTTACTTTTGACAAATACACAACTTTGGTCAAAATGGTCAATTTCTGATCCAATGACCACCTCGTTGACCCAATGGGTTAACTTTTGACAAAAAATTCAAATTTTGGACAAAATAGGTCAACTTTTGACCAAAAAGTCATCTTTGGTCAAAATGGTCAGTTTCTGACCCGATGAGTTAACTTTTGACCAAAAATTCAATTTTGGTCAAAATAGTCAATTTGTGACCAAATGACCAATTATTAACCTAATAAGTCAATCTCTGACCAAAAAGTCAATTTTGGTCAAAATGGTCAATTTTTTAACCAATGACCAACACATTTACCCAATAGATCAGCTTTTGACCAAAAAGTCATCTTCATTCAAAATGGTCAATTCTTGTCTCAATTACCTACTCATTGACCAAATAGGTTAACTTTTGACCAAAAAGTCAACTTTGGTCAAAATGGTCAATTTCTGACCCAATGACCACCCCGTTGACCCAATGGCTTAACTTTTGACCAAAATTCAATTTTGGTCAAAATAGCTCAACTTTTGACAAAAAAAGTCAACTATGGCAAAAAATGGTCAATTTCTGACACAATGACCACCTCGTTCACCCAATGGGTTAACTTTTGACCAAATATTTAATTTTTGTCAAAATAATCAATTATTGATTAAATGACCAATTATTGACCCACTAAGTCAATCTCTGACAAAAAGTCAACCTTAGTGAAAACGGTCAATCCTTGACCTAGTGACAAACTCATTAACCCAATTCGTCAACTTTTGACCAAAAAGTCAATTTTGGTCAAAATACTCAAATTTTGACTTAATGAGCTCCCAGTGACGCAATAGTTCAACTTTTGACCAAATAGTCAATTTTGGGCAAAATAGTCAATTTCTTATTTAATGACCAATTATTGACCCAATAAGTCAATCTTTAACATAAAAGTCAACTTTGGTCAAAAGGGTCTTTCCTCAACCCAATGACAAACCCATGAACCCAATAATTTAACCAAAAAGACATTTTTGGTCAAAATATTCAATTTTTGACCTAATGACCACGCATTGATCCAATTGGTCATCTTTTGACCAAAAAGTCAACTTTGGTCAAAATGGTCAATTTTTGACCCAATGACCATCCCATTGACCCAATAGGTCAACTTTTGACCAAAAAAGTCATCTTTGGTCAAAATGGTCAATCCCAATTACCAACTCATTGACCAAATGGTCAACTTTTGACCAAAGAGTCAAGTTTAGTCAAAATTGCTAATTTCTAACCAAATGACCTCTTCGTTGACCCAATGGGTTAACTTTTGACCAAAAACTCAATTTTGTTCAAACTAATTAATTTTTTGACCTAATGACCAATTATTGACTCAATAAGTCAATCTCTAACCAAAAAGTCAACTTTTGTCAAAATTAACAATTTTTGACCTAATGACAAACATATTGACCCAAAAGGTTAAATTCTGACCCAAAAGGTTAACTTTTGACCAAAAAGTAAATTTTGGTCAAAACAGTCAATTTTTGACCTAATAACCACCCATTAACCCAATAGGTCAATTTTTGACCAAAAAGTCAACTTTGGTCAAAATGGTCAATTTTTGACCCAATGACCAACTCATTGACCAAATAGGTCAACTTTTGACGAAAAAGATAACTTTGGCCAAAATGGTCAAATTCTAACCCAACGAACACCCCGTTGACCCAATGGTCAACTTTGGACAAGAAACTTAATTTTTGTCAAAATAATTAATTTTTGACCTAATAACCAACCTATTGACCCATTAGGTCAACTTTTGACGAAAAAGTCATCTTTGGTCAAAATGGTCGATTCTTGACCAAATTACCAACTGATTGACCAAATAGGTCAATTTTTGACCAAAAAGTCAACTTTGGTCAAAAAGATCAATTTCTGACAAAATGACCACCCCGTTGATCCAATGTGTTAACATTTGACCAAAAATTTGTTTTGGTCGAAATAATCAATTTTAGACTAAATGACCAATTTTTGACTCAATAAGTCTATCTCTGACCAAAAAGTTTACTTTTGTCAAAATGGTCAACCTTGATTCAATGAGCAACCCATTGACCTAATAGGTCAACTTTTGACAAAAAGACAAATTTACTCAAAATGGTCAATTTTGACCCAATGAACCCATTGACCCAATAGATCAACTTTTGACCAAAAAGTCTTCTTTGGTCATAATAGTCAATTCTTGACGCAATTACCAACTCATTGACAAAATATGTCAATTTTTGATTAAAAAGTCAACTTTGGTCAAAATGGTCAATTTCTGACACAATAAGCACCCCGTTGACCTAATGGATCAACTTTTGACCAAAAACATAATTTTGGTCAAAATAGTCAATTTTTTAATTAATGACCAATTATTGACCCAATAGGTCAATCTCTGACCAAAAAGCCAACTTTGGCCAAAATGGTCAATCCTTAACCCAATGACAAACCCATTGACTTAATAGATTAACTTTTGACCAAAAAGCCATCTTCGTTCAAAATGGTCAATTTTTGACCCAATTACACTCATTGACCAAATATGTGAACTTTTGACAAATACTCAACTTTGGTCAAAATGGTCAATTTCTGATTCAATGACCACTTCGTTGACCCAACGGGTTAACTTTTGACAAAAAAATTTAAATTTTGGACAAAATAGGTCAACTTTTGACCAAAAAGTCATCTTTGGTCAAAATGGTCAGCTTCTGACCCAAAGACCACCCAGTTGACCCAATGAGTTAACTTTTGACCAAAAATTCAATTTTGGTAAAAATAGTCAATTTGTGACCAAATGACCAATTATTAACCTAATAAGTCAATCTCTGACCAAAAGTCAATTTTAGTCAAAATAGTCATTTTTGACCAAATGACCACCCATTGACCCAATAGGTCAACTTTTAACCAAAAAGTCTTCTTCGGTCAAAATGGTCAATTCTTGACCCAATTACCAACTCATTGACCAAATAGGTTAACTTTTTACCAAAAGTCAACTTTGGTCAAAATGGTCAATTTCTGACCCAATCAACTCCCCGTTGACCCAATTGCTTTTGACAAAAAATTCAATATTGGTCAAAATCGGTCAACTTTTGACCAAAAAGTCTTCTTTGGTCAAAATGGTTAATTTCTGACCCAATGTCCACCCCGTTGACCCAATATGATTTTGGTCAAATTAGTCAATTTTTGACCAAATGACCAATTATTGATCCATTAAGTCAATCTTTGACCAAAAAGTCAACTTTGGTTAAAATGGTCAATCCTTGACTCAATGACAAACCCAGTGACCCAATAGGTCAACTTTTGACCAAAAAGTCAATTTTGGTCAAACATTTAATTTTTGACTTAATGACCGCCAATTGACCCAATAGGTCAACTTTTGACCAAAAAGTTAACTTTGGTCAAAATATTCAATTTTTGACCTAACGACCAATTATTGACCTAGTAATCTAATCTCTCACCGAAAAGTGAACTTTGGTCAAAATGGTCAATCCATGACACAATAACCAACCCATTATCCCAGCAGGTCAACTTTTGACCAAAAAGTCAACATTGGTCAAAATGATCAAACCTTGACCCAATGACCAACCCATTGAACTAATAGGTCAACATTTGACAAAAAAGTTAACTTTGGTCAGAATGATCAATCCTTGACCCAATGACCAACAAATTGACCTAATAGGTCAACTTTTGACCCAAAAGTTATTTTTTGTTAAAATAGTCAATTTTTTAATTAATGACCAATTATTGACCCAATAAGTCAATCTCCGACCAAAAAGTCTACTTTGGTCAAAATGGTTAATCCTTGACCCAATGACAATCCCATTGACTTAATAAGTCAATTTTTGACTAAAAAGTCAATTTTGCTCAAAATAGACAATTTTTGACCTAATAAACACTCATTAACCCAATAGACCAACTTTTGACCAAAAAGTCAACTTTGGTCAACATGCTCAATTTTTGAGCCAATGACCAACCCATTGTGCCAATAGGTCAAATTTTAACCAAAAAGTCATCTTTGGTCAAAATGGTTAATTCTTGACCAAATTACCAACTATTGACCAAATAGGTCAACATTTGACCAAAAAGTCAACTTTGGTCAAAATGGTTAATTTGGGACCCAATGACCACCCTGTTGACCCAATAGGTTAACATTTGGCCAAAAATTTAATTTTGATCAAAATAATCAATTTTTGACCTGATGTACAATTATTGACCCAATAAGTCAATCTCTAACAAAAAAAGTCAACTTAGGCCAAAATGGTCAACCCTTGACCCATTGAAAAAATCGTTGACCCAATATGTTATCTTTTGCCAAAAAATCAACTTTAGTCCAAATAGTGAATCCTTGATTCAATGGCTAACCCATTGACCCAAAGGGTCAACTTTCAAAAAAAAGTCTATTTTGGTCAAAATAGTCAATTTTTGACCTAAAGACCAATAATTGACCCAGTAAGCCAATCTCTGACCAAAAAGTTAACTTTGGTCAAAATGGTTAATTCTTGACCCACTAGGTCAATTTTTGATCAAAAAGTCAACTTTGGTCAAAATGATCAGTCCTCAACCCAAAGACCAACACATTGGCCTTATAGGTCAACTTTTGACCAAAAAGTCAATTTTGGTCAAAATAGTCAATTTTTGAATTAATGACCAATTATTGCCTTAGTAAGTGAATCTTTGACCAAAAAGTCAACTTTGGTCAAAATGGTCCATCCTTGATCCAATGACAAACCCATTGATCCAATAAGTCAACTTTTGACGAAAAAGTAAATTTTTTCTCAAAATAGTCAATTTTTAACCAAATAAACACCCATGGACCCAATGGGTTAACTTTTGACAAAAAATTTAATTTTGGTCAAAGTAGTCAATATTTGACGTAATGACCAATTATTGACCCAAAAAGTCAATCTTTGACCAAAAAGTTAACTTTGGTCAAAATGGTCAATCCTTGACCCAATGACAAACCCACTGACCGAAAAGGTCAACTTTTGACCAAAAAAAGTCAATTTTGGTCAAAAAAGTCAATTTTTGACTTAATAACCACCCATTAACCCAATAGAACAACTTTTGACCAAAAACTGAACTTCTGTAAAAAAATTCAATTTTTGACCTAATGACCAATTATTGATCCAGTAAGCCATTCTCTGACCAAAAGCGAACTTCGGTCAAAATGGTCAATCCTTGACACAATGACCAACCCATTGTCCCAATAGGACAACTTTTGACCAAAAAGTCAACTTTTGTCAAAATGATCAATCCTTGACCCAAAAAAACAACCCATTAGCCTAATTGGTCAACTTTTAACCAAAAAGTCAATTTTGGTCAAAAATTCAATTTTGGTCAATATGTCAACTTTTGACCAAAAAGTCAACTTTAGTCTAAATGATCAATCCTTGACCCAATGACCAACCAATTTGCCTAATAGGTCAACCTTTGACCAAAAAGTCAATTTTAGTCAAAATAGTCAATTTTTGAATTAATGACCAATTATTGACCCAATAAGTCAATTTCTGACCAAAAAGTCAACTTTAGTCAAAATGGTCAATCCTTGACTAAATGACAAACCCATCAATCTAACAGGTCTACTTTTGACCAAAAAGTCAAATTTTGACCTAATGAACAAATATTGACCCAATAGGTCTACTTTTGACCAAAAAGCAACTTTGGTCAAAATGCTTAATTTTTGACCCATTGACCAACCCATTGACCCAATAGGTCAACTTTGACCACAAAGTTATCTTTGGTCAAAATGGTCAATTCTTGACTAAATTACCAACTTATTAACCAAATAGGTAAACTTTTGACCAAAAAGTCAACTTTGGTCAAAATGGTTAACTTGTGACCCAATGACCACCCTGTTAACCCAATGGGTTAAGATTTGAACAAAAATTAAATTTGGTCAAAATAAATAATTTTTTACCTAAAGACCAATTACTGACCCAATAAGTCAATCTCTAACCAAAAAGTCAACTTTGGTCAAAATGGACAATCCTTGACCCAATGACAAACCTGTTGATCCAAAAGGTCACCATTTGACCAAAAAGTCTACTTTGGTCAAAAAGGTCAATCCATGATTCAATGACCAACCCATTGACCCAATTGGTCATCTTTTAACAAAAAGTCAATTTTGGTAAAAAAAGTAAATTTTTGACCTAATGACCAATAATTGACCCTGTAAGCCAATCTCTAACAAAAAAGTCAACTTTGGTCAAAATGGTCAATTCTTGACCTAATGACCAACCCATTGACCCAATCGATCAATTTTTGATAAAAAAGTCCACTTTGGTCAAAATGATCAATCCTTGACCCATTGCCAACCCTTGGGCATAATAGGTCAACTTTTGATTAAAAAGTCATTTTTGGTCAAAATAATCAATTTTTGAATTAATGGCCAATTATTGACCCAATAAGTTAATCTCAGACGAAAAAGTCAACTTTGGTCAAAATGATCAATCCTTGACCTAATGACAAACCAATTGATCCAATAAGTCAACTTTTGACCAGAAAGTAAATTTTGGTCAAAATAGTCAATTTTTGACCTAATGGCACCCATTGACACAAATAGGTTAATTTTTGACCAAAAAGTCAACTTTGGTTCAATGGTCAATTATTGACCCAATGACCAACCCATGTGACCCATACAGTCAACTTTTAACTAAAAAGTCATCTTTAGTCAAAATGGTCAATTCTTGACTGCATTACCAAATCATAGACCAAATAGGTCAACTTTTAACCATAAAGTCAACTTTGGTCAAAATGGTGACTTTCTGACCCAATGCCACCCCGTTAACCTTATGGGTTAACTTTTTACCAAAAATTCAATTTTGGTCAAAATAGTCAATCTCTGTTAAATAAGTCAACTTTTGTCCAAATGGTCAAGCCTTGACACAATGACAAACTCAATGACCGAATAGGTCAACTTTTGACCAAAAAGTCAATTTTGGTCAAAATAGTCAATTTTTTATTCAATGACCACCCATTAACCAGAAAGGTCAACTTTTGATCAAAAAGTCAACTTCGGACAAAATGATCAATTTTTGACCCAATGACTAAACCCATCGAATCTAATAGATCAACTTTTGCCCATAAAGTCATCTTTGGTAAAAATGGTCAATTCTTGACGCAATTACCAACTAATTGACCAAATAGGTTAACTTTTGACCAAAAAGTCAACTTTGGTTAAAATGGTCAATTTCTGACCCGATGAGCACCCCGTTGACCCAATGGATCAATTTTTGACTAAAAAGTAATCTTCTGTCAAAATGGTCAATTCTTGGCCCAATTACCAACGCATTGACCAAATATGTCAACTTTTGACCAAAGAGTCAACTTTGGTCAAAATGGTCAATTTCTGACCCAATGACCACCCCGTAGACCCAATGAGTTAACTTTTGACCAAAAATTCAATTTTGTTCAAAATAGTCAATTTTTGACTTGATGACCAACTATTGACCCAATAAGTCAATCTCTGACCAAAAAGTCAACTTTGATCAAAATGGTGAATCCTTGACCCAATGACAAACCCCTTGGCCCAATAGGTCAACTTTTGACAAAAAAAGTCAATTTTGGTTATAATAGTAAATTTTTGACCTAATGACCACCTATTTACCCAATATGTCAATTTTTGACCAAAAAGTTAACGTTGGTTAAAACGGTTAATTTTTTACCCGATGACCAACCCATTGACAAGATAGATCAACTTTTGACCAAAAAGTCATGTTTGGCCAAAATGGTCAATTCTTGACGCAATTACCAACTCATTGACCATATAGGTCAACTGTTGACCAAAAAGTCAATTTTGGTCAAATTGGTCATTTTCTAACCTAATGAGAACCTCATTGACCCAATTTATCAACTTTTGAACAAAAATTTAATTTTGTTCAAAATAGTCAATTTTTGACCTTATGACCAAAATAGTCACCTTTTGAATTAATGACCAATTATTGACCCAACAAGTCAATCTCAAACTAAAAAGAAAACTTTGTTCAAAATGGTCAATCCTTGACCCAATGACCAACCCATTTACTCAATAGGTCAACTTTTGACCAAAAAGTTAATTTTGGTCAATATAATCAATTTTTAACGTAATGACCAATTATTGACACAGTAAGCCAATATCTGACTAGAAAGTCAACTTAGGTCAAAATGGTCAATCCTTGACCCAATGACCAACCCATTGACCCAATAGGTTAATTTTTGATAAAAAAGTCAACTTTCATCAAAATGATCAATCCTTGACCCAAAGACCAATCCATTGGCCTAATAAGTCAACTTTTGACCAAAAAGTCAATTTTGGTCAAAATATTCAATTTTTCAATTAATGACCAATTAGTAACCCAATAAGTCAATCTCTGACCAAAAAGTCAACTTCAGTCAATCCTTGACCCAATGACAAACCCATTTACCCAATAAGTCATCTTTTGACGAAAAAGTCAATTTTGGTCAAAATAATCAATTTTTGACCTAATGAACACCCATTGACCCAATAGGTCAACTTTTGGCCAAAAACCCAACTTTAGTCAAAATGGACAATTTTTGACCCAATGAACAACACATTGACCAAATAGGTCCACTTTTGACCAAAAAATCATTTTTGGTCAAAATGGTCAATTCTTGACCAAATTGCTAACTCATTGACCAAATATGTCAACTTTTGAAGAAAAAGTCAACTTTCGTCAAAACGATCAATTTCTGACCCAAAGACTCCCTGTTGACCTAATGGGTTAACATTTGACCAAAATTTTCAATTTTGGTCAAAATAATCAATTTTAGACCTATTAACAAATTATTGACCCAATAAGTCAATCTCTGACCAAAAAGTTAACTTTGGTCAAAATGGTCCATCCTTGACCCAATGATAAACTCGTTGACCCAATAGGTCAACTTTTCACCAAAAAGTCTACTTTGGTCAAAATGGTCAATCCTTGATTCAAGGACCAACCCATTGACCCAATAGGTTAAATTTAGACAAAAAAGTCAATTTTGGTCAAGAAAGTCAATTTTTGACCTAATGACCAATAATTGACCTAATAGGTCAATCTCTGACCAAAAAGTGAACTTTAGTCAAAATGGTCAATTCTTGACCCAATGACCAACCCATTGACCCAATAAGTCAATTTTTGATCAAAAATTTAACTTTTGTCAAAATGATCAATCCTTGACCCAATGACCAACCCATTGGCCTGATAGGTCAACTTTTGACCAAAAAGTCATTTTGGTCAAAATAGTCAATTTTTAAATTAATGACATATTATTGACCCAATAAGTCAATCTCTGACAAAAAGTCAACTTTAGTCAAAATGGTCAAGCCTTGACCCAATAGGTCAACTTTTGACCAAAAAGTCAATTTTTGACAAAATAGTCAATTTTTGACCTAATGACCACCCATTGACCCAATAGGTCAACTTTTGACTGAAAAGTCAACTTTGGACAAAATGGTCAATTTTTGATCCAATGACCAACCCATTGACCCAATAGGTCAAGTTTTGATCAAAAAGCCATCTTTGGTCAAAAATGGTCAATTCTTGACCCAATTACCAAGTCGTTGACCAAATATGTCAACTTTCGACAAAAAAGTCAACTTTGCTCGAAATGGTAAATTTCTGACCCAATGACCACTCGCTTGACCCAATGGGTTTAACTTTTGACCAAAAATTCTATTTTGGTCACAATAGATTAACTTTTGACCAAAAAGTCATCTTTCATCAAAATGGTCAATTTCTGACCTGACGACCACCCCGTTCACCCTACAGGTTAACTTTTGACCGAAATTCAATTTGGGTCAAAATAGTCAATTTATGACCTAATAACCAATTATTGACCCAAAAAGTCAATCTCTGACCAAAAAGTCAACTTTGGTCAAAATGGATAATCCTTGACCCAACGACAAACCCATTGACCCAATAGGTCAATTTTTTATCAAAAACTCAATTTTGGTCAAAATAGTCAATTTTTGACTTAATGACCACCCATTGATCCAATAGATCAACTTTTGACTAAAAAGTCAATTTTGGTCCAAATAGTCAATTTTCGACCTCTTGACCAATTATCAATCCGATAAGCCAATCTTCGACCAAAAAGACAACTTTGGTTAAAATGGTCAATCCTCGACCTAATGATCAACCCATCGACCTAATAGGTCAATTTTCGACCAAAAAGTTAACTTCGGTCAAAATGATCAATCATCAATCTCATCGATCCAACCATTTAAACTAATAAAGTCAACTTTCGACCAAAACACAATATTCGTCAAAATAATCAATTTCAATTTATGACCAATTGTCAATCTAACTAAGTCAATCTCCGACCAAAGAGTCAACTTTGGTCAAAATGGTCAATCTTCGACCTAATGATAAACCCATCGATCTAATAGGTCAACTTTTGACAAATAAATCAATTTTGGTAAAAATAGTCAATTTTTTACCTAATGACCACCCATTGACCCAATAGGTCAACTTTTGACCAAAAAATTAACTTTGGTCAGAATGGTCAATTCTTGACCTATTACCAACTCATTGACCAAATATGTCAACTTTTGACCAAAAAGTAAACTTTGGTCAAAATGATCACTTTCTGACCCAATGATCACTCCGTTGACACAATGGGTTAACTTTTGACCAAAAATTTAATTTTGGTCAAAATAGCCATTTAATGACCAATTATTGACCCAATAAGTCAATCTCTGACCAAAACGTCAACTTTGGTCAAAATGTCTCAACTTCGAATCTAATGACAAACCCATTGATCCAATAGTCAACTTTCGACGAAAAAGCCAATTTTGGTCAAAAGAGTCAATTTTTTACCGAATGACCACTCATTGACCCAATAGGTCAACTTTTGACCAAAAAGCCAACTTTAGTCAAAAAGGACAATTTCTGACCCAACGACGAACCCATTGACCAAATTGATCAACTTTTGACCAAAAAGTAATCTTCGGTCAAAATGGTCAATTCTTGACCCAATTACCAACTCATTGACCAAATAGGTCAATTTTTGACCTAATGACCAATTATTGACCCAGTAAGTCAATCTCTGACCAAAAAGTTAACTTTGGTCCCAAAAAGTTAACTTTGGTCAAAATGGTTTATCCTTGACCCAATGACCAACCCATTGGCCCAATAGGTCAACTTTTGACCTAAAGGTCAACCTTAGTAAAAAAGATGAATTCTTGGCCCAATAACCAACCCATTGGCCTAATGTCAACTTTTGACCAAAAAGTCAATTTCGGACAAAATAAGAAAAATTTGAATTAATGACCAATTATTGTTCCAATAAGTCAATCTCTGACAAAATAGTGAATTTCGTGAAAACGGCCAATCCTTAACCCAATGATAAACCCATCAATCTAATAAGTCAACTTTTGGACCAAAAATGTCAAATTTTTTTCGAAATAGCTTAGTTTTTAACTCAAAGACGGTCCTCATCAATCCAATAAGTCAACTCTCGACCAAAAAGTCAACTTTGGTCAAATGGCCAATTTTTTATCCAATGACTAACCTCATCAACCCAATAGGTCGATACTCACTAAAAAGTCATCTTTGGTCAAAATGGTCAATTCTTGACCCAATTACCAACTCATTGACTAAATAGGTCAAGTTTTGACCAAAAAGTCAACTTTGGTCAAAATGGTCAACTTCTGACCCAAAGACCATCACGTTGACCCGATGGTTTAACTTTTGACCAAAATAGCAATTTTAGTCAAAATAATCGATTTTTGACCTAATGACCAATTATCAATCTAATAAGTCAATCTTCACCAAAAAGTCAACTTTCGTCAAAATTGATCAATCTCGAGACAATGACAAACCCTTTGATCCAATCAGTTAACTTTTAACAAAAAGACAATCATGATCAAAATAAATTAATTTTGACCTATTGACCACCCATTGACACAATAGGTCAACTTTTGATCAAAAAGTCAACTTTGATTAAAGTGGTCAATTTTGACCCAATGACCAACCCATTGACCCAATAGGTTACCTTTTGACCAAAAAGTCATCTTCGAATAAAATGGCCAATTCTTGACACAATTACCAACTTATTGACCAAATAGGTCAAATTTTGACCAAAAGGTCAACTTTGGACAAAATGGACAATTTCTGACCCAATGACCACCCCGTTGACCCAATGGGTTAACTATTTACCAAAAATTCAATTTTGGTCAAAATAGGTCAACTTTTGACCAAAAAGTCATCATTTGTCAAAATGTTCAATTTCTGACCCAATAACCCCCCCCCCCCAAGCAATGGGTTAACTTTTGACCGAAAATTCAATTTTTGTCAAATTGGTCAATTTTTGACATAATGGCGAATTAATGACCCAATAAATCAATCTCTGACCAAAAAGTCAACTTTGGTCAAAATGGTCAATCCTTGACCCAATGACAAACCCATTGACCCAATATGTCAACTTTTGACTAAAAAGTCAATTTTGGTCAACATAGTCAATTTTTGGTCAACTATATGTCAATTCTTGACCCAATGACCACCCATTGACCAACAGATCAACATTCGAATAAAATGTCAATTTTGGTCAAAATAGTCAATTTTGGTCAAAATAGTCAATTTTTTACCTAATGACTAATTATTGACCCAAAGAAGCCAATCTCTGACTAAAAAACCAACTTTGGGCTAAATGATCAATCCTTGACCCAATGACCAACCCACTAGCCTAATAGGTCAACTTTCGACCAAAAAGTCAATTTTGGTCAAAATAGACAAATTTTGAATTAATTACCAATAATTGACCAAATAAGCCAATCTCTGATCAAAAAGTCAACTTTGATCAAAATGGTCAATCCTTGACCCAATGACAAACCCATTGACCCAATAAGTCAACTTTTGACCAAAAAGTCAATTTTGGTCAAGATAGTCAATTTTTGACCTCATGAACACCCATTAACCAGTAGGTCAACTTTTGGCCAAAATTACCAACTCATTGACCAAATAGGTCAACATTTGACCAAAAAGTCAACTTTGGTCAAAATAGTCAATTTCTGACCCAAAGACCACCCTGTTAACCCAATAAGTTAACTTTTGACCAAAAATTCAATTTTGGTCAAAATAGTCAATTTTTGACCTAATGACCAATTATTGACCTAATAAGTTAATCTCTGACCAAAATGTCAACTTCGGTCAAAATGGTCAATCCTTGACCTAATGATTGCACTCCATCGAATCTAACAGGTCACCTTTTGAAAAAAAAGTCAATTTTGGTCAAAATAATCAATTTTTGACTTAATGACCACCCATTGACCTAATAGGTCAACTCATGACCAAAAAGTCAACTTTGGTCAAAATGGTCAATTTTTGACCCAACGACCAACACGTTTACCCAATAGGTCAACTTTTGACGAAAATGTCATCTTGGGTCAAAAGAGTCAATTGTTGACCCAATTACCAGCTCATTGACCAAATAGGTTAACTTTTGACCAAAAAGACTACTTTGGACAAAAAGGATAATTTCTGACCCAATGACCACCACGTTGACCCAATGAGTTAACTTTTGACCAAAAATTCAATTTTGGTCAAAATAGGTCAACTTTTGACTAAAAAGTCATCTTTGGTCAAAAAGGTCAATTTCTGACCCAATGAACCCCTCGTTACCAAATGGGTTCTTTTGACCAAAAATTCAACTATGGTCAAAATAGTCAATTTTTGACCTAATGGCCAATTATTGACCAATAAGTTAATCTCTGACCAAAAAGTCAACTTTGGTCAAAATGGTCAATCCTTGACCCATTGTCAAACCCATTGACCCAATAAGTTAACTTTTGACAAAAAGTCAATTTTGGTCAAAATAATCAATTTTTGACCAAATGACCAATTATTGACCTAGTAAGCCAATCTCTGACCAAAAAGTCAACTTTGGTCAAAATTGTCAATCGTTGACCCAATGACTAACCCATTGACCCAATAGGTCAACTTTCGACCAAAAAGTCAACTTCGTCTAAATCGATCAATCTCGACCCAATGACCAACCCTTCGTCTAATAGGTCAACCTTTAACCAAAAATTCAGTTTTGGTCAAAATAGTAAATTTTTGAAATAATCACCAATTATTGACCCAATAAGTCAATATCTGACAAAAAAGTCAACTTTGGTCAAAATGGTCAATCCTTGACTCAATGACAAACCCAATGACCCAATAAGTCAACAGTTAACCAAAAAATCAATTTTGGTCAAAATAGTCAATTTTTGAATTAATGACCAATTATTGATCAAATAGGTTAATCTTTAACCAAAAAATCAACTTTGGTCAACCCAATGACAAACCCATAGACTCAATAGGTCAACTTTTGACCAAAAAGTCAATTTTAGTCAAAATAGTCGATTTTTGACCTAATACCACTCATTGACCCAATAGGTTAACTTTTGATAAAAAATCAACTTTGGTAAAAATGGTCAATTTTTGACCCAATAACCAACTCATTAACCCAATATATCAACTTTAGATTAAAAAGTCATCTTTGGTCAAAGTGGTCAATTCTTGACGCAATTACAAACTCATTGACCAAAAAGGTCAACTTTTGACCAAAAAGTCAACTTTGGTCAAAATGGTCAATTTCAGACCCAATGAACATCCATTAACCCAATGGATCAACTTTTTACTAAAAATTTAATTTTGGTCAAAATAGTCAATTTTTGACCTAATGACCAAAATAGTCATTTTTTGAATTAATGACCAATTATGGACCCAATAAGTCAATCTCTGACAAAAAAGTCAACTTTGGTCAAAATGGTCAATCCTTGACCCAATAACAATACCATGGACCAAATACGTCACCTTTTAACCAAAAAATCAATTTTGGTCAAAATAGTTAATTTTTGACCTAAAGAGCACTCATTGACAAAAAAGGTCAACTTTTGAACAAAAAGTCAACTTTGGTCAAAATATTCAATTTTTCACCTAATGACCACCCATTGACCCAATAGGTCAACTTTTAACGAAAACGTCAACTTTGGTCAAAATGGTCAATTTTTGACCCAATGACCAACCCATTGACGCAATAAATCAACTTTTGACCAAAAATTCATCTTCGATCAAAATGGTCAATTCTTGACCCAATTCCAACTCATTGACCAAACATGTCAACTTTTGACCAAAAAGTCAACTTTGGTCAAAATGGTCAATTTCTGACCCAACGACCACCCCGTTGACCCAAATGATCAACTTTTGACAAAAAATTTTATTTTGGTCAAATTATTCATTTTGACCTAATGACCAATTATTGACACAATAAGTCAATCTCTGACAAAAATGTCAACTTCGGTTAAAATGGTCAATCCTTGTCCCAATGACCAACCCATTGTCCCAATAGGTCAATTTTTGACCAAAAAGTCAACTTTGGTCAAAATGGTCAATCCTTGACCCAACGACCAACCCGTTGACCCAATAAGTCAACTTTTAACCAAAAAGTTAATTTTGGTCAAAATAGTCAATTTTTGAATTAATGACCAATTATTGACCCAGTAATCCAATCTCTGACAAAACAGTAAACTTTAGTCAAAATCATCAAACCTTGACCTAATGACTAACCCAATGACCCAATAGGTAAACTTTTGACCAAAAAGTCATCTTTGGTCAAAATGATCAATCCTTGACCCAATGACCAACCCATTGGCCTAATAAGTCAACTTTTGACCAAAAAGTCAATTTTGGTCAAAATAGTCAATTTTTGAATTAATTACAAATTATTGACCCCATAAGTCAATCTCTAACTAAAATGTCAACTTTGGTCAAAATGGTCAATCCTTAACTAAATGACAAACCCATTGACCCAATAGGTCAACATTTGACTAAAAAGTTAATTTTGGTCAAAATAGTCAATTTTTTGACCTAGTGACCACCCATTGACCCAATAGGTCAACTTTTGACCAAAAAGTCAACTATAGTCAAAATGGTTAATTTTAGACCCAATGACCAACCCATTGACCCAATAGCTCAACTTTTGACAAAAAATTCATCTTTTGTCAAAATAGTCATTTCTTGGCCAAATTACCAACTCATTGACCAAATATGTCAACTTTTGACCAAAAAGTTAACTTTTTTCAAAATGGTCAATTTCTGACCCAATCACCATCCCGTTGACCCAATGAGTTAACTTTTGACCAAAAATTTAATTTTGTTCAAAATAGCTAATTTTTGACCTAAAGACAAATTATTGACCCAATAAGTCAATCTATGACCAAAATGTCAACTTTGGTCAAAATGGTCAATCCTAGACCCAACAACAAACCCGTTGATTCAATAGGTCAACTTTTCACCAAAAATTTAATTTTGGTCAAAATAGTCAATTTTTGACCGAATGACCACCCATTAACCCAATAGGTCAACTTTTGACCAAAAAGTCAACTTTTGTCAAAATGTTCAATTTTTTACCCAATGACGAACCCATTGACCAAATTGATTAATTTTGACCAAATGACGAACCCATTGACCAACTTTGACCAAAAATTAATCTTCGGTTAAAATGGTCAACTCTTGACCTAATTACTAACTCATTGACCAAATAGGTCAATTTTTGACCAAAAAGTCAACTTTGGTCGAAACGGTCAATTTCTGACGCAATGACCACCCCGTTGATCCAATGGGTTAACTTTTGCCTGAAAATTCAATTTTTGACCTAATGACCAATTATTGACCTAATAAGTCAATCTCTGACCAATACGTCAACTTTGGTCATAATGGTTAATCCTGGACCCAATGAAGAACCTGTTAACCCAATAGGTCAACTTTTGACCAAAAAGTTAATTTTGGTCAAAATAGTCAATTTTTGATCGAATGACCACCCATTGACCCAATAAGTCAACTTTTGATCAAAAAGTCACCTTTGGTCAAATAGTCAATTTTTGACTCAATGACGATCCCATTGACCAAATTGATCAACTTTTGACCAAAAAGTCATATTCGGTCAAAATGGTCAATTCTTGAGCCAATTACCAACTCATTGACCAAATAGGTTAATTTTTGACAAAAAAGTCAACTTTGGTCAAAATGGTTAATTTGTGACCCAATGACCACCCCGTTCACCTAATGGGTTAACTTTTAACCAAAAATTTAATTTTAGTCAAAATTGGTTAACTTTTAACTAAAAAATCATCCTTGGTCAAAATGGTTAATTTCTGACCCAATTACTAGCATGTTGATCCAATGGGTCAACTTTTCGTCAAAAATGTAATTTTGGTCCAAATAATCAATTTTTGACCTAATGACCAATTATTGACCTAGTAAGTCAATCACTGACCAAAAAGTCCACTATGGTAAAAATGGTCAATCATTGACCCATTGACTAACCCATTAACCCAATAAAAAATCTTTTGACCAAACAATCAACTTTGGTCAAAATGGTCAATGCTTGACCTAATGACCAACCCATTAACCAAATAGGTCAATTTTTTACCAAAAAGTTAATTTTGGTCAAAATAGTCAATTTTGGAGCTAACGACCAATTATTGACCCAGAAACCCAATCTTTGATCAAAAAGTCAACTTTGGTCAAAATGTTTAATCTTTGCCCAATGACAAACCCATTGACCCAATAGGTCAAATTTTGACCAAAAAGTGAACTTTAGTCGAGATAGTCAATTCTCGACCTAATGACCAACCCATCGATCCCAATAGTAAACTTTGCATCAAAAGTCAACTTGGTCAAAATGGTCAAACCTCGATCCAATGACCAACCCTTTCGACCTAATACAGTCAACTTTCGACCAAAAAGTCAATTTTGGTCAAAATAGTAAATTGTGACCTAATGACCAACCGATCGACCAAATAGGTCAACTTTTGACCAATAAAGTTAACTTTAGTCAAAATGGTCAATTTTTGACCAATTGACCCAATAGGTCAACTTTGACCAAAAAGTCAACTTTGGTCAAAATGGTGAATTCTTCACTCAATGACCAACACATTAACCCAATAAGTCAACTTTTGAACAAAAAGTCAATTTTAGTAAAAATAGTCAATTTTCGACCTAATGATCAATTATTGACCCAATAAATCAATCTCTGACTAAAACGTCAACTTTGGTCATAATGGTCTTTCCTTGACCCAATGACAAACTCATTAAACAATACGTCAACTTTTGACCAAAAAGTCAACTTTAGTCAAAATGGTAAATCCTTGACCCAATGACCAACACACTGACCTAACAGATCGACTTTTGACCAAAAAGTCAATTTTGGTTGAAATAGTCAATTTTTTACTTAATGACTTATTATTAACCCAAAAGGTCAACTTTTGACAAAAAATTCAACTTTGGTCAAAATGGTCAATCTTAACCCAATGACAAACCCATTAACCCAATAGGTCAACTTTTGACCAAAAAGTCAACTTTAGTCAAAATGGTCAATCCTTGACCCAACGACCAACTCATTGACCCAAAAGGACAACATTTAACCAAAAAGTCAATTTCGGTCAAAATTGTCAATTTTTTACCTAATGACTACCTCATTGACCCTAAATGTCAACATTTGACCAAAAAGTCAAATTTGGTAAAAATGGTCAATTTATGACACAATAACCTCAATGTCAACTTTGGTGAAAAAAAGTTAATTCTTGATTTAAAGACCAACCATTGACCCAATTTGTAACCTTTTGACTAAAAATTCAACTTTGGCCAAAATGGTTAATCCATGACCCAATGACCAAAATATTGACCAAATAGGTCAACTTTTGACCAAAAAGTCAATTTTGCTTAAAATTGTCAATTTCTGACCTAATGGCCCCCTCATAGACTTAAATAGTTCGACTTTTGACCAAAAAAACAACTTTGGTCAAAATGGTCAATCCTTGACCCAATGACCAACTCATTGACTCAATACGTCAACTTTTGACCAAAAAGACAATTTTGGTCAAAATAGTCAATTTTTAACCTAACGACTAATTATTGACCCAGTAAGCCAATATGTGACCAGAAAGTCAACAATGGTTAAAATGGTCATTCCTCGACCCAATGACCAACCCATTGAGCAAATAGGTCAATTTTTTACCAACAAGTCAACTTTGGTAAAAATGATCAAATTATGACCCAATGATCAACCCGTTGGCTAATAGGTCAACTTTTGACTTAAAAGTCAATTTTGGTCAAAAAGGTCAATCCTTGACCCAATGACAAATCCATTGACCCAATATGTCAACTTTTGACCAAAAAGTCAATTTTGGTCAGAATAGTCAATTTTTGGCCTAATGACCACCCATTGACACAATGGACCAACTTCGACCAAAAAGTCAACTTTGGTCAAAATGGTCAATTTCGACACAATGATTCACCTCGATTGACCCAATGCGTCAACTTTTAACCAAAAATTTAATTTTAGTCAAAATAATGAATTTTTGACCTTATGACCAATTAGTGACCCAATAAGTCAATCACTAACCAAAAAGTGCATTTTGGTCAAATTTGTCAATCCTTGACCCAATGACCAACCCACTGCCCCAATAAGTCAACTTTTGATCAAAAAGTCAACTTTGTTCAAAATGGTCAATCCTTGACCCAGTGACTAACCCATTGACCAAATAGGTCAACTTTTGACCGAAAAGTCAATTTTTGTCAAAATACTCAATTTTAACCAAATGACCAATTATTAACTGAGAAAGCCAATCTCTGACCAAAAATTTAACTTTGGTCAAAATGGTTAATCATTAACCCAATGTCAAACCCATTGACCCAATAGGTCAAATTTTGACCTAAAAGTCAAGTTTGGTCAAAATGGTCAGTTTCTTACCCAATGACCAACCATTGACCCAATTGGTGAACTTTTGACCAAAAAGTTAACTTTGGTCAAAATGGTCAAACCTTGACCTAATGACCAACCCATTGACCAAATAGGTTAAGTTTTGACCAAAAAGTCAAAATTGGTCAAAATGGTCAAATTTTTACCTAATGACCACCCATTAACCAAACAGGTCAACTTTTGACGAAAATATCAACTTTTGTCAAAATGGCTAATTCTTCACCCAATGACCAACACATTGACCCAATAAGTCAACTTTTGAACAAAAAGTTAATTTCAGTAAAAATATTCAATTTTTGACCTAATGATCAATTATTGAACCTAACAGTCAATCTCTCGACCAAAACGTCAACTTTGGTCATAATGGTCAATTCTCGACCTAATGACAAACCCATCGATCCAATAAGTCAACTTTTGACCAAAAAGTCAACTTTGGTCAATATGGTAAATCCTTGACCCAATGACCAACACACTAACTATATAGATTGACTTTTGATCAAAAAGACAATTTTTGTCAAAATAGTAAATTTTTGAACTAATGACCAATTAACCTAATCGGTCAACTTTGACATAAAAACAAACTTTGGTCAAAATGGTCAATCCTTGACCCAATCAACAACCCATTGACCCAACATGTCAAATTTTGACCAAAAAGTCAACTTTAGTCAAAATGGTCAATCCTTGACCCAATGACCAACTCATTGACCCAAAAGGATAACTTTTGACCAAAAAGTCAATTTTGGTCAAAATTGTCAATTTTTTACCTAATGACCACTTCGTTGACGCTAAAGGTCAACTTTGGACCAAAAAGTCAAATTTGGTCAAAATGGTCAATTTCTGACACAATGACCTCAATGTCAACTTTGTTGTTAAAGGTCAATCCTTGATCTAATGACCAAATCTTTGACCCAATTTGTCAACTTTTGACCAAAAAATCAACTTTGACCAAAATGGTTAATCCTTGACCCAATGACAAAAACATTGACCAAGTAGGTCAACTTCTGACCAAAAAATTAATTTTGCTTAAAGTTATCAATTTTTGAGCTAATGACCCCCTCAATGACCTAAATAGGTCGACTTTTGACCAAAAAGATAACTTTCATCAAAATGGTCAATCATCGACCCCAATGACTAACCAATTGACTCAATATGTCAACTTTTGACCAAAAAAGTCAACTTTGGTCAAAATGGTCGATTTCTGACAAAATGACCACGCCGTTGACCAAATGCGTCAACTTTTCACCAAAAATTTAATTTTGGTCAAAATAATCAATTTTTGACCTTATGACTAATTATTGACCCAATTAGTTAATCACTAACCAAAAAGTCCATTTTGGCCAAAATTGTCAATCCTTGACCCAATGACCAAACCATTGACACAATAAGTCAACTTTTGACTAAAAAGTCATCTTTGGTCAAATTGGTCGATCCTTGACCTAATGACCAACCCATTGACCAAATAGGTCAACTTTTAACCAAAAAGTCAATTTTGGTCAAAAAATAGTTAATTTTTACCCAAATGACCAATTATTGACTGAGTAAGCTAATCTCTGACCAAAAAGACAAGTTTAGTCAAAATGGTTAATCTTTAACCCAATGATAAACCCGTTGACTCAATAGGCCAAATTTTGACCAAAAAGTCAAGTTTGATCAAAATGGTCAATTTCTGACCCAATGACCAACCCATTGACCAAATAGATGAACTTTTGACCAAAAGCCAACTTTGGTCAAAATGGTTAAACCTCGACCTAATGACCAACCTAATCGACCAACAGATCAACTTTCGATCAAAAAGTCGATTTTGAGTCAAAATAATCAAATTTTTAATTCGATGACCACCCATCAATCCAAATAAGTCAACTTTCGACCAAAGTCAACTTCTGTCAAAATAGTCAATTCTTCACCGATGACCGATGCATTGACCCAAAAAGTCAATTTTTGAACAAAAAGTTAATTTTGGTAAAATAATCAATTTTTGACCTAACGACTAATTATTGACTCAATAAGTCATTCTCTGACCAAAACCTCAACTTTGGTCATAATGGTTAATCCTTGACCCAATGACAAACCCAATGACCCAATAAGTCAACTTTTGACTAAAAATTCAACTTTGGTCAAAATGGTAAATCCTTGACCCAATAACCAACACAATGACACAATGGATCGACTTTTGACTAAGAAGACAATTTTGGTCAAAATAGTAAATTTTTGACTTAATGACCAATTAACCCAATAGGTCAACTTTTGACAAAAAAGTCAACTTTGGTCAAAAGGGTCAATCGTTGACCCAATGAGCAACCCATTGACCCAATATGTCAACTTTTGACCAGAAAGTCAACTTTAGTCAAAATGGTCAATCCTTGACCCAATGACCAACTCATTCACCCAAAAGGATAACTTTTGATCAAAAAGTCAATTTTGGTCAAAATTGTCAATTTTTTACCTAATGACCACCTCATTTACGCTAAAGGTCAACTTTTGACCAAAAAGTCAAATTTGACCAAAATGGTCAATTTCTAACATAATGACCTCAATGTCAACTTTGGTGAAAAAAGTCAATCCTTGATCTAATGACCAACCCATTGACCTAATTTGTCAACTTTTGACTAAAAAGTCAACTTTGGCAAAAATGGTTAATCCTTGACACTATGACCAAAACTTTGACCAAATAGGTCAACTTCTGACCAAAACATCAATTTTGTTTAAAATTGTCAATTTTTGACCTAATGACCACCTCATTGACCAAAATAGGTCGACATTTGACCAAAAAGACATCTTTGGTAAAAATGGTCAATCCTTGATCCCAATGACTATCCCATTGACTAAATAGGTCAACTTTTGACCAAAAAGTCAATTTTTGTCAAAATAGTTAATTTTTGACCTAATGACCAATTGTTGACCCAGTAAGCCAATATCTGACCAGAAAGTCAATTTTGGTCAAAATGGTCAATCCTTGACCCAATGACCAACCCATTTACCCAATAGGTCAATTTTTGACCAAAAAGTCAACTTTGGTCAAATGATTAATCCTTGACCCAATGACCAACCCATTGGCCTAATAGGTCAACTTTTGAGCAAAAACTCAATTTTGGTCGAAATAGTCAATTTTTGAATTAATGACCAATTATTGACCCAATAAGTCAATCATTGACCAGAAAGCCAACTTTGGTTAATCCTTGACCTAATGACAAACTCATTGACCCAATAGGTCAAATTTTTACCAAAATGTCAATATTGGTCAAAAAAGTCATTTTTTTACCTAATGACTACCAATTGACTCAATAGGTCAAATTTTGACCATAAAATCAACTTTGGTCAAAATGTTTAATTTTTGACCCAATGACAAACACATTGACCCAATAGATCAACTTTTGACCAAAAAGTCATCTTCGGTCAAAATGTACCCAATTACTAACTCATTGACCAAATAGGTGAACTTTTGACCGAAAAGTCAACTTTGGTCAAAATGGTCAATTTTTGACCCAATGACCACCCCGTTCACCCAAAGGGTTAACTTTTGACCAAAAATTCAATTTTGGTCAAAGTAGGTCAACTTTTGACCAAAAAATCAACTTTAGTCAAAATGGTCGATTTCTGACCCAATGACCACCACGTTGACCCAATGGGTTAACTTTTAACCAAAAATTTAATTTCAGTAAAAATAGTCAATTTTTGACCAAATGATCAATTATTGACCAAAAAGTCAACTTTGGTCAAAATGGTCAATCCATGTCCAATTGACAAACCCATTGATCCAATAGGTCAACTTTTGACCAAAAAGTCAATTTTGGTCAAAATAGTGAATTTTTGACTTAATGACCACCCATTGACCTGATAGGTCAACTTTTGACCATAAAGTCAATTTTGGTCAGAATAGTCAATTTTTGACCTAATGACCAATTATTGTCCCAGTAAGTCAATCTCTAACCAAAAAGCCAACTTTGGCCAAAATGGTCAATCCTTGACACCATGACCAACCCATTGTCCCAGTAGGTCAAATTTTGACCAAAAGGTCAACTTTGTTCAAAATGATCAATCCTTGACCCAATGACCAACCTATTGGCCTAATTGGTCAACTTTTGACCAAAAAGTCAATTTTGGTCAAAATAGTCAATTTTTGACCTAATGACCACCCTTTGTCCCAAAATGTCAACTTTTGACCAAAAACTCAACTTTGGTGAAAATGGTCAATTTTTGACCCGATGACTAACCCATTAATCCAATAGGTCAACATTTGACCAAAAAAGTCATCGTTGGTCAAAATGGTAAATTCTTGACCCAATTACCAACTCATAGACTAAATAGGTAAACTTTTGACCAGAAAGTCAACTTTAGTCAAAATGGTCTATTTCTGGCCCAATGACCTTCCCGTTGATCCAATGGGTTAACTTTTGACAAAAAATTCAATTTTGGTCGAAATAGTAAATTTTTTACCTAATCACCAATAATTGACTCATTATGTCAATCTTTGACCAAAAAGTTAACTTTGGTAAAAATGGTCAACCCTTGACCCATTGACAAACACATTGACCCAATTGGTCAAGTTTTGACAAAAAAGTCAATTTTGGTCAAAATAGTCAAATTTTGACCTCATGACCTATTAACCCAATATGTCAACTTTTAACGAAAAAGTTAACTTTGGTAAAAATGGTCAATTTTTGACCCAATGACCAACTCATTTACCAAATTGGTCAACTTTTGACCAAAAAGTCAGCTTTGGTCAAAATGGTCAATTGCTGCCCAACTACCACCCCGTTGACCCAATATATCAACTTTTGACAAGTCAAATTAATCAATTTTTGACCTAATGACCAATTATCGACCCAATAAGTCAAAGTCTGACCAAAAAGTTAACTTTAGCCAAAATGGTTAATCCTTGACCCAATGACAAACCCATTGACCCAATAGGTCAACTTTTACCAAAAAGTTTACTTTGGTCAAAATGGTCAATCCTTGATTCAATGACTAACCCATTGACCAAATAGGTCAACTTTAAAAAAAAAGTCAATTTTGACCCAATGAACAACCCTTTGACCCAATAGATCAACTTTTGACCAAAAAGTCATCTTCGGTCCAAATGATCAATTCTTGACGCAATTACCAACTCATTGACCAAATAAGTTAACTTTTGACCAAAAAGTCAACTTTAGTCAAAATGCTCAATTTCTGACCCAATGATCACCCTGTTAACCCAATGAATCAACTTTTGAACAAAAATTTAATTTTGGTCAAAATAGTCAATTTTTTAAATAATGACCAGTTATTGACCCAATAAGTCAATCTCTGACAAAAAAGTTAACTTCAGAAAAAATGGTCAATCCTTGACCCAATGACAAACCCATTGACCCAATAGGTCAACTTTTGACCAAAATGTTAATTTTTTTCAAAATAATTAATTTTTGACCTAATAACCACCAAGTGACCCAATAGGTCAATTTTTGACCCAATGACCAACACATTGACCCAATAGATCAACTTTTGACTAAAACGTCATCTACATTCAAAATGGTCAATTTTTGACCCAATACCAACTCATTGACCATATAGGTTAACTTTTGACCAAATAGTCAACTTTGGTCAAAATGGTCAATTTCTGACCCAATGACCACCTCGTTGACCCAACGGGTTAACTTTTGACAAAAAATTCAATTTTGGTCAAAATAGGTCAACTTTTGACAAAAAAAAGTCAACTATGGTAAAATTGGTCAATTTCTGACCCCATGACCACCCCGTTCACCAAATGTGTTAACTTTTGACCAAAAATTTAATTTTTGTCAAAATAATTAATTGTTGACAAAATGATCAGCCCGCTGACCCAATGACCACCCCGCTGACCCAATGAGTTAACTTTTGACCAAAAATTCAATTTTGGTCAAAATAGTCAATTTTTTACCAAACGACTAATTATTGACCCAATAAGTCAATCTCTGACCAAAAAGTTAATTTTGGTCAAAATGGTCAATTTTTGACCCAATGACCAACACATTGACCCAATAAATCAACTTTTGACGAAAATGTCATCTTCAGTCAAAAAGGTCAATTCTTGACCCAATTACCAACTCATTGATAAAAAAAGGTTAACTTTTGACCAAAAAGTCAACTTTGGTCAAAATGGTCAATTTCTGACCCAATGACCATCTCGTTGACCCAATGGGTTAACTTTTGACCAAAATTTAATTTTGGTCAAAATAGGTCAACTTTTGACAAAAAAGTCAACTATGGTAAAATTGGTCAATTTCTGCCCCATGACCACCCCGTTCACCCAATGTGTTAACTTTTGACCAAAAATTTAATTTTTGTCAAAATAATTAATTGTTGACAAAATGACCAATTATTGACCCACTGTTGACCTCATTTTTGATGAGGTCTTCTCTTCTTCTCTTTAGTACTTAGGATCTAGCCTTAGGCTTTTCCTTTGACTATCCTAGAGGATTAGAATTGGGACCCACCACTTAGAAATTCAAACCACTTCTTAACTCCCCGCAAACTCCACAAACTTGATTGTAGATCCTTAATCACCTAGAGGGTTGAGATCAAATGTGGAAGTTTAAAGGATGAGTTCCTATAGGACTCTTTGGCCTTAGGACTGCCCTGGGTGGCCTGGTCTGGTGAAGGGGCTGACTTACACATACATTACACCTATAGACTACACTTTCACACACCTCCTAAAACCACACCCATACCCAATTTGACCTCCTGACTCATGAAGGTGGTTCACATGGATGGTCCTTAACCCCTAAGCCCTCGCTAAGAGGGTTAGGAACAACATAGTGGATGCCTCAAATGAGTCCCTTCATGGATCATGTGGACTTGATATGGCTTCATGGCTCAACAAAAATGATTTCATTCCACTTACATTCACCCAATCTTCAATTTTCCAAATTTTCAATTTTTGACCCCCGGGACCCTACACCCGCCTGGCCTACCCAAAACCCTTGAAACCCTCCAAAATTTGCAAAATCACCTAAACTACCCAAAATTCTCCAAAATCATTCCTAAACATGTCTTCACCAATCAAATTGATCATCCATAGCCAAAAATACCAAAAATTCCAAAAATACCTCCCAATACCCTCCAAATACCCAAAATACCCCTCTTAGCCAAAAAATCCAAAAATTCAGAAAATTCCCAGAAAATTCCAGAAAATCCCAAATATTCCCAATTTCATTTTGTTCAACTACATTATGGGCCAATTTTGTCAATTTACCCCACTTTTATCAAAACCCTCTATTTGACCCATTTTAACCCAAAGTAAACCCAATGTCAAACCAAACCTACCCAATTGACCCAAACTCTGGTCCAATTCAATTCTAAACTTCAATTCAACATCCCCAACACCAATCTAGACCAAATCCAAGCCCAATTTGGCTGGCATTGGGATCCAATTTCACTTTTGGCCTTAAAGCCCAATTTGGGCCCATGACCCAAACTTAGCCCAAACTCACCCAATTCAACTCCAATTAACCCCAAATCTTTTCTAAACCTTCCTTAACATCCCCATAAACAAAACAATAACATGATTTGCCCATGATTTTGACCCAAACCCCACTCAAATTCAACCCAAAATCAAAAAGCCCAATTTTGACCTAAAACCAAACCTAGCCCAAATAGACCCAAACCCCAAAATCAAAACCCAACCAAAGCCAAAACCTCTTTGAAACACTCCCATAAACATTTCTCAACATTTATTTTACATCAATTTCAACCCTAGCCCAACATTGGCCCAAGTTAGCCCAATTCGACCTACATTGGCCCATTTACCAAATAAACCCAAATTCAACCCAATTCAAACCCAAACCACCTTAAATTTATTTCAAATTACTCATGAAACATCCCTAAACCAAAACCAACAACTATTTGGCCCAACCTTTTACAAAAATTCCCATCCATGAACACATTCTTAAACTTAAAAGCCCACTTCCCTTAAACCTTCGTAAAAGCCCATTTCCTTCAAAATTCAAAAGCCCAAATCATCCTAAAGCCCACATGACACTTCCCCTCATCATCCATTTGATCAAAATCACCCCTAAGTTTCAAAATCATCAATTAAACCATTCCAAATCAAGCCACATGTCAAATTACCCCTTAAATGCCAAATATTTCTAAAACCCTTTTCATGAAACAAGTCAACCTTTTCCCAAGCCAAATGGAGCCATGAACAAGCCATTCTCAAGCCACATGAAGCCATGAGGGCTTTGACTTGTCATTAGTCCATTTATGGCAAGAAGAGGGGGTTCTTTCTTAAACCTCCTTTAACCCTTTTTGCCTTAATCATGTCACACACTAAACCATGTTTAGCCACCTCATCATGGATGGGGACTTCACCACTCCCTCTAAGCCGACCTAAATGATTCCCTCAGCTCAAAATCGAGCTTGGAAGGGTGCACCAAGCCCAAAATGGTGGGTTGACCCAAACCAAGCCAAAGTGAGCCTTCTCCCATTCCATTTAAATCAAACTCCTTTACACATGTCCATGGCCAATCGACCGCACTAAACCCCGCCCCCGACCCACCCGAGCAAGATGGTGACCGATGCTCGGCCGGCCGACCACTGTGCCGCCGGAAAACACCATGGCCGAGACCTCGGGAGGAGCCAAAAATTCAATTCTCCCTTGCCGACTTGTCTCGACCCAAATGGACAAGATAGCTCTTCTTCTCCTCACTGTAGCAAGCTGATCCCCAACCTTAAACCCCCCTGGGAGGCCCTCCACCCTCTCCTATTTAAACACCACCTCCTCTCGGCCATGGAAGGTGCTGAACCAACCATACAGAAACACTACCAAAATCATCCCAGACTCTCCCCTACACCCAGTGCACTTGATCCCCACTGCAATTCCCCTACCATTTCTTCTCTGTGAGCTCAATTTCAGAGTTGAAATTCCACCTAAAAACAGGACACTTCACCATAGTGAGGCAATCCCCAAATTGATTGGCTCTACACTCGCACAGGACCAAGAGAAGGAGTTTTCCAGTGAAAGCCCCCTCTCCAGGCCATCCAGTTGCTCCGCACTCCAAAGGTTGGAATCGGCCTTGGTGGAAATCACACCTGAGCAATTAACCACATCCCTGTGCTTCATCCCTAGCCTCCCGCAGCTCCAACGAACGTGCCGAGCATCTCGATCGAGGCTTCACCTCTCGAGCCAAGGTATGGATCAATTATTCATCCCGAGCTTCGAACATTCTCCATTTCAAATGAGTCAATTTCAATGAGCATTAGCCGTATAGATGTGTTCGTCTCTTCAAGACGAATCCATAGAGCATAAGAACATAAAAATCCATGGAGAATCGAGTGAGATCTTAGTGGCTAGAAGGTAGACGGCTCTCGGAGTTAGGACGCTCGGGGACGATGAACGGATGCCGTTCATTCAATACACGCGCGGACGGACGGCTCGGGATGGCGTCGGACCGAGAGACGGTACGTGAACCGCGGGCCGCGTGGCGCCGAGTCAGAAGGCGGCGTCAAATGGGAGCGCGCCGCGTGTGCATTTGGAGCTGCCGAGGTTGACGCGGCGCCGCGTCACTTAAGTAGAAAAATAGGATTTTTCCTTATTTATTTAAATCTCAGAACTTCAAAAAACCATATCTTTGTGTAGAAAAATCACAAAAATAAAATAAAAATACCCTCTTGCTCAGTGAACAGAGGAGAATAATGTGGAAAAGAAATTAATTAATTTTGTCCAGTATTTTATTTTTAATTAATTAATTACTCCCTGCATTGTTTTAATTCTCCATGCATTCATACAATTTACCATGACATGAGACCATAGGGCTTTTGAAGCCTCTGAACTTGGGAACATTCCCTGAATTTTCCAGGGTCAGAGGCCATCTCTGTGAAAAGTTATTGATTTTTCAAATGCATGTGGCTGTTTTGAGTATTTTAATTCCAAAAATTAGCATGTTGTGAAATAAATTCTAGGAAAATTTGGTGATGGTCCTTATGACCAGAGAACCCTAGGAAAAATAGGACTTGAGTTAATTCACTCAAAACAACCCTAATTGGCTTAAACACCCAAAATAGACCCCTAATTAATTAGAGTTAACCATAGATCAAATTGACTTGAAATCAATTCTCCACTGACCTTTAGGATCGGAGGAACCCACCACAAAAGTTTGAAGTCAATTGGACTTGGTTAGCCTTACTAAATGGGTTGATTAAGCCATTTAGTCATTTTAAACTTTAAAAATTCATAACTTTCAAAATACCTTTCAACAATTCACCAAATTGGTTTTGGAGCCTCTCTGATATCAGGGGAATTTAATAAAATTAAAATTTCAATTTTCTAAAAAAGTTAATTTTTAGTATTATTTTAATATTTTAATAATTAAAAAATAATAAAAATCACAAAAATAATAAAATTCACCAAAATGTCATATTTTGAAATTTAATCACTTAGGAACAAACCCCATGTTTTTCTTAGGTCTATTTAATGAGATATTAAATTTTAAAGCCCTAGGATAATTTTAAAATTAAAAAAATGTATTTTCTAGCATTTTCACTAAAATAATTATAATAAATCAAAGAAAAATCAGAAAATTGTAAAATTTGGTTCTCTGGAATCCTTGGTATCAGAGAGAATTTTAAAAATTATAAAATTCATTTTTCAACTTATATTTTATTTTTAAATTAATTAATACTCCAGAACTTAAAATAATTCTAATAAATAAAATGTAATTCAAAAAATCACAAAAATTGGTTCAAGTGGTCCTCTGGTCATTAGGAATATCCCATAATTTTCTTAAGGACAGAAACTTTCCCTTGGTCATATTATTAAATTTTCCTTGGAAATCCTTATTTTCCACCAAAAATAATTATATAAATAAATTAAATACAGAAAAATCACATTTTCTCCTCTAATATCTTTATTGACATATGAGTGAAGTCACATAAAAATTTCAAATTCATTTGAGCTCAATTTAGTGAGTTATGAAATTATTAAGTTTGAAGGGCAAAATGGTAATTAAAATTTTAACCCTTAATTAAAACTTTGGGCTTAATAAAATTAATAGGTAAAATATTTGATCTTGATCTGATTTGGATGATTGAAATTTAGATAATTAAAGGGTAGAAACCTACTAAACAATTTAAAATAATTGAAATAAACCTTAATTAAATAATTAATTAAAACTTGGAAGAATAATAAAATTGGAATTATTAAAATAGGGATATTACTAGGAAGAGATTTATTCTTTAATCTAAAGATCCCTAAATTAATCATCTCAATAATATTTAATTCCTAATTAAAATGATAATCCAAGTTTAAGATTTAAAATGCTAAAAGACTTAATCATTAAATTAAATTAAAGTTAAATTATTTAAAGCAAACCTTTTTTTTAAATAAAATATTAAATTAAATTAAATTAAATTAAATTAATTAAATTAAATTAAAACATATTAAAATTAAATTAAATTAAATTAAATTAAAATATATTAAAATTAAATTAAATTAAATTAAATCAAATCAAATTAAATTAAATTAAATTAAAACATATTAAAATTAAATTAAATTAAATTAAATTAAATTAAATTAAATTAAATTAAATTAAATTAAATTAAAAGTAAATCAAATTAAATTAAATCAAATTAAATTAAATTAAGTTAAACCATACTATATTAAATTAACTTAAGTTCCATTAAATTAAACTAAACCACATTAAATTAAATTAATCTAAATTAAATTAAACTGAATTAAATATAACATTGCTTAAGACATAAAGAAATTCAAAGATGAATCTAAAATAACTCGAACACTATTCCAAACTTAAATCATTAATCTGAACTTAAATTTCGAATCACAAATCATTAAATATCATTTTGCCCTTAGGAGCTTTTACTATTATAACTCCTAAATGGAGTATCAAGTGAAATGTCACTTCACTTATAGGATATTCAAACGTCCTAGTTCACTGAGCAAGACAACAAAACTTAAACTCTCGGACGATTAATTCATTTGTATAATTAAATTCATTTGGACTTAAAACAATCCCGAAATATCGAAAAGATGTTTAAGATTCGTCTTAATCACTTCCTCAATATGATAGGATATTTATAAGAACAATTGAACTTAGTTGTTCTTTGATGAAGAAAATCGTCCTCAAACTAAAGTACAAGAACCTAGACGTCATAGGAAATGACTAGCTATAGGATTAGGAACTTGGTAGAAAACCATAACCTTTCCCTTAGCTTTACCTAGGAACTTACTTTAAATGCTTAAATATTCTAACCGTGTTTTAAGTGCAGCTTGGGATGACGGGAAGACCCTCCGGTACGCTTTTATTTTATTACAAATTACTTTATTGCAACTTATTTAATCGCATCGCACTTACTTTTCTTGCATGATAAACAACAAGTTGCATGAAAACTTACACCTTTAGGACGAAACCAAAACCGAAACCCATAACTAAATTAAAAGACACTACAAGATAAAATTCACCTCCACAACATTTCAAAATATAAGACAACTCAAAATTTAATCACAAACATAACAACAAAACTACAACTACAACTAAATTAAAACGCCTCATTGAATGATCGGGAATACCTCGGATGATGTAACCCACGTGTTGCTAACGGGATTTCCCACGGTCTAAATGAAAGTGCGGAACTCATTCAGTTGAGATTAGCAAATTCATCTGGACTAAGTGAATTCGATGAAAATAACGGTGCCGGGATGACGGAACCGTGGGATCTTAATCGGTTCTGTTTAATCAACTTTAAGATTTGTTTTAATTAAAACATAAAAAAAAACACTTGGAAATTAAGACTTTCTCTAAACCAAACACTTCTCCCACCTCCTGATTTATGAACTTCTAAAACTAAACCTCTGCAACAACAAGGAGCTCGGAGCATGGTGGGCAGCACGGCCATCGTCATCAGCAAAACCTCGAGTCTACTTCAAGAAAACTTTCCTTAGAATTAAATAACCAAGCCGTAGGACTTCGAGGTAGTCCGCCTAGTGCGACATAAATCCTCACCTGTTCCTTCGAGCCTCAGCATGCACCTTGTCATGCAATATAAGCCCTAACTCGCTTTAGGATTCCGAGGTTGCCGTCCGATACGACATAAACCCTCACATCTTCGAGGCTATTTGTATGATTTTATCATACAAATATAAGTCCTAACTAATTAAAATCGACAAGATCAAAACATTAAATAAACATTAGGACTTTCCTAAATTCAAACCAAACAATATGATAGTCGGGAAATTACCGAAGTTCGCTTCGAATCTGTGATTTCTCCTACCCTTCTTCCTTTGAATTCCCAAAACAAAATGTTTCAAATTTGATCCATTCCCTATTGAAATTCCAAAATTCAATCCTTTCGAAAACTTAAACTTTGAAATTCTCGAGAGCGTAACTACCGATTATTATCGAGAGTTTTCTTAGGTGATTCCCGTCACTTAAGATGTAATTAACTATATGGGCTTGCCCTTATAGTGGAATTTTAAGAACCTGGGTAATATAAACCCCGTTTAATGTTTTCATATTAAACGTGGGAACTTGTCGGCTTATAAAATTGGTTCGCGTACCAAACGGATGGCACAAACCTTTCTAGTTTATTTAATCGAGCCCCATTATCAAGCAAGTGTGTCTATTCTTCGGGATAGATACACGGCTTGTGGTGCGGCGCTCGTTTATATAAACTATTCGGGATGTGAGATCAGTTTGATTTCATATCTTAAAATTTTCAAATTTAAAATTATTTTCAAAATCAAATACTACTTTTTCAAATCATTTATTTAAATTAAATTAAAAATAATCCGCACAATTTCTGTAGGCGACCTCTTTTCAAAACAAAACACTTAACCCTAAAATAAGCCGACACCCACTAAGTCAATCTCTGACGAAAAAGCTAACTTTGGTCAAAATGGTCAATCCTTGACCCAGTGACAAACCCGATGACCTAATTGGTCAACTTTTGACCAAAAAATCAATTTTGGTCAAAATAGTCAATTTTTAACTTAATGACCTCCCATTGACGCAATAGGTCAACTTTTGACCAAAAAGTCAATTTAGGACAAAATAGTCATTTTTTTATTTAATGACCAATTATTGACCCAATAAGTCAATCTTTGACGTAAAAGTCAAGTTTGGTGAAAAGGGTCAATCGTTGACCCAATGTAAAACCCATAACCCAATAGGTCAACATTTGACCAAAAAGTCAATTTTGGTCAAAATATTCTATTTTTGAGCTAATGACCACCCATTGATCCAATAGGTCAACTTTTGACCAAAAAGTCAACATTGGTCAAAATGGTCAATTTTTTACCCAAAGACCAAACCATTGACCCAATAGGTTAACTTTTGACCAAAAAAACAATCTTTGCTCAATATGGTCAGTTGTTAACCCAATTAACAACTCATTGACCAAATGGTTAACCTTTGACAAAAGAGTCAACTTTAGTCAAAATGGTCAATTTCTAACCTAATAACCTCCCCGTTGACCGAATAGGTTAACTTTTGACAAAAAATTCAATTTCGTTTAAAACAATCAATTTTTGACCTAATGACAATTATTGACTCAATAAGTCAATCTCTGACCAAAAAGTCAACTTTTGTCAAAATAGTCAATCCTTGACCCAATGACAAACCCATTGACCCAATAGGTCAACTTTTGACCAAAAGTCAATTTTGGTCAAAATAGTCAATTTTTGACCTAATAACCATCCATTAACCTAATAGGTCAACTTTTGACGAAAAAGTCAACTTTGGTCAAAATGGTTAATTTTTGACCTACTGACCAACTCATTGATCAAATAGGTCAACTTTTGACCAAAAAGTCAACTTTGGCCAAAATGGTCAATTTCTGGCCCATCGAACACCCCGTTGACCCAATGGATCAACTTTTGACAAAAAATTAATTTTCTATCTAAATAATTAATTTTTGACCTAATAACCACCCATTAACCGAATAGGTCAACTTTTGACCAAAAAGTCATCTTTGGTCAAAATGGTCAATTTTTGACTAAATTACCAACTCATTGACCAAATAGGTCAACTTTTGTCCAAAAAGTCAACTTTGGTTAAAATGGTCAATTTTTGAACCAATAACCACCCCGTTGACCTAATGTGTTAACATTTGACCAAAAATTAAATTTCGGTCGAAATAATCAAATTTTGACCTAAGGACCAATTATTAACCCAATAAGTCAATTTCTGACCAAATAGTCTTGGTCAAAATGGTCAATCCTTGACTTAATGACCAACCCATTGACCCAATATGTTAACTTTTGACCAAGAAGTCAGCTTTTGTCAAAATGATCAATCCTTGACCTAATGACCAACCCATTGGCCTAATAGGTCAACTTTTCACCAAAAAGTTAATTTTAGTCAAAATAGTCTATTTTTTAATCAATGAACAATTATTGACCTAATAAGTAAATCTCTGACCAAAAAGTCAACATTGGTCAAAATGATCAATCATTGGCCCAATTACCAACTCATTAACACAAAAGGACAACTTTGACCCAAAAGATCAATTTTGGTCAAAATTGTTAATTTTTTACCTAATGACCACCTCATTGACCCTAAAGTTCAACTTTTGACCAAAAAGTCAAATTTGGTCGAAATTGTCAATTTCTGACCTAATGACCTCAATGTCAACTTTGGTAAAAAAATGTCAATCCTTGATCTAATGATCAATCACTTGACCCAATTTGTCAACTTTTGACTAAAAAGTCAACTTTGACCAAACTGGTTAATCCTTGAACCAATGACCAAAACATTGAACAAATAGGTCAACTTATGACCAAAAAGTCAATTTAGTTTAAAGTTGTCAATTTTTGACCTCCCTCATTGACATAATTAGGTAGACTTTTGACCAAAAAGACAACTTTGGTCAAAATGATCAATCAAGACCCAATGACCAACCCATTGACTCAATAGGTCAACTTTTGACCAAAAAGTCAATTTTGGTCAGAATAGTTAATTTTCGACCTAATGACCAATTATTGACCTAGTAAGCCAATATCTGACCAGAAAGTCAACTTTGGTCAAAATGGTCAATCCTTGACCCAATGACCAACCCATTGACCCAATAGGTCAATTTTTGACCAAAAAGTCAACTTTGGTCAAAATGATCAATCCTTGACCAAATGACCAACCCATTGGCCTAATAGGTCAACTTTTGACCAAAAAGTCAATTTTTGTCTAAATAGTCAATTTTTGAATTATTGACCAATTAGTAAATGCGAATAAGTCAATCTCTGACCAAAAGGTCAACTTTGGTCAATCCTTGACCCAATGACAAACCCATTAACCCAATGGGTCTTCTTTTGAAAAAAAAATTAATTTTGGTCAAAATAATCATTTTTTGACCTAATGACCAGTTATTGACCCAATAAGTCAATCTCTGAACGAAAAGTCAACTTTGGTTAAAATGGTCAATCCTTGAACTAATGACAAACTCATTAACCCATAGGTCAGCTTTTGACCAAAAAGTCAATTTTGGTCAAAATAGTCAAGTTTTGACTTAACGACCACCCATTGACCCAATATGCTAGATTTTAACCAAAAAGTCAATTTTGGTCAAAATAATTAATTTTTGATCTAATGACCAATTATCGACCCAATAAGCCAATCTCCGACAAAAGGTCAACTTTGGTCAAAATGGTCAAGCCTTGACCCAATGACCAACCCATTGACCCAATAGGTCAACTTTTGACCAAAAAGACAACTTTGGTCAAAATGATTAATCCTTGACCCAATGACCAACCCATTGGACTAATAGGTCAACGTTTGACTAAAAATTGAACTTTATGCAAAATTATCAATTTTCGAATTAATGACCAAATATTGACCCAATAAGTCAATCTCTGACCAAAAGGTCAACTTTGGTCAAAATGGTCAATCCTTGACCCAGTGACAAATCCATTGCATTAATGGGTCACTTTTGACCAAAAAGTTAATTTTCGTCAAAATAGTCAAATTTTGACCTAATGAACACCCATTAACCCAATATGTCAACTTTTGACCAAAATGTCAACCTTAGTCAAAATGGTTAATTTTTGACCTAATGACCAACCCATTGACCCAATAGGTCAACTTTTGACCAAAAAGTCATCTTTGGTCAAAATGGTCAACTCTTGATCAAATTACCAACTCATTAACCAAATAGCTCAATTTTTGACCAAAAAGTTAACTTTGGTCAAAATGGTCATTTTCTGACGCAATGAACATCCCGTTGACCCAATGTGATAAGATTTGACCAAAAATTCAATTTTGGTCGAAATAATTAATTTTTGACCAAATGACCAATTATTGACCCTATAAGTCAATCTCTGACCAAAAAGCCAACTTTTGTCAAAATGGTCAATCCTTGACCCAATGACAAACCCATTGACCCAATAGTCAACTTTCGACCAAAAGTTTACTTTAGTCAAAATAGTCAATCCTTGATTCAATGACCAACCCATTGACCCAATAGGTTAACTTTTGACAAAAAGTCAAATTTGGTCAAAATGGTCAACTTTTGACTAAAAAGTCATCTTCGGTCAAAATGGACCCAATTACTAACTCATTGACCAAATAGGTGAACTTTTGACCGAAAAGTCAACTTTGGTCAAAATGGTCAATTTCTGACCCAATGACCACCCCGTTGACCCAATGGGTTAACTTTTGACCAAAAATTCAATTTTGGTCAAAATAGTCAACTTTTCGACCAAAAGTCATCTTTGGTCAAAATGGTCGATTTCTGACCCAATGACCACCACGTTGACCCAATGGGTTAACTTTTGACCAAAAATTCAATTTCAGTAAAAATAGTCAGTTTTTGACAAAATGATCAATTATTGACCAAAAAGTCAACTTTGGTCAAAAAGGTCAATCCTTGACCAAATGACAAACCAATTGATCCAATAGGTCAACTTTTGACCAAAAAGTCAATTTTGGTCAAAATAGTCAATTTTTGACTTAATGACCACCCATTGACCCGATAGGTCAACTTTTGACCATAAAGTCAATTTTGGTCAGAATAGTCAATTTTTGACCTAATGACCAATTATTGTCCCAGTAAGTCATTCTCTAACCAAAAAGCCAACTTTGGTCAAAATGGTCAATCCTTGACACAATGAACAACCCATTGTCCCAATAGGTCAAATTTTGACCAAAACATCAACTTTGTTCAAAATGATCAATCCAATGACCAACCTATTGGCCTAATTAGTCAACTTATGACCAAAAAGTCAATTTTGGTCAAAATAGTCAATTTTTGACCTAATGACCACCCATTGTTCCAAAAAGTCAACTTTTGACCAAAAGGTCAACTTTGGTCAAAATGGTCAATTTCTGACCCAATGACCACCACGTTGACCCAATGGGTTAACTTTTGACAAAAAATTCAATTTCAAGAAAAAAATCAATTTTTGACCAAATGATCAATTATTGACCAAAAAGTCAACTTTGGTCAAAATGATCAATCCTTAACCAAATGACAAACACATTGATCCAATAGGTCTTCTTTTGACCAAAAAGTCAATTTTGGTCAAAATAGACAATTTTTGACTTAATGACCACCCATTGACCCGATAGGTCAACTTTTGACCATAAAGTCAATTTTGGTACCAATTATTGTCCCAGTAAGTCAATCTCTAACCAAAAAGCCAACTTTGGTCAAAATGGTAAATCCTTGACACAATGACCAACCCATTGTCCCAAAAGGTCAAATTTTGACCAAAAAGTCAACTTTGTTCAAAATGATCAATCCAATGACCAACCTATTGGCCTAATTGGTCAACTTTTGACCAAAAAGTCAATTTTGGTCAAAATAGTCAATTTTTTACCTAATGACCACCCATTGTTCCAAAAAGTCAACTTTTGACCAAAAAGTCAACTTTGGTGAAAATGGTCAATTTTTGACCCGATGACCAATAGGTCAACTTTTGACCAAAAAAGTCATCGTTGGTCAAAATGGACAATTCTTGACCCAATTACCAACTCATTAACTAAATTGGTAAGCTTTTGACCAGAAAGTCAACTTTAGTAAAAATTGTCAATTTCTGGCCCAATGATCTCCCCGTTGATCCAATGGGTTAACTTTTGGCAAAAAAATTTAATTCTGGTCGAAATAGTAAATTTTTAACCAAATCACCAATAATTAACTCATTATGTCAATCTTTGACCAAAAATTTAACTTTGATCAAAATGGTCAACCCTTGACCCAATGACAAACCCATTGACCCAATTGGTCAAATTTTGACCAAAAAGTCAATTTTGGTCAAAATAGTCAATTTTTGACCTAATGACCTCCTATTAACCCAATATGTCAACTTTTAACGAAAAAGTTAACTTTGGTCAAAATGGTCAATTTTTGACCCAATGACCAACTCATTGACCAAATAGGTTAACTTTTGACCAAGAATTCAAGTTTGGTCAAAATGGTCACTTGCTGACCCAACTACCACCCCGTTGACCCAATGGATCAACTTTTGACTAGTCAAATTAATCAATTATTGACTTAATGACCAATTATTGACCCAATAATTTAATGACTGACCAAAAAGTCAACTTTAGCCAAAATGGTTAATCCTTGACCCAATGACAAACCCATTGACCCAATAGGTCAACTTTTGACCAAAAAGTTTACTTTGGTCAAAATGGTTAATCCTTGATTCAATGACTAACCCATTGACCAAAAAGGTCAACTTTTGAAAAAAAAGTTAATTTTGACCCAATGAACAACCCATTGACCCAATAGATCAAATTTTGACCAAAAAGTCATCTTTGGTCAAAATGGTCAATTCTTGACGCAATTACCAACTCATTGACCAAATAGGTCAACTTTTGACCAAAAAGTCAACTTTGGTCAAAATGGCCAATTTCTGACCCAATGATCACCCTATTAACCCAATGAATCAACTTTTGACCAAAAATTTAATTTTGGTCAAAATAGTCAATTTTTTAAATAATGACTAGTTATTGACCCAATAAGTAAATCTCTGACAAAAAAGTTAACTTTGGTAAAAATGGTCATTCCTTGACCCAATGACAAACCCATTGACCCAATAGGTCAACTTTTGACCAAAATGTCAATTTTGGTGAAAATAATCAATTTTTGACCTAATGACCACCAAGTGACCCAATAGGTCAATTTTGACCCAATGACCAACACATTGACCCAATAGATCAACTTTTGACTAAAACGTCATCTTCATTAAAAATGGTCAGTTTTTGACCCAATTACCAATTCATTGACCATATAGGTTACCGTTTGACCAGAAAGTCAACTTTAGTCAAATTTGTCAATTTCTGACCCAATGACCACCTCGTTGACCCAACGGGTTAACTTTTGACAAAAAAAATCAAATTTTGGTCAAAATAGGTCAACTTTCGACTAAAAAGTCATATTTGGCCAAAATGGTCAGCTTCTGACCCAATGACCACCCCGCTGACCCAATGAGTTAACTTTTGACCAAAAATTCAATTTTGGTCAAAATAGTCAATTTTTTACCAAACGACCAATTATTGACCCAATAAGTCAATCTCTGACCAAAAAGACAATTTTGGTCAAAATGGTCAATTTTTGAGCCAATGACCAACACATTGACCCAATAGATCAACTTTTGACCAAAATGTCATCTTCGGTCAAAATGGTCAATTCTTGACCCAATTACCAACTCATTGATAAAAAAGGTTAACTTTTGACCAAAAAGTCAACTTTGGTCAAAATAGTCAATTTCTGACCTAATGACCACCCCGTTGACCCAATGGGTTAACTTTTGACCAAAATTCAATTTTGGTCAAAATAGGTCAACTTTTGACAATAAAGTAAACTTTGGTAAAAATGGTCAATTTCTGACCCCATGACCACCTCGTTCACCCAATGTGTTAACTTTTGACCTAAAATTTAATTTTTGTCAAAATAATCAATTGTTGACTAAATGACCAATTATTGACCCACTAAGTCAATCTCTGATGAAAAAGTCAACTTTGGTCTAAATGGTCAATCCTTGACCTAGTGACAAACCTGATGACCTAATTGGTCAACTTTTGACCAAAAAATCAATTTTGGTCAAAATAGTCAATTTTTGACTTAATGACCTCCCATTGACGCAATAGGTCAACTTTTAACCAAAAAGTCAATTTTGGACAAAATAGTCAATGTTTTATTTAATGACCAATTATTGACCCAATAAGTCAATCTTTGACGTAAAAGTCAAGTTTGGTCAAAAGGGTCAATCGTTGACCCAATGACAAACCCATTAACCCAAAAGGTCAACATTTGACCAAAAAGTTAATTTTGGTCAAAATATTAAATTTTTGACCTAATGACCACCCATTGATCCAATAGGTCAACTTTTGACCAAAAAGTCAACTTTGGTCAAAATGGTCAATTTTTGACCTAATGACCAAACCATTGACCCAATAAGTTAACTTTTGACAAAAAAAATCATCTTTGGTCAATATGGTCAGTTCTTGACCCAATTAACAACTCATTAACCAAATGGTTAACTTTTGACAAAAGTGTCAACTTTAGTCAAAATGGTCAATTTCTAACCCAATAACCTCCCCGTTGACCGAATGGGTTAACTTTTGACAAAAAATTCAATTTTGTTTAAAATAATCAATTTTTGACCTAATGACAATTATTGACTCAATAAGTCAATCTCTGACCAAAAAGTCAACTTTTGTCAAAATGGTCAATCCTTGACCCAATGACAAACCCATTGACCCAATAGGTCAACTTTTAACAAAAAAGTCAATTTTGGTCAAAACAGTCAATTTTTGACCTAATAACCACCCATTAAACTAATAGGTCAACTTTTGACGAAAAAGTCAACTTTGGTCAAAATGGTTAATTTTTGACCCACTGACCAACTCATTGACCAAATAGGTCAACTTTTGACCAAAAAGTTAACTTTGGCCAAAATGGTCAATTTCTGACCCACCGAACACCCGTTGACCCAATGGGTCAACTTTTGACAAAAAAATAAATTTTTATCAAAATAATTTATTTTTGACCTAATAACCACCCATTAACCTAATATGTCAACTTTTGACCAAAAAGTCATCTTTGGTCAAAATGGTCAATTTTTGACCAAATTACCAACTCATTGACCAAATAGGTCAACTTTCGACCAAAAAGTCAACTTTGGTCAAAATGGTCAATTTCTAAACCCATGACCACCCCATTGACCTAAAGTGTTAACATTTGACCAAAAATTCAATTTCGGTCGAAATAATCAAATTTTGACCTAAGGACAATTATTGGCCCAATAAGTCAATCTCTGACCAAACAGTAAACTTGGTCAAAATGCTCTATCCTTGACCTAATGACCAACCCATTGACCCAATATGTCAACTTTTGAGCAAAAAGTCAGCTTTTGTAAAAAATGATCAATCCTTGACCTAATTACCAACCCATTGGCCTTATAGGTCAACTTTTCACCAAAAAGTTAATTTTGGTCAAAATAGTCTATTTTTGAATCAATGAACAATTATTGACCTAATAAGTAAATCTCTGACCAAAAAGTTAACTTTGGTCAAAATGGTCAATTCTTGACCCAATTACCAACTCATTAACACAAAAGGACAACTTTTGACCAAAAAGATCAATTTTGGTCAAAATTGACAATTTTTTACCTAATGACCACCTCATTGACCCTAAACTTCAACTTTTGACCAAAAAGTCAAATTTGGTCGAAATGGTTAATTTCTGACCTAATGACCTCAATGTCAACTTTGGTGAAAAAATGTCAATCCTCGATCTAATGACCAATCACTTGACCCAATTTGTCAACTTTTGACTAAAAAGTCAACTTTGGCCAAAAATCCAATTTTGCTTAAAGTTGTCAATTTTTGACCTCCCTCATTGACATAATTAGGTAGACTTTTGACCAAAAAGACAACTTTGGTCAAAATGATCATTCCTTGACCTAATGACCAACCCATTGACTCAATAGGTCAACTTTTGACCAAAAAATCAATTTTGGTCAAAATAGTTAATTTTCGACCTAATGACCAATTATTGACCTAGTAAGCCAATATCTGACCAGAAAGTCAACTTTGGTCAAAATGGTCAATCCTTGACCCAATGAGCAACTCCTTGACCCAATAGGTCAATTTTTGACCAAAAAGATAACTTTGGTCAAAATGATCAATCCTTGACCCAATGACCAACCTATTGGCCTAATAGGTCAACTTTTGACTAAAAAGTCAATTTTTGTCAAAATAGTCAATTTTCGAATTAATGACCAATTAGTGACAGAATAAGTCAATCTCTGACCAAAAACTCAACTTTGCTCAATCCTTGACCCAATGACAAACCTATTGACCCAATGGGTCAACTTTTGACAAAAAATTTAATTTTGGTCAAAATAATCATTTTTTGACCTAATGACCAGTTATTGACCCAATAAGTCAATCTCTGAACAAAAAGTCAACTTTGGTTAAAATGGTTAATCCTTGAACTAATGAAAAACTCATTAACCCATAGGTCAACTTTTGACTAAAAAGTCAATTTTGGTTAAAATAGTCAAGTTTTGACTTAACGACCACCCATTGACCCAATAGGCCAGCTTTTAACCAAAAAGTCAATTTTGGTTAAAATAATTAATTTTTGATCTAATGACCAATTATTGACCCAATAAGCCAATCTCTGACCAAAAAGTCAACTTTGGTCAAAATGGTCAAGCCTTGACCCAATGACCAACCCATTGACCCAATAGGTCAACTTTTGACCAAAAAGACAACTTTGGTCAAAATGATCAATCCTTGACCCAATGACCAACCCATCGGCCCAATAAGTCAACTTTCGTCCAAAAATTCAACTTCGATCAAAATTATCAATTTTCGAATTAATGACCAATTATCGACCTAATAAGTCAATCTCCGACCAAAAGTCAATTTTGGTCAAAATAATCAAATTTCGACCTAATGAACACCCATTGACCCTATAGTCAACTTTTGACCAAAATGTCAACCTTAGTCAAAATGGTCAATTTTCGATCTAATGACCAACCCATCGATCCAATAGTCAACTTTTGACCAAAAAGTTATCTTTGGTCAAAATGGTCAATTCTTGACCAAATTACCAACTCATTGACCAAATAGCTCAATTTTTGACCAAAAAGTCAACTTTGGTCAAAATGGTCAATTTCTGACGCAATGAACATCCCGTTGACCCAATGTGTTAAGATTTGACCAAAAATTCAATTTTGGTCGAAATAATCAAGATTTAACCAAATGACCAATTATCGACCCAATAAGTCAATCTCTGACCAAAAAGTCAACTTTGGTCAAAATGGTTAATCCTTGACTTAATGACAAACCCATTAAACCAATAGGTCAACTTTTGACCAATTAGTTTACTTTAGTAAAAATAGTCAATCCTTGATTCAATGACCAACCCATTGACCCAATAGGTTAACTTTTGACCGAAAGTCAAATTTGGTCAAAATGGTCAATTTTGACCCAACGAACCCATTGAACCAATAGATCAACTTTTGACCAAAAAGTCTTCTTAGGTCAAAATAGTCAATTCTTGACCAAATTACCAACCCATTGACCAAATAAGTCAACTTTTGACAAAAAAGTCAACTCTGGTCAAAATGGTCAATTTCTGAATTAATGACTAATTTTTGACCCAAAGGATCAACTTTTTACCTAAAATTTAATTTTGGTCAAAATAGTCTATTTTTGACCTAATGACCAAAATAGTAAATTTTTGAATTAATGACTAATTTTTGACCCAATAAGTCAATCTCTGACAAAAAAGTCAACTTTGGTCAAAATGGACAATCCTTGACCAAATAACAAAACTATTGACCCAATACATCACCTTTTAACCAAAAAATCAATTTTGGTCGAAATGGTTAATTTTTGACCTAATGACCACTCATTGATTAAATAGGTCAACTTTTAAACTAAAAGTCAACTTTGGTCGAAATATTCAATTTTTTTCCTAATGACCACCCATTGACCCAATAGGTCAACTTTTGACCAAAACGTCAACTTTGGTCAAAATGGTCAATTTTTTACCCAATGACCAACCCATTAACACAATAGATCAACTTTTGACCAAAAATTCATCTTTGATCAAAATGGTCAATTCTTGACCCAATATCAACTCATTGACCAAATAGGTCAACTTTTAACCAAAAAGTCAACTTTGGTCAAAATGGTCAATTTTTTACCCAACGACCACCCCGTTGACCCAATGGGCTAAATTTTGACAAAAAAATTTATTTTGGTTATATTAATCAATTTTTGACCTAATGACCAATTATTGACACAAAAAGTCAATCTCTGACAAAAAAGTCAACTTCGATTAAAATCGTCAATCCTTGTCCCAATGACCAACCCATTGTCCCAATAGGTTAATTTTTTTACCAAAAAGTCAACTTTGGTCAAAAAAGTCGACCAATTCACAAAATAGGTCAACTTTTGACCAAAAAATTAATTTTGGTCAAAATAGTCAATTTTTGAATTAATGACCAATTACTGACCCAGTAATCCAATCTCTGACCAAAAAGTCAACTTTGGTCAAAATCGTCAAACCTTGACCTAATGACTAACCCATTGCCCAATATGTAAACTTTTGACCAAAAAGTCATCTTTGGTCAAAATGATCAATCCTTGACCCAATGACCAACCCATTGGCCAAACAGATCAACTTTTTACCAAAAAGTCAATTTTGGTCAAAATAGTCAATTTTTAAATTAATGACCAAATATTGACCCAATAAGTCAATCTCTAACTAAAATGTCAACTTAGGTCAAAATGGTTAATCCTTAACTAAATGTCAAACCCATTGACCCAATAGGTCAAGTTTTGACCAAAAAGTTAATTTTGGTCAAAATAGTCAATTTTTGACCTAGTGACCACCCATTAAACCAATATGTCAACTTTTGACAAAAAAGTCAACTTTAGTCAAAATGGTTAATTTTAGACCAATTGACCTAATAGCTCAATTTTTGACTAAAAAGCCATCTTTTGTCAAAATGGTCAATTCTTGACCTAATTACCAATTCATTGATAAAAAAGGTCAACTTTTGACAAAAAAGTTAACTTTGGTAAAAATGGTCAATTTCTGACCCAATCACCACTTCGTTGACCCAATGAGTTAACTTTTGACCAAAAATTTAATTTTGGTCAAAATAGCCAATTTTTGACCTAATGACCAATTATTGACCCAATAAGTCAATTTCTGACCAAAATGTTAAATTTAGTCAAAATGGTCTGTCGACATATTTTAGGGTTAAGTGTTGTATTTTGAAAAGGGGGTCGCCTATAGAAATTGTCGGCGAATTTTAATTTAATTTAAATAAATAATTTGAAAAGTAGTATTTGATTTTGAAAATAATTTTAAATTTGAAAATTTTAAGATATGAAATCAAACTGATCTCACATCCCGAATAGTTTATATAAACGAGCGCCGCACTACAAACCGTGTATCTATCCCGAAGAATAGACACACTCGCTCGATAATGAGGCTCGATTAAATAAACTAGAAAAGTTTGTGACATCCGTTTGGTCCGCGAACCAATTTTATAAGCCGACAAATTCCCCGTTTAATATGAAAACATTAAACAGGGTTTATATTACCTGGGTTCTTAAAATTCCCTATAAGGGCAAGCCCTTATAGTTAATTACATCTTAAGTGACGGGAATCACCTAAGAAAACTCTCGATAATAATCAGTAGTTCTGCTCTCAAGAATTTCAAAGTTTAAGTCTTCAAGGGATTGAATTTTGGAATTTCGATAGGGAATGGATCAAATTTGGAACATTTTATTTTGGGGATTCAAAGGAAGAAAGGTAGGAGAAATTACAGATTCGAAGCGAACTTCGGTAATTTCCCGACTATCCCATTGTTTGGCTTGAATTTAGGAAAGTCCTAATGTTTATTTAATGTTTTGATCTTGCCAATTTTAATTAATTTGGACTTATATTTGTATGATAAAATCATACAAATAGCCTCGAAGATGTGAGGGTTTATGTCGTACCGAACGATCACCTCGGAGTCCTAAGACCGGTTAGGGCTTAATTTACATGACATGATCATGCAAATGCCTAACGAAGAGTTGAGGATTTATGTTGCACTAGTCAAACTACCTCGAAGTCCTATGGCTTTGTTATTTAGTTCTAAGGAAAGTTTTGCTGAAGTAGACTCAGTGTTTTGTCGATGACGATGGCCGTGCTGCCCACCATGCTCCGAGCTCCTCGTTGTTGCAGAGGTTTAGTTTTAGAAATCATAAATCAGGAAATGAGAAAGGTGTTTTGGTTTAGAGAAGTCTTAAAATCCAAGTGTTTTTTAGTGTTTTAGTTAAAACAAATCTTAAAATTGATTATAACAACACCGGTTAAGATCCTACGGTTCCATCCTTCCGGCATCGTTATTTTTATCGGATTCACTTAGTCCAGATGAATTTGCTAAACTCAACTGAATGAGTTCCACACTTTTATTTAGACCGTGGGAAATCCCGTTAGCAACACGTAGGTTACATCATCCGAGGTATTCCCGATCATCCAACAAGACATTTTAATTTTGTTGTAGTTGTAGTTTTGTTGTTCTGTTTGTGATTAAATTTTGAGTTGTTTTATATTTTGAAATGTTGTGGCGGTGAATTTTATCTTGTAATGACTTTTAATTTAGTTTTGGTTTCAATTTTAGGGACTACCCTAAAGGTTTTGGTTTTCATGCAACAGTTGTTTATCATGCAAGAAAAGTAAGTGCGATGCGATTAAATAAATTGCGATAAGGTAAATTGCAATAAAATAAAAGCGTACCTGAAGGGTCTTCCCGTCATCCCGAGCTGCACTTAAAACACAATTAGAATATTTAAGCATTTAAAGCAAGTTCCTAGGTAAAGCTAACGGAAGGGTTATGGTTTTCTACCAAGTTCCTAATCCTATAGCTAGTCATCTCCTATGACGTCGAGGTTCTTATATTTTGGTTTGAGGATGATTTTCTTCATCAAAGAACAATTAAGTTCAATTGTTCTTATAAATATCCTATCATATCGAGGAAGTGCTTAACACGAGTCTTAAACATCTTTTCAATATTTCTAGGATTGTTTTAAGTCCAAGAGAATTTAATTATACAAATGAATTAATCGTCCGGGAGTTCAAGTTTGTTGTCTTGCTCAGTGAACTAGGACATTTGAATATCCTATAAGTGAAGTAACACTTCACTTAACGCTCCATTTAGGAGTTATGACAACAAAAGCTTTCGAGGGCAAATGGATGTTCAAGTGGTTTATGATTTAATTTAATTTCAGTTAATGGATTTAAGTTTGGAATAGTGTTCAAGTTGTTTTAGATTTATTTTTTGAATTCTTTATGTCTTAAGTGATGTTATTTTTAATTCAATTTAATTTAATTTAATTTGATTTAATTTGATTTAGTTTTAATTTTAATTTAATTTAATTTAATTTAATTTAATATGGTTTAATTTAATTTAAGTTTATTTAATATAATATGATTTAATTTAATTTAATTTAATTTAATTTAATATAATTTAATTTAATTTGATTTGATTTAATTTGATTTAATTTAATATGTTTTAATTTAATTTTATTTAATTTAATTTAAATTAAATTAATTTAATTTTTAATTTAATTTTATTTTTAATTTTAATTTAATATTTTATTTTTTATGTTTTAAAGATGATTTAATTTAAATTGTTAAAGTATTAATTTAATTGAAATTTTAAAAGGATTTAATTTAAATAATTTAACTTTAATTTAATTTAATGATTAAGTCTTTTAGCATTTTAAATCTTAAACTTGGATTATCATTTTAATTCGGAATTAAATATTATTGGGATGATTAATTTAGGGATTCTTAAATTAAAGAACAAATCTCTTCCTAATAATATCCCTATTTTAATAATTCCAATTTTATTATTCTTCCATATTTAATTTAATTATTTGATTAAGGTTTATTTTAATTATTTTTAAATTGTTTAGTAGGTTTCTACCCTTTAATTATTTAAATTTCAATCATCCAAATCAGATTAAGATCAAATATTTTACTTTTTTAATTTTATTAAGCCTAAAGTTTTTAATTAAGGGTTAAAATTTTAATTACCATATTGCCCTTAAAGCTTAATAATTTCATAACTCACCAAATTGAGCTTAAATGAATTTGAAATTTTTATGTGGCTTCACTCATATGTCAATAAAGACATTAGAGGAGAAAATGTAATTTTTCTGTATTTAATTTATTTATGTAATTATTTTTGGTGGAAAATAGGGATTTCCAAGGAAAATTTAATAATATGACCAAGGGGAAGTTTCTGTTCTTAAGAAAATTATGGGACATTCCTAATGACTAGAGGACCACTTGGATCAATTTTGGTGATTTTTTGAATTATATTCTTTTTATTATAATTATTTTGAATTTTGGAGTATTAATTAATTTAAAAATAAAATAAAGGTTGAAAAATGAATTATATATTTTTCAAAAATCTCTCTAATATCAAGGAAATCAGAGAATCAATTTTTACAATTTTCTGATTTTTGTCTGATTTATTATAATTATTCTAGTGGAAATGCTAGAAAATACATTTTTTAATTTTAAAATTACCCTAGGGCTTTAAAATTTAATATCTCATCATAGAGACCTAAGAAAAATATGGGGTTTGTTCCTAAGTGATTAGAATTCAAAATGTGACATTTTAGTGAATTTTATTATTTTTGTGATTTTTATTATTTTTTAATTATTAAAAATATTAAAATAATGCAAAAAATCAACTTTTTTGGAAAATTGCAATTTTAATTTTATTAAATTCCCCTAATATCAGAGAGGATCCAAAACCAATTTGGTGAATTTTTGATAGGGATTTTGAAAGTTATGAATTTTTTAAGTTTAATTTGGCTAAATGGCTTAATCAACCCATTTAGTAGGGCTAACCAAGTCCAATTGACTTCAAATTTTTATGATGGGTTCCTCTGATCCTAAAGGTCAGTGGAGAATTGATTTCAAGTCAATTTGGTGTATGATTAGCTCTAATTAATTAAGGACCTATTTTGGGTGTTTAAGCCAATTAGGGTTATTCCAAGTGAATTAATTCAAAACCTATTTTTCCTAGGGTCCTCCTGGTCATAAGAAACATCACCAAATTTTCCTAGAATTTATTTCACAACATGCTAATTATTGGATTTAAAATACTCATAACGAGTAACATGAATTTGAAAAATCAATAACTTCTCATAGGGAGGGCCTCTGACTTTGGAAAATTCAGGGAATGTTCCCAAATTCAGAGGCTTCAAAAGCCCTATGGTCTCATGCCATGGTCAATTTCCTATATGCATGGAGAATTAAAACAATGCAGAGGGTAAATAAATTATTAAAAATAAAATACTTGATGAAATTAAATGATTTCTTTTCCACATTATTCTCCTCTCGTTCACCGAGCAAGAGGGTATTTTTATTTTATTTTTCTGATTTTCCTACACAAAGTTATGCATTTTTGAAGTTTAGGGAATTAAATAAATAGGAAAATAACCTAATTTCCTACTTATCCACGCGGCGCCCTGTCATCCTCGACATCTCCGAACGACCACGCAACGTCTCCTGATTCGGCGCCGCCATCCGACTCAGCGCTCCAGGGCCCCGCGGGTCACGTACCAACGCGCTGTCCGAGTCAATCCAGACCGTCCACTCGATACACGCTCGATCCGACGGCTCATGGTCATCGTCTACGACTGGTGTGCACCCGTGACCGTCAACCTTCTAACCCTAATTTCTCACTCGATTCTCAACGGATTTTCATGTTCTTATGCTCTATGGATTCGTCTCGAGGAGACGAACACATCCATATGGTAAACATGTATTTAAATCGACTCAAATTAAAAGGAGAATCTCCGGAAGCTCGGGAAGAAGAGTGAGTCCATACCTTTGCTCGGAGAAGTGAAGCTTCGATCCGAGAGTTGTGTCACCTTCGATTGGGTCCGAGCAAGCTCCGCATGAAGTCCCTTGGCCCGGTGAATTGCCTAGCTATGAAAGTGACCACGCTCGATCACAAAGCTTGGAGGCTGGAACAACTGGGTGGCCTGGAGATGGGGCTTTCAGTGGGAAACTTCTCCTCTTGGTCTGGTGAAGGTGTAGGACCAGTCAATTTGGGGATTGATCCACTGTGAAGAAGTGTCCTGGTTTTTGTGCTGAAGTTTGAGCTCAAAATTGAGCTCAGCTGGAGGGAATTGGGGCTGGAATCCAGTGGGAATCAAGTGCTCTATGTGTGGAGAGTGATCTGGAATGACTTTGGCAGAGTTTCCTAAAGGTTTGGTTCAGCACCTTTCATGGCCGAGAAGGGCTGGTGTTTAAATAGGAGAGGGTGGAGGGCCTCCCAGGGGGAGTTAGGGCTTGGGATCAGCTGCTTGGGTCAAGGGAAGAACAGCCATGGTGGCCATTGGGCATGGGGCAACTCAGCAAGGTGGAATTCCAAAGTTTGGCTTCTCCCCATGTCTCGGCCATGGAGTTTTCCGGCGGCCCGGGCGGGCCGGCCGGCGAGCATGGGTCACCCTCGTGTCCAGGTGGGTCGTGGTTGGAGGTTTGTGCAATCAATCGGCCATGGACATGTGTAAAGGGTTTGGATTAAAATGGTATGGGGAGAGGCTCATTTTGGGTCCAAATGGGTCAACCCACCATTTTGGGTTTGGTGCACCCTTCCATGGCTGATTTGGGCCGAGGGAGGATCAGGTGAATCAGCTAGAAAAGGGTAGAGAGGTCACCATCCATGAATATTTTGATTAATCATGGATTAAGGTGAAGCATTAAAAGGGTTAAAACCTTTTTAAGGGGGCTTAAAAGAGGCTCCTCCTTTTGCCATTAATGGCTTGATCACATGTCAAACCTCCCATGATTTCATGTGGCTTGTCCATGGCTTGCATGTGGCTTCATGGCTTGTCTTTGGCTTGGGGAAAAGCTAAGTCAATTTCATGGAAATGGGTTTAGGAAAATTTTGGCATTTTGATGGGAATTTGTATGGGGCTTAATTTGGAATGGCTTCATGATGAGTTTTGAAGCTTAGGGATTGATTTAATTGAAAATATGGTGTAGAGCAATTGTCATATGAGTTTTGGATTGATTTTGGCCCTTTGGATTTTGGTGGAGATGGGCTTTAGAAGGTTTCATGTAAGTGGGCTTTTAAGTTTCAAAATGGGCTTTTGGGTGGAGATTTTTGCAAAGGGCCATGCCAAATAAATGTTGGGTTTGATTTAAGAGTGTATCATGAGTGATTTAAAGCAAATTTGGGGGTGATTTGGGTTTGAATTGGGTTGAATTGGGTTGAATTTGGGCTTCTTTGGTGAATGGGCCAATATAGGTCAAATTGGGCTAACTTGGGCCAATGTTGGGCTAGGGTTGAAATTGATGTAAAATAAATGTTGGGAAATGTTTATGGGAGTGTTTCAAAGAGGTTTTGGCTTTGGTTGAGTTTTGATTTTGGGGTTTGGGCTTATTTGGGTTAGGTTTGGGTTTAGGTCAAAATTGGGCCTTTAGCTTTGGGTTGAATTTGAGTGAGGTTTGAGTCCAAAACTTGGGCAAATCATGTTAGCATTTTGTTTGTGGAGATGTTAGGGAAGGTTTAGAAAAGGTTTGGGGTCAATTGGAGTTGAATTGGGTGAGTTTGGACTAAGTTTGGGTCATGGGTCCAAATTGGGCTTTAAGGCCAAAAGTGAAATTGGATTCAAATGTCAATCAAATTGGACTTGGATCTGGTCTAGATTGGTGTTGGGAGTGTTTAATTGAAGTTTAGAATTGAATTGGACCAGAATTTGGGTCAATTAGGTAGGTTTGGTTTGACATTGGGTTCACTTTGGGTTAAAATGGGTCAAATTGGGGATTTTAATAAAAGTGGGGTAAATTGACAAAATTGGCCCATGGTGTAGTTGAACAAAATGAAATTGGGAATATTTGGGATTTTCTGGAATTTTCTGGGAATTTTCTGAATTTTTGGATTTTTTGGCTAAGAGGGGCATTTTGGGTATTTGGAGGGTATTGGGAGGTATTTTTGGAATTTTTGGTATTTTTGGCTATGAATGATCAATTTGAGTGATGTGGGAATGTCTAGGAGAAATTTTGGGTGATTTTGGAGGATTTTGAAAAATTTGGGTAATTTCAAGGGTTTTGGGTAGTTAAAGTGTGCAGTGGTCCTGGGGTCAAAAATCGAAGATTTGGAAAATTGAAGCTTGGGTGAATGTAAGTGGAATGAAATCATTTTGGTTGAGCCATGAAGCCTTATCAAGCCCACATGAGCCATGAAGGGACTCATTCGAGGCACCCACTATGTTGTTCCTAACCCTCTTGGCCAAGGGCTTAGGGGTTAAGGACCTTCCATGCGAATCACCTTCATGAGTCGGAGGTCAAGTTGGGTATAGGTGTGGTTTTAGGAGGTGTGTGTGAAAATGTAGTGTATAGGTGTAGTATGTGTGTAAGTCAACCCTTCACTGCACCAGTGCCACCTGCAGGGCCTCCTAAGGCCAAAGAGTCCCATAGGAACTCATCCTTTAAACTTCCATATTTGATTTCAACCCTCTAGGTGATTAGGGGTCTACAATCAAGTTTGTGGAGCTTGCAGGGAGTTAAGAAGTTGTTTGAATTTCTAAGTGGTGGGTCCCAATTCTAATCCTCTAGGATAGTCAAAGGAAAAGCCTAAGGCTAGATCTTAAGTACTAAAGAGAAGAAGAGAAGACCTCATCAAAAATGAGGTCAACATGGTCAATCCTTGACCCAGCGATAAACCCGTTGATTCAATAGGTCAACATTTGACCAAAAAGCCAATTTTGGTCAAAATAGTCAATTTTTGACAAAATGACCACCCATTGACCCAATAGGTCAACTTTTGATCAAAAAAGTCAACTTTTGTCAAAATGTTCAATTTTTGACCCAATGACGAACTCATTGACCAAATTGATCAACTTTGACCAAATGACGAACCCATTGACCAAATTTGACCAAAAAGTAATCTTCGGTTAAAATGGTCAACTCTTGACCTAATTACCAACTCATTGACTAAATAGGTCAATTTTTGACTAAAAAGTCAACTTTGGTCAAAACGGTCAATTTCTGACCCAATGTCCACCCCGTTGATCCAATGGGTTAACTTTTGCCCCAAAAATTCAATTTCTGACCTAATGACCAATTATTGACCCAATAAGTCAATCTCTGACCAAAACGTCAACTTTGGTCATAATGGTTAATCCTGGACCCAATGAAGAACCTGTTAACCCAATAGGTCAACTTTTGACCAAAAAGTCAATTTGGGTCAAAATAGTCGGTTAATCGAATGACCACCCATCGAATCTAACAGTCAACTTTTCTCCAAAAAGTCACCTTTGGTCAAATAGTCAATTTTTGACCCAATGACGATCCCATTGACCAAATTGATCAACTTTTGACCAAAAAGTCATATTTGGTTAAAATGGTCAATTATTGACCCAATTACCAACTCATTGACCAAATAGGTTAATTTTTGACGAAAAACTCAACTTTGGTCAAAATGGTTAATTTGTGACCCAATGACCACCCCGTTCACCTAATGGTTTAACTTTTGACCAAAAATTCAATTTTAGTCAAAATTAGTCAACTTTTGACTAAAAAGTCATCTTTGGTCAAAATGGTTAATTTCTGACCCAATGACCAGCACGTTGATCCAATGTGTCAACTTTTGACCAAAAATGTTATTTTGGTCAAAATAATCAATTTTTGACCTAATGACCAATTATTGACCCAGTAAGTCAATCACTGACCAAAAAGTCCACTATGGTAAAAATGGTCAATCATTGACCCATTGACTAACCCATTAACCCAATAAAAAATCTTTTGACCAAACAATCAACTTTTGTCAAAATGGTCAATGCTTGACCTAATGACCAACCCATTGACTAAATAGGTCAATTTTTTACCAAAAAGTCAATTTTGGTCAAAATAGTAAATTTTCGAGCTAATGACCAATTATTGACCCAGTAAGCCTATCTCTGATAAAAAAGTCAACTTTGGTCAAAATGGTTAATCTTTGCCCAATGACAAACCCATTGACCCAATAGGTCAGATTTTGACCAAAAAGTCAACTTTGGTCAAAATGGTCAATTTCTGACCCAATGACCACCCATTGACCGAATAGGTAAACTTTAGACCAAAAAGTCAACCTTGGTCAACATTGTCAAACCTTGACCCAATGACCAACCCTTTGACCTAATAGGTCAACTTTTGACCAAAAAGTCAATTTTGGTCAAAATAGGTAAATTGTGACCTAATGACCACCCATTGACCAAATAGGTAAACTTTTGACCAAAAAGTTAACTTTGGTCAAAATGGTCAATTTTTGACCAATTGATCCAATAGGTCAACTTTGACCAAAAAGTCAACTTTGGTCAAAATGGTGAATTCTTCACTCAATGACCAACACATTAACCCAATAAGTCAACTTTTGAAAAAAAAGTCAATTTTGGTAAAAATAATCAATTTTTGACCTAATGACCAATTATTGACCCAAGAAGTCAATCTGTGACCAAAACGTCAACTTTGGTCATAATGGTCATTCCTTGACCTAATGACAAACTCATTAAACCAATACGTCAACTTTTGACAAAAAAATCAACTTTAGTCAAAATGGTAAATCCTTGACCCAATGACCAACACACTAACCCAACAGATCGACTTTAGCCCAAAAAGTTAATTTTGGTCGAAATAGTCAATTTTTTACTTAATGACCAATTATTGACCCTACATGTCAACTTTTGACAATAAATTTAACTTTGGTCAAAATGGTCAATCCTTGACCCAATGGCAAACCCATTAACCCAATAGGTCAAATTTTGACCAAAAAGTCAACTTTGGTCAAAATGGTCAATCCTTGACCCAATGACCAACGCATTGCCCCAAAAGGACAGCATTTAACCAAAAAGTCAATTTCGATCAAAATTGTCATTTTTTTACCTAATGACCACCTCATTGACCCAAAATGTCAACTTTTGACCAAAAAGTCAAATTTGGTCAAAATGGTCAAATTCTGACACAATAACCTCAATGTCAACTTTGGTGAAAGAAGTCAATTCTTGATCAGATGCCCAACCCATTAAGCCATTTTGTCAACTTTAAACTAAAAATTCAACTTTGGCCAAAATGGTTAATCCTTGACCCAATGACCAAAACATTGACCAAATAGGTCAACTTTTGACCAAAAAGTCAATTTTGCTTAAAATTGTCAATTTTTGACCTAATGACCCCCTCACGGACTTAAATAGTTCAACTTTTGACAAAAAAAAACAACTTTGGTCAAAATAGTCAATCCTTGACCCAATGACCAACTCATTGACTCAATAGGTCAACTTTTGACAAAAAAGTCAATTTTGGTCAAAATAGTTAATTTTTAACCTAACGACTAATTATTAACCAAGTAAGCCAATATCTGACCAGAAAGTCAACTATAGTCAAAATAGTCAATCCTCGACCCAATGACCAACCCATTGAGCAAATAGGTCAATTTTTTTACCAAAAAGTCAACTTTGGTCAAAATGATCAAACCTTGACCCAATGACCAACCCATTGGCTAATAGGTCAACTTTTGACTTAAAAGTCAACTTTGGTCAAAAAGGTCAATCATTGACCAATGACAAATCAATTGACCCAATAAGTCAACTTTTGACCAAAAAGTCAATTTTGGTCAGAATAGTCAATTTTTGCCCTAATGACCACCCATTGACACAATAGGTCAACTTTTGACCAAAAAGTCAACTTTGGTCAAAATTGTCAATTTCTGACACAATGACCACCCCGTTGACCCAATGCGTCAACATATAACCAAAAATTTAATTTTAGTCAAAATAATGAATTTTTGACCTTATGACCAATTAGTGACCCAATAAGTCAATCACTAACCAAAATGTCAATTTTGGTCAAAATCGTCATACCTTGACCCAATGACGAACCCATTGCCCCAATAAGTCAACTTTTGACCAAAAAGTCAACTTTTGTCAAAATGGTCAATCCTTGACCCAATGACTAACCCATTAACCAAATAGGTCAACTTTTAACCAAAAAGCCAATTTTGGTTAAAATAGTCAATTTTTAACCAAATGACCAATTATTAACTGAGAAAGCCAATCTCTGACCAAAAAGTTAACTTTGGTCAAAATGGTTAATCTTTAACCCAATGACAAACCCATTGACCCAATAGGTCAAATTTTGACCTAAAAATTAAGTTTGATCAAAATGGTCAATTTCTGACCCAATGACCAACCATTGACCCAATTGGTGAACTTTTGACCAAAAAGTCAACTTTGGTCACAATGGTTAAACCTTGACCTAATGACCAACCCATTGACCAAATAGGCCAACTTTTGAGCAAAAAATCAATTTTGGTAAAAATAGTCAAATTTTTACCTAATGACCACCCATTAACCAAATAGGTCAACTTTTGACGAAAATATCAACTTTGGTCAAAAGGGTCAATTCTTCACCCAATGAGCAACACATTGACCCAATAAGTCAACTTTGAACAAAAAGTTAATTTTGGTAAAAATAGTCAATTTTTGACCTAATGACCAATTATTGACCCAGAAGGTCAATCTCTGACCAAAACGTCAACTTTAGTCAGAATAGTCAATCCTTGACCCAATGACAAACCTTTTGACCCAATAAGTCAACTTTTGACCAAAAGGTCAACTTTGGTCAAAATGGTAAATCATTGACCTAATGACCAACACGCTGACCAAATAGATCGACTTTTGACCAAAAAGTCAATTTTTGTCAAAATAGTAAATTGTTGACCTAATGACCAATTAACCCAACAGGTCAACTTTGACAAGAAAAATAAACTTTGGTCAAAATGGTCAATCTTTGACCCAATGAACAACCCATTGACCCAATAAGTCAAATTTTGACCAAAAATTTAACTTTGGTCAAAATGATCAATCCTTGACCCAATGACCAACTCATTGACCCAAAAAGATAACTTTTGACCAAAAAGTAAATTTTGGTCAAAATTATCAATTTTTTTCCCAATGACCACCTCATTGATGCTAAAGGTCAACTTTTGACCAAAAAGTAAAATTTGGTCAAAATGGTCAATTTCTGACACAATGACCTCAATGTCAACTTTGGTAAAAAAGGTCAATCTTTGATCTAATGACCAACCCATTGACCCAATTTGTCAACTTTTGACTAAAAAGTCAACTTTGACTAAAATGGTTAATCCTTGACCCAATGACCAAAACATTGACCAAATAGGTCAACTTCTGACCAAAAAATTAATTTTGCTTAAAATTGTCAATTTTTTAACTAATGACCCCTCATTGACCTAAATAGGTCGAATTTTGACCAAAAAGACAACTTTGGTCAAAATGGTCAATCCTTGACCCCAATGACTAACCAATTGACTCAATAGGTCTACTTTTGACCAAAAAGTCAACTTTGGTCAAAATGGTCAATTTCTGACACAATGACCACCCCGTCGACCAAATGCGTCAACTTTTGACCAAAAATTTAATTTTGGTCAAATAATCAATTTTTGACCTTATGACCAATTTAATAAGTTAATCACTAACCAAAAAGTCCATTTTGGTCAAAATTGTCAATCCTTGACCCAAAGACCAAACCATTGACCTAATAAGTCAACTTTTGACCAAAAAGTCATCTTTGGTCAAAATGGTCGATACTTTGGCCCAATGACCAACCCATTGACCAAATAGGTCAACTTTTAACCAAAAAGTTAATTTTGGTAAAAAATAGTCAATTTTTGACCAAATGACCACTTATTGACTGAGTAAGCCAATCTCTGACCAAAAAGAAAACTTTAATCAAAATGGTTAATCTTTATCCCAATGACAAATCCGTCGACTCAATAGGCCAAATTTTGACCAAAAAGTCAAGTTTGGTTAAAATAGTCAATTTCTGACCCAATGACCAACCCATTGACCAAATAGGTGAACTTTTGACCAAAAGTCAACTTTGGTAAAAATGGTCAAACCTTGACCTAATAACCAACCCATTGACCAAATAGGTCGACTTTTGACCAAAAAGTCAATTTTGGTCAAAATAGTCAAATATTTACCTAATGACCATCTATTGACGAAATAGGTCAACATTTGACCAAAAAGCCAACTTTTGTCAAAATAGTCAATTCGTCACCCAATGACCAACGCATTGACCCAACAAGTCAATTTTTGAACAAAAAGTTAATTTTGGTAAAATAATCAATTTTTGACCTAATGACTAACTATTGACCCATTGACCCAATAAGTCAATCTCTGACCAAAACCTCAACTTTGGTCATAATGGTCAATCCTTGACCCAATGACAAACCCATTGACCCAATAAGTCAACTTTTGACTAAAAAGTCAACTTTGGTGAAAATGGTAAATCCTTGACCCAATTACCAACACACTGGCCCAATGGATCGACTTTTGACCAAGAAGTCAATTTTGGTCAAAATAGTAAATTTTCGACTTAATGACCAATTAACCTAATAGGTCAACTTTTGACAAAAAAGTCAACTTCGGTCAAAAGGGTCAATCGTTGACCGAATGACCAACCCATTGACCCAATATGTCAACTTTTGACCAAAAAGTCAACTTTGGTCAAAACGGTCAATCATTGACCCAATGACCAACACATTGACCCAATATGTCAACTTTTGACCCAATATGTCAACTTTGGTCAAAATGGTCAATCGTTGACCCAATGACAAACCCATTGACCCAATAGGTCAACTTTTGACCAAAAAGTCAATTTTGGTCAGAATAATCAATTTTTGGCCTAATGACCACCCATTGACACAATAGATTAACTTTTGACCAAAAAGTCAACTTTGCTTAAAATAGTTAATTTCTGACACAATGACCACCCCGTTGACCCAACGCATCAACTTATGACTAAAAATTTAATTTTGGTCAAAATAATCAAATTTTGACCTTATGACCAATTATTGACCCAATAAGTCAATCACTAACTAAAAAGTCCATTTTGGTCAAAATGGTCAATCCTTGACCCAATGACCAACCCATTGACCTAGTAAGTCAACTTTTGACGAAAAAGTTAACTTTGGTCAAAATGGTCAATCCTTGACCCAATGACCAACCCATTGACCAAATAGGTCAGCTTTTGACTAAAAAGTGAATTTTGGTCAAAATAGTCAATTTTGACCTAATGACCAAATATTGACTGAGTAAACCAATCTCTGACCAAAAAGTCAACTTTTGTCAAAAAGGTTAATCTTTGTCCAAATGACATAACCATTGACCCAATAGACCAAATTTTGACAAAGAAGTCAACTTTGGTCAAAATCGTTAATTTCTGACCCAATGACCAACCGAATGACCCAATAGGTGAACTTTTGACCAAAAAGTCAACTTTAGTCAAAATGGTCAAACCTTTACCCAATGACCAACCCATTGACCAATTAGGTCATCTTTTGACCAAAAAGTCAATTATGGTCAAAATAATTAAGTTTTGACCTAATAACCACTGTTGACCAAATAGGTCAACTTTTGACCAAAAAGTCAACTTTGGTAATAATGGTCAATTCTTCACCCAATGACCAACGCATTGACCCAATAAGTCAGCCTTTGAACAAAAAGTCAATTTTGGTAAAAAATAGTCAATTTTTGACCTAATGACCAATTATTGGCCCAATAAGACAATCTCTGACGAAAATGTCAACTTTGGTCATAATGGTCATTCCTTGACCCAATAAGTCAACTTTTGAACAAAAAGTCAACTTTAGTCAAAATGGCAAATACTTGACCGAATGACCAACACACTAACCCAATAGATCGACTTTTGACCAAAAAGTTAATTTTGGTCAAAAAAGTAAAATTTTGACTTAATGACCAATTATGGACCCAATAGGTCAACTTTTGACAAAAAAAGTCAACTTTGGTCAAAATGGTCAATCCTTGACCCAATGACCAACCTATTGACCAAATATGTCAACTTTTGACCACAAAGTCAACTTTAGTCAATATGGTCAATCCTTGACCCGATGACCAACTCATTGATTCAGAAAGACAACTTTTGACTAAAAAGTCAATTTTGGTCAAAATTGTCAATTTTTTACCTAATGACCACCTCATTGACCCTAAAGATCAACTTTTGACCAAAAAGTCAAATTTGGTCAAATTGGTCAACTTTTGACACAATGAACTCAATGTCAACTTTGGTGAAAAAAGTTAATCCTTGATCAATGACCAACCGATTAACACAATTTGTCAACTTTTGACTAAAAAGTCAACTTTAGCCAAAATGGTTATTCCTTGACCCAATGACCAAAACATTGACCAAATAGGTCAACTTCAAAAGTCAATTTTGCTTAAAATTGTCAATTTTTTATCAAATAACCAGCTCATTGACCTAAATAGGTCGACTTTTGACCAAAAAGACAACTTTGGTCAAAATGGTAAATCCATGACCCCAATGACCAACCCATTGACTCGATAGGACAACTTCTAACCAAAAAGTCAACTTTAGTCAAAATAGTCAATTTTTGCCCTAATGACCAATTGACCTAGTAAGCCAATATCTGACCTGAAAGGTAACTTTGGTCAAAATGGTCAATCCTTGACCCAATGACCAACACATTTACCCAATAGGTTAATTTTAAACCAAAAAGTCAACTTTGGTCAAAATGATCAATCCTTGACCCAATGACCAACCCATTGGCCTAATAGGTCAACTTTTAACCAAAAAGTCAATTTTGGTCAAAATAGTCAATTTTTTAATTAATGAACAATTATTGACCCAATAAGTCAATCTCTGACCAAAAAGTTAACTTTGGTCAATCCTTGACCCAAGAAGTCATCTTTTGACAAAAAAGTCAATTTTGGTCAAAATAGTCAATTTTTGACCTAATGAACACCAATTGACCCAATAGAACTACTGTTGACCAAAAGGTTAACTTTGGTCAAAATGGTCAATTTTTTATCAAATGACTAACCCATTGACCCAATAGGTCAACTTTTGACCAAAAAGTCATCTTTGGTCAAAATGGTCAATTCTTGACCAAATTACCAACTCATTGACCAAATAGGTCAACTTTTGACCAAAAAGTCAACTTTGGTCAGAATTGTCAATTTCTGACCCAATAATTACACCGTTGACCCAATTGATTAAAATTTGACTAAATATTCAATTTTGGTCAAAATAGTCAATTTTTGATCTAATGACCAATTATTGACCCAATAAGTCGATCTCTGACTAAAAAGTTAAATTTGGTCAAAATGGTCAATCATTGACCCAACGACAAACCCAATGACCAAATAGGTCAGGTTTTGACCAAAAAGTCTACTTTGGTCAAAATGGTTAATCCTTAATTCAATGACCAACCCATTGACCCAATATGTCACTTTTGACAAAAAGTCAATTTTGGTCAAAATGGTCAATTTTGAGTCAATGAACAACCCATTGTCCCAATAGATCAACTTTTGACCAAAAAGTCATCTTTTGTCAAAATGGTTAATTCTTAACGCAATTACCAACTCATTGACCAAATAGGTCAACTTTTAAATAAAAAATCAACTTTGGTCAAAATGGTCAATTTCTGACCCAATGAGCACCCCGTTGACCCAATATATCAACTTTTAACCAAAAATTTAATTTTGATCAAAATAGTTAATTTTTTAATTAATGACCAATTATTGACCCAATAAGTCCATCTCTGACCAAAAAGTCAACTTTGGTCAAAATGGCCAGTCCTTGACCCAATGACAAACCCATTGACCCAATATGTCACCTTTTGACTAAAAAATCAATATTGGTCAAAATTGTCAATTTTTGACCTAATGACCACCCATTGACCCAATAGGTCAACTTTTGACCAAGAGGTAAACTTCGGTCAAAATGGTTAATTTTTGACCCAATGACCAACACATTGACCCAATAGACCAACTTTTGACGAAAAGTCATCTTCTGTCAAAATGGTCAATTCTTGACCCAATTACCAACTCATTGACCAAATATGTTAACTTTTGACAAAAAGTCAACATTGGTCAAAATTGTCAATTTCCGACCCAATGACCACACCGTTGACCCAATGGATTAACTTTTGACCAAAAATTCAATTTTGGTCAAAATAGTCAATTTTTTACCAAATGACCAATTATTAACCAGATAAGTCAATATCTGACCAAAAAAACTTTGGTCAAAATGGTCAATCCTTGACCCAATGTCAAACTCATTTATCCAATAGGTCAACATTTGAAAAAAAAGTCAATTTTGGTCAAAATATTCAATTTTTGACTTAATGACCACCCATTGACCCAATAGGTCAACTTTTAACCAAAAAGTTAATTTTGGTCAAAATAGTCAATTTTGGTCAAAATAGTCAATTTTTGACCTAATGACCAATTATTGTCCCAGTAAGTCAATCTCTGACCAGAAAGCCAACTTTTGTCAAAATGGTCAATCCTATACACAATGTCAAATCCATTGTCCTAATAGGTCAACTTTTGACGAAAAAGTCAAATTTGGTCAAACTGATAAATACTTGACGCAATGACCAACCCATTGGCCTAATAGGTCAACTTTTGACCAAAAAGTTAATTTTGGTCAAACTAGTCAATTTTTGAATTAATGACCAATTATTGACCCAATAAGTCTTTGGTCAGAATAGTCAATCCTTGACCTAATGACAAACCCATTGACCCAATAGGTCAACTTTGGTCAGAATTGTCAATCCTTGACCCAATGACAAACCCATTAACCCAATAGGTCAACTTTTGACCAAAAAGACAATATTGGTTAAAATAGTAAATTTTTGACCTAATTACCACCCATTGACCCCCTAGGTCAACTTTTGACCAAAAAGTTATCTTTGGTCAAAATGGTTAATTTTTTACCAATTGACCCAATAGGTCAACTTTTGACAAAAAAACTCATCTTTGGTCAAAATGGTCAATTCTTGACCCAATTACCAACTCATTGACCAAATAGGTTAACTTTTGACCAAAAAGTCAATTTTAGTCAAAATGGCCAACTCTGACCCAATGACCTCTCCGTTCACCCAATGGGTTAACTTTTGACTAAAAATTCAATTTTGGTCAAAATAGTAAATTTTTAACCTAATCACCAATAATTAACTCATTATGTCAATCTTTGACCAAAAATTCAACTTTGGTCAAAAGGTTCAACCCTTGACCCAATGACAAACCTATTAACCCAATTGGTCAAATATTGACTAAAAAGTCAATTTTGATCAAAATAGTCAATTTTTGACCTAATGACCTCCCATTAACCCAAAATGTTAACTTTTAACGAAAAAGTTAACTTTGGTCAAAATGGTCCATTTTTGACCCAATGACCAACTCATTGACCAAATATGTCAACTTTTGACCAAAAAGTCCACTTTGGTCAAAATGGTCAATTGCTGACCCAACTACCACCCGTTGACCCAATGGATCAACTTTTGACAAGTCAAATTAGTCATTTTTTGACCTAATGACCAATTATTGACCTAAGCAATCAATCCCTGACCAAAAAGTTAACTTTGGCCAAAATGGTTAATCCTTGACCCAATGACAAACCCATTGACCCAATAGGTCAAATTTTGACCAAAAAGTTTACTTTGGTCAAAATGGTCAATCCTTGATTCAATGACTAACCCATTGACCAAATAGGTCAACTTTTGAAAAAAAGTTAATTTTGACCCAATGAACAACCCATTGACCCAATAGATCAACTTTTGACCAAAAAGTCATCTTTGGTCAATATGGTCAATTCTTGACGCAATTACAAACTCATTGACCAAATAGGTAAACTTTTGACCAAAAAGTCAACTTTGGTCAAAATGGTCAATTTCTGACCTTATGATCACCCTGTTAACCCAATGGATCAACTTTTGACCAAAAATTTAATTTTGGTCAAAATAGTCAATTTTTGAAATAATGACCAGTTATTGACCCAATAAGTCAATCTCTGACAAAAAAGTTAACTTCAGTAAAAATGGTCAATCATTGACCTAATGACAAACCCATAGACCCAATAGGTCAACTTTTGACCAAAATGTCAATTTTGGTCAAAATAATCAATTTTTGACCTAATGACCAACACATTGACCCAATAGATCAACTTTTGACTAAAACGTCATCTTCGTTCAAAATGGTCAATTTTTGACCCAATTACCAACTCATTGACCATATAGGTTAACTTTTAACCAAATAGTCAACTTTGGTCAGAATGGTCGATTTCTGACCCAATGACCAACTCGTTGACCCAACGGGTTAACTTTTGACAAAAAAATTCAAATTTTGGTCAAAATAGGTCAACTTTTGACCAAAAAGTCATCTTTGGCCAAAATGGTTAGCTTCTGACCCAATGACCACCCCGTTGACCCAATGAGTTAACTTTGGACCAAAAATTTAATTTTGGTCAAAATAGTCAATTTTTTACCAAACGACCAATTATTGACCCAAAAAGTCAATCTCTGACCAAAAAGTCAATATTGGTCAAAATGGTTAATTTTTGACCCAATGACCAACATATTGGCCCAATAGATCAACTTTTGACCAAAATGTCATCTTCGGTAAAATGGTCAATTCATAACCCAATTACCAACTCATTGATAAAAAGGTTAACTTTTGACCAAAAAGTCAACTTGGGTCAAAATGGTCAATTTCTGACCCAATGACCACCCCGTTGACCCAATGGGTTAACTTTTGACCAAAATTTAATTTTGGTCAAAATAAGTCAACTTTTGACAAAAAAGTCAACTATGGTAAAAATGGTCAATTTTTGACCCCATAACCTCCCCGTTCACCCAATGTGTTAACTTTTGACCAAAAATTTAATTTTTTTCAAAACAATCAATTGTTGACTAAATGACTAATTATTGACCCACTAAGTCAATCTCTGACGAAAATATCAACTTTGGACAAAATGGTCAATCCTTGATCCAGTGACAAACCCGATGAACCAATTGGTCAACTTTTGACCAAAAAATCAATTTTGGTCAAAATAGTCAATTTTTGACTTAATGACCTCCCATTGACGTAATAGGTCAACTTTTGACCAAAAAGTCAATTTAGGACAAAATAGTCAATTTTTTATTTAATGACCAATTATTGACCCAATAAGTCAATCTTTGATGTAAAAGTCCAGTTTGGTCAAAAGGGTTAATCGTTGACCCAAAGACAAACCCATTAACCCAATAGGTCAACATTTGACCAAAAAGTCAATTTTGGTCAAAATATTCAATTTTTGACCTAATACCCATTGATCCAATAGGTCAACTTTTGACCAAAAAGTCAACTTTGGTCAAAATGGTCAATTTATGACCCAATGACCAAATCATTGACACAATAGGTTAACTTTTCACCCAAAAAAATGTTCTTTGGTCAATATGGTTAGTTCTTGACCCAATTAACAACTCATTAACGAAATGGTTAACTTTTGACAAAAGAGTCAACTTTAGTCAAAATGGTCAATTTCTAACCCAATAACCTCCCTGTTGACCCAATGGGTTAACTTTTGACAAAAAATTCAATTTTGTTTAAAATAATCAATTTTTGACCTAATGATAATTATTGCCTCAATAAGTCAATCTCTGACCAAAAAGTCAATTTTTGTCAAAATGTGAATCCTTGAACCAATGACAAACCCATTGACCCAAGAGGTCAAATTTTGACCAAAAAGTCAATTTTGGTCAAAACAGTCAATTTTTGACTTAATAACCACCCATTAACCCAATAGGTCAACTTTTGACGAAAAGGTCAACTTTGGTCAAAATGGTTAATTTTTGACCCACTAACAACCTCATTGACCAAATAGGTCAACTTTTGACCAAAAAGTCAACTTTGGCTAAAATGGTCAATTTCTGACCCATCGAACACCCCGTTGACCCAATGGGTTAACTTTTGACAAAAAATTATTTTTTGTGAAATAATTAATTTTTGACCTAATAACCAACCCATTGACCCAATAGGTCAACTTTTGACCAAAAAGTCATCTTTGGTCAAAATGGTCAATTTTCGACCAAATTACCAACTCATTGACCAAATAGGTCAACTTTTGTCCAAAAACTCATCTTTGGTCAAAATGGTCAATTTCTGAACCAATGACCACCCCGTTGACCTAATTTGTTAACATTTGACCAAAAATTCAATTTCGGTCGAAATAATCAAATTTTGACTTAAGGACCAATTATTGACCCAATAAGTCAATCTCTGACCAAATAGTCAACTTGGTCAAAATGGTCAATCCTTGACCTAATGACCAACCCATTGACCCAATATGTCAACTTTTTACCAAAAAGTCAGCTTCTGTCAAAATGATCAATCCTTGACCTAATGACCAATACATTGGCCTAATAGGTCAACTTTTCACCAAAAAGTTAATTTTGGTCAAAATAGTCTATTTTTGAATCAATGAACAATTATTGACCTAATATTTAAATCTCTGACCAAAAAGTCAACTTTGGTCAAAATGGTCAATCCTTGACCCAATGACCAACTCATTAGCACAAAAGACAACTTTTGACCAAAAAGTCAATTTTGGTCAAAATTGCCAATTTTTTACCTAATGACCACCTCATTGACCCTAAAGTTCAACTTTTGACCAAAAAGTCAAATTTGGTCGAAAATGATCAATTTCTGACCTAATGATCTCAATGTCAACTTCGGTAAAAAATGTCAATCCTTGATCTAATGACCAATCACTTGACCAAATTTGTCAACTTTTGACCAAAAAAGTCAACTTTGGCCAAAATGATTAATCCTTGAACCAATGACCAAAACATTGACCAAATAGGTCAACTTTTGACCAAAAAGTCAATTTTTCTTAAAGTTGTCAATTTTTGACCTCCCTCATTGAGATAATTAGGTCGACTTTTGACTAAAAAGACAACTTTGGTCAAAATTATCAATCCTTAACCCAATGACCAACCCATTGACTCAATAGGTCAACTTTTGACCAAAAAGTCAATTTTGGTCAAAATAGTTAATTTTCGACCTAATGACCAATTATTGACCCAGTAAGCCATTATCTGACCAGAAAGTTAACTTTGGTCAAAATGGTCATCCTTGACTCAATGACCAACCCATTGACCCAATAGGTCAATTTTTGACCAAAAAGTCAACTTTGGTCAAAATGATCAATCCTTGACCTAATGTGGTCCATTGGCCTAATAGGTCAACTTTTGACCAAAAAAATAATTTTGGTCAAAATAGTCAATTTTTGAATTAATGACCAATTAGTGACAGAATAAGTCAATCTGTGATCAAAAAGTCAACTTTAGTCAATCCTTGACCCAATGACAAACCCATTGACCTAATGGGTCAACTTTTCACAAAAAATTTAAATTTGGTCAAAATAATCATTTTTTAACCTAATGACCAGTTATTGACCCAATAAGTCAATCTCTGAACAAAAAGTCAACTTTGGTTAAAATGGTCAATCCTTGATCTAATGACAAACTCATTAACCCATAGGTCAACTTTTGATCAAAAAGTTAATTTTGGTCAAAATAGTCAATTTTTGACTTAACGACCACCCATTGACCCAATAGGCCAGCTTTTAACCAAAAAGTTAATTTTTGTCAAATAATCAATTTTTGATCTAATGACCAATTATTGACCCAATAATCTCTGACCAAAAAAGTCAACTTTGGTCAAAATGGTCAAGCATTGACCCAATGATCAACCCATTGACCCAATAGGTTAACTTTTGACCAAAAAGACAATTTTGGTCAAAATGATCAATCCTTGACCCAATGACCAACCCATTGGCCTAATATGTCAACTTTTGACCAAAAATTGAACTTTAGTCAAAATTATCAATTTTGGAATTAATGACCAATTATTGACCCAAAAAGTCAATCTCTGACCAAAAAGTCAACTTTGGTCAAAATGGTCAATCCTTGGCCCAATACAAACCCATTGCCTTAATGGGTCAACTTTTGACCAAAAAGTCAATTTTGGTCAAAATAGTCAAACGTTGACCCAATGAGCACCCATTGACCGAATAAGTCAAGTTTTGACCAAAATGTCAACTTTAGTCAAAATGGTCAATTTTTGACCCAATGACCAACCCATTGACCCAATCGATCAACTTTTGACCAAAAAGTCATCTTTGGTCAAAATGGTCAATTCTTGACCAAATTACTAACTCATTGACCAAATAGCTCAATTTTTGACCTAAAAGTCAACTTTGGTCAAAATGGTCAACTTCTGACGCAATGAACATCTCGTTGACCCAATGTGTTAAGATTTGACGAAAAATTCAATTTTGGTCAAAATAATCAATTTTTGACCAAATGACCAATTATTTACCCAATAAGTCAATCTCTGACCAAAAAGCCAACTTTGGTCCAAATGGTCAATTCTTAACCCAATAACAAACCCATTGACCCAATAAGTCAACTTTTGACCAATAATTTTACTTTAGTCAAAATAGTCAATCCTTGATTCAATGATCAACCCATTGACCCAATAGGTTAACTTTTGACAAAAAGTCAAATTTGGTCAAAATGGTTAATTTTGACCCAATGAACCCATTGAACCAATAGATCAACTTTTGAACAAAAAGTCTTCTTTGGTCAAAATAGTCAATTCTTGACCAAATTACCAACCCATTGACCAAATATGTCAACTTTTGACCAAAAATTTAACTTTGGTCAAAATTGTCAATTTGTGACCCAATGACCACCTCATTGACCCAATGAGTTAACTTTTGACTATAAATTCAACTTTGGTCAAAATAGTCAATATTTGACCTAATGACCAATTATTGACCCAAAAAGTCAATCTCTAACCAAAAAGTTAACTTTGGTCAAAATGGTCAATCCTTGACCCAATGACAAACCCATTGACCGAAAAGGTCAACTATTGACAAAAAAGTCATTGTTGCTCAAAATAGTCAATTTTTGAAATAATGACCACCCATTAACCTAATAGGTCAACCTTTGACCAAAAAGTCAACTTCGGTCAAAATGGTCAATTTTTGACCCAATAGATCAACTTTTGAGCAAAAAGTCATCTTTGGTCAAAATGGTCAATTCTTGACGCAATTACCAACTCATTGACCAAATAGGACAACTTTTGACTAAAAAGTCAACTTTGGTCAAAACGGTCTCTGACCCGATGAGCACCCCGTTGACCCAATAAATCAACTTTTTACTAAAAAGTCATCTTTTGCCAAAATGGTCAATTCTTGACCCAATTACTAACTCATTGACCAAATAGGTCAAGTTTTGACCAAAGAGTCAACTTTGGTCAAAAAGGTCAATTTCTGACCCATTGACCACCCCCATTCACCAAAAGGGTTAACTTTTGACCAAAAATTCAATTTTGGTCAAAATAGTCTTTCTTTGACCTAATGACCAATTATTGACCCAATAAGTCAATCTCTGACCAAAAAGTCAACTTTGGTCAAAATGGTGAATCCTTGACCCAATGATAAACTCATTGACCAAATAGGTCAACTTTTGACCGAAAGGTTAATTTTAGTTAAAATAGTCAATTTTTGACCTAATGTCATCCATTGACCCAATAGGTCAACCTTTGACCAAAAAGTCAACGTTGGTTATAATGTTCAATTTTTGACCCAATGACTAACCCATTCACCCAATAGATGAACTTTTGACCAAAAAGTCATCTTTGACCAAAATGGTCTATTCTTGACGCAATTACTAACTCATTGACTATAGGTCAACTGTTGACTAAAAAGTCAACTTTGGTCAAAATGGTCAATTTCTGAACTAATGAGCACCCCATTGACCTAAAGGATGCACTTTTGACCAAAAATTTAATTCTGGTCAAAATAGTCAATTTTTGACCTAATGACCAAAATAGTCAATTTTTGAATTAATGACTAATTATTGACCCAATATGTCAATCTCTGATCACAAAGTCAACTTTGGTCAAAATGATCAATCCTTGACCAAATGACAAACCCATTGACCAAATATGTCAACTTTTGACCAAAAAGTCAATTTTTGACCTAATGACCACCCATTGACCCTATATGTCAATTTTAGACTAAAAAGTCAACTTTGGTCAAAATGGTCAATTTTTGACCCAATGACCAACCCGTTGACCCAATAGGTCAACTTTTGACTAAAAAGTCATCTTTGGTCAAAATGGTCAATTCTTGTCCCAATTACCAACTCATTGACCAAATAGGTCAACTTTTGAACAAAAAGTCAACTTTGGTCAAAATGGTCAATTTCTGGCCCAATGACCACCTCGTTGACCCAATGGGTTTACTTTTGACCAAAAATTTAATTTTGGTCAAAATAATCAATTTTTTACCAACTGACCAATTATTAACCCAATAAGTGAATCTTTGACCAGAAAGTCAACTTTGGTCAAAATGATCAAGCTTTGACCCAATGACAAACCCATTGACCAAATAGGTCAACTTTTGACCAAAAAGTCAATTTTTGTCAGAATAATCAATTTTTAGCCTAACGACTACCCATTGACACGATAGGTCAACTTTTGACCAAAAAGTTAACTTTGGTCAACATGGTCAATTTCTGACACAATGACCACCTTGTTGACCCAATGGGTGAATTTTCGACCAAAAATTTAATTTTGGTCAAAATAATCAATTTTTGAGCTTAGCACTAACCAAAAAGTCCACTTTGGTCAAAATGGTCAATCGTTGACCCAATGACCAACCCATTGATCCAATAGGTGAACTTTTGACCAAAAAGTCAACTTTGGTCAAACCTTGTCCCAATGACCAACCCATTGACCAAATAGGTCAACTTTTGACCAAAAATTTAATTTTGGGCAAAATAGTCAAATTTTGACCTAATGACCACCCATTGACCAAATATGTCAACTTTTGACAAAAAAGTCAACATTGGTCAAAATGGTCAAATCTTCACCCATTGACTAACACATTGACCCAATAAGTCAATTTTTGATCAAAAAGTCAATATTTGTAAAAATAGTCAATTTTTGACCTAATGACCTATTATTGAGCCAATAAGTCAATCTCTGACAAAAATGTCAACTTTGGTCATAATGGTCAATCCTTGATGCAATGACAAACCCATTGACCCAATAAGTCAACTTTGGTCAAAATGGTAAATCCTTGACCCAACGACCAACACTCTGACCCAATAGATCGACTTTTGACCAAAAAGTTAATTTTGGTCAAAATAGTAAATTTTTGACTTAATGACAAATTATTGACCCAATAGGTTAACTTTTGACAAAAAAATCATCTTTGGTCAAAATGGTCAATCCTTGACCCAATGACCAACCCATTAACCGAATATGTCAACTTTTAACCAAAAAGTTAACTTTGGTCAAAATGGTCAATCCTTGATCCAATGACCAACACAATGACCGAAAAGGACAACATTTGACTAAAATGTCAATTTTGGTCAAAATTGTCAATTTTTTACCTAATGACCACCTCATTAACCCTAAAGGTCAACTTTTGACCAAAAAGTCCAATTTAGTCAAAATAGTCAATTTCTAAAACATTGACCTCAATGTCAACTTTGGTGAAAAAATTCAATCCTTGATCAAATGACCAACCCATTGACGCAATTTGTCAAATTTTGACTAAAAAATCAACTTTGGCCAAAATAGTTAATCCTTGACCCAATGACCAAAACATTGACCAAATAGGTCAGCTTTTGACCAAAAAGTCAATTTTGCTTAAAATTGTCAATTTTTTACCTAATGACCCCCTTATTGACCTAAATAGGTCGACTTTTGACCAAAAAGACAACTTTGGTCAAAATGGTCAATCCTTGACCCCAATGACAGACACATTGATTCAATAGGTCAACTTTTGACAAAAAAGTCAATTTTCGTCAAAATAGTCAATTTTTTACCAAACAAACAATTATTGATCCAACAAGCCAATATCTGACCAGAAAGTCAACTTTGGTCAAAATGGTCAATCCTTGACCCAATGACCAACCCATTGACCTAATTGGTCAATTTTTGACCAAAAAGATAATGATCAATCCTTGACCCAATGACTAACCCAATGACCTAATAGGTCAACTTTTGACCAAAAAGTCAATTTTGGTCGAAATAGTCAATTTTTGATTTAATGACCAATTATTGACCCTATAAGTCAATATCTGACCAAAAAGTCAACTTTGGTCAATCCTTGCCCAATTACAAACTCATTGACCCAATAAATCATCTTTTCACAAAAAGTCAATTTTGGTCAAAATAATCAATTTTTTATCTAATGAACACCCATTGACCCAATAGGTCAACTTTTGACCAAAAAGTCAACTTTGGTCAAAATGGTCAATTTTTGACCCAATGACCAACCCATTGACCCAATAGGTCAACATTTGACCAAAAAGTAATCTTTAGTCAAAATGGTCAATTCTTGACAAAATTACCAACTCATTGACCAAATAGGTCAACTTTTGACAAAAAATTCAACTTTGGTCAAAATGGTCAATTTCTGACCCAATGACCACCCCGTTAACCTATTGGATTGTCATTAGGTCAAAAATTGAATTTTTGACCTAATGGCCAATTATTGACCCAATAAGTCAATATCCGACCAAAAATTCAACTTTGGTCAAAATGGTCAATCCTTGACACAATGACAAACCCATTGACCAAAAAGTCTACTTTGGTCAAGATGGTCAATCTTGATTCAATGACCAACCTATTGACCCAATAAATCAATTTTTGACAAAAAGTCAATTTTGGTCAAAATGGTCAATTTTGACCCAAAAAACAACTCATTGACTCATCAGATCAACTTTTGACCAAAAATTCATGTTTCTTCAAAATGGTCAATTCTTAACGCAATTACCAACTCATTGACCAAATAGGTCAACATTTGACCAAAAATTTAACTTTGTTCAAAATGATCAATTTCTGACCCAATGACCACCCCGTAGACCCAATGGATTAAAATTTGACCAAAAATTTAATTTTTGACCTAATGACCAATTATTGACCCAATAGGTCAATATCTGACCAAAAAGTCAGCTTTGGTCAAAATGGTCAATCATTGACACAATGACAAACCCGTTTACCAAAAAGTCTACTTTGGTCAAAATGGTTAATTTTTGATTCAGTGACCAACCCATTTACCCAATAGATTAACTTTTGAAAAAAAGTCAATTTTGGTCAAAATGGTCAATTTTGACCCAAAAAACAACCCATTAACTCATCAGATTAACTTTTGACCAAAAATTCATGTTTCACCAAAATGGTCAATTCTTGACGCAATTACCAACTCATTGACCAAATATGTCAACTTTTGAACAAAAAGTCAACTTTGGTCAAAATAGTCAATTTCTGACCCAATGAGCACCCCGTTGACCCAATTGATCAACTTTTGACCAAAAATTTAATTTTGGTTGAAATAGTAAATTTTTGAATTAATGACCAATTATTGACCCAATAAGTCAATCTCTGACCAAAAAGTCAACTTTGGTCAAAATAGTCAATCCTTGACCCAATGACAAACCCATTGACCCAATAGGTCAACTTTTGACCAAAAAGTCAATTTTGGTCAAAATAGCAAATTTTTGACCTAATGACCACCCATTGACCCAATAAGTCAACTTTTTGTTGACCTCACTTTTGGTTGGGGTCTAGTCTCTCTTTAGAATAGTCTAGGGTCTAGCCATAGGACTCTCTTGGTGACTTTCTTAGAGGACTAGTCATGGAACCCTTCCCATAGAAATTCAAAACTCTTCTTGCTTCACTAGGGGGTTTTCATATGCATAAGGCCTAACCTCCACCTTTTGGTAGGAAAAAGGCAAGCATGAGGAATCCTAGGGGAAGTCTCCTATAGGTGGTCAGACCATAGGATTTGCCCTTAGGGAGGTCTGGAGATCACCACTCATACACTTCACATTCACAACATACACACACTGCACATTCTAATTTCAACCACCGAACTCTTTGGAAACTCATGTGGATAGCTCGACCCTAAGTCTATGACTAAGTTGTAGGGACCAACACATAGAGGACCAAATGTAAGTGACCCTTGGTCATTACATCATGCTCACCTTGAAGCCACCTTCAAATTTCCAAAGTTACAATTTTTAGCCCCCGGCCTCCCAAAATTCCCTAAATACCCAAAATTTCCAAAATTACTCAAATTCACCAAAATCCCCCAAAAATCATTCCAAGATATTCCTTACCACTCAAATTGACCATTCATGACCAAAAATTCCAAAATTTCCAAAAATACCCCCAATACCCTCAAAATACCCAAAATACCCTTTTTGCCCAAAAATCCAAAAATTCTAAAAAATTCTCAAAAAATTCTAGAAAATCCTAAAAATCCCTAATTTCATTTTGTTCAACTACACTATGGGTCAGTTTTGCCAAATTAAGACACTTTCAATCCAAAAACCCAATATTAACCCAATTGACCCCAATTTTCATCAAATTCAATTCTAAACCGAAATTCAACATCCCCAATATCAACTTAAACCAAATTCAATTCCAATGTGACCCACATTTGAATCTAATTCCACTTGAAATCAAAATCCCCAATTTTGCCTAAATAACCCAAAACTCCTAAAGTGACCCAATGTCAATCAATTCCTCCCAAATTTCAATGCCAAACTCTTTATAACACCTCCTTAAAATGAATTGGATCATCAATTGCCCATAATTTGAGCTCAGGTCTAACCCAAATCCATTTTGGACCAAAGAAACCCCAATTTTGACCCAAGATGAACACATGTTTTAAATCCATCAAATTGACCCCCTAAAACTTTCAAAACCATTTTATGTCTGCATGAAAAGTCTTCTAAACAATCATATCTACATTATTGTTGAAGACCTCTGAACCCCATTCCCACTCTAACTCAAGATAACTTGACCCGAAACCAACATGGTCCAAAATTATCAAAAATCCAATCCATGCCTAAATTGAACCTCCAAATGAGCTCAAAAACACTTTGTATCTTCATGAAAGATCTTCATTACAATCATGTGGAAAATATTGATCAAGGCACTTGGGCTTCATTCGAGCTCTAGCCCAATCTAAACTCAAGTTAGCCCAATGTTCTTAAAATGGACCAAAAATCCAAAACTTACCAAACTAAAATACACTCACACACACACACCCACATACTTCCCTTTTTTTTTACACGTCACGGCAGTCCTAAAAGAAAAAGAAATAAAATACATTTTTTTAAAAAAAAAAAATGAAAAAATATCTCTCCCTCACCTCTCTCTCATCTCTCCCTCACCTCTCCCTCACCTCTCCCTCACCCTACCCTCCTTACCTTGACCATGCCTCCACCATATTTCTCCCTCACCTCATCCTCACTCCCTCCTTAATTCTTAGCCGTGAGCCTCCCCATTAACCCCCCCCCCCCCACACTCCCTTACACACTTCACTTTACCATCCCACTCCCTCACTTCCTCTCCAAAATCGTGAGCCTCCCTCTCCTCTTCTTCTCCTCCTTCCAAGCTAGCCACACTCACCCACTTCATCTCGAACAAGGGACGCTTCAAGGTCTCCAACAAGTGCTTCTCCAAGCTAAGGTAATCTCCTCCCCCCTCCCTTTACTTTTGTTTTTGTTTCAAAATTTATTTAAAAGAAAAAAAAAAGAAAAAAATGTGTAATTATCTTGTTTATGTTTAGCACATACATGTATTTTGTTTAAAAAATTCTTCTTCCTCTACATAGGTTTTAAAAAAAAAAAAATTATTATGTGTTAATTATTACAAATCTTCACACCATGTATGCTTTTCCATGTATAGCCTTAAGATTTCTTTCATGCAAGCTATTCCATGCTTAGCCTTAGGATTTCTATTCTTTTTATGCAAGTTATTAGCTAATTAAGTTAACTAGTTTGATATTTACAAATATACCACCTAACTTTATTACATTGAAAAGAATAAATTTTAAAAATTAAAAGAAATAAATATAACATAAAGGGAATGAAATAAAATTTTAATAATATATAACAATAAAAAAATAACTATATAAATTATACATATGTAAAAAAAATGTAAATATATTATATGTACTAAAAAATATATAAATTAATGTTAGGAATATTGAAAATAAATTATAATACTAAATAAATAACTACACTACATTTAAATAACATAACTACATACTACTAAAATATAAATGAATAATATATATATATATATATATATATATATATATATATATATATATATATATATAGTAAATTAATGTAAATAATAAAAGAATAGTGTGATAAAAATAGATAATAAAATAAATAACTATAAACCTAAATGAATAATGAAAATAAAGTAAATAAATAAAAATGCCCTTTTAAAATGTAAATATATATATGTAAATAGTAATTTTAATAAATAATAACTTAATATAAATGATAATAACTTTAAATAAATAAAAGAATAATTTAAGAGAGAGAATATTAGAAAAAAGCTTTTTAAATAGATAAATAATAATAAAAATAAGCAAATAAAAATGCCATGCCTTTTTAAAATAATGTAAATGTAAATATATATGTAAATAATAATTTTAATATATAATAACTTAATATAAATGATCATAACTTTAAATAAAGAAAAGGATAATTGAGGAGAGAGAAAATGAAAAGCTTTATGATTAAATAAATAATAATATAAATGATAAATAAATAATATAAATGATAAACTTAAATATACATATAATTAATAACAATAATAAATTAAAATAAAAATGACTTATAATATATATATATATATATATATATATATATATATATATATATATATATATATATATATATATATATATATATATATATATATATATATATATATATATATATATATATATATATAAATTAAAAATAATTTAAATAATATAAATGGATAATAAACTAAATTAAATGATAATGAAAATAATAATTTAAATTAAATTAAATAAATTAAATAAATTGAATTAAATTAAATTAAATAAATGAAAATCAAATATTAAAATAAATGATAATTTATATAAACAATAAATTAAATTAAATCAAATTAAATTAAACAAGTTAAATAAATCAAAATTATATTAAATTAAATGATAATGTAAAAAAATAAATAATTTAAAATTAAATTAAAATAAATAAATAAATTAAATTAAGTTAAATAAATTAATGAAAACCGAAAATTAAGTTAAAGTTAAATAATAATTGTAAATAATAATAAATTAAATTAAATTAAATTAATTAAATTAATCAAATCATATTAAATTAAATTAAATTAAATGATAGTATAAATAAATATTAAATTAAATAAATTAATTAAATAAAATAAATAACTTAAATTAAATTAAATTAAACAATAATGTAAATAAATAATAAATTAAATTAGACAAAACAAATTAAATTAATTAAATTAAATAAAATAAAACAAATTAAATTAAATTTTATTAAATTAAACAACAATACTTTACATTAAATTAAATAAATAAATTAAATTAAATTAATAATAATTGTAAATAATAATAAATTAAATTAAATTAAATTAAATTAAATAACAAAATAAAATATATTAAAACTAAAATAATAATTTAAATAAATAAATATTAAGTTAAAGTAAAATAAAATAAATAAATTAAATAAATAACAATTAATTAAATAAATTAAATAAATAACAATTAATTAAATAAAACAAATAAATAACAATCAATTAATTAAATAAAATTAATAACAATTAAAAAAACAAATAAATGATGATAAAGTAAACAAATCATAATGAATTAAATAAAGATAATAAATTAAATAAATAATAAAGATGAATAATAAATTTTTTTACAAATAAAAGAAAATATGTTTAAAAAACACATAATAAAAATAATAATAACATAACATCATATAAAATAACATTAATATAAGAATAAAATAACATACAATAATAATATAACACATAAACAAAATAAAACAATAACATACAACATACAACAATGATAACACATAACAACATAAACAATAATAAACAAAAATGATAATATATAAATAACACAACCATCACAAATCACAACAACAACAACAATCACAACACACAATAACAAACAACATTCCCGACCACAATACAATACCAACACGATAATAATAAAACCTAGGATAGGCCTCCTGAGGCATGGTTCATTTTTCCCTTTATAAAGACCCATAGGAAATCACAACTTGGTGTAGAAAACATAATAAGAATACCCTTATGCTTAGTGAATGCATAGAGTAACCCAAATTATACCCGATATCGACACAAACTTCCCAATCCACATTCCAAACTCAACTTTAAACCAAAATCAAACCAAAATCAAACCAAACTCAAACCAAAACCTAAACCAAGACCAAAATCTAACCAAAATCAAACCAAAACCAAACTAAAATCAAACTCAAACCAAACCAAAACCAAACCAAACCAAAACCCAAACCAAAATCAAAACCAAATCTAAAACATAAACTCAAACAAATCTTCACAGCACTCCTATAAGTCCAAATCAAACTACCAATTGCCACCAATCCAAATCCAAACCACACCTAAACCCATCCGCCCCAACCTACTCCGAACAACTGTGTTCATTAAGCATAAGGGTATAGGTAGGGTGAATTGTTAAGCAACATAATAAGTCTAAATGAGCCCGAGACTTTTCATCGGGATATGAGAGGGAAGCATGGACTCGCATCCTTCTTTGACTGTTTGGATACCTCTGAGGTCTATTAAACTTAATATGTCTGCTTAACAAAACCATCCTCAATTAAATTAACAAAGTTCATTGAAACACAACATAAAAATTCGCATAGACATCATAGGACTTGGTAGACAACCAGGATCTAAACATAGACATCATAGGATTGAGTAGTTACTTCTTGTTAGTTCTACTTCTTCCTGTTTTCTGGCATGCTTTAATTTCTGCAAAATTATAAAAACATATATGCAATGCAATACTAAAGTCTCGAGTTGGAATGACGAGAAGACCCTCCGAGTACACTTTTACTTTATTGCAATTTACCTTATTGCAATTTACTTACTTGCACTGCATTTTACTTTTCTTGCATGATAAATAAGATTGTTGCATGAAAACTGAAACCTTTAGGATATTCACAAAACTGAAATCCAAAACTAAGTTAAAAGTCATACAAGATAAAATTTACCGCCACAATATTTCAAAATATAAGACAACTCAAAAATTAATCACAAACAGAACAACAAAAATTACAACTTTAACTAAATTAAAACGTCTTGTTGGATGATCGGGAATACCTCGGATGATGTAACCCACGTGTTGCTAACGGTATTTCCCACGGTCTAAATGAAAGTGTGGAACTCATTCAGTTGAGTTTAGCAAATTCATCTGGACTAAGTAAATCCGATGAAAATAACGGTGTCGGGATGACGGAACCGTGGGATCTTAATCAGTTCTGTTTAATCAACTTTAAGATTTGTTTTAAATAAAACACTAAAATATTTGGATTCCAAGTCTTTTCTAAACCAAAACACTTCTCTCACCTCCTGATTTATGATTTCTAAAACTAAACCTCTGCAACAACAAGGAGCTCGAGGCAATACACCGAAGGGCAGTACGATCAAGGATGCAGAAGGACATGTTCAAGAGAGCAAACATCGGATCTTCAACAACAACTCTCTTTTCTTATAAATAAACAACTAGCCATAGGATTTCGAGGTAGTTTGCCTAGTGCAACATAAATCCTCAGCTTTTTGTTAGGCATTTGCATAATTGTCTTATGCAAATTAAGCCCTAACCGGTCTTAGGACTCCAAGGTAGTCGTTTGGTACAACATAAGCCCTCACATCTTCAAGGCTGTTTGTATGATTGTGTCATACAAATATAGGTCCTAATTAATTAAAATAGGAAATATGAAACATTAAATGAACTCCCAAATTGAAGCCAAACAATAGGATAGTTTAGGAAGTTGCCAAGATTCTTATTGGATCCTCAGCTTCTCCTACTTTTCTTCTATTGGACTCTTAAAATAAATTGTTCCAAACTCGATCCATTCCCTATTGAAATTCCAAAATTCAATCCTTTAAAAATCTTAAACTTTGAAATTCTTGAGAGCAAAACCACTGACCATTATCGAGAGTTTTCTTAAATGATTCCTGTCATTTAGGATGTAATTAACTATAGGGGCTTGCCCTTATAGGGAACTTTAAGAACCCGAGTAATATAAACCACCGCTTAATTCCTTTATATTAAGCGGGGGAACTCGTCGACTTATAAAATTCGTTCGCAGACCAAACGGATGTCACAAATCTTTTAGTTTATTTAATCAAGCCCCATCATCAAGCAGTGTGACTATTCCTCGGAATAGATACACAGTTTGTGGTGCGGTGCTCGTTTATATAAACTATTTAGGATGTGAGATTAGTTTGATATCATATCTTAAAATTTTCAAACTTAAAATTATTTTCAAAAATCAAATGCTACTTTCCAAATTATATATATATACTTAAATTAAATTTAAAATCTAAAAATATGCCGACAGCTTCTGGCGACTCCGCAGGGGAATAGTTCCTCTCTCCATTTTGATCAGATGGTTTTGCTTTCATAAATCGGTAGTGAGTCCATGCCTCTAGTGGACCAAACTACTATTCTTTCAGTTGACATACCCCGCTCATTTACGTCTCGAGCGAGTATAGTCAACTCCTTTTGGATTCACGGAGTCACTCGTTTAGACACCCCTAAACGAGAGGTTCGGAATCCTCCCACCTCCCTAAAGAGGCGAGGTAGACCCCCAATAGGTGTGTTAGAATAGGTGCGATCTATTCATGTGATTTCAATGTGAATTCGACCTCCTCTAAATCTTGAACTGGGTCCAATATTTCATTCCTCTTTAGGTTTGACTTGTTGTAAACATGTCAAACTGAAATTCCGCTCTAACAACCTTCCAATAAACTCTAAACAAAATAAAATTTTGTTAAAATTTCAATTCAAAATAAAATTCTCAAAACCCATAGAATGCACAATAATAAAACAAAATGCAAAATTTTGAGGAAAAAAAAATTCACATGAATAAATTTTAAAGGATGCCCAGTTTACAGGACAAGTGCGTTAACTTGAGTATTACCGCTGAAATTACAAGGCGAAGGACGTCATTGACTTTTGAATGTTCTTCAAAAGATGATCTACACATTCACCGAAGGACTGTCCCACGACGAAGCAGCAAACAAGTTCAAATGCCATGGATTAACAATCAAAATGGATAGAAGGATAATAGGTAGTGGGTCCCGACCCTCCCACCACAAAACAAAAAAAAAGACAACAACTCGATGATGGGTCGTGGGTCCCGACCCTCCCACCACATCAAAAATATAAAAAAAAAATAATGTGCTCAAGGACGTTCAAAGTTTAGCAGAAAGATAATCAAGAAGGGGTGAGATACGATGAAACTTCAGCATTTTAATAAGAATATGACTTCAGGAAAGAATGAAATTAATGTCATAATGATTGGGTCCTTCGCTTTAAGGAATTTGGACTGGGTCCTAAGTTGATTTCAAAATGAAGTAGTGTGGTTGAAATACAAGTAATTGATTCGGGATATCACGAGCCATTTAAATTCCCGCCATGTGGCTGGGTCTGAACTTTCGAAAAAGTAATAATATCTCAGAAATCATATTAAGGGAAATTTCAGAATTATTAATTAGGGGAGTTTTGACATTCAAAATCTTTAACAGAAATATGCACTGTCAGATATAGTAATTCTCAGAAAACAAAAAGAGCAAAAATAAAAAAAAGAAAGAAAAGAAAGAGTGTTCCTGAGGAGAAGCTTGAGGTGAGCACAAAATCAAAAATAGGTGTCCCAATTCAGGCTTTCAAAATCTTTAACACGTGCTCCACCAGATATAGTAATCCTCAATGAAAAGAAAAATGAAAAAAAAAGGAAAAGAAAAATAAGAAATAAAAGAAGAAGGCTCCCTGAGAAGAAGCTTGAGGCAAGCATATAATCAAAAATTAGTGTCTTAATCCTCCCCTGATTAATAAAACTTGAAAGACAACCTTAAAAAGTTTCCTCCGATTTTATGCTTTGAAAAGAGTCAAGTGATTTCATGCCTTTTGGTCGGTTATTAATTGGCTTAGAAATATCTTGGGCAATGAAAAATATTTTACTCACATGAACAGAAATTTTGAAATCTGCTTAGGCCTGGAAAGGAAGAATTAAAGAAAGGGTCGTGTTGTTGGCAATTAATGGAAATTCGACCCTGAAGTCGTATCTTTCAGTGTCCAGCAAATACGACTCCAACTTCAGTTCAAAGAACGTCAGAGCAATTTCTCAAAGACAGTGTGGACAACCTCTACCGAATCTGCAACAAATCGAACGATGACTGCTACAAACGAAGCTATGAAATTTCGTTCTCTTCAGCGATGATGTTCTTAGAGATAACACTTCTTTATAGGTGCTTGAAAGAATATAATTCCGATAGCACCTTAAAGAGTGGGTTATTTTCTACAGTTGCCTAGAGTCAATGGACAATACCTCAAGAAGTACTGTGCGTAACAACATTTCAAAGACAGCCTTATTCTACGAAGCACTGATGTCGCCCTTGTCTGTGACTGGGTCCAAATCTTAAAATAAATACAATAAAAAAAAACTCTGCATCAAACACAATGAAAGAAAAGAAATTGAAAAGAAAGAAAGAAAACATTTTCTCCTACAATCCCGAGTACCTCACTCTCTTTTGCATTACCCTTTGTCGCTTTAGGGGCCGCCCCCTATTGCATTCCTTTCCGTCGCTTTAGGGGCTGCCCCCTATTGCGTTCATTGTCCGTCACTTTAGGGGCCGCCCCCTATTGCGTCCTTTGTTTGTTGCTTTAGGATCTCCTCTTGTCGCAACCTTTCAAGTATTAAATTCTGGAGATTGAGGATTCCACATCCGACTCCGTGGTGCTTTAGGGGCCCCCCTATCGCATTCTTTGTTTGTTGCTTTAGGATCTCCTCCTATCACTATCATTCAAGTATTAAATTCTGGAAGTTGAGGATTCCACATCCGATTCCATGTCGCTTTAGGGGCTGTCCCCCTCTTACATACCTTTCTGGTGCTTTAGAGGCCGCCCTCTACTGCATCCTTGTCGTCACTTTAGGGGTCGTCCCCCTCTTACATACCTTCCTGGTGCTTTAGAGGCCTCCCTTTATTGCATCCTTATCGTCACTTTAGGGGTCGTCCCCCTCTTACATACCTTTCTGGTGCTTTAGAGGCCGCCGTCTACTACACTCTTGTCATCACTTTAGGGGACGTCCCCCTCTTACATACCTTCTCGGTGCTTTAGGGCCACCCTCTACTGCACTCTTGTCTGTCGCTTTAGGGGCCGCCCCCTATTGCGTTCATTGTCCGTCGCTTTAGGGGAGGCCCCCTATTGCGTTCATTGTCCGTCGCTTTAGGGGCAGCCCCCTATTGCGCTCTTTGCCGTCGCTTTAAGGGCCAACCCCTATTGCGTTCATTGTTCGTCGCTTTAAGGGCTACCCCCTATTACGTTCTTTTTTGCCACCTCTTGGGTTGGATGTGAGTCCTTGCGCGTTCCTTCCCAATGCTTTAAATTTTCTCGATCAGTCTTTTAGTTGGATGTGAGTCTTTGCGCTTTCCATCTCAACCGGACTTGTCATTTTTTTAAATTTGAAACTTTTACCAAATCAAAGACCAAAATTGAAATTGAAATTGAAATTAAAACCGAAATCAAAATCAAATTGAAATTAAAGTCGAAAGAAAAGCAAAGTAAATCGAATCCAAATTTGAAATTTGAAATTTGAAAATTAAAGTTGCAACTCTTAAATTGAAAATTCCTCCTGTTGTTTCCCCAGTGGAAACAACTCCCTCTCAATTCTGCATTTTGCCCTAAGTATTTTACTTAGGCGACTTTGTGCTGGTTTGTTGATCTTTTTTGGTCAACACCAATACGCGCGGCGTGCCTGTCCAGCACACCACACCTACTAGGGGTCCATTTGTTGACCTAACTTTTGGTTGAGGTCTAGTCTCTCTTTAGAATAGCCTAGGGTCTAGCCATAGGACTCTCCTGGTGACTTTCTTAGAGGACTAGTCATGGAACCCTTCCCATAGAAATTCAAAACTCTTCTTGCTTCACTAGGGGGTTTTCATATGCTTAAGGCCTAACCTCCACCTTTTGGTAGGAAAAAGGCAAGCATGAGGAATCCTAGGGGAAGTCTCCTATAGGTGGTCAGACCTTAGGATTTGCCCTGAGGGAGGTCTGGAGATCACCACTCATACACTTCACATTCACAACATACACACACTGCACATTCTAATTTCAACCCTGAACTCTTTGGAAACTCATGTGGATAGCCCAGCCCTAAGTCTATGACTAAGTGGTAGGGACCAACACATAGAGGACCAAATGTAAGTGACCCTTGGTCATTACATCATGCTCACCTTGAAGCCACCTTCAAATTTCCAAAGTTTCAATTTTGGCCCCCGGCCTCCCAAAATTCCCTAAATACCCAAAATTTCCAAAATTACCCAAATTCACCAAAATCCCCCAAAAATCATTCCAAGATATTCCTTACCACTCAAATTGATCATTCATGACCAAAAATTCCAAAATTTCCAAAAATACCCCCCTAATACCCTCAAAATACCCAAAATACCCTTTTTGCCCAAAAATCCAAAAATTCTAACAAATTCTCAAAAAATTCCAGAAAATCCTAAAAATACCCAATTTCATTTTGTTCAACTACACTATGGGTCAATTTTGCCAAATTAATACACTTTCAATCCAAAAACCCAATCTTAACCTAATTGACCCTAATTTTCATCAAATTCAATTATAAACCAAAATTTAACATCCTCAATATAAACTTAAACCAAATTCAAGTCCAATGTGACCCACATTTGAATCTAATTCCACTTGAAATCAAAATCCTCAATTTTGCCTAAATAACCCAAAACTCCTAAAGTGACCCAATGTCAATCAATTCCTCCCAAATTTCAATGCCAAACTCTTTATAACACCTCCTTAAACTGAATTGGATCATCAGTTGCCCATAATTTGAGCTCAGGTCTTACCCAAATCCATTTTGGACCAAAGAAACCCAAATTTTGACCCAAGATGAATACATGTTTTAAATCCATCAAATTGACCCTCTAAAACTTGTCAAAACCATTTTATGTCTTCATGAAAAGTCTTCTAGACATTCATATCTACATTATTGTTGAAGACCTCTGAACCCCTTTCCCACTCTAACTCAAGAAAACTTGACCCGAACCCAACATGGTCCAAAATAATCAAAAATCCAATCCATGCAAAAATTGAACCTCCAAATGAGCTCAAAACCACTTTGTGTCTTCATGAAAGATCTTCATTACAATCAAGTGGACAATATTGATCCAGGCACTTGGGCTTCATTCGAGCTCTAGTGCAATCTAAACTCAAGTTAGCCCAATGTTCTTAAAATGGACCCAAAATCCAAAACTCACCAAACGAAAATACACTCACACACACACCCACATACTTCCCTTTTTTTTATACCTCACGGCAGTCCTAAAAGAAAAAGAAATAAAATACATTTAAAAAAAAAAAAATCTCTCCCTCACCTCTCCCTCACCCTACCCGCCACCTCACCCTACCCTCCTTACCTTCACCATGCCTCCACCATATTTCTCCCAGACCTCATCCTCACTCCCTCCTTAATTCTTAGTCGTGAGCCTCCCCATTAAACCACCCCCCCCCCCATAATCCCACTTACACACTCTTACACACTCCCTTACACACTTCACTTTACCATCCCACTCACTCACTTCCTCTCCAAAACCGTGAGCCTTCCTCTCCTCTTTTTCTCCTCCTTCCAAGCTAGCCACACTCACTCACTTCATCTCCAACAAGGGACTCTTCATGGTCTCCAACAAGTGCTTCTCCAAGCTAAGGTAATCTCCTCCCCCCTCCCTTTACTTTTGTTTTTGTTTCAAAATTTATTTAAAAGAAAAAAAAAAGAAAAAAAATGTGTCATTACCTTGTTTATGTTTAGCACATACATGTATTTTCTTTAAAAAAATCTTCTTCCTCTACATAGGTTTAAAAAAAAAAAATTTATTATGTGTTAATTATTACAAATCTTCACACCATGTATGCTTTTCCATGTATAGCCTTAAGATTTCTTTCATGCAAGCTATTCCATGCTTAGCCTTAGGATTTCTATTCTTTTTATGCAAGTTATTAGCTAATTAAGTTAACTAGTTTGATATTTACAAATATACCACCTAACTTTATTACATTGAAAAGAATAAATTTTAAAATTTAAAAGAAATAAACATAACATAAAGGGAATGAAATAAATTTTTAATAATATATAACAATAAAAATATAACTATATAAATTATACATATGTAAAATAAATGTAAATATATTATATGTACTAAATAATATATAAATTAATGTTGTGAATATTGAAAATAAATTATAATACTAAATAAATAACTACACTACATTTAAATAACATAACTACATACTACTAAAATATAAATGAATAATATATATATATATATATATATATATATATATATATATATATATATATATATATATATATATATATATATATATGCAAGTTAATGTAAATAATAAAAGAATAGTGTGATAAAAATAGATAATAAAATAAATAACTATAAACCTAAATGAATAATGAAAATAAAGTAAATAAATAAAAATGCCCTTTTAAAATTTAAATATATATATGTAAATAATAATTTTAATAAATAATAACTTAATATAAATGATAATAACTTTAAATAAATAAAAGAATAATTTAAGAGAGAGAATATAAAAAAAAGCTTTATAAATAGATAAATAATAATAAAAATAAGCAAATAAAAATACCATGCCTTTTTAAAATAATGTAAATATAAATATATATGTAAATAATAATTTTAATATATATTAACTTAATATAAATAATCATAACTTTAAATAAAGAAAAGGATAATTGATGAGAGAGAAAGTAAAAAGCTTTATGATTAAATAAATAATAATATAAATGATAAACTTAAATATACATCTAATTAATAACAATAATAAATTAAAATAAAAATGACTTGTAATATATATATATATATATATATATATATATATATATATTAAAAGATAAGAATATAAAGAATAATAAAATAAATAATACATATATAAATATAAATTAAAAATATTTTAAATAATATAAATGGATAATAAACTAAAGTAAATGATAATGAAAATAATAATTTAAATTAAATTAAATAAATTAAATAAATTGAATTAAATTAAATTAAATAAATGAAAATTAAATATTAAAATAAATGATAATGTATATAAACAATAAATTAAATTAAATCAAATTAAATTAAACAAATTAAATAAATCAAAATTATATTAAATTAAATGATAATGTAAATAAATAAATAATTTAAAATTAAATTAAATTAATTGAATAAATTAAATTAAGTTAAATAAATTAATGAAAACCGAATATTAAATTAAAGTTAAATAATAATTGTAAATAATAAAAATTAAATTAAATTAATTAAATTAATCAAATCATATTAAATTAAATTAAATTAAATGATAGTATACATAAATATTAAATTAAATAAATTAATTATATAAATTAAATAGATTAAATTAAGTTAAATTAAGCAATAATGTAAATAAATAGTAAATTAAATTAAACTAAACAAATTAAATTAATTAAATTAAATTAAATAAAACAAATTAAATTAAATTTTATTAAATTAAACAATAATACTTTACATTAAATTAAATAAATAAATTAAATTAAATTAATAATAATTGTAAATAATAATAAATTAAATTAAATTAAATTAAATTAAATAACAAAATAAAATAAATTAAAACTAAAATAATAATTTAAATAAATAAATATTTAGTTAAAGTAAAATAAAATAAATAAATTAAATAAATAAGTTAATTAAATAAATTAAATAAATAACAATTAATTAAATAAAAAAATAAAATAACAATCAATTAATTAAATAAAATTAATAACAATTAAAAAAACAAATAAATGATGATAAAGTAAACAAATTATAATGAATTAAAAAAAGATAATAAATTAAATAATTAATAAAGATGAATAATAAATTTATTTACAAATAAAAGATAATATGTTTAAAAAACAAATAATAAAAATAATAATAACATAACATCATATAAAATAACATTAATATAAGAATAAAATAACATACAATAATAATATAACACATAAACAAAATAAAACAATAACATACAACATACAACAATGATAACACATAACAACATAAACAATAATAAATAAAAATGATAATATATAAATAACACAACCATCACAAATCACAACAACAACAACAATCACAACACACAACAACAAACAACAATCCCGACCACAATACAATACCAACACGATAACAATCAAACCTAGGATAGGCCTCCTGAGGCATGGTTCATTTTTCCCTTTATAAAGACCCCTAGGAAATCACAACTTGGTGTAGAAAACATAATAAGAATACCCTTATGCTTAGTGAATGCATGGAGTAACCCAAATTATACTCGATATCGACACAAACTTCCCAATCCACATTCCAAACTCAACCTTAAACCAAAATCAAACAAAAATCAAACCAAACCCAAACCAAAACATAAACAAAAACCAAAATCAAACCAAAATCAAACCAAAACCAAACCAAAATCAAACTCAAACCAAACCAAAACCAAACCAAACCAAAACTCAAACCAAAATCAAAACCAAATCTAAAACATAAACTCAAGCAAATCTTCACAGCACTCCCATAAGTCCAAATCAAACTACCAAGTGCCACCAATCCAAATCCAAACCACACCTAAACCCATCTGCCCTAACCTACCCCGAACAACTGTGTTCATTAAGCATAAGGGTATAGGTAGGGTGAATTGTTAAGCAACATAATAAGTCTAAATGAGCCCGAGAATTTTCATCAGGATATGAGAGGGAAGCATGGACCTGCATCCTTCTTTGACTTTTGGATACCTCTGAGGTCTATTAAACTTAATATGTCTGCTTAACAAAACCATCCTCAATTAAATTTACAAAGTTCATTGAAACACAACATAAAAATTCGCATAGACATCATAGGACTTGGTAGACAACCAGGATCTAAACATAGACATCATAGGATTGAGTAGTTACTTCTTGTTAGTTCTACTTCTTCGTGTTTTCTGGCATGCTTTAATTTCTGCAAAATTATAAACACATATATACAATGCAATACTAAAGTCTCAGCTGGGAATGACGAGAAGACCCTCCTGGTACGCTTTTACTTTATTACAATTTACCTTATTGCAATTTACTTACCTGCACTGCGTTTTACTTTTCTTGCATGATAAATAAGATTGTTGCATGAAAACTGAAACCTTTAGGATATTCAAAAAACTGAAATCCAAAACTAAGTTAAAAGTCATACAAGATAAAATTTACCGCCACAACATTTCTAAATATAAGACAACTCAAAATTTAATCACAAACAGAACAACAAAAATTACAACTTTAACTAAATTAAAACGTCTTGTTGGATGATCGGGAATACCTCGGATGATGTAACCCACGTGTTGCTAACGGTATTTCCCACGGTCTAAATGAAAGTGTGGAACTCATTCAGTTGAGTTTAGCAAATTCATCTGGACTAAGTGAATCCGATGAAAATAACGGCGTCGGGATGACGGAACCGTGGGATCTTAATCGGTTCTGTTTAATCAACTTTAAGATTTGTTTTAAATAAAACACTAAAATATTTGGATTCCAAGTCTTTTCTAAACCAAAACACTTCTCTCACCTCCTGATTTATGATTTCTAAAACTAAACCTCTGCAACAACAAGGAGCTCGAGGCAATACACCGAAGGGCAGCACGATCAAGGATGCAGAAGGACATGTTCAAGAGAGCAAACATCGGATCTTCAACAGCAACTCTCTTTTCTTATAAATAAACAACTAGCCATAGGATTTCGAGGTAGTTTGCCTAGTGCAACATAAATCTTCAGCTTTTTGTTAGGCATTTGCATAATTGTCTTATGCATATTAAGCCCTAACCGGTCTTAGGACTCCGAGGTAGTCGTTTGGTACGACATAAGCCCTCACATCTTCAAGGCTGTTTGTATGATTGTGTCATACAAATATAGATCCTAATTATATAAAACAGACAAGGTGAAACATTAAATGAACTCCCAAATTGAAGCCAAACAATAGGATAGTTCGGGAAGTTGCCAAGATTCTTCTTGGATCCTCAGCTTCTCCTACTTCTCTTCTATTGGACTCTTAAAATAAATTGTTCCAAACTCGATCCATTCCCTATTCAAATTCCAAAATTCAATCCTTTGAAAACCTTAAACTTTGAAATTCTTGAGAGCAAAACCAATGATCATTATCGAGAGTTTTCTTAAATGATTCTAGTCTTTTAGGAAGTAATTAACTATAGGGGCTTGCCTTTATAGGGAACTTTAAGAACCCAGATAATATACCCTGCTTAATTCCTTTATATTAAGCAGGGGAACCTGTCGGCTTGTAAAATTGGTTCGCAGACCAAACGGATGTCACAAATCTTTTAGTTTATTTAATCGAGCTCCATCGTCAAGCAGTGTGACTATTCCTCGGGATAGATACACAGTTTGTGGTGCGGTGCTCGTTTATATAAACTATTTAGGATGTGAGATCAGTTTGATTTCATATCTTAAAATTTTCAAACTTAAAATTATTTTCAAAAATCAAATGCTACGTTCCAAATTATATATATATACTTAAATTAAATTTAAAATCTAAAAATATGCCGACACTTTTGACCAAAAAGTTAACTTTGGTCAAAATGGTTAATTTTTGACCCAATGACCAACCCATTGACCCAATAGGTCAACTTTTGACCAAAAAAGTCATCTTTGGTCAAAATGGTCAATTCTTGACCCAATTACCAACTCATTGACCAAATAAGTCAACTTTTGACCAAAAAGTCAACTTTAGTCAAAATGGTCAATCTCTGGCCCAATGACGTCCCCGTTAACCCATTAACTTTTGACCAAAAATTTAATTTTGGTCAAAATAGTAAATTTTTAACCTAATGACTAATAATTGACTCATTATGTCAATCTCTGACCAAAAAGTCAACATTGGTCAAAATGGTCAATCCTTTACCTAGTGGAAACCCATTGACCCAATAGGTCATTTTTTGACCAAAAAGTTAATTTTTGACCAATAGACCTCTCATTATTCCAATATGTCAACTTTTGACGAAAAAGTTAACTTTGGTCAAAATAGTCAATTTTGGACCCAATGACCAACTCATTGACCAAATAGGTCAACTTTTGACCAAAAAGTCAACTTTGGTCAAAATGGTCAATTTCTGACCCAACGACCACCCCGTTGACCCAATGGATCAACTTTTGACAAGTCAAATTAATCAATTTTTGACCTAATGACCAATTATTGACCCAATAAGTCAATCTCTGGCTAAAAAGTCAGCTTTGGTCAAAATGGTAAATCCTTGACCCAATGACAAACCCATAAACCCAATAGGTCAACTTTTGACCAAAAAGTCAATTTTAGTGAAAATAGTCAATTTTTGAGATAATGACCACCCATTGAACCAATAGGTCAACTTTTGACCAAAAAGTCAACTTTGGTCAAAATGATCAATTTGTTGACCAATTGACCCAATATCTCAACTTTTGACCAAAAAGTCATCTTTAGTCAAAATGGTCAATTCTTGACCAAATTACCAACTCATTGATCAAATAAGTCAACTTTTGACAAAAAAGTTAACTTTGGTCAAAATGGTCAATTTATGACCCAATGACCACCCCGTTGACCCGATGGGTTAACATTTGACTAAAAATTCAATTTTGGTCAAAGTAATAAATTTTTGACCTAATGACCAAATATTAACCCAATAAGTCAATCTCTGACAAAAAAAGTCAACTTTGGTCAAAATAGTCAATCCATGACCCAATGATAAACTCATTAACCCAATAGGTCAACTTTTGACCAAAAAGTCTACTTTGGTCAAAATGGTCAATCCTTGATTCAATGACCAACCCATTGAACCAATAGGTCAACTTTTGAAAAAAAAGTCAATTTTGGTCAAAATGGTCAAGTTTGACCCAATGAACAACCCATTGACCCAATAGATCAACTTTTGACCAAAAACTCCTCTTTGGTCAAAATGGTCAATTCTTGACGCAATTACCAACTCATTGATCTAATACGTCAACTTTTGATCAGAAAGTTAACTTTGGTCAAAATGGTTAATTTCTGACCCAGCCGTTGACCCAATGGATCAATTTTTTACCAAAAACTTAATTTTGGTCAAAATAGCCAATTTTTAAATTAATGACCAATTATTGACCCAATATGTCAATGTCCAACCAAAAAGTCAACTTTGGTCAAAATGGTCAATCCTTAACCCAATGACAAACCAATTGACCCTATAGGTTAACTTTCGACCAAAAAGTCGATTTTGGTTAAAAAGTCAATTTTGGTTAAAATGTCAATTTTGGTCAAAATAGTCAACTCTTGACCAAATGACCACCTATTGACCCAATAGGTTAACTTTTGACCAAAAAGTCAACTTTGGTCAAAATGGTCAATTTTTGACCCAATAACCAACACATTGATCCAATAGATCAACTTTTAACTAAAAAGTCATCTTCGGTCAAATTGGTCTATTCTTAATGCAATTACCAACTTATTAACCAAATAGGTTGACTTTTGACCAAAAAGTTAACTTTGGTCAAAATGGTCAATTTCCAATGACCACCCAGTAGACCCAATGGGTTAACTTTTGTCCAAAAATTCAATTTTGGTCAAAATAGGTCAACTTTTTACCAAAAAGTCATCTTTGGTCAAAATGGTCAAATTCTGACCCAATGACGACCTCGTTAACCCAGTGGGTTAAATTTTGACCAAAAATTCAATTTTGGTCAAAATAGGTCAACTTTTGACCAAAATGTCTTCTTTGGTCAAAATGGTTAATCCTTGACTAAATGACAAACCCATTGACCGAATTGGTCAACTTTTGACCAAAAAGTCACTTTTTGACCTAATGAACACCCATTGGCCCAATCGGTCAACTTTTGACCAAAAAGCAACTTTGGTCAAAATACTCAATTTTTGACCCAATGACCAACCCATTGACTCAATAGGTCAACTTTGACCACAAAGTCATCTTTGGTTAAAATGGTCAATTCTTGACCAAATTACCAACTCATTGACCAAATAGGTCAACTTTTGACCAAAAAGTCAACTTTAGTCAAAATAGTCAATTTCTGACCCAATGACCACCCCGTTGACCCAATTGGTTAACATTTGACCAAAAATTCAATTTTGGTCATAATAATCAATTTTTGACCTAATGACCAATTATTGACCTAATAAGTCAATCTCTAACCAAAAAGTAAACTTTGGTCAAAATGGACAATCCTTCACCCAATGACAAACCTGTTGACCCAATATGTCAACTTTTGACCAAAAAGTCTACTTTGGTCAAAATGGTTAATCCATGATTCAATGAACAACCCATTGACCCAATAGGTCAACTTTTGACAAAACATTAATTTTGGTTAAAATAATCAATTTTTGACTTAATGACCACCCATTGACCCAATATGTCAACTTTTGACAAAAAGTCACCTTTGGTCAAAATGGTCAATTTTTCACCCAATGACTAATCTAATGACCTAATAGGTCAACTTTTGAACAAAAAGTCATCTTTGGTCAAAATGGTCAATTCTTGACTCAATTACCAACTCGTTGACCAAATAGGACAACTTTTGACAAAAAAAGTCAACTTTGCTCAAAATGACTTTTGACAAAAAAAGTCAACTTTACTCAAAATGGTAAATTTCTGACCCATTGACCACTTCGTTGACCCAATGGATTAACTTTTGACCATAAATTCCATTTTGGTCAAAATAGGTCAACTTTTGACCAAAAAGCCATCTTTCGTCAAAATGGTCAATTTTTGACCCAATGACCACCTCGTTGACCCAATGGGTTAACGTTTCACCGAAAATTCAATTTTAGGTCAAAATAGTCAATTTAAGACTCAATAACCAATTATTGACCCAATAAGTCAATCTCTAACCAAAAAGTCAACTTTGGTCAAAATGGATAATCCTTGACCCAATGACAAACCCATTGACCCAATACGTCAACTTTTGACCAGAAAGTCAATTTTGGTCAAAATTGTCAATTTTTGACTTAATGACCACCCATTGACCCAATAGGTCAACTTTTGACCAAAAAGTCAATTTTGGTCAAAATAGTCAATTTTTGACTTAATGACAAATTATCGACTCGATAAGCTCATCTCGACCAAAAGATAACTTTGGTCAAAATTGTCAATCCGACCCAATGATTAACCCATTGACCCAATAGGTCAACTTTTGACCAAAAAGTCAACTTTGGTCAAAATGATCAATCATTTACCCAATGACCAACCAATTAGACTAATAGGTCAACTTTTGACCAAAAAGTCAATTTTGGTCAATATAGTCAATTTTTGAATTAACGACCAATTATTGACCCAACAAGTTAATCTCTGACCAAAAAGTCAACTTTGTTCAAAATGGTCAATTCTTGACCCAATAGGTCAACTTTTGACCAAAAAATCATTTTTGGTAAAAATAGTCAATTTTTTACCTAATGACCACCCATTCACCCGATAGGTCAACATTTGACCAAAAAATCAACTTTGGTTAAAATGGTCAATTTTTTACCCAATGTCCAACCCATTGACCCAATAGGTCAACTTTTGACCAAAAAGTCATCTTTTGCCAAAATGATCAATTCTTGACCCAATTACTAACTCATTGACCTAACTGGTCAACTTTTGACCAAAAAGTTAACTTTGGTCAAAATAGTCAATTTCTGACATAATGATCACCCCGTTGACCCGATGGGTTAACTTTTGACCAAAAATTCTATTTTGGTCAAAATAATCAATTTTTGACCTGATGACCAATTATTTACCCATTAAGTCAATCTCAAACCAAAAAGTCAACTTTGGTCAATTTGGTGAATTTTTGACCTAATGAAAAACCTATTGACCCAATAAGTCAGCTTTTAAACAAAAAGGCAATTTTGATTAAAATAGTCAATTTTTTACCTAATGACCAATTATTTACCCAATAAGTCAATCTCTGACCAAAAAGTCAACTTTGGTCATAATGCTCTATGTTTGACCCAATGACAAACTCACTGACCCAATTGGTCAATTTTTGACCAAAAAGTCAATTTTGGTTAAAATGGTAAATCATTGACCCAATGACTAACCTACGGAACCAATAGATCGACTTTTGACCAAAAAGTCAATTTTGGTAAAACTAGTAAATTTTTGACTTAATGACCAATTATTGATCAAATAGGTCAACTTTTAACCAAAAAGTCAACTTGGTCAATCCTTGACCCAATACTAACTCACCGACTCAAAAGGATAACTTTTGACCAGAAAGTTAATTTTGGTCAAAGTTGTCAATTTTTGACCTAATAACTACTTCATTGACCTAAAAGGTCAACTTTTGACCAAAAAGTCAAATTTGTTCAAAATAGTCAATTTCTGACACAATGACCTAAATGTTAACTTTAGTGAAAATGGTCTATCCTTGATCCAATGACCAACCCATTGACCCAATTTGCCAACTTTTGACTAATAAAATTATCTTTAGCCAAAATAATTAATCCTTGACCCAATGACCAACCCATTGAGCCAATAGGTCAACTTTTGCCCAAAAAGTCAACTTTGGTCAAAATGATCAATCCTTGAGCCAATGACCAACCCATTAGCTTAATAGATCAACTTTTGACGAAAAAGTCAATTTTGGTTAAAATAGTCAATTTTTGAATTAATAACCAATTATTGATCCAATAAGTCAATCTCTAACCAAAAAAATCAACTTTGGTCAACCCAATGACAAACCCATTGACCCAATAGCTCAACTTTGGACCAAAAAATCATGTTTGGTCAAAATAGTCTATTTTTGACCTAATGACCACCCATGAACTCAATAGGTCAACTTTTGATCAAAAAGTCAACTTTAGTCAAAATTGTCAATTTTTTACCCAATAACTAACCCATTGACCGGATAGTTCAACTTTTGTCTAAAAAGTTATCTTTGGTCAAAATGGTCAATTCTTGACCCAATTACCAACTCATTGACCAAATAAGTCAATTTTCGATCAAAAAGTCAACTTTGGTCAAAATAGTCAATTTCTGACCTAATGACCACACAGTCGATCCAATAAGTCAATCTCTGACGAAAAAGTCAACTTTGGTCAAAATGGTCAATCCTTGACCTAATGACAAACCCTATAACCCAATAGGTCAACTTTTAACCAAAAAGTCAATTTTGGTCAAAATAGTCAATTTTAACCTAATGACCACCCATCGACCCAATAGGTCAACTTTTAACAAAAAAGTCAACTTTGATCAAAATGGTCAATTTTTAACCCAATGACCAACCCATTGACCTAATATATCAACTTTAGACAAAAAAGTCAACTTTGGTCAAAATGGTCAATTTCTGACCCAATGACCAACCCATTGGCCTAATAGGTCAACTTTTGACTAAAAAGTCAATTTTGGTCAAAATAGTTAATTTTTGAATTAATCACAAATTATTGACCCGATAAGTCAATCTCTGACCAAAAAGTCAACTTTGGTCAAAATGGTCAATCCTTGACCCAATGACAAACCAATTGACCTAATAGGTCAACGTCTGATAAAAAAGTCAATTTTTCTCAAAATAGTCAATTTTTTATCTAATGACCACCCATTGACCTAATAGGTCAACTTATGACCAAAAAGTCAACTATAGTCAAAATGGTCAATTCCGACCTAATTTCCAACTCATTGACCAAATAGGTCAACTTTTAACCAAGAAGTCACCTTTTGTCAAAATGGTCAATGTCTGACCCAATGACCACCCTGTTCACCCAATTGGTTAACTTTTGACAAAAAAATCAATTTCGGTGAAAATAGTCAATTTTTTACATAATGACCAATTATTGACCCAATAAGTCAATCACTGACCAAGAATTCAACTTTGGTCAAAATGATTAATCCTTGACGCAATGACAAACCCATTGACCCAATAGGTCAACTTTTGACCAAAAAGTCATTTTTGGTCAAAATAGTAAATTTTTGACCTAATGACCACCCAATGACCCAATAGGTCAACTTTTGACCAAAAAGTCAACTTTGGTCAAAATGGACAGTTTTTAACCCAATGAGAAACTCATTAACCAAATAGGTCAACTTTTAACTAAAAAAGTCATATTTGGACAAAATGGTCAATTCTGGACCCAATTACCAACTCATTGACCAAATAGCTCAACTTTTAACAAGAAATTCATCTTGGTCAAAATGATAAATTTCTGACCCAATAACCTCCCTGTTGACCCAATGACCTCCTCGTTAACCCAATGGGTTAACTTTTGACAAAAAATTCATTTTTAGTCAAAATAGTCAATTTTTGACATAATGACCAATTATTGACCCAATGAGTCAATCTCTGACCAAAAAATCTACTTTTGTCAAAATGGTCAATCCTTGAACCAAAGAAAAACCCATCGACTCAATAGGTCAACTTTTGGCGAAAAAAGTCAATTTTGGTCAAAATAGTCATTTTTTGACCTAATTACTTCCCATTAACCCAATAGGTCAACTTTTGACCAAAAAGTCAACTTTGATCAAAATGGTCAATTTCTGACCCAACGACCAACCCGTTGACCAAATAGGTCAACTTTTAGCAGAAAATTTATTTTTTGTCAAAATAATCAATTTTTGACCTAATGACCAATTATTGACCCAACAAGTCAATCTCTGACAAAAAAGTCAACTTCGGTCAAAATGGTCAATCCTTGACCCAATGACCAACCCATTTACTCTAGGTCAACTTTTGACCAAAAAGTCAACTTTGGTCAAAATGGTTAATCCTTGATCCAATGACCAGCCCACTGGCCCAATAAGTGAAATTTTGACCAAATAGTCAATTTTGGTCAAAATAGTCAATTTTTGACATAATGATCACCCCTTTGACTCAATGGGTCAACTTTTGACCAAAATTTAATTTTGGTTAAAATAATCAATTTTTGACCTAATGACCAATTATTCACCTAATATGTTAATCACTGACCAAAAAGTCAAGTTTAGTCAAAATGGTCAATTCTTGACTCAATGACCAACCCATTGACCCAATCGATCAACTTTTGACCAAAAAGTTAACTTTGGTCAAAATGATCAATCTTTGACCCAATGACCAACCCATTGGCCTAATAGGTCAACTTTTGACCAAAAAGTTAATTAATGGTCAAAATAGTCAATTTTTGAATTAATGACCAATTTTTGACCAAATAAGTCAATCTCTAACCAAGATGTCAACTTTGGTCAAAATGGTCAATCCTTTACCCAATGAAAAACCCATAGACCCATAAAGTAAACTTTTGACCAAAAAGTCAATTTTTGTCAAAATAGTCAATTTTTGACCTAATGAACACCCATTGACCCAATAGGCCAACCTTTGACAAAAAAGTCAACTTTGGTCAAAATGCTCAATTTTTGACCTAATGATCAACCCATCAATCTAAAAGTGTCAACTTTCACCAAAAAGTCATTTTTGGTCAAAATGGTCAATTTCAACTAAATTACTAACTTAGCAATACGTAAACTGAACGAAGCGCTACCA